>CAOLHI010000355.1:0-683187 GCA_948474755.1 Ctenosaura bakeri
TGCTAAACTATAAGATAAAGCAACAACATTTAGAATATGTATTCAGTTCACAATTCTACATTCAAGTGATTTTTCATGCAGATGCATGCTAAATAAATATTAATGCAAAAATGCAACCAAATAGACTATTTGATCTATTTATCCTTATCAACCTATTATGCCACTAGTATTTCAGAAGAACAGGTTTCTCCTTCCCCACTATGGTTCTTTGAATCCAACCCAGATGAAATGAAATATCTTCCCCAAAGGCTGACATGGTAGAATCAAAGTTAGTGTCCTTAACATGCATATCAATTCTATTTAAAGTTCTAATCTAAAGGTCTTTTCCAAGAGCATGGGGAATATATAACATATATTTCTGCCAAATTTCCCCCTTGAAGACATATATTGTCTTGAAGCTGGTATGCACATTAAATTGATTACTCTTTCTTTCAAGTTCAGTCCCCAGTAATGACTACAATATCCATTTTTAAGAAGGAGTTGGCAGAAAAAGATATAAAAGAGAGTAAGAGAAGATTCTCAAATGTTATTTCATTCTCATAGTTGGTACAGGAAGCTCAGGATGAAGAGGGACAGATACATGAGGCTTTTATCCACTTCCAAATATAAACAAAACAAATAACAGGAGCAAGAAATAGAAGCAGAGAAGGACTCTGTTTTGAATCAAGCTTTGGGGCTGAGGAAAAGATTTCCTTTCTTTCAAGTATGATGGTCTGGGAAAGGCAAGACTAGCCTTGTGCATTGCTGTACCAATGACAGATGGAAAATGGGACTGGTGAAAGACTGTCATTCAATTGTAGAGTAATGCTCTTCCTGCAGAAGGTCTCATGTTCAATCACAGGCATCTCCAAATAGCCCCAAACCCCAGAAAGTTGCTGCCAGTCAATGTAGACAATGCTGAGTCAGATGGACCAGGGATTTGACTTGGTACAAGACAACTTGCCATGTAGAGACTGGCACTCTCCCTCTCTTGCTGTTTATATTAGAAAGACATACACAGATTTACCTTCTCCTATCCTGGGAGAAAGGTGGGAGTATAAATCCAATTAGATACATAAATAAATACTTTATAGATTAATATTATTTATATCAATGCCAGTTTATTCAAGGCAAAAACTAGTTAAGCCAAAAAGAAATCTGCTTAAAAATTACAGATTGAATTAAGTACAGTTAACTTACTGGAACACTGAGCAAAGGCATAAATCCTGTTGTTAGTCCTGACTTAAGTATACCCATCCAATAAATAGGATTTACCTATGTGTTGACTCACCATTCAACAATTGATAGACTAGATGTATTCTAGTTGGGACTAACAAAGAGGAAGCCATCCTAGGTGTTTTAAGCTTAGGTCTTTCCAAAATGCACATTATATCTAAGGAACTAACATGCTGTTCTGAAAACACGCACTGACAAAAACCATCAGGAAGACTCAATTTAAGATACTTCTTAAACTGTAATCTGTAGTGGTGAGGGTGGAGCTTTGATAATTTTCAGATGTTCTGCAAAATCATAACATAATAATGGATATAACAGAGCAAATCATTTTCACATTTTAATTTTAAAGTGGCTTGCACTGCAATAGGGCAAATAGCACTTGGTGAGAGAGGTTAGAGGCCAGTTGTTTTGTATCAAAATAATAGGGCAATTAGAAGGGGTCCTAGTTAGTAGTTAAAGGCAGGTGCAGTGTCTTCTAGATGTTCTACCAGTCAAGGTCCTGTCATTCAGAGCATATTTTTACAATACAACAATAACATGGGACAGCTTCTGATAAGTTTTGGTGGCCATAATGTTGTTGTCCTATCTCAGGTGAAGTGGTCCTGACTAGGTATGGAACATTGTTACAGGCATGTGTGGATCAATCACTACAAAGAAGGATTCTGAATAACCCCTTTCACAATATCCACACAGAGAAGAAAACACGCAAACCAGGACAAGCAAGTTTGTGATATAATGAATTTTAAGAATTGATTGTTTAAGAAAAGTGAGGCTTTAAAAGCTGTTAGCCAAAGAATGACTATTAAACTGTACAACATTAGACATTTGGATACCCTTTGATTAGATGTTCTTTTGACATCTGCTTCAGCAGATGACCCAGAGAAGATTAGGGCCCTGTCTGTATCCCATCTGTTCTGTTTACAGTTAATTGAAGAGGCTTGACATTTAAGATGTAGAAGATTGTTCTCTTTGCGAGTATGCCATCTATGGAAGAAAACTGGAAGTGTAAGGTCAGATTTATATCACACTCCTCTTCAAGATTTAGGCAGGAGATTCTTATAAGAATCACTTTCCTCCCATGTATCTATTACAGTACATATGATCTAGATGGTAATAAGGGATTGATAATAATCAACATTTGAACAAGTTATTGTTCAATATGACAGACTAATTTTATGGAACAATCAGGAAACATTATTTTTACTAGGTACGTACTCTCTACCAGGTTCTTCTCTTCCCTCTGCTGTCAACCATCTAATTTCTGTTGTACCAATGAATGGCTTTATAAAAATATTAATTTTATCTATGTTAACCCTCAGAATGTTTTGATTTGTATTATTTTTCACATCAGATTTCTAATGTGCCCAACCACTGTACCATAACTGCTATTTACTGTTATAAATTCAATATCCAAAAAAATTGCTCATTGTGTATCCCAGATGAAATCTGTGTGATATTACACATAATCAATGGCTGGTAAGATAATGAAAATGACAGTAAAGAATGGGTGATAAGAGACTCTAAAGACTACAAATTCAGTGAAAGATCATATTTGCATAGATATTAAAAGGTTTAGCGTGCAGCCACGTCAGTTTGGAAATACATATTACATATAACATAGCTGTAACTGACCCTATGATTTTATTCAGTATATGTAGTAGGAATGATGCTTGGCTGTATAAGCATCTTTCCCACTATATATATTCAGTAAAATCATAGGGTCAATTACAGCTATGTTTTCACAGCATATAGTGGTGATAAAAAGAAACATAACCATCTCACACATCTTCTCCCATATAATGAAAGCTAGCTTTGCAGTCATTGTCACCCCTGGAATGCATTTTGTAGTCTATGGCTACAGAACTTTCTACGGTCTTTTCCTAAATATTTTGGGAAGGAAAGATTACAGTTTCTAATGTATATACCTGGTGCTTTTAATCATTGTAATGATTTTGTCCAATAGACATTTTGAAAAAAATAAAATTCACTTTGCAGTATTATTAAAAGAGCAAACTAAATTTTCATCTTTCTTCCCTTATGTCTAAAACCCAATCCAGAAGCTCAAAGGCCAGTATGTCTTTGATAAAAGTTAATTTGACACTGTAAAAATGTACGCTAGCAAGTTCAAATAGTCAATTAGGAGTCCTGTTTGTGAGCTTTTGCCACAAGTCCTCATGATTTTCTTACACAGCTCTTCACTTTTCCATGGCATTTATAAGACAAGGCAACCAATGCCAATGAAAACAGTGCTTGTTGCTATAAAAGTCATGGAACTATAACTAGGTTGTTGTAAGTGTGCCAGCAAGAAGCCCCAGATGGGTTTTCAGAGAGGGGTGGGTGGATTTTATTTCCTGCAACCAGGAAACTCAGGTCTTAAAAACAAATTCCATGTAGAGATAAGTATAGAGGAAAGGAAAAGGAAGTAGAATTGAAAACTGAGAACGGTGGATAGCAAAAGTCAACTTTGTACCTAACCCTTAAAATAGGTCTCAAGAGAGCTCAGAGGGGGTCAGATCCAGAAGTGTATTAATTCCTGCAGCTCTCTCTACCATTTTTTGTCTTCCCATTATTTCAATAGTCATTACTGTCCAAGACTGGTAAATTACAAATTTCATGAAACCATCCTCCAATTGTATTAGACCCTCCACGTCCACATATAAATATCATAACATTTCCACTGGAGACATCTACTGAATGCCTGTATGTCACCTGAACAATTTCATTCTTCTGTCTAACTCTAATGGATCTTCAGTACCATACTTCCATCTGAGCATAGCTCTCTCTTTTCATGCATTGTATCTGCATGGGAGTCAGGGATCTGCAGACCCACACTTCCACTTCCAGTTATTCTGAAATGTCTACAAACCTGTTTACCAAAATAACTATTATGTTCTTCTAACAGATGGAACATTCACAGCTTGAATCCCATCTCGAGAGAGGTGGGATATAAATTCAGCAAATAAAATGAAATGAAATATAAAATAAAATATAATAATTGTTCCCTAGAGAAGCTTCTCGTTTTGAAACACAGATTGGGGTTTACATGCGGCCTACGAGAAAACTCCTATTGAGAACTTTCCAATTCTAGCAACATTAGAAAATCTGGTTCTAGAGTAAGAAAACAAAACAAAACAAAACACACAAAGCAGAATGAAACGAACTTGAACGGAGCATTTGCAACACTTATGACAAGATAGCAAATGTCTACCCATATAGAGTAGTCAATCTTACACTACTTTGTAAAGAAGTGCACTGTGTCTTCCCTGAGGATAGATCCTCCACAAAGTTGTAGAGGTAATGCCACTGAATTAGAATGCTTAGAACTTCAATGCATGAGGTGACATGTGAAAGGACAGTGCAATCTCTTACCTGATAGCACAGAACAGTTGTAAAACTGTTATTTTAAAAACAAGAAAGGCCTAAACTTGACAAAGGTCCCCATGTTGTTTATGTACAATTTAAGAGCTTAGCATACTTAGGGTGTACTATTCTTGCTCACTAAGTATAGATGGACAAGGGTAAAAACAAGAGGACAGTAATACTGCTATTGAGCCCTATGCAAGAAGAATAGGGTGGCAAGACGATTTTATCATTTGCAAATCAAGTCCCCCGTGAGAAGATATTATGGTATTTTTTTTAAAAAAACAGGTCTTTACAGTTAGCACCTTCTGGATACTACTTATAAGGTGAACAACAGAATATCTGTTAAAAATAATGGACTCTGATCATTATTAAAACAAACACAACAACAAAGAAACTACTAGATCAAAGGATTCCAAGTGGTCAGCTGGTGGCATTAAACACTATGGCCTAAATCCAGTTATAAGTTTCAATCAAAGGAGGTTTGTTGAATCAAAGTAAATGTGTGAAGTCAACATTTGTCTAAGTTCCAGTGAGTCTATTCTGCTGGTGATTAACAAATTGATATATCTGCTTCATGTTCCTGATCTTCCCAAACATTCTGGAAATCAAGATGAATGAGAAAAGGTATAAAGGAGATCTGGAATCTTTCTGCCTCCAAGGCATCAACACAGGTTCCATCTCTGTGCTAGCATCTGATTCCAAAGCATCACACCTTGGTTTTCACACTGGTGGCAAACAGATCTAACATTGGGAACTCAGATGCCTTTTGACGAAATAAACTTGGGTTTCCTTTTGAATCAGACAACACAGAAATCAAAAATTACTTGCTTTGTCATTAACGTGTGCGTATAAATTATTTGCCAATACGCTACAATAACCTGATACATATACATTTAAACCAAAAAGCTTAAAGAATGCTTTTTTAGAAAATTGAATGACCTGGTCCACTGTTTGGGATATGTTAACTTGAAGACATATTATAACTGAAACATTTTTTATAAGCATGACAAATAAAATAGTATGTTTCATCCATTTCTCTTGAATGGATGGCTTCCTCTGTCTCTAAATGATTAATCACAAGGCTCTTCAAAATTACTACAGGTATGTTTAGCCTGGAGAAGAGAAGGACAAGAGGCGACATGACAGTTATGTTCAAATATTTGAGAAGACAGAAGACACTACAGAGGACAGAGAGGAAGTGGCATTATGTGTCAGATGCCTATAGAGCCTATAGTAGCCCCACACAGATGTCACTGTTGTTTCTCTCACCTACAACTTTAACCCAAATGCTTTTGGCCAGGTTGTTAGCCAGTGCAGGAGTCAGTTCATTAAGCCAGTAATCAAGATAAATGACACCAAGAAGGGGTAAGTACGGAGTCACCAATCATAGCCAATCCAAATGACAAGAGCACATGAACCAAGAACACTGCCAGTTGCTGAGATAGAATAGTTACAAGCAACAAAGACTCCAGAGTGCTGGCGGGAAATTTATAGAAAGTCACCCCTGGTTGTCAGGTGCTTAAGTCAGTGCTTCTGATTTAACAGATGCTGGGAACTACAATGTCTCTTCTTATTTCTTTGGCAAACTCCTCAGAGACTGCCACATCTTGCTGAGGAGAGGGGCCCTCAACTGTTTCAGCCCCCAGCTCCTTGGATTTGGACAGGATGTCATAATATGGAGTCATAAACTCCTGGCAATCTGATTTCTCTGCATTTGATTCAGACTTTAGAGTGTGAGTTATGGCATTATTCCTCTTTGCCTCTTGGCTCTATTTCTTTGGAATAGGTTATATCTCTCTTACTAAATTCCTATCATGAGACTCAGTCCACCAGGTTTCAAATACTAAATATTTGCATTCCTGTGTAAAGAATTCAAGTCCAGCCTATTTATTTCCCATGTTCTATGAATGAATGTAAAGATACCTAAGACCATGAGACATTCTCTCCAGCTGATTTCTTTTATTTTTTTGCACACTGTTAGGTTCTTCTTGCTCAATCAGCCCAACTCCCCGTGTATCTTCAAGGTACACCATTTTAAATAACAAAAGGCTTATAGGAGTTGTAGGCCAACAGATCTCTACCCCTGACTTAAAGAATTATGGAAGATAAGCATCATACACAGGATCATGCATGGGGCCAACTAATCTACAAAAAAACTCTTCTTTTGGAATGGTCTCAAATTGAAAGTCTCTAACAAATGGAACATGTTTTTTGCCATAATATCTGAAGAGATTACTTTCAGTATTGTGTACATAGCTGGTAATGTATGCCTGGCTAGCTCTCTTGAAGTTTTAGTCATGGAAGGGCAAGTGTCTCTTGGAAAATATGCAAGTATTTTACAGAACACTTCCCAATGTTGCATTTCAATAATATACTTCTTAAAACCCCTAGTTTGAAAAGCCCCCCTCCCATGTCATTTAAAAAACTTTTTTGAACAATTCTGACAAAGGATGTCAGGGCAGGGAACTGGTAGATGACCAAAGACAGGTGAAGCCCCTGAATTTTAGAGAATGGAAGAAAAAATGTTGCAAATGGAGATAAAGAGTTACTGAATAGTCTAGCAGTCTGAACTTTTTTTTTCTTGTGAAACTGTAAGATGGAAAGGAAGTGATGAAAATGAAGTGGCCAGGAATCAATGAGATACATTTGCTAACAGAATGGCTTCCATCAACCTCCACTCCACAATGCATGTACTCCAAAACCTGTCCTGGAGGACTGGAAAATGCTCCATAATTTGCTTCCATGCAGTACTGAGGGTTGCAGCTAGAGGCAAATTCCTGGTTCAGGTAGCTGATTACTGTCAGCTCTGACAGACAACTGTTTTCTAGTCTGTTGGGTGGGGTCTTGCTGTGGACTGAACCTGCGACCTTTTGCACACACAATATGCGCTCGACTACCTTGCTACAGCTCTTCAGTAACTAAGGAAGTTCCTCTGTATTGGCATTAGGCCAACAGCAAGAAGCACAGCCACTAGTATCTTCAAAAGTTTGTCAGAGTATACTTACTTGTCCTGTAAGATGCAATGTCATTATTCCATTTTAAACTTTTAAAGAAATGAAAATATTGGTCTTAAGATGCTACTTGATTATCTGTATTCCACCAAACCAGTTGTGTTTAAAATATCTATAAAAACATTCTAGTACTGAAATATGTATTTCAGAAACAGAAACTATTTATACTTCTAGAGAACCAGTTCGAGGCTTTTCTCTTGAGAACAGATATGACTTTTTCAATTAGAGCCTTTACACCATTTCCTTTTTTACAAAACTCCCTGACAATTATGCCATTTCATTGCAAGCTTATACCACATGCCTTTAGGGCAAACACATGTTCAGTATTGCTCATGTCTAACTGGTGAAATGTGATAAGATCTTTTTCCTGCTGGCTTCTTACCCAATCTGAAATTAAAGTACTGTTTTGCTTGGATTTTTTTTAAATTGTCCTTTATAGTCTTTTGCTCCAGAGTATTTCAGACCTGACTGGAAACATACCTGGCTAGCAGAACACTGGGAATTGCCAGTTCTGTCTTCCATATTTCACCATCCTCTCCCATATGGCATTAATAAAGCCACATGCTGAATTTTCTAGGGTTCTGTGGCACATGCAGGATATGAATTACTATAACAATGTGTTTTTAATTTTTCTCTCACTAGAGGCAATGAAATCAGGTAGTATTACTGTTATTTTTGCTTCCCAAGTTTATCCACCTCTATACATGGGTAAGTGGAGTTATTATCAGTGAGGACGCTGATCAATAGCTCAACATAGGTTTTTGTTGTTAGCTTGCTTAAACTATTTCTTTTAGAACTGTAGTAACTTTCTTTTGTTTATTCTTGCAACTAAAAAAATAAAATTATTCAACATTGACATAACATTCACAATGGCCTTAATGCTATATAATCAAAATTTTGTGAACATCCAACATTATCCATGTTTGATAAAGATTGCTCCGTTCTCTGAATTTATTTCAGAAGTAGCCTCCTGTTCCTATCACTACAACATGTGCATTCAAAATAATATAACACTCAACAATAATAAGTATTATTTATCCCAACTACGGTAATCCTTCCAAAAAATGTGTATAGTCAACGAGCTAACATTCCTGATCTGATCTCTACTATGAGCTATGAATTGTGAGAAACGACAGCACAGAAATTTATTAAAGACAGAGAAAATAAAAAAAAGGATTAAAAAGCACAACCAAACTAGCTGACTTTTCAGTTATCAGACTTGTATAAGATATTATTTATCCAGTTCTCCAACTGTAAACAAAGATTAATCAAGAAGACTTGTAATCTCAGATAAAACTTTTCCATTGCAGGCAGTTAAATTAGCAAGGTGGAAAATGGGCAAAAGTGCTTCACTGACCTCTTGTTCTTACCATCAGGCAAAAAGTGGAAAATCTGAAGTTTGGACAAGACAGTGTACAGGCTACACAATAAAGAGGTTGCAGGATCAGCAGGAGGAAGAAGACAGTCAGTGGGCTGTTATCCCAATCTCACCGCTTCATCATTATCATAGACAAACTGCTAATGCAAGCTTCCTAGGAATGATGTCTATGAATTTGTATTCCAACATATATGGAAGGCATCCAGTTTCAGAGGTTTGGTAACATCTGAAAAAGCTACATCAAATCAGACTATTCTAGTTTTGTTCTATATAATATTACTCATTAGTTCATTGCTCCATTGTAGCGATTATGATTTCTCTGTTCAATATTACAAGGGAATATTGCAACTCTAGATGCACGAGTCTAATAAAATCCTTAAATTAATATACTGACCTTGAAGTGAGGCTGAAGCAAGCAGCAATTCCAGAAGTAGGAAATGTGAAAGAGAAAGTTAGAGAAAAGATTAGTGAGAATATAGTCCTAAATTAACACATCAAGATAAGTGACAGAGGAATGGCACGGCATCAGAGGTAAGGCAAGAACAAAAGGCTAAGCACTTTCAGTCAAAAGTGTTAAGCTTCTCATCAACAAGAATCTCCTAATTAGATTACACCATGTTACACACAAGGAGTACTCCAGAAAGTCTTTCCTTGACTTTGATTTTTTTCTTGAAACAGAGCAAAAGGAAACTTCAAAAACTGCAAGAATAACACAGGAGAATATTGTTTAAAGAATTATTTTATGTAACATAGTAGTTAATGAGGTTATTAGTTCTGGGAATTCTTGACAACTTTTTTCAAGATTTCCCATACGTGTTATTTATTCTCACAAAAAGGATAAAATGAAATGAATATACTGCTAGCCTTCTCATGTTGCTCATAAAGCTTTAAGAAAATCTAGAAGTGTTGAGTGAACTCTTCACATTTAAGAAAACAAGGGTTCACTGAGCTGTTGTCCTTAAGTCACCTATAACCAAACCTTATATTATGAGGTGCAATCTAAAAAACAATAATGAACATGTTGCTTCTAGACAGTTATCTCCACTGTTATGAAGCAGTAAGTGCACTTAAGACTACTGTTGGAGATTGCTGCAAAGCCATGGGCCTCATGAGTTCATTATTGCCCTTTTGGAATTCATTCTAATGCCCTCTTACTGGAAACATCCATGGTCAATTTCACTGATAAATAGGAAACAGGAAAAAGTTCTAAGAAGACAGTAGCCATTCATAATGTAATCATATATTTTCTTGTTCTAGCAAGTGGCAAAACCAAATTTTACAGTGGTGAGAACATCCATCATAATGGTGAGAAATATGATCCCTATATAAGGTCACTGTTGTAATTTTAAGTTTCTGCTCTTCCTGTTCAATTAACACTCTTCATCACTCTACTGCTTGCTGGAAATAAATAACTTAATGACATTTATATGCTCAGACAGTTGAGGCACCACATGAGTTGGCTCTATTTTAAACATGCTTCACTTAAAAAGAGCAAACACAACTAAGAGTCTTAAAGGCTAAGAAGTTTTATTAGGCATAAGGTTGTATATGATAAAGTAGATTGGAGTTATGCCAAATTAAACCTGTTAGTGTTTAAGGAGCTGAAGGGTTCTTTGTTGTTTTTGTTGCAAGTGATGAACATGGCTAATCCTATTCCCATAAATTCTTTTAAAGAATAGTAATCAATTAATTGCTGGCAGATATGTATATTAAATGATATTAGTGATTCTTTGTTCACTTAACCAGTATTACTGAAGAGCTTCTTACTTCATATGCTTTCAAGCTTAAGCCTACCTGAAAAGTTAAATACAAAAAATCTTAGCCAATGTAGGTTCTATGCACCTCACTTTGAGATGGCTGTACTCTAACATTCTAAAATTATCCCTCATTTCAAAACCATTTCACTGAATTAAAAAACTAACCATACATATTCCTGAAAACTGAAGACTATTAGAAAGAAGGTAGATCTGGCATAATGAATGATTAATAGTAATCATATTGATAAATTCAGCTAAAATATTATGGACTATTGTAAAAGTTTAGAATCAATCAGAACCTATCATTTTCAGATACATTTGAAGAGTGAAAGCAAACAGATTTTAAAATAAGCTGTCATAGGTTTGCAACCCATTTGGGCTGCTATCAGCCTAAAATTATTTTGAAATATACTAGGCAGCGGAAAATACACATGAAGAAATAGTAAAAGAGGCTACATAGATTTCTGGAAAAAACGGCATTTCTCCCCTGAATGGCAACAGGAATATCCTCTTTATCCACCAAAGAGAGGCTAATAGGAAGTAAAGATGTGAAGGCTCAGGAAAAAAAACTAAAAAATTTTGTGGTTTTCCAGACCTTTACATCTATTACAAGAAATGCCTAATTTATTTACACATCAAAAATTTCAGAGAACAGACTAATTCTAAAAGACTATTTATTGATATAAATTCAATAAAAACTAGTTCAGAACTCTGTAAATCACTTTGTACTTTTATAACATGCTTAGAATATAACAGGACAAGCATGTATGTGTTCTGTGACAACATTTAAAATGTACAACTTCCCTTTTAAAGGCTGTATCAGTGAAATTGACTTGAAATAGAAATGAATAAGCAACTTCCACAAACAAAGCAGGTCTAAGCAAGCAGCAGTTAGAATGAGATCTCTTATGTTACAAAATAATGCAAAGGTTATTGCAACAGTGTTTTTCTTCAAGCACACATGCTTCATTCTTTACAACATTCAGAAGACTCTTTTCTGAACCTCAAAAAGGTTGTACCTTTGACACAGTATTTTACTACTGGAATAAATTGGTATAAAAATGTATAGTGAGAATGTCAACACACTTCTAGGTAATATTTTGAATGAAGTTCAAAAATTTCAGGTCATTTTTGTATTATTGCATGGAGGGTATCCTCAGAACAATGTTCTAACTTTTCAATTGTCCTAGGGTTGCATTTTGCATTTACCATGTTTGCTGGTATATAAGACACACCCCATTTGTACACTGACAAATACTTTTTGCTGGCGTATAAGACACACTGGCATATAGGACGCATTCCATTTTCAAACAATATTTTTGCAGCAAAAAAAGTGTGTCTTATATGCCAGCAAATACAATCTTTTCTGGATAAATTATTATTTTCAACCCTCCAGTGACAGTATTCTATTAACTTTACACTTCAACAAATAATATTAAATTGTACTGTGATCAACAGTGTGGTAAAACACACAACTTAGCATGTTTGTTTTTTAAAAAAATCACTTTTATTTAATGTCCACAAGAATCAAGATTTGCTGACTTTGCATTTTTGAAATTTATGTGTGTGTGTGCGTCATGTGAATTCTATAAATTTCAAAATTCCAAAGACATCTTCATGCCCATTGAGACTGTATCAGCCCTCTCTTCTAATCAGAACTACTCACACTGAACTGTATGACACTGAAGAGGACCCACCAAATTTTAAGAGTACCTGTTCAGTGCAAAGTGGCAAGGGCACTTTAATACTACAGTGATTGAAGAGTTTCATTTAGATTATTTTGTAGCCGAGTTATCTTATACCTTTTCCATTAAAAAAAAAAGTCAGCCAGTTTTATTTATTCCTGAAGCAAATGATGCAGTGAGAAGTATCAAATAAGTTACGCTGAAGCATCAGCATATGTTGATGTTCTAACAGAGAAACTTGAGAAATACAGACATGGAAAAGGAAACGGGATTTTTAAAAATGCGAATTACTTTGAAATGCTGACCTTTTGACACTAGCAAGTCTAATAATGTTCTCAGAAGTACACCAGGATTATATTGTTGAAATATGATTAATGAGTTCATGCACAGACACAAACTGTTCACTATAGCAAATCCCAGGAAAAGTTGCAGCCAGTTAGTAGAAAGCAGCATTCCATCAGCAAGAAATACTGCTTCATAAAAAACTCACTTTCCTAAAAAGTCCCATACAAACCCACCTACAGGCTGGGATGCAGGGACATACACCTGGCATGGGGAGGATACTCTATGCGTGGTACGCCTTTTGAAGAAGCATTGCAAAGGAAACCACAAGCAGAAAAGAACCCAAGAGAGCCAGAAAAGACACAAAGAGAGGGGAAACCACAAAAGAAACATCAATGAAACATTAGATGGTTGTGGGATGACAATACAGAAGTTAGTAAGAGGAACTATAGAACTAGGCATTTGATAAGTGAACAGAACTGTGTAAGAACAAAGTCAATCACAAATTACATGTGTGTTTCTTTAAAGTAAACCTTAACCTATTGAAGAGATTTCACCCAGCTCTCAAAAGCTAAATCATTAGCTTACTGGAGGGTAAGTCACATTGAATACAATAAAATTTGATGTCTAAGGACTGCACAGTAAGTCAGCTCTTTTCACCGCTAAATTTCTTCTTCATTTTTTAATGTTCACATTGTGCTCCTCATATTCTTTTGCTATTATATTATTTTTGAGAAAGTTATTACAGGTCCCCTTGATAACTTACTCATCTCATTTCTTTTTTCATTTTATGAGGTGGGACCTTTGAGCAAAAGCACAGTTAGGCTAACTTCTATTTATTAAAGCTACATAAGCCATCAACTGCACTACAAAGAGTTGTAATATTAGTACCCACTGAGTATCTGCCAGGCATAGCTCCTCAATTACAAGGTAAGTACAAGCTGCAAGAGTCTCAGCTAAGAATAACTCACTGAATACAAGTCATTAGATAAGCTGATATTTCAAATTTGATGTTTTTCAGCCAATTAGTGGCATGGCTCAAAGCTGGGTGCTCCTGAAGACAGTTTAAAGACTATGATTAACACAACGATATGACACCTAAAATGTCTGTGAGAGTTAATTGCTCAGATAATATCACATCTATTCTGAATTTGTTATACTGGCTTTTCCCATTTAAGATGCTAATTTTGGCCTGTAAATCCACACTTGGTTTAGGACCATATTAACTGAAGGATTCTCTATATCTGTATAAGTCTGCTCAAGCGTTAAGAGATTCTACTTTCTGGTCCACTAGCAAAAACCATTAGATTGCAATTAGGGCTTTCTCAGCAGAACTCCCTCCCTAGGGAAACATGTATTGCCTCATCACTGCTGTCTTTAAAATATCTCTGGGGATACATTTATTCTCAGGCTGACAGGAGGATCAATCCACAATGCCTGGGTTTGATCCTTGCACCAGCATACGCAGGAGCCGTTCTCAAGCTAGATGAAGTTCCGTTAAACCAGCTCCTGCCCTCTCCTGTCAGTTTACTTTTTATCCTGCGTACCAGCAAGACGTGAAGCGGTCCCTCTCCGGTAACACAGGGGAAAATAGTTTACTGTAGGCAGGAGTAAGGATAGTTTTGTAAGACATGGCTACTGAAAGGACCAGCGTTGTGAATTCTATGCCTGGTGATGATTTGCTCCAAACCACCACAGAAATGTTGGGCTCGGACGCTGATAAAATTAATACCGTCCAGAAAACCACTGTAAGGCAGGTTACGGACAAGGACCGAGGAGCGACTGCTCAGAAATCTACGCTGCAACGACTTCATGAAGAAGATCGTTCGGTAGACCTTAGAAAAATATTTCTGACCTCCAGTGAGAGTGAGGCAGATGAGATAAAAATTGTGGCAGCTAAAAGAGCTCCGGAGAATAAGAAGTCCATGGAAACAAAGACGGAGAGAAAGGTAAAGAAGTCAGAGAAGTCAGGGGGCAGTAAAAAGCCCCCAAAGTTGCCTTCTAGTGCCCAGAAACTCACCGGCGAGACTTCGGGCCGCCATCTTGGAATCAAGGATTCTAAGATGGTGCCACGCGCTGCAAACAGGCTATCAGAGGCCTCGGAGGGTAACGCCCAGCATTCGGCCAGTGTGTGCGGAAGTGCTGACGCAGTTCCGAATGATGGAAGGGGCGCAGATTTGCAAAGGCCTGCTGCGGCCATTATGGAGGAGCTGCGTGCAGCCGAGAATGATATCTTCAGGGCAGAACAGTTGGGCCTGGCTCCGGAACTGAGGAGCATTTTGGCAGGATGGCTGGCAAATACTCCAACTCAAAGGCCAGAAACTCAAAAAGACTCCAGTGAGGCTTGGTTGGGGGGCCTAGGGAGCCCAAGGCAGCACCCCATGGATGCATTCGGGGTGAAATGCATCAATTAAAGAGGCTGTAATTGCACAATTTAATGCATTTTTAACTGCTCAGCTAGTGCCAATGAATTTTAACAACTATGATTTGGGCAATCAAATAGCCATGTATAGAAGGATGAATTTATTTAAACAATCTGATTTACATAATCAAATTAATCATAATAATCAAATGAATTTAAATAACTGTGAGTGCATTGTTGCCCAGAAGGAAATGCCATAAGCTAAGAAAAAAAGAGTGGAACAAGAAGAAAGGCCAAGTACTAGCAGCATGGGGGTTGCAGTCAGTAAGAAAAAGCCTTATATTCCAAAAGGGAAAAGTATAGCAGGAATACAGAACACAGCAGAGCAAATGGATTTAAGAAAAGCTATATAGCAGGAAGTAGATGACAGTGAGGAAGATGTAGCACAGCATGAACCAATGGATATGGATGAGAAGGAATTCCAGTACTCTGATGAGAAGGAGGATGAGAAAACAGAAACAGATAGGATGTTTGAGGTAGAGGCCTTCAAGGGTACTTTAAGAAGAGTGCTACAAACATTAGGATTGGAGAATTGTAAGGGTGATGGTGGAAAAAGTAGTAAGGAAAGTAAGTTAGCATCTGTGATTAGGAAAAAATAATCTGGAAGAATGGAAATTCCTTTACCAGATTTGTTTAAGGGTGTCGTTATGAGTAAGTGGGCTTCTCAGGGAAGTCCACAGTCAGAAGTTACACTCTTTTGCTAAGGATGATGTTGAGTTCCTCCCGTGGATGCTCCGATTGAAGGCTTGGTTTCGGAGGCCATTGCCCCCAAGGAGAGGGACCTTCAACTGGGTGTAGATGAGCGAAGGGCTGAGTCATCACTTAGAAAAGTGCATGAAGCAGCATCTGCGGCAATAAAGGCATCCGCTGCTGCTTCCATGTTCGCTAGAGCAGGAGTGTTGTGGTCTCAGGACATACTGGAGGCCCAAGATCTCAACATGCATGAGCTACTGAAGGCGGTGGAGCAGATTCAGAGGGTGTTGAAATATGTTGCAGATGCTGGTTTAGATGCTGCTGCGTTTGCAGCAAGGAACATAAATTTGCTGACAATCATGAGATGATCCTTGTGGTTGAGACACTGGGAGGCAGATCAGAAATCACATAATAATTTGGCTTTTGTCCCATTCCAGGGGGAATTGCTGTTCGGTTCAAAGGCCTTGAAAAAGGTCTTAGTGGAAACAAAGGAGAAAAAACAGGTCATGCCCACTCTGCACTCTGTTAGGCTTTTGAAAAAAAAACCTTTAGCTTCTGTCTACTGGTGCTGCTTTTTTCCCCTTCAATTTTTTTTTGATTATAATTTTACTTTCATGATTTATGAAAGCATAAAGGCTGATGTTTCTTCCATGTTTCATCACAATCAACTATGCTCTGAAAAAAGGACTGATTGTTTTTTCTTGCTGTCACCAACTGGTTAGAAGGGTAGGGTAGGGTAAGGTAGGCAAGTTAACATCTTAAAAAATGCAGTATACTTTTTCTTCAATTTGGCAATGCTATGGATTATCTTCAAATTGCAACTAGAATGCCACAGACTCCACTTAACTGTCATCCTGCAGGGCAGCAGTTTACATCAAGAATATGGGAACAATAGGTTGCTTACCTAGGTCTTCAAGTGGTAGGTCTTCAAGTGGTGATCACACAGCATACCTTTGGAAACTTCTAGAGATGAACAATCTTTTGGAGGACGTTTGGTTAGATTTTACCACTCTATCTGTTTAACTTGTATGCTGAACATATCATATGTAAAGCAGGATTAGATACAGAGGAAGGAAGTGTGAAAACTGGAAGAATTTAAGAAATGCAGATGGTATCACACTACGAGCAGAGAACAGCAAAGGCTTGGAATGATTACTGAAGAAAGCCAAGGAGGACAGTGCAAAGGCAGGTTTACACCTGAATATTAAGAAAGCAAAGATAATGACCAGAGATGATTAAATAACTTTATGCCAGATGCTGAAGACACTGGAACAGTTCAAGGTTTTCCATACTTTTGCTCAGTCATTAATCAGAATGGAGAATGTAGTCAAAAAATCAGAAGAAGACTAGGACTTGCAAGGGTAGCTATAAAGGAACTAGACAAGATCTTGCACGGTAAAGGTATAACATTGAATATTAAACTCAACTCAGGATTGTTCATGCCATACTATTTCAAATTTCTATCAATGGTTGTGAAAGCTGGACAGTAAAGAAAGCTAATAAGAAGAAAATCAACTCATCTGAAATATGATGCTGGGGAAGACTTCTACAGATATCATGGGAGCCAGAAAGACAAATAATGGATACAAGAGCAAATTAGCCCTGAATTCTCCCTAGAAGTCAAGATGACTTAACAGAGACTGTCATACTTTTGGTCGCACCATGGGAAGACATGACTTACTAGAGGACAATAATGCTTGGTAATGTAGAAGGCAGTAGGAAAAGAGAAAAGCCACATTAAAGATGAATAGAGTCAATCAAGGAAGCCACAACCCTGAGTCTGCAAGACCTGAGTATGGTTGTTGATGACAGAATGACCTGGAGGTATCTAACTCACAGGGTCACCATAAGTTGAAATCAACTTGACAGCAGTTAACAAGTCCTTTAAACTTTGTATGTACATGTCTACTACATTTCCAGCTCAATCTCTCAGTTCCAAGATGTCATGGCAAAAATTCTGAGAGGAAAGATATGGAATAAGAGTAAGGTTGGTTGACTGTGCAAACTCACTAATGACTACTCAGAAAACCATAAGCAACCTGTACTTCTTTCTGGTTTTTGTAACTACTATATGTGGGAAACTGGCAAACTACGAGAAATGCTCTACCCAAAGGTGGTATCAGATATGGAATGTGCTTCCAGACTGTAGTAGCCCACGAAGAACAGGTTGCTTACCTGTAACTGTGGTTCTTCGAGTGGTCATCTGTGCCATCATACACTAGGAGCTTTAGCGCCTGCGCGGTAGCGTTCGGAAACTTCTAGAGCTTGTTCGCTTGGCGGGAACCCCTCCCCCACGCCGGTACTGCGCATGCTCCTCCCGCCGAGCAACGGTCTCTCCTCAGTTCTGTCGTCCGCCGTAGAACCTACAGGGACCTGAGAAAGAGGGGAGGAAGGGCGGGTGTGTATGATGGCACAGATGACCACTCGAAGAACCACAGTTACAGGTAAGCAACCTGTTCTTCTTCTTCGTGGTCTCTGTGCCTTCATACACTAGGAGACTGTGTAGCTTACCGGTCGGACGGCGGGTCAGGTCCTACAGCACGGAAGCCAACACCTCACGTCCAAACCGGGCATCTCTGCGCGACCGGCAGTCGAGCCTGTAGTGGCGCACGAAGGTCGATGGTTGGGACCAGGTCGCCACACGGCAGAGTTCATGCAGGTCAACTCCTCGCAGGAGGGCCGCAGAAGTAGCCACCGCTACTGGAGTGGAGTGGGCTCGAAGCAGGACTGGCGGAGGCTTCCTCGCGAGCTCATACGCCAGTTCAATAGTCCTCACCACCCACTTGGAGAAGCGCTGGGTGGACACTTTTAGGCCCCTCCGACGTCGCCCATAGCAAACAAAGAGATGCGGCGTCTGTCGGAAGGAAGCAGTCCTGTCCTTGTAGAAAGCCAATGCCCGACGCACGTCCAGGGAGTGGAGGGACCGCTCCAACGGTGTCGTCGGGTTCGGGAAGAAGGCAGGCAGGATGATGTCCTGGTTGAGATGGAAACTGGACACCACCTTTGGCAGGAACGAGATGTCAGGTCTCAGGACCACCTTGTCCCTGTGGAAGACCGTGAAGGGCTCATCGGAACGAAGAGCTGTGATCTCACCCGCTCGCCTCGCTGAGGTCACCGCTACCAGGAAGGCAGTTTTCATTGTCAGGAGCCTGTCATCCGAGGTCGCCATCGGCTCGAAGGGCGGCTTCGTCAGCTGCGAGAGCACCAGCGAGAGGGACCACGGCGGTAGCGGCGGCGATACCGGCGGGTAGAGATGATGAAGTCCTTTCAGGAACCGCTTAACGGTATCGTTCCTGAAGAAGGCCGAGGCAGCAGATCGTGGCGGTTGGTATGCCACGATCGCGGAGAGATACACCTTCAGGGATGGAAACGCCAGGCCCTGTTGCCGGAGGTGCAGGAGGAAGTGCAGGACGGTCGAGAGCCCCGCGGGCGATACCGGCTCACTCCTCTCGTTAGCGAAGGTCAGGAAGCGTCGCCACTTGTATTGATAGTTGCGACGGGTGGATTCCTTCCTGGCTGCGACGAGGACGGTACCGAGCACGGGATCGTCTAGTGCGATATCCTCCAGGCATGGAGGGCCAGGCGTGGCAGGTCCGGATGGAGGACTCGGCCGCCGGAGTGGGAGAGCAGGTCCGGTGTCGGTGGCAACCGGAGCAGGTCGTCTCGCGCGGCTTGTAGCAGGGGTGCGAACCAATGTTGCCTCGGCTAGTACGGGGCTACCAGGATCGCGTCGGCTCGGTCGGCGAGGATCTTCGATATCGTCCGGCCGAGCAGCGGGAACGGCGGGAACGCGTAGAGGAGTTCCCCGGTCCACGGAAACTGGAAAGCGTCCCCGATGGAGGCACGATCGTGGCCCGCTCTGGAACAGAATCGGCGACACTTCGCGTTTTCCCTGGTCGCGAAGAGGTCGATCGATGGTTCGCCCCAGCGGTCCCGAATCAGTCTAACGCCTCTCCGGAGAGAGACCATTCGTGATGGGATGAGGTGTCCCTGCTGAGGGCGTTGCCGTGGTGTTCTCCTGCCCGGCCAGGTGAACCGCCACGGGATGCGTGTGCAGGCGAATGCACCATTCCCACAGGCCGAGCGCGATGTCGAGCAGGGTCGTGGAATGAGTCCCACCTTGTCTGTTGATGTAGCAGACCGCGGTGGTGTTGTCCGTCAGAATCAGGACCGTGCGTCCCGCCACGGCATGGCGGAACGCCCGTAGGGCTTTCCAGACGGCGAGCAGCTCCAGCGCGTTGATATGGAGAGCGGTCTCGTCGTCGGTCCATCTGTCGCGGACTCTGAGATCGCCGCAGTGGGCACCCCATCCATACAGGGAGGCGTCGGTCGTTACCGTCACCTTCGGTGTCGGCTGTTGGAAAGGCATCCCCGACATGAGATTGCGTCGCGACTGCCACCATCGGAGGGATGAGCGGACGTCTCCCGGCAGCTGCAGTCGGAGTGTCTGTTCGTCTCGCAGGGGGTCGAATATGCGGACGAACCAGTGTTGAAGAGGTCTTGCTCTCAGCCTGGCGAGATATGTCACAGCGGTCGTCGCAGCCATGTAGCCCAAGAGCTGCTGGACGCTTCTCGCAGATAACGTCGGGGCCGTACGAGCGTGAGCGGCGGCCCGGATCAAGGTTTGTGCTCGAGACTCTGGTAGGTACGCCCTGGCGGAGGTCGAGTCGAGCGTCGCCCCGATGAAGTCCAAGATCCTCGCCGGCTCGAGGTGGGACTTCTTCGGATTCACTCGTAGACCAAGGCGGGTCAGGAGTGACAACGTCATGTGGACGTCGTGGTAAAGTCTCTGTTTGCAGGACGCCACCAACAGCCAATCGTCGAGGTAGGGGAAGACGGAAGCGCCCTTCGTCCGCAGGTAGGATACCACCGGGGCCATGCACTTGGTGAAGACCCTTGGGGCAGTCGAGAGTCCGAACGGCAGCACCTTGTACTGGTAACAGGTGTCGTCGACTGCGAAGCGGAGGTACCGTCTGTGCTGCGGGCGAATGGCGATATGGAAGTATGCGTCTCGGAGATCGATGGAGGCGAACCAGTCCCCTCGATGTAGGAAGGGTAGGATCGACGGTATCGTGACCATCTTGAACCTTTTGGGGCGGATGTAGTAGTTCACCCCTCTGAGGTCTAGGATCGGCCGGAGGGTACCGTCGGCTTTCGGTACCGTGAAGTACCTGGAGAAGAAGCCGGTGGTCTTGGCCTCTTGCGGGAGCCGCTCAATCGCCCCTTTCTGGAGGAGGGATTGGATCTCTTCCAGGAGGGCCGGACTCGACGGCGTGGAGTAATAAACGCCGCGAGGAGGAATATCGAGAAACTCGATGGCATAGCCAAGACGGACGATGGAAAGCACCCAAGAGTCCGTAGTGACATACTGCCACTCCGCTAGGTGTCGAGCGAGAGTCGGTCGGTCTCCGAGCGCTGATGGTAGGCTGAAGAGTGGGTATTGGTGGGTCCTGCCAGGCACGTCAAAACCGAGACTTTGTCTCGGAGGAGGACTTCTTCGACGAAGGCGGGCGCCGCCTAATCGTGCGTCTGGCCGATGAGCCGGAGGACGGTCTCGACTGTCCAGACTGGGCCGAACGCTGGAACGACGAAGTGGAAGATCGTCGCCAGGATGGTCGGAAGGTGGAGGCCCTGCGGGTCTGCGTGGCCGGCTGCAGCCCGATCTTTTTTGCGGTCAGTCTCGCCTTGACGAGATTGTCCAAAGCTTCGTCTGTGGACGAATTGAATAGGCCTTCACCGTCGAAGGGGAGATCTTCAATCCTCCTTCTGGTGTCCTCCTGGATGTCGGCCGGTCGAAGCCAAGCATGGCGGCGAAGGCCGACGGATCCCGCCATGACCCGGGAGGCGATCTCCACTGCGTGCCGGGAGGAGGCCATCTGGTGCCGAGCGATGGAGATAGCCTCATTGAAGATCACGGAGGAGGCTTGGCGGATGTCCTCCGGTACCGCTTCCATCGCTGGTTGCAGGCGATCGAGCACTTTCTTCAGGTATGCCGCGAGGCAAGCCTGAGTGTTGGACAGCCTGATCTGCAAGGAGGCAGCTGAATAGAACCTCCTTGCGTAGGCGTCCAACTTCCCGCCCTCTTTGTCCGGCGGGGTGGTGTGTTGCCTGCCGGAGCCCTTCGTCTGCGCGGACTCGACGACCACAGAGTTCGGTGCAGGGTGATTAAATAGATAACCGGCGTTATCCTTCTGCACCCGGTAGAGGTGTTCTAACCGCTGCGGTATCGGCTGAGCCGAGGCCGGTCTATCCCAGGCGGCCTTCACCAGTCTGGATACCCGGGGCAGGAGAGGCAGCGGGGCCGTGGAAGGTCGCTTCTCCTCGAAAACGGAGAAGGCTGGATCGTCATCCTCCGGCTCCGCATCGGCGATCTTAAGGCCGAGGGTAGTGGCCATGCGGAGCAGCATCGCAGAGAACTGGTGGACGTCCTCTGGAGCAGAATCTGGGATCGGGTCCCCGAATCCCAACGGAGGAGACTCCTGGGAGGCCGCCTCAGACACCTCAGACTCCGCACTCGAGTCGTACGACTCCGAGCTCGGTGAGTCCTCTCGCCGCTCGCTCTCCGGCTCCTTCGTAGTCGCCGCAGGTGTTGCCTTCCTAGGCTTCTCCGCAGCCGGGGCGGTGGTAGCAGCAGCGTCCCGCTTGGGATGGCTGACCACTGACTTCACCCTCTTGGTGGTGACCGGGGTAGTCTGGCAGGCTGACGTCGTCGTAGCCCGCTCAGTCACCACCGCCTCCGTAGGGCGCGTCGCCGTTGCCGTGACCCTAGGAGGTGGCGATATCGCCCGATACCGTGGTGAAGGCTCCCTCGCCCTATGATATCGAGGGGAGGGAGAGCGGCTGAAGGAGCGGCGGTCCGACGGAGATCGGCTTCGGCGTCGACGGTACCGAGCCTCGTCCCCTCTAGGCGAGCGCGATTCGCGCTGTCGACGAGGTGACCGGGACCTCCGGAAGGTCTCCCAGCGACTCGGGCCACGATGGTACCGATCCCGGTACGATGGCGAATGCGACCGATAGGAGGCCGGGCGCTCTCTCCATTCAGATTCCCTCGCGTACCTGGCCACGTAGGACGCCGAGGTGTATCTGGAGGCAGACGAGCGAGGTTGTTCCTCTCTTGTCTCCCTCGGAGGCGGCGAGGCCACCGGACGCTCGGAAGAGCGGGACCGGGACCTGAAGGAGGTCGAACGCCGCTCCGGAGAAGCAGAGGGCTCTCTCTGCTGCAGGTCGGCCGACCTGCGACGGCTAAGAGGGCGGTGGCGCTCCTCCACCAGGGTTGGAGGGTCTGCCACAGGCGAGTCCGGGCGCTGTTGGGGAACGTCCTCGATCTCATCCTCCGAGAGGTCGACGGACTCGCCTCGCCCTTTGGAAGGCTGCTGAGTAGGAGGAGGAGTAGGAGGTTGAGCGTCCCCAGCCGGGGAGCGCTTCTTTTCCTTCTTCTTCTTCTTCTTCTCCTTCTCCTTGCCCTTGCCTCCGTCCGGAGCAGGGCGCTTTTTTGCAGGCGTCTCCGTAAGGGGAGCCTCAGCCTTCCTCGCCGTCGAGGATCCTTTCGCTGACTTGGCAGCCGCCGACAGCTTCGGGATCCTCGGTAACGCCGAAATCGGCGTTTTCGCCGGTACCGAGCCCGATACCGACGAGGTGGACGGAACGGCAGCCGCCGATACCGTCGATGGCGTGGTCGTCTTCTTGTCGGCCATCTTGGAAGTGGAGGTCTCGTCTATCGCCCGCAGAGACTGTTCCCAACAATAAGATTTGAGTCTCGCGGAGCGGTTGCGAAGAGTTTGCGGAGTAAAATCCCTGCAAATTGGGCAAGTCCGGATGTTATGGGACTCGCCCAAACAGAAGAGACACTCCTTATGGCCGTCGTTGAGGGCAACCTTGCGGCCGCAGGACACGCACTTCTTAAAGAGCGCGGACATAAGACGAAGAAACGCCAAACTCCGAAATCCAAAAAGACGAAAACCGAAGGGGGAGTCCGAAAGAGAGGTCAAAGACAGTCCGAAAGTCCGTAAAACCGTGAAAAAACAGCAAGCCAAGCACGACGTGAGAGGAACAAACTAAAGAACCTTCCGTACGCGGCGGCGGACGAGAAAGAACTGAGGAGAGACCGTTGCTCGGCGGGAGGAGCATGCGCAGTACCGGCGTGGGGGAGGGGTTCCCGCCAAGCGAACAAGCTCTAGAAGTTTCCGAACGCTACCGCGCAGGCGCTAAAGCTCCTAGTGTATGAAGGCACAGAGACCACGAAGAAGAACACATGGTTACATATCTGTACTACAGATTTCTGACAAAAAAGAACTCTCTGGAGAAATGCATTGGAATATGACACTGCTCTTGTTCAGCAACCATTTAACTACGTTGGAAGGGGTCTCTTTGGGAGCTACTAATAAGTGTCATCACAGAAATGAATTACCAAGACAGTGGGTTCAGATGGGCTTTGGAATCCTTGTCAGTCTCATGGCCAAATGTTACAGATTCTACATTTAGTTTGGCATTACAATATTAAGTCAGATGAAAAAGAATATTTGTATTTACTGGTATCACAGTCTATACGATTTTCCTGGCATCTAAACAATATAGCTGACAAATAAGTTAAGGAATTCTAATGCAGCAAAAGAGGGTAAGTTCCTGTGTCACCATAAGCAACAGTAGGTAAAACTTTAAGAGCAACAGCAGATCAAACTATAAGACTTACGGTTAAAAAAAAAATAGCCAAAAGTTTAAAAACACATTTCAAGAGAAGAAAACAAAATTAAATGGCTGATCTCTCCTGCTTTATCATTCAAACCTCCATTTCCATAATTTCTTCTGCAACTTTTTGCTGGTTGTTCAAATCTAGTAACATTGCTAAATGTTGCTCAAATCCTCTTAATAGAGATAAAAATAGAACCAAGAAACCACACCACAAGAACAGTAATACAACGTGACAATCTTTCTTTCAAAACATAGACTTGTATTCTCCTATTTGATTTGGTCTGAACTCATGTAACATTTTCATATAGGGAGAATTAGTCTTTACATCAAGTTGCATATTGCTGAATGAAGAGACTGGACAGATAATTGTCAGGTATGCTTTGGATAACTGTATTGGCAAGGGATTGGAGAAAATGGCCCAAGATATCCAACCCAGCCTTATAGTTCTATGAGTCTATTATCTGTAGCAATCATATTACAGTACCTAGTACAAATCTGTGGGATCAGGTATTGTAGTGGATGTGCATGCTGTCAAGGTCAGAGACCTGGGCAGCAAGCCAGCTCAGAGAAGGGAGTGGGAGAGCCAGCAGAATCCTGCCAGGAGGAGTTAAGCAAGCACTTTACACGAGAGAGTTCATTTACCAGAGCATCAAGCAAAAGCCATAGTCAGAGTTCCAAAAGCCAAGAGTCAAGAGAGCCATTCAAGGTAGCAGGAACCAGGTGCTGAGAGCAAGGAACAGGCAAGACATGGACTTGAAAGAAGTTTGCCACAAGCAAAGGAAAGCTTCCAGGCAGGCAGTTATACAGCCCAAGACACAGGTGTGGCTAGTCACTGCTTCTTGAACTTAATCAAGGAAGCCTCCCTTTGCTCAGCTCTCTTGAGTCTCTGCCTTGTTTGTGGGCTGGGAATCGGATCCCTGTTGCCCTAAAGGAGCAGGCAGAGGAACGTCTGAGCCTGCTTGGTCCATGGCAGCAGGGGGAGCTCTTGAGCTGCAGGATTCATCTCCAGCCAGAGCCACAGGGACCAACAGCTGCTGCTCGTCATCTCCACTCTGAGCAACAGGAACCAACAGCTGCTGCTCGTCATCAGCCGCTCTGACAAGGGCTTCGGTTATCACACATGCAGCTAAAAACTAGTATTTTATTAAAATTCAGCTATACAGAATTTCAGCAGATGTTTGCTCCTACTTCAGAAACAGCAGCATTTCTTTCTGAAAACTGCAGGCTCTTTTATAAATTAACCAACTCAAATGTCCCAGTTTTAGAAGAAGCTGAAGAACAGAAGCCTAGCTTTTCTCTCCCAAAATCTCATACCCTTCTTACCTTTCCAGTTCTGCTATCTTCTTATCTTTATCATTCTTCTCATTTTCCATCTCTTTCAGGATTTCCAGTAGACGATCCACTTCAGCTTGAGCTTTACTGGACTCTTCCCGGTGTCGTGCCACTTCTCTTTCCAACTGCTGAAATCTGTCACTCATCTCTGGACTAGCCTTTGCCTCCAATGTTGCTTCATGAGCCTGCATAAAAAGACATTCCAACAGTTACTGGTCACATTCGTAACAGGAAGCTTTCTTCTCTAAAGACTGCTAACAAGAAAAACTGTCCTAAAATAATGCTAAAGTCCATCTAGCACAGCAGCTTCTTTGCAAGTGTGGCCAGACAGAAGTTGTCATGCTCTTCTCTGGGCTTCCTAGAACAATCAGCCCTTAATGGAGTTATTAGCTAAGCAACCATCTTTAAAGAAAATCAGTGCGCTGTAGTGGTTTGGATGTTGAACTAGAACTCTGAAGATCAAGGTTCAAATCCTCGCTCAGCCATGGAAACACTGGGTGGCCTTGGGCAAGCCATGCCCTCTCAGAAGAAGGGAAAGGCAAATCTCCTCTGAACAAATCTTGCCAAAACCCCATGATAGGTTCACCTTAGGGTTGCCATAAGTAAAAAAAATGACTTGAAGGTGCACATCGCCACCATCAACACAACAACAACAATCATCTCTAAAATATAACCTAAAATTTACATAGGAAAGAAAAATGCTAGAGACTACAAAATAACTGATTACGGATACAAGAAATTCAAATTCAGTTAATTACTCCTCCGTAGTCTAAATGGCAACAAGTAAAAAAAGCCATTGTTCCAAGAACTGTTTTCTTTTATATCAGTGTTTCTTTCAATTTTTATCGTCACTTAAGTGTTACAGAAGATAAGAATGATGTAAATTAACTTGCCCTCCTACATCTCACACAACTCTCCTGAACAAAACCTAGTGCAGGAACCAAAGACTAAAGAAGATCAACTCACACGCAGGGATAATTCATCTCCTCCTTGCAGAAGCAGCCTTCCATGCCTTCCAAAAAGCCCCAAATAGTTATGGGGCCCTTCAGAGGAATACCCTATGACCACGTGCCACTAGGACAAAATATTGGCAAAGATAGTCCTGGTTCACTGATGTGGTTATGCCACTTGTGGAGGCAGTGAAACTAAAGGGGGGCAACCCACACTGGATGCAGTAACAGGGAGGAAAGAAGGGAAATGTCAGCACCAACAAGAGAAAAAGATTCCTAGCTCTTAGTTGCCATTTTCTTCAATGAATGACTGGGGGAAGGGTCCTCACAACCAAGCTGCTCTGGAAGGGGAGGCTTAGACAGACTGAGTCCTAGTCTTGGGGAAAAGCTGGGGTACAAATAATGTTATTTAGCAGGAGTAAGAGGAGACAATTGCCTCCTTCACAACACAAGTGAAACCACCCCTTCCTGCGTAACTTGGCTCCATGAAGTTCCCCCAGTGCTATGGACTGGAATAAATGCAGCAGCCATCTTTTCCACTATTGCCATTGTTGCTTCCTCTTCATTCCTGCGTTAGTCTGGATAAAGTTTAACCACTTGCCGTAACTCTTTCCCTATGCAGATAGGAAAGAACTTCCCACTGGTGCATCTGAGAGACTGGCAGGAGAGTTAGACTAGCTGCATGCATTGTATCATTGGGACCTGGTGCTTTAAGTGGGCACCCAGTTCACTGTTTGACAAATTCAAGTGGTATCCATCAAAATGAGATAGATACCTTGTGTTACAGTAACAGTTAGAAGAAAGGTACAACAGATTTAAACTATTTTTAAAAACTACCACTTATATCTTAAAGGATTAATTTAAAGTGACACTTGAGAAGTGATAGATGCAAACAATTAATTTTGTTATCAGCCCCAGTAAATGAGCCAAAGACATACAGCCTTTTCCTTGTATTTAAATACCATTGTTTTGTAAGTCAATTTCATAACTCTTTCTGGGAACACAGAGATCAATCTCCTATCAGTGTCTATTAAAGCACTGAGATGGGCAGTTTATCTGGGTTCAGCTAGCTACTGTTGATCGAGCAGAAAACTGTCAAACACTGAAGGATGAAACAAAGATCTGCTCTGGCCCTGGCCACATCCAACGACCTGAGCAGAAGATCATCCAAATGTGAGTAAATATAAATAACACAATGAAGGAAAGCTATCAGAGAAACAACTAACTTCAGAAAAATTCTAGGAGCTGTGGCAAAACCAAAGGAAGAGCTTTGAACAGAAGTGAAAACTGAGGAAAACAATAGACAGACAGACAGACAGACGGATGTATGGTGGGCTAGAAATACCGGAACATATAAACAAACCTCCATTAAGTTGATGGAAGTCAAAATGCCTGTACTCAATATAATTAAGTTCTAGAAAGGAATGACCCCCTTCCTCCTTCAGCACAAGAATATGGGAAAAAAACAGCAAATAAGGTCTCTCGGGCTGTAGGATATATTGCTGCTATGTCAGATATTAGAGAGCCTGCTCAACTATCTGCCTTTCTATGGATGATCCTGAAACTGGTAGTGGAATAAGTGTTCCCCTGGGAATGCAACTGAATTTTAGGGCACATTCATTTTCTGTGTTTTTTGTTTGTTTGTTTTTTGTTAAGAACCCACTGGTCTTTTGTAGAATTCTCCCATGTTTGGAAAATGGATCAATCTCCCTCCTACTGAAAGGTGGAGTTGTGAAGAGGTGTTCTCTCCAGCTCTAAGTGCTGTAAAATGCAGCATTGGTACTCAATGTGAAGGTTCCTTTTTTGCAGTTGTGGGGAGAGAATCCTTCATGCTACAGTGTGGCTCCTCCCTCGAGCTTCTCAGGTAGGACTTCCAATCTGGTTTTTCAGGGGTTAAGTTACCAGAGCTCCCATAAACCTCTGAGTCTCCCATTCTCACAGTTTTTATTCTGTATCCACTTCAAATGTGCTGAGGCCCTCATGGGGGCCATATGGCCCCCACAGAGAAGCATTGCTCTAGAAAATCCAGGACGATGCACACATCCTCCCTGCCCTTCTGCAGAGAAGATGAATAGATCAACAGGTCATCCAGGTACCCATGCGGTCCCCTCAACCTCAGATGAGCTACCAAAGTCACCAACACCTTTGTGAACACCCACAGAGAAGCCAACAGACCGAACAGCAAAACTTTGCCCTGGCAGTGGTCCTCCAGGTAGGCAAACTAGAGGTACTTTCAGAGGTACTAGAAGAGCAGTGAACAAGAGCCCAAAAATCTCTCCGGGGATGGGGGACAGGTTCTATGGCCTTTATCTAAAGCAGATGTTCTATTGCCTGAAGCACCCAGGATTGCTTTTCTGATGATCTAGGACTGTGAGACTGAAGGAAGAAATTTGGGGCATTTTTGAATGAAACTGATGATATAACCCTCTCTTCACAGTCTTGCCTACCCAAGCATCAGAAGACATCCTCTCCCACTCATGGGCAAAAAGTAGAAGATGAGCTTTCCACTCTATTTGTTGGAAGAGGTGGGATTGCTTTTACTGAATCCAGAAGACTGCCATGAAGCATATTCTTTTGATGAACTCCAGCTTGGTTTTTAGGACCTGAATTCCCACTGCTGAAACTTGGGCCTAAACCACAAAAGGGTTGAGCTCCAGACCAGGAGGATTTCTTTTCCTTTTTTCTAGTCAATGATGACAATACTTTCTTCCTATCTTTGGTCTCAATCAACATTACATCCAATACATCACCAAACAGTTTAGAACTCTTAAAAGGGCATGTAGACAAATTAGCTTTGGATTTATTATCCACATTCCAATTTTTCAGCCAAAATTGGTGCCCGGAAGTGATATCAGCCACTGCAGACCATGAGGCAAAATGAACAGAATCTAATCTGGTATTTGCTCTGGGAACAAGGGAGAACAAATCCTTTGCCCAACATACAGATGCTCTGGCAAACAGATGTCACAGAAACAACTTGAATGACAAGAATTGATGCCTCATGAGACATGCATAAAAACCCTTTTCTCTTCTGGATTTTTAAGTGTGTCACCTCCATCTTTAGAAAGCAGAGAACCCAATATAAAACCAGCCATAGGGGCATCAATAACAGATAATTTTAACTTGTCCCCCATGTCATAAGACAAGGAATATAAACACTTAGCAAAGACTGGCATTGCCCTTGCCACTCCAGGATGAGTCTGTTCTCATTCCATCCTCTGCAATCACCTCAGGAAAAGGTACTATCCTGCTTAGCCTCGTGCTTAATCTCTGGTATTCTTTCCATAGTTGTACCAGAAACCTTAGTTATAATTCAAGCACAGAGCCTTTTCCACCTCCCTTAGAAAGATGAGAAACTACTCAGATTCAAACAAGAGGGGAGAAATATATTCAGGCAGAGACTCCTCTTCCTCTGGGGATAACTCCACTTACTCTTTGTCAGGCATCTGTTGAGAACCCAAAGACCCCTCATCCACAACCTCAGTGATAGAAGAGACATGGTTTGTCTTTCTTTTCACTTTCTGAGGGGTGGAGGAGCCACTGATGACACATTTCACAGATTCTTCCCTCCCCTCTTGAGAAGAAGAGGAAGATTCTGAAAAGCAGCAATTTCTAGAGTATCTTACCTGCTTCTGGCCACTAGAGGGCCACTGAACAATAGAGATCTGTGGAGATTGTAAATCTTTTTGCACCTTTTCTTACAGCACTCAAGCTGCCTGCCATTTTGGGTGGTTAGCTGACTTGTTGCCATTTCCTTCCATTTTTCCAGTCCCTTGGGCCCCAGAGCCTGTCTGGCTATGAGGGAAATCTAACTGCACAACTCATGGGGGAGCTCTTCACCAATAATCATGGAGGGGAGTGGGAGAGTCCACCATACTCACTCACATGACCAAAACTAGGTCAACCTGCTCTTTCATGTGACCTGACCTGGTATGTGAAACCACACTATCAAGCACAGCCATCTCAGAGGCAGCAACAGAACCTGACTATGGTCCATCAGAGAGTCAGCCCAAAGGTACTTCCTTGATCATGCAGCCAACTGATTCCTAATTAGAGGAGAGCTCAGAATTGCAAATGCTTGCCACCACTGTGAGATTGATCATCCCTGTCAGGGTGGTAAAGGTTCAGGTAGGTAAGGTCTTTATAAAAAACAGACTTCTTCAAATCAACTCAAAATCCAACTTTAACCAGAAACCTGTACTGACACAAACTGAGGCAAGATGAAACTGGGAAGGTGGGACTGGCCCTCCCTCTTAGGGCAGTACGGATGACTGACAGATTGGTAGCTTTAACTGTGAAGTCCAAGGGAAGAGCCAGAGCACAGCATGAAGGATTGCCTCTCCACACGGCAGGAAAATGCTGCTCAACAAAGCATTCAAGCATTTTTTCTCTCTCCATCCTTTCTCCCATTGGGGCAATGGGGCAGTAAGGGTTCTCTACATGTCTTTACCCTCTGCATGCTATTTCTAGAACTTTCCCTGTTTGCTTGGTCATCCATTATAATGCATGGTCCCCAGTGTGTCTAAGCAACCACATCATGTGACCAAAGAATCTTCCAAGTGTGTCTGCATATACATAAATGGCTCCATCCTGTCTTCTTCCTCCCTCAGGAGGGTGTGTGCTAGCTCTGCTGAGCTACCCCTTAACTAGAAACTTCCCTCTAGGTAGCCAGGGCCTAGACAATATATGTATATAAGTTCTTAATGTGCATTTAAATGTAAACAATGATTTTTAGTTAAGAAATTTGCATACTGCTTGTCTGCTTTATTTTGCTGAAGCAGTCTCCTAGGGACCCAAGAAATCAACCACTTTTATTTGTATACTCTGCTGAATAAGACTTGCTTCTTAATTGAACCAGTCTTCATCTTCCCAAAAAAGGGGCTAAGACCCTGGGAATTTATCTCCACTTCTCAGCACTAAAGAGCTGTCCTCAAAATGGTGTTATGGGCCATTTCTAGCTGCAGAAATGTTGTTCCTGTCCCAGAAATAGTGTGCAACTCTGGCTATAAAGGTAAGAGAATCCCTAGTACAATCTGCAACACAAGCTGGAGATGATAATAAGAAGCCTGGGTTTTTTTGGTTAGCTGTTAAAATCATGTTTGCTTTCTCTTTATTAGCATCCTTTAACACAGCTTGTTGGAGCTAAAGCACTAGATACAACAGCTGTGATGGCAGCATTTACCAAAAGGGCTTTAAGGTCTTCCATAACCTTGTGGGGAAAAAGGAGGAAGTTTCTGACTAAGGTTAACAACTCTCCTACCCCGTAGGGGAGAGAGCCTTTCATCTTTTACAAATTCAAAGCCAAAAAAGAAGGTGTCATTGGGTTGATAGCTCCACTTTTGAAAACTTTATAGGTCCTTATGTTTCAGGTGATAAGGCATTAGAGGCAGAATACTGATCTGTTGACCTTCCTTTAAATTGGACTTCCAGAGCTACAACTACCTTAAGAAAAAAGAGAATAAAATCATCACCATTAAATTGTTTGTTTCAAGTGGAGTGGTATGTGTATGCGTCCTGGGCTGAATAGGACTATGCATCTTCCTCCAAAGTATCTGAGATGTTCACTGATACAGCCCTGGGGAAGTGGGCTTTCATACTTCCAAAGAGTCTCTGCAGAAGACTACGAAAACCTTATTATATGGGAAAGTAATTACCAATTCCTAAGAGCATTTGATCTATATTTATCTCCATCAACTTCAAGACATCTAACTATTAGAGGTTGTTTACTGAAATGAAAGGAACTGGTTTTGCTCATCCTAACCATCATACTGGTAGGCTTAGGAAGGTATAATGGAGGAATAAATTAGCAAGGTAGCTGGCCACTGATGAAGTCTATTCATTGCAGGCAACAAACTGATCTTGCTGATTACTTCCCAGCAGGGAGTGCCTTCTTAAATCCTTCTTAAATCCCAGTTGCAAAGAAGATGGACACTGAGAGCCTAGAACAGATTAATATCTGGGCTTCTCTTAATTATGGTTAAGAGATCAGGATCCAAGCAAATAACTGCACATTCCCTTCTGACAGTGAGTCCCTTCCTCCTTAACTACTGTATAGCAGTTACAAACTACTACAGCACTAGATGTTCACCACAGTTCAGGCTAACTAGGGTTCTTCCACAGCAAGGATTTTAAATTAAGTTTTGAACTGTTTGCCCTTATCACAATTGACATCTGTAATAATAGCATGCTGAACTGCATTTAGGTGAGCAAAATCAAAAGCTGAAAGAGATTTAGTGCAGGGCAGAAAGGTGTATTCAAGCCAATAGACTGCTTGAGGTCTCTTAACTCTTTGAAGACTCAAAATACTATATCTGCTCCATCCTGGATCACAGACTGCTCACAGTAATTATTTTATTAGAAAGGCTGCTGTATGATTAATATATTCAATAAAAAAGTACACTATTCATTTCGACATTGTCATCTGGTGATCCTGAGACAACCACTATCTTTCTGCCTAACTTACTTCATATGATTGCTGTAATGATAAGGTACTTGGGTGGGGGAGAGCATATGCCACCCTGAGCTACCTAGAGCAGGAATGGGCAACTGTAGTGAGTCATAGGAACAATTTTCTATCCCTTGGAATCTCCAAGGGCGCAAGGGCCTACCAAAAAGGTGGGGGGAAAATAGAACCAGAAGTGGCTTAACTTTCAACTTCCCTTTTTTTAAATAAAAGGATAGTATTTTGTCATGTTAAGGCAGGCAGGTGGTCCATGTAATCTATTGAAATGTTGAACTACTGCTGGAGGTTCCAGAACAGGTAATTCACCCATTCCTGATCAGAAAAAGGTCTTCCTGGAGACTTTGGAGGGGGTGAGGGACACAAAAACAGCACGTTAGCCCTAGAACTGCACTTTGCTCACCACTGCCTTAGAGGATTGGAGAGACAAAAGTATAAGAAATATTTTTGTATTTCCCCCCAGCTTCAAATTTCCATCTATTTGAAAAGCACATTAAAGCTCAATCTTACTCTACAAAAACTGCTCACTCCTATACTCCATGTATAACTGACATGATTTGAAAAACACAAAGCAGAAAAGTAACTAAACAGAGAAGCAGAAGGATAGTAAACTACATTAAGCTAAGTAAATAGAAGAAAGCAGTAGCAGAATAAGCCAACACACTTTTTCCTGCAGCATTTAAAGCATGAATGTTCTGAAATTTGATTTTTGCTTACCCATCCATTTAAATCCCATCCCAACAAAACAGCTCACCAATATATATTGTGCTGATTGAATATTACAAAATGAATATAATGAAGAACAAACAATCAAATGGGGCTGGCAATGGCCTTCCAGTTTTGCATGGCACTTACTGGCTTGGATGGGTGACTCAATAAGACTTCAGGATGCTAAGGAGAAAGATAGGAAAAGAGGGGAAGAATTGGGAAAAGGAACAGTTCAGAGAGAAAAAGATGTAACAAGCAAACAGACTAAAGAATGATGTAAAGACATTTATTACAGAAAAATGTAGGTTTAGGTTTAAATTGAAAATAAAGGCTGTAACATTGTAAGAACGAAACTTAACTTTTTTTTTAAATCTTGCCCTTCCAAGATTTTTCTGCTTCCATTTTGTGTATTGCACATAACTTTGGGTAATCTTTGGTTACAGATTACTTACCTAAGTCAATTAGTATTTGAAAATCTGTTTGGAAAAAGACAGTCTTAAGTGAACCAAGGCAATACTGAATTATGATTTTACTGACTGTATGAGAATATTTAAGATGAAACATTTCAATTTGCACTTCCCTGCCCTGTAGAATATATATAGCAGCCTGAAAACATGAGTGAACTATACCTTAAAAATTAAAAAAGGTGGTGCAACTCAAGATCTGAATGCATGATTACTAAAATGTTGACATTGTTATATGTAGAACATGTATATTCCTGTACTTGTTCAAAGTGCAGAAAATTGAATCACAGATGAAGCCAGCAGCTACATCTATAGACTAATAACATAATCATTGCATAAATCAGCTGTCATAGTCATACTCATACACTGTTGCTGAATACTGCAAACTGCCATCTACTGAATGCACATAAGTATAGTCTAAACTATCTGACAATGACCCTCCAGGGTTTCAGCCATAAATCTTTTCTAGTCTGACTGGTGGTACTAGGAATCAAACCAATGTGATTTTGAACATGCACTGCACCACTAAGCTATAGCATCTCTCTGAATACACACATACTCCATGTAAAATAAATATAAAACATAGTAGCCAGGAGCAAACCCATTTCCATATTTAAATATACATCTCTGTGCGTACTTACTACAAAAATTTGTTTCTACTGAACATTTAAAGATGACACATACGCTCAGTAGCCTTTTATTCTGCCTACAGTGTACACCCAAAACTATCAGGTAAAAGGGAGAAGACCAGATCAGAAATTTCTGAAATGCAAGTTTTATGTATGTTTATGCAAATTTCTCTCTTTATGGGAGAACAAACATTTGATGTGCAATTTGAATTGGTGCAGTGTCACAATATGCAGATCAGAGTAGGAAACATATGACCTTCCAGATGTTGCTGGACAGCAACTCCCAGCATACCTCATAATTAGCTATTCTAGGAATTGTAGTCCAACAATAGTCAGAGAGTCATGTGATCCCCATCCTTAAACTGGATTATGTAGGTTTGCTAATCTTTTGTTCTTAGCACCACAAATAATTATGAAAATGTTACTGCTTTGACATCTTATTTTCAAATGTCTGTGTGCAAATAGGGTTGCAAGGGAAACAGGTCAAGTATCCAAGCTTTCAACATAAATTCCATTTATCTATCTTGAAGATTTTTAATCTGGCTGAAAACAGCTTACAACATTATGTAAATATAGTAGACTCTCCTTATCTGTGGAGGATATGTTCCAAGACCCCTAATGGATATCTGAAATTGCAGGTAATGCTGAATCCTATATTATCACCAGAAGTAGCCCTCTAGCTTTGCAGAGACCACAGAGAAGCTTGATGCTACCCAATAGTATGAAGCCTCCATACTGTCCCTGAGAAGCTAGAGGGCTATTTCTAGTGATGCCAGATCAGTTTCCTGTGGTGGTGTTTGTGGAAGGGCAGTTAAAGGGAGTGCAGACAGGCAGGAAAAATGCAAGTGACCAACCCCAGAGCATGCTTCCTGGGGGCCATCACCAGAGGATGGGTTGAGGCAAAACACAGGAGGAAGAGAGGTGTGTCTGTAAGGGAAAGGGATGCTGTGGGCAACTGAAATTGCAGAAAGTGAAACTATGGATAAGGGAGGAGCACTGCAATGTACACACAAAAACAGTAATGTTGATGTAAACTGGCAAAATGCAACTCTTCCATTTTTCTTGCTTGTGCTTACTGTATCCTTGAAAAGGATATCACTTCCTCCCTTCCATATCTTATTCCAATTTCATTTCCTTTTGTTTGAATGTATCCAGAGACTCAGATTATACTGTTAACAATTTCATATGAATGCTTGGTGGCTTACTGAAAATGACAACAGGCCAAGAGAAACTCCACAGCTCTTACTAATGGCTCCATGACATTTTCAGCAAATAGATTCAACACATCTTACTCCAATCATTCTCCAAATGGTTAGCGTCCTGAATTTTACTGGCTGAGCTGAGCCAGGACACTTTTGACATGCTGGCAAAGTCAGATGAGTCTTTTTCCTGCCACTTAAGATGGCCCTATGCTTGCTGATGGAGTATGGGACAGATTCAGCTGTTGAAGCCTCTGGCAGGTAGACAGAATCAGGTTGATCTCCCTTCCTCTGTGATGTCAATTAATTATCTCATGCAGCCAAAAGGAAAAAAGCCTGCATTTCAGACCAGAAATGTTTACACGAAGAGCTCCGTCAGCCTGCTTGCATCTCTTTCTACTAAAAGAACTGGAATAGGCCCAGACATAGGGACCTCTTCCAAAACCAAAACAAAGAACTCAAAACAGGATCTGCAACTGGACTAATGTAAATTTCTGAAAAATGTATTCTTAGGTTTACACAATGGAAATGAAGAACTATATTTTAAAAGATTTTAAACCAACTGTATAGTGAGTAAATGCATGCATAAATGTTTTCTATTATGTCTTTCAGATTATTCTTTCTCTGTGTCTGCCTTCCCAATTTATGGTTCTTTCGTCGGCATTGTTCATAGCCTCATCATATTGTGGATGCTTTCCCTTCACACCACAGTATATCACTTGCACTACTCTCATCTCCCTAGTTTAATAAACTTTGCCTTTTTATACTTTGATCCCTGTTAAGATACTACCTTTCTGCAACGGGATTAACTTTAACTCCCTCTACACTTCATACTATTTAATACCTTTAAAGACTACCTGGGCATATATATATATGTTTGTACTCAATTAAAGAGCCCAGTGTTTAACTAGGTCACTCCTAACAGGACAGCTCCTTCAGTCTCTTCATTCTACAGTTGTTTTTCATATTACAAGAAATGGAAACAGAGAATGCAAAAGCAAGAACATCCTCTTTTCATGCTTCTGAATCTTATGTAAAGAATGAATTCAAATATCTTCCTGAATGAAAGATATGCGAGCTGTGTCACTGTAAGAAGGACATGGATCACTATACAGGGAAAATGTTCAAATATCTCTTCACACTGTATCTACAAGCAGGAAAAAAAGCATGAGTCACCCATATATTCTCTATTGCCACTTTTTTCACAGTGTGCAAAGTGGTTCTCTATGTGTAACTTCTATCACACATTTTCCACAGCAGTACTCAACTAATCCTAATGTGAAAATGTATGACTTAAAAACAAATGTATATATGGAGGAATGCAGCAGCTAAAAGGAGGACAAGTCTACAGATACCCACTTAACAGGAGATTGGTTTTGTATTTACCTTTTTGAGCTGAGATTCTAATTTCAGACATTCTTCCTTTTTCTGTTCCAAGGCAATTTCTAGTGTCTTCAACCTAGAGTCTTTTTTCAGACCTGCTGACGCTAAAGATGAGGCATGTTCCTTCAAATCTAGTAATGTAGTCTAAAAAAAAAAAAAAAACGGAACACAAGTAGAACTGTAAGATTTTGTTCTTATCTTCATAACCATCATATTTTCATTTCTGCTGTGACAGAATGTGTTTCTTTAGACGCTCATAAGAACGACTTTGCTAAACCAAATCTTCTCTCTTCCCTAATAACTCTTCCCCAGTTATTAGTTAGGAATATTCTGAAGTAATTGTCAACAGCAATTAGAAATACCAGTATATCCTAGTTGCTAATCTCAGTTTTCAGAAAGAGAGTTGTGGTAGTGTGTTGTAAAGAATTTTTGGGAAACTTTGCAACAAATTATTTTTTATGTCTTTACATTTTCAGGTAATTTTGACAATGTTTTCCATTTACATTTTGGGTTACAAAAGTTTCTTTTTTGGTTTAACTCTTGTTTTCTTTACCTCAATACACAGCAGCCAAATGAAAATGAATGCACGGAGCAGCCTGTATTCCACAAAAGCTTTGCTGTTATAAATATATTAATGTTTAAAATGCCACAATACTGTTGTTTCTATTAATCTCACTTTAAAGACTTTTGAGGGGGCAGTTACAGTTCTATAAACTGAAATGTATATACATTTCTTTATATAACAGCTCATTTTACTTAATCTAAGTGAGCAGTTTTTAATTAAGAAGACTGAATACTTTGTTTAAGAAGGAAAGGAAAGCTTTAATGATTTCTGCATGCCTACAGATTGCTATTAAGGTATGTACCACAAAAATAAATGAGCTTCCATCTCATAAAGATACTAATTATAACACAGCAATTGTATACTTGCTACTTCATAGCAGGGATTCTAAAGTCAAAATCTAACAAATTCTTTCACCTTCTACCATCCCCATTCTTCATAGTTGCTCAATTGACTCCACTGCATGACTCTGAATTAAAGGTGAACTGCAACATACCAGCATAATCTAGGCAACAACAACACTGAACCTCATTCAATTTGAACATTTGTTTGCATTCCACATTTAATTAATTAAATGGATTAATATTGCCCTCAAAGCTCATAAAGCAATAAATATCTCAGTGCATAAGTTTCATAAAACAATTCTTTACATTATAAACCATTAGCATTATAAGCCTGAATTTTTATTTGCTATCCAGAAGGTTAACCTCTTTCTCTGAAAGATCTCCTTGTAATACGCTGACTTTCTCTTTCAGGTCTTTAAGGTCCTTTTTATAGTTGTCAATCTCTTCCTGTTTTTCTCGCTCATCTCTGTCCCGCTGCTCCTTTAATCGCTCGATAGTACGCTCCTGACAAAAAAACCCAGAACTTTGTCAAAACAATCTGAATAGCTATAAAAACACTAGGGTATGCAAGTCTCAGTAACCTTTCACATACATGGTTGATATTCAGATTAAATAAATATGATAAGCTTCTGCTGAAATTTTTTCCCCACTAGGAAGAGATCAAAACCATAAAAACAACAGATTCAAAGAAACTGAGAAAGAAATAACTATTGTTACTGAAACAGCTCTTGTAAAATGCGCATATTCTTCTGTGGGACAAATTTATAAATTCACTTTAAAGAAAGAACACCAATATGAAGATTCTATATATGGCATCTGCTTCAGATGATAAGTAGACTGCTGCCATGTACAGGAATACCAGGTGCTGTAGCTGTATTTCAGAGGATGGTACCAGCAAAACCATCTCTGTATATTTCTTGCCTAAGAAAAACCTATGAAATTTGAAAGATGACTTGAAGGCACACATCTACATGGCCTTCCAAAGGCCCACCAGAATTTACTTAATATTTAGTCATGTATTAATGCTGCACTTCATTAAAGTTCCATTTCAGTCAGGATTTTGTTCTGAACTGCAACTAGAAAGATAGGTTTTGAAATATCATGAATAGGGCAAAGAACACCTCTCCCATGTTTGTTTGTAGCATGCCTTTCAAGAATGCACCAGACCTGACTGTGCTGGCACAACAATGCACCCCAGATATGAAAACCTATACTTCATCCATTTTGTTTAAATTTAACATTTCTTCAAGAATTTCAACAGCTTCAGAAGATGTGAAGTTCATTTGGGCTTATCCTTTTTTAAAAAAAATTTTTTTTTTTATTAACATGTACTGAGTTTATAAAACGATATACAGGGGATTACAAAAACATATAGTAAACAGACAGAGAAATTCTAACATCTAACCTGTTGTCTAACCTAAATTAAATTAACATAAATTAAACTAAGCTACAACTAAACTAAAAAGGGGCCAAAAGTACATATAAATGAATTCTAAATCACCAACTTTTGCTTCTAAGATAACCTACAAAGTATGCTTCTTCTAGTGTGTCTGTCATTATCACACTACTGCCTAGTGTTTAACAACTATAACCTTCATCCTTCAAAACTAATAAATGACTCCCCCCCAAGAATTTCTTAGATATACAATCAATTTATCCCAATCATTTTTTAATTTAACCAAAAACATTTCCTTAATTAAAAATGTTAATTTCTGCAACAGTCAGTCTTCGTGTTAAGGAATAGCCACACTTTTTTATTTATGTACATGCAGCATTCCTGTCGCTGTGATCATGTAGTGAAATATTCTTTTCAATTTATCAGTCTGTTCATCGGTCAGAGCCAATAAGAATAGTTCAGGTTTGAGATGAATCTTTAAGATGTCTCCTATCAGTCTGTGTATAATCACCCAGAACTTCTTGGCTTTCTCACATATGGTAATTTGATCGTATTTCCACCAAACATTTGAGAAACTTTTATGCATTTTAGACAACCCTTCTGGTATTAAATACCATCCATACACCATTTTGTAAAAATTTTCTCTAAGATCATAACTCAAAGTATATTTCAAAACTTTTACCCACATCTTTTCCCATTGTTCCATCTGAATATGATCACCCACATTTTGTGACCATTTGATCATATAAGCTTTCATTTACTCATCTTGTGTTTCAATTTTGAACAATAACTTATAGATTTTGGCAATTAAATGTTCTTCATCAGCATATAATTGTTCTTTAAATTCAGAACTAGACACTTCAAAGCCATATAAATTCTTATCCATTTTAAACCATTCAGTTAATTCTCTGTATGAAAACCAACACACCTCATAACCTTGGATAAATTTCTCATTTGATTTCATTTTAAATTGCCCATTTTCCACCATTAAATCTTCTTTATAAGTTAACCAATTATCTTTAAAGGTTATTTCTCTTAAATAAAACTTCATGTGGAGAGACCCATAACAGCACTTTAGGACATAATCTCTGTTTATATTAATTCCATATTCCTAATAAAGCATGTCTAACAAAATGAGCATTAAAATCAATATTAGCTTTAAGTTTATCATATCACAGAAATGCATGCCAACCAAATCTCAAGTCAAATCTTCTAACTGTAAAACCCTGTCTCATTTCAAAGTAGTTCAATCTTTTAACCAAACAAAACAAGGTGAGAAAAAAATACAGCTTTAGTTTTGGAAGAGTAGGTCCTCATCTGTCTTTTGCATCCTGCAATATCTTTGGTCTCACTCTTGGCTTTTTTCCTTGCCAAATAAAATTAGTTTTGTCTCTGAATTTGCTTGAATGGCATCTCATTATTCAGAATAGGAATAGTCAGAAATAGAAAAACCACCTTTGGTAAAACATTCATCTTTATAGTTGAAATCCTACCTAGCAAGGAAATTTTCAGCTTGGACCATCTCTGTAAATTTTGTTTGAACTTATTCCAACTCAATCATAACCGACAGAAACAGTTTGGAATTCTGCTTACCAAAAATCACACCCAGATATTTTATTTGTTTAACAATTTAAATCCTGTTTTGTCCATCAAAACTCTTTGATCTTCTTTTGTCATATTTTTAGTCAATATGACTCTCTTATCCTTATTTATACAAAATCCTGCCAAATATCAGCAATTTGAAGCTAGTTCCGATAGTGTTGTTGAAGAATTTCATCTTTATTTTCCTTCTCACAAAATAAACGATCAGTAACCTTCTCTATCTGGCTGTTGCAGAATCCAAACGGTAAACCCTGCCCAGTTCACAGAGAAAATATTTTCTTTCAATCTCTCAAAATTTGCCAGTGCCTCTGCAACTCCTATGTAGATATCCTCATTCTGCCGCCTCTCAGATATTTCCCTAATACAAAGACACTTTTTCCTTTCTTTCAGATTCAACAATGTAACTGAGTCCAGTCTGCTGTTGTTCTATTGGCAACTTCCCAGTTACATCTTCCAATTTCTGTTTTTTTGACTAACAGGCCAACTTTTTCATTCATCAGCCTCATCTCCTTTCAAAATTTATCCAAGGAGGTTCTTATATCTTGGAGTCATTTTTAACTCCTGTTTAAATTCCATCTTCATCTGACTTATACCATCTGTCAGCCTTTCTATTTCTTCCAAAATTATCTTATTCAAATCTCCCTCTCTAGATTGGTCCACAAAGTTTCTTCTTTGATCTGTTAGCCGTGCTTGCTTTCTAGTTGTAGTCATTCTGACAACTCTTCCAATTGAATAGAAAAATTCTAGCTGCAATTATGCCACTCTACCACTGAGTTGCGGGGAAGTTCAATTTCCAATTCAGTCTAGCCACCTCTTGACCATCTGCTGCCTGGAGACTGTCAGTAAGGTCATTCAAAGTTCAATTAGTCTTCACTTCTTCTTCGAAACATGGTGATGATCTTTAGCTTTATCTCACTGACAAGGCAAACTGGTTGTTTCTCACAGTCTACTTATTTTCAAAATTAAAGTCTAAATAACCTCTTAGAACAAATTAAGGAGCTCAAACAAATGTTTCAGCAGTATTCCAACCAGAAAGAAGTTTTAAAGCTGTCTCTTTATTTTCTGCAATGGATTCTGTTCATCATAATAGGAGGAGAAAGAGGAAAAAAAACCCTTTAGAACTCAGTTTGTTTGCAGAGGTAGAGATGTTGAAGTAAATCATCCCAAAACAGCTGGTGAGCTTCCTTAATTGCCAAATGATTTGCTCAGGGAGTTAAGGCGGCTGGTTGGATATTTTGTTCATAAGCAGTGGCTGCAGAGTGTCTGGGCACAGTGTCTGCTTGATCCCTTCCCATCCTCCACACTTCCAGGGACACGTTAATGGGGTTTCCAGATGCCTTGGCCAGGAATTTTGGATCACAAAGAGTGGCTCTGGGCCTCCCATACCCTGGACTCAATACTTGACAGTTTCTAAATCTCAAACTGGCATCAACCACATCAAGTACAGTGTCCTCTTAGCAAGGCCCACTAAAGAGCACTGCCACACAACACTATTTCCAGTTGGGGAAAACAATGTATTTAAATAAAGTTATAACTATTCTTTCCTACCTTCTCTGCAAGTGCTTCCTCCAATGTAGTCAAGGCAGTATCGGTGTTGGTAGTATCAGCCTGTAGGGATTTTACTCTCTCTTTCAAGTTGCTCATCTGTTTCTCCTTGTCTCTTAGTTGTTCCTGTAGATTCTCAATCTTAGATAAGAGCATATCAACAAATCAGTCAAGAGATAACAGTCGTGCAATCTGTTTCAAAAAGAATTGGCAGAACTCTGTTCTCTACAGGAGGCACATACTGGATATACACAAGGCTGTGCCTCCTCAGACAATCACAAAGCCCAGGCCTTTTTTCGTCATTGACCCTAAAGCGCTCTACTTTTGCTTCCAGTTCTCAAGTTAACCTTTCCACGTTTTCTCATGTAACCCTAAATAAGTGTATATATACAAAACTGTACAGAAATGGTCCAACTGAATTGATTGTCCTCTTCTAATCTATGATATGTCTCCATTCTTCTACATCAACCATATGGTTACTATGGTCACAAGACACATACAAAAATATGAGGACAACCAATTTTATTGCTGTAGCTTTAAGAGCCTCACGAAAGCATGTAATCAGCTGATGGCCTTCACTACAGAAATTGTCAAGGGAGAGTAAAAAAATTAATACAAAGTGTCTTTGGAGCCTGAAAGAAAGGAATTGATGTTGGCATCTGCAGCAGCAACTCAGTCAAGCAGGAAGCTGTACTACTTTAACACAGGTTCTCAAAGAGTCTTTAATTCAAACATTCAATGACATTTTCCAAGTCAGTGATTTATTACAAAGTTCAGAAATTTACTGTAACATAAAACCCCAAGGGAATGTCTTAAGAGGATGGTCTTTATGCTAATTTCATGCAAGGAATGTCCAGCCAGCTACTATTGTCTCCTTTAATTTCTCCTATACAGGAAATTACACTGAAAAGCACAGAAGTATTTGTGAAGGGAGGTGGATACATCAAACCCTTAACAAGCACTGATCCTTTAGGAATACATAATTAGCATTATCCACTGATGTACAGATAATGAACAACCATTTATCAGACTACTTGGTAAAGAGAACGCATCCTACATGGAACAAAATACACATATCAAGAGGATTATTTCAAAATTAAGAAATATGTATAATGACAATTAGTTATTAACCAGGGAGTGAACAATGAACTATGATATTGCCTCTCTAAGCCGCCCAACAAAATATCTCAATTTGAGACTGCCCTCAAATCATTTTCAAATAAATCTATTGCAGATATCTAGGAAATAGGAAGAGAATGGATAATGTATTTATAGGACATTTTAAAAAAATAGACTGAATGTGACATATTAAAATCACGACAAAATCTGAAGCGCAACTAGAACATCTGCATGACACTTCACAATTCTATTTTTATTTTTAGTCTACACTGTCATGCATGTTTAGTCAATCACTTTATACCAACCTCCACTACAAATAGGTCTCAATGCATTATTAGTATTAGCACATAATACACATGAACAGCACCTGTGGGTTCTATCCCAGATTTCAGTGAAATATTCCTAACAAACCTTTTATGAGTATTAGTAAAGGCTCTGTTATCCTTTTCCACTGTTAAAATATATGAATAAAAAAAGCAAACTGCTTTCTGGACATTTTATCATTTTCCTTCTGCTGCTACAATCAAAATGCACCACTTGTAAATCTGACCTTTATTTTTCTACCCCAGGGCAGGAAAAAGACTGCATATGGAGTCCAGGACCATTTTGTGGTCTATGGGGCATCTCAGGACCACAAGTTTTTTGGGGGGTAATTCCCTCCCAGAACCCTAGGGAGAAGGTGGGAAATGTTGCCATATTTTATAACCTGGAAGTTACCTTCTTGGGATGTGGGAGCTGCCAGTTATAAAGCTACCTTCCTTTAGAAAAGAAAGCTGAACAACAAGCATTGGTGAAGTATTGTAACTATAGGTATTATTACTTTCTGGTGTGAAGCAACCAATTAGAACATAGAAGTTTCTATGGATAGCAAACTTACCTTCTTTTGGAGAACATTAACCTTGCGTTCTTTCACATCCAACATATCCTTAAGATCATGAATCTCTCCAGCCTGAGTCCCCTTCTCCTCAGCCATTTCCTGAATTTGTTTTGTCTTTTTATTCAACATAGTCTCCTTCTCCTCCAGACGTAACCGAAGAGCATCCACCTGAATTTGGTCATGAGGGGCAGGGGGAAAACCTTGATTATTTTCAGCAAGATAACTTTTTAATCAAGGCAAACATCAAGGCAAATAACTGATCTATTCGACTACATCAAAAGCACCAGTACCATTTCTATCTACTTCCCACTAAAATTCATCAGTATCTTAATGTTTGCTTCAGAGATTTTAAAACTCAAGTTTCTTGTGAATACAGAAGTATAAAAATAACAGCAAGAACACTGGTTTTTTTTAAAGTGGGGATCACTATACATAGCAATTGTAGAAGTAAATTTGCAGTCTTCAGCTAAGCAAACTGTTAAATGTTAACTGGCTGATTAAATTATATACTGACTTAGCCAGGCTTTTCATTTGACATTTTGTACTTGGAGGTGTAAACAACAACAATTATGTGTAACACCCTTTCTGCCAAACATAATAAGCTTTACATACATTGTGTTGTATGTATGTTGCCTTACCACATTTCAGATAGTAATCTGAATATCCCACTGGTCCAAGAATATCTATTCTGATACCTATATGAAATCATAAGAAGCCCTAGGATGAAGCTTAGGCCTTCTGAATCATTTGGATCTTTGTATTTTACTGTTTCAACTCCAGTCGTCTTTCTCTTTTTTCCATTCTCCTGGGAGGGAGTTGTGACGAACCCTGAGGGGGGTATAGCCAGCAGAGCCGCCCTACCAACAGAGGGGATTTAATTTGATTGGTTCACTGAGTAAAGAACCCAGGTTAGCCAGAGAGAGGAGCTAGGTGGGTGAGTCAGCAGAGCAGAAAAATACAGAAATAGGGTTTGAAAAAGAGTTCTTCCTGTGAGTTTGAGAGGAGAAAGAGTTCCTCCACATTGAGACCGGGGGGGGGGATGTTGGGGAAGTGTTTGCCTGTAAGAACTGGGAGTGCTTTTCTGTTTGATAACATTTAATTACCAAATACATTTCCCTTGTCAGTTTGTTTAATAAAGATTTTATTAGATTTTTTAAAAGACCAGCCTCCATAAAGTGTCTCTTTAATTTGAGTTCAGTTACATACTCTACCACAACTGAGACATTCAGTTGGGATACACCTGAAAATGCTTTGCCCTATTTCCACAAGGGTTGTGGGCTTAGGGAAAGCAGAAGGGGGATGTTAAGTGTGGAGAGGGAGCCAGGGGGTGGTAAATGTATAAAAGGGTACTGCTTCTCCAAGAAGGGACAAATTAAAGCACGCCTAATCTGTCATAGCCATGGCTGGCAAGATCTCCACATTTTGACAGGAGTTAAAAACAAAACTGTTGCTTCCCTCCTGTCTCCCAATACATCACCCATCTCTTTACAAACATCACCCTACTACAAGCAGTGTAGAGATAGTCCTCTTGGAACAAAATCCCACCTGGGCAAAATTTCCTGTAATCAAATATGTGCAAAGATTCAAGGTTTTTTTTAAAACTACTATAATTAGTTCCTAGTTTAGGGAGGAAAAGGGGAGAAATTGAAGAGCACAGGAACAATGTATTGCAATATTTCTGGGTGCTTTGTATATTCATAAACTAATCTATTAATTTAAATTCCTAAACTTAATTAATTATATACTAACTGTATATTAACAAGAGGTGGTTTGCATATTACTAAACTGATCAATTAAGCCCAAAGGGGATAAATATTTAACAATATAAAAGTTTGTCTGTATATGGTAGTCACAGTGGATGAGATATCAACACATATACAAGCAACATTTGCTTCATTAAAAATATCTGACAACCTATGCAGGTTCTATGCAACATTTATACACTGTGCCTTGCCAATTAATATGTAATCCAGTACACAATGTTTACTTGAACTTGTAAAGGGATTTTGATAAAGGCCCCCCACTCCCAAATTCTTCTGCAAAATTACCAGTCAAGGAATATGAGCTAGAGTCTGGATATGAAATTGTTAAAAAACAAAAAAGCAAGAGGAACTATCATGTAGAGGGATGAGATCAATTTAACCTAGACAGACCAACAACAGATTGCAAAGAGCTCCAAAAGGACTTCCTTCGAATGGGCATCCAAACAGCAAACGAGATTCAATGGAAGCAAATTTAAGTAATAAACACTGAGCAAATCATTTCAATTTCACACAAACACTGACTACATCTGATCTGACACCACCAGACCAAGAAACAGATCTGAGAGTCATGGTGAACAGATTGATTAAAAAAATACATCACGATTATACTTATTATCATTTAAATTATGACAAAGCAAAGTATTTTACATGTGCAGCAAAAGAATGGTCTTTGACCCAAGAAGCTTGCAAGTTAAATTTTGATTGTGAGTGAACAGAAAAGAATGGCAAAGGTAAGAATAACACAGGATGAATGCGATTCCTAGACTAGATAAATGTGAAGAAAAACAGAAAACATCCAGAACCTACAATGCATTCTTGTCTGAAAGAATCAATAGCCACTGAAGAATTCAGAGAAACAAGAATAGTAGCACTCCTAAAAGACATAGCATTCTTAATACAGTTTGTAGTGCTTATTTTGATGTTTTAGAGGACAAAGATTAAAGCAAATATCATAAACAGAGTAGAACCCCAAGCAAAGTTCACAAAGACACTTGCGGGCTCTGTCAGTTTCCAGGACATCCAACTGCGCCAATGCCAGAAAACAGAAAGGGGAAACGGCAGAAGAAATTAGAACAGTTTAAACATAAATTCAGTCTAGAGAAGATGGTCACCCGAAAGAAAAGAACAATCTGAAAGACCATTGTAGAATACAAATGACAACACCAGGCCATTCAAGGTACTATAAGAAACCCATTGACCCTTATCAGCTAGGCTTTCAGAAACAGTTCAAGCTGGCTAACTTGGCTGTTAATCCTATTTGACAGTATCAGATTTGTTTCCTATTAGCTGAATTTATTACAAGGCCATCAGTCACGCTAAAGAACATTTGGCTCCCTCTCCACAAGTGTGAGACTGTCAGTCAAGAAAAAGAAATTTGGTCAAATCTAAATAGAGAAATAGGTTTCATCAAACAAAGAGTAAGCAGCAGCTGATACTCCAGGTGTTTTGCTTACTGACGCTTTTCTCCAATCTAGGCATAAATTGAACTAAAGAAATTAGTCAAGAAATTAAAATTTGCTGTGTAACAAATATTAGAAAGAATCAGTTATAAATAATGAACTATTTATAATTATGAGCAATGTTCTTTGCAATTATGAAGGGCATGTATGCTTCCCAATCATACGCCTCAACAGACTCTCAGACAATCCAAAAGGTGACATGGGAGACAAATTTAAGATACAGCAAATCTTTTTGAAGACTGCTGAGATTAGTTAATGCATCCAGCAGTTAAGGGTGTCAATAAAATTTCTCAGAAAAAGCTTCATCTATCAAGGCAGAGCATCCATCTAGAATAGGGATGGGTACCTGTGGCCCTCCATATGTTGGACTGTAACTTCTATTATCTTCCACCACTGGACTATGGATGCCAGGACATTCAGTTCAACATGCGGAGGGTCACAAAACACCCAAGCCCCTACTTTGGCAAAGGTGACATTAACAGCAGCCACAGTTGATCTTTCCTACAATTACTGCCTCATTTAATTGTTCTTTCAAAATAGGAAGTAAGCTGGCTATTCTGCACATTCTGGCCACTTTCAAGACAGTCTATAGGAGTTCAATCAACACTGAGCAACTAGTTGCTCTGACGAAAAGAACTAAGCCAGAAAAAAGTGGTTTCTGGACATTGAAGCAGCTTGCAACATTGTCACTTGAAAATGCTACATCTAAAACTATAATACATCCTCCAATCCCCATGTGTAGTGAGTGTCACTGCAGGACAGATTTCCCATTCTTTTTGTGTGGAATAACTGAGCCCTGCTTTGGCAGAATAACAGAAATCCTAGAGAAGGATCCAAAAAGTAATACCAAGGACCCTTTAGAAAGTAAGGTACATTTATTTTCATTTTAAGGCAATACAACCATCATCTGCTACTTTATAGTTGATAAGTTCCTCCAAACATAGATCATTTCTGCACTACACTGTTATAGTGCTGTTACTCCACTTTCAAGAGCCTGTAGAATTCTTGGGTCTGTAATTTACTGAGGCCAAAGAGCTCTCTGGCTGAAACTTCTAAGTGCCTCCCCCTAAACTGCAAGCCCCAGGATTCCACGGGATGTTGAAATTGGAATAATAGCACTTACAACAGTGTATTGCAGAAATGGCCATAATATTGGTTTATATTTTGGGGTGGTTTCAATTTCTAGTATCTATCTATCTATCTATCTATCTATCTATCTATCTATTTGCAAGATCTCAATTCGAAAGTCATATAATGTGCTAGTCCAGCTCCCTGCCATGTAGGAATAGACAGCTAAAGCACTCCTGAGAGATGGCCCTTCAACCTATGATTAAAGATGTCTGATGAAGGAGAGTCTATGACTCTCCAAGACAGTGCATTCACAGTTGAACAGCTCTTACCATCAGGAAGTTCTTCCTAATTTTTAGATGGAATATCTCTTTTGCAATCTGAATTCATTGGTTCATAACAGTAGTCTTTGGAGGAGCAGCAAATAATCTTGCTCCATCTTCTACAATATTGGTATGCAGAGTGGTAGCTGTCCTTGGACTAGTGTCAGTCCATGCATGATCCATCAGCTACCATTCTTGGCAACTGCCTGGCAAAGAAAGAAACAATTGTAGCCAGTGGGCACAAATATGGTACCTATCTGTGGAAAACTGGAAAAAACTGGGGGGGGGGAATAACTGTCAGTCCTCCATATCACATAGCTTAAAAAGCACTTTTCTACATGATATCACTTTGGATATTTAAAGATGGCTTTTATGTCACCTCTCAATCACTTATCTAAGCTAAACATATTCAGCTCCCTATGCCACTCCTCACAGGTCTTGGTTTCCAGACCTTTCAACATCTTGCTCACCTTCCTCTGATTGCATTTCAGCTTATCAATATCCTTTTCACCTGTGGCACCCAGAACTTGATGCAGTTTTCCAGATCAGGTCTGACCAAAGTAGAAAAGACTTCTGTGCAATTGTAAGTTATTTTAATTATAAGCTAACCTTTTTTCACTATATCGATTCATAATTACATATCAGTAAAATTAGACCAAGACATTAATGCCTAAAGCAACAGCGGAGAAACTCAAAACTTCCGCTAAGAAATTCAGAACAGTCCCATGCACTCCAGCAAATGTGAGGGACAATTCTGCCATGGGCCCCATTCACACTACACAATTATAGGGCTATGTTCCACTTTAACTCCTATGGCAACATCCAAAGGAATTCTGGGATTTCCTGTGTATGGAAGGGCATTTAGAATTCTCAGCCAGATACTTCAATGCCTTACCAAACTACAAACCCCAGGATGCCACAGGATGGAAGAACGGTAGTTAAAGTGGAACACTGGCACTATAGCTGTACAGCGTGAATGGGCCCCATGTTTAGGATTATCCCAGGCTATTTTAGCCCAGGAGAGTCTTTAATTTCTGGTTTATTTGCTGAGTAATTAAAAGCCTCTACTGTTCCTAAAACATCCAGATGGGGGGCACCAAAATGAAATTGTTCTCACATCTCCTAGGATGTAGAGGAGGTGTTCTGATTAATTTTTTAAGGAACTGTAATGATGGAGTGGTATAGAAGATGTGGGGCACAGTAGGATATGTGCCCTACCACATATTTTCAATGTCATACTTCTACATTACTGAGTTGAGCAGAAATTTCTAATCTTTTAGATTTTCTAAAAGTCTTCCAACTTCTGCCAAATCTGGGGAAAAGACTTAAAGATATGGGTACATCAATGTCATAACAGCTTAGAAGAGATTTGGTAAGGAGTTCTATTAATGGGATTTCATACAGCCTCTTCTGTGACTCTTAGCAATTATGTTTCTGCAAGCACCAGAGATGTTTTTCTCCCCCAGAAAAATTTCTTATGCTATATTTTCCATGAAGGGTCTTCCACACCCTGTACAAGTGGTGTGCAGATATAAATACACACATATCTACTTATTACAGTTGCCTGGGCTATTATATGGCAAAGGTTGTTGTTGCTGTAGTATGCATGCAAGTCATTTCCAACTTACAGTGGCCCTACAGGAAACCTATCATGGATTTTTCTTGGCCAGAATTATTCAGAAGAGGTTTGCCACTATCTTCCTCTAAGGCTGAGAGACTGTGCCTCGCCTATGATCATTCACTGGTTGAGTGGGGATTTGAACTCTAGTCTCCTGGAGTCCTAGTTCAACGCTTAAATCACCATACTATGCTAATTTGATTGCAATACATCTTTTAGTGCAGTGGTCTTAACCTTTTCTTTATCAAGGATCCTATTTAACTATGTATTGTTGCCATGGATGCCCAGACTTAACTTAAGTGCATCAAATATTTAAAGTTGCTCATCAAGGATCTTCAAATTTGGAGAGAAATGATAAATAAGTAAATGCACATACTCCTATTATAATATTTTTATTGGAATGATTCCTTACAAGTTAACAACAACATTACCTGGACAATGAAACATGGTCTAACACTACATGTTAATTGTAATTAATTAATTAATTAACAGGTTGGTGCTCCATTTCCCTTCCAAGCCTTGTTATATCAGGCTTAATACTTGCAGCTTGTATTCTGAGTTCTGACACAACATTTTTCAAATAGTTCCTACACTTATTTCTAAGATACATGAGAGGAGAGAATGATTTTTGACATAAAATATGTTGTTACAAAAGACATCAATACTCTTGCAGCTCTCTTTGATAGTTCTGAAAAATCTGCCTGTCAGTGATTCCAAAAATTTGGAAGGAACTGTTCCTTGAGTTGCAATTTCAAAGCACCATGCATGGATATTTCTATGAGCTTCTCTTCTACTGCTGTGAGACCCTCTAGTTCATAAACATTAACTGAAAATGGATCTCTAGTTCAGTTTCTTTCTTTCTTTCTTTCTTTCTTTCTTTCTTTCTTTCTTTCTTTCCTTCCTTCCTTCCTTCCTTCCTTCCTTCCTTCCTTCCTTCCTTCCTTCCCCTCCCTCCGTCCCCATTCCATCTTGGTCTCCTCCCCTCCCAATGAAGAAGACAAAAAAAGAGGGGGGGTTTGAAGCTTTTCTGATAAGAGACTGGGTTCCTCCTGGCTTGAAAGGAGGGGAGAGAGGGAGGAGAGAGGGAGAGCAAGAGAGACAAGGGCAAAAGCTGGCTAAGTGCCAGCTCCACTGTTGCTCAACTCCTCTCTGTAGTGGAGTAGCCACATGACAGGCAATGTGCAGGCCCAGCCAGTCAGCCTGCCTTTGCCTTGGTTCCTACAATGTGGCTACTCTGCTGTGATGAAGAAATGAATCGAGCACCTTCAAGCATTCACAGATCCCATTCTAAGGACACCAAACCCCCTGAGGGTTTGTGGAACACAGGTTGAAAACTGCTGTTTTAGTAAAACAGTGTGCCAAAATAATGTGGTTTGTGCAGAACAATTTGTTTTGCCAGAAATCTAGCTTTTTGCATAAACAATTTGTTCACAAAAGAGTTCTGAAATGTGAAAAATCTCACAACAGTTGACTGTTGCGTTTCTCAGTTTGTCAAGACACTCATTCCTGCTGAGAATGAGAGAATTTGCAAGTCTTCATTACATTCCTGGTATCAATGGAAAGGTAATATAGAAAAGTAGACTAAAAACTATTAATCTGTACATGCATACATAAATACACATGTGCATCCATGCACACACAATTACTATGGATAGATAAGTAGACAGAAACAATCTTTTCCCAAAAATACATTAGCTGTGTTTTTTAAAAAAATTTCCCATGTACGGCATATATACTTGGTCATTGATCCCAAACACTTACTGCATTCTCAGAGCATCACATTTTCAGGAAACAGAATGCTGATATAAGCCGTCGATTTTATAGACATTTGGAGCAATGCTTTCAGATAATTTTAGAAAACAGGGTAAATCAACATAGAAAATACATTTTGGTTTCAACATTATGTTCTGGATTTTTTTTTTACACTGGACACAGAAAAAATCAAGTATGCAGCATAAACATTAAATTTATATGTTCATATTCTATAAACACTCATTGATATAAGGGAGAACAATTGTTCATGTTGACTTGCAGTTCAAAAAGTTTCCAGAGCACAACCCGACTTGTACTACAGAGTCAAATATTGCATTATCACTATCATTTAATACTAAAGGGAAAATATATTCATAGAAATTTAATCATGTATTACCACATTTGGCAGAACTTCTATACATTTTATAGAACTTTATACATACATACATACACATACATATACATATATATGTGTGTGTGTGTGTGTATGTATATATGTATAATCTATACATTTTATAGAATATACTCTTATTTTATAGTTGCCCTAGCATATCTTACATTTTCTACTTTGGTTTAATTGGATAAGTATCTAGTAAGGCATTACACAAAGACCACCTTGCTTTCTCCTCGAACTGTCACTGAAAAGGTTACTATGTTACATCTATGTAAGACAGTCTTACTGTTTGCAGATTGTTGTTGACTAAGATAAGAAAAAGCATGTGTCATCAGTAGCAACTAGTGCTATGGAATTCTGAGTGAAGTGAGCATATTGCGAACACCACCAAGAACCACAAAATATAACAACTCATCAGTTACTTGATTCATCGACAGTCAAAGTTTAATTAAGAAAATATGCACTAATAAGGAACATTGTGAATATTTATAATAATTACACCACATTCTGCAAATTTTCTGCCAGTTAAAACATTTATCACTGGCTAATCACCACTATATTTTTGGATACTTACCTAGAAAATGTCTTTATAATAACTGATGTACTGGCGCCCTCTTATGGCTGAAATACAACATTAAGCCAACAAGAAGCAATAACATAGTATTCCTCTATGGGATATTTTAAGTTTGTACTTGAAAATTTTCCAGAATAAGTTAACTGGAGTTAAATAAAAAGGGATATACAGTTCTACCCTTCAAGGATTTCAAATTGAAAACATGTGATCATGCTGAAGAAGTCTATCTGTGCTCTTTTCAGAACACTCAGTTTGTTAGCATTTACTTTTAGGCTGTAAGCATAATGCTTAAATACCAGAATACCAATATGACTAGACAGCAATACTGCATCCAAAGTAATGGCTACTGGAATTATGAATACTCAAACCACTGTTGTTGTGTGCCTTCAAGTCATTTCTGACTTATAGTGACCCTAAGGAGAACCTATCATTGGGTTTTCTTGGCATTATTTTTAAAAATATTAAAATATTTATATCCCATCATATATCAAAGATCTCAGGGTGACTTACAAAAAGCATTAAAATAAGTAATACAATTTAAATCAATAAAATAAAATAAATAAAAACAAATTAAACTGCAGTAACAAGTTAAAAGCAGATTTAAAAGATTTAAAAATATTTTAAAAGTTTTGAAAACTATGTGCATCATATTTGGGATGAGTTAATTTGGCCCAACAACCAAATTTTAACTTGATGCCTAAGTGGTATGAGTGCTGGTGCCAGTCGGAGCTGCAGGGGGGAGAGCGCTATGCAACTGGGGTGCCATGGCTGAGCAGGTGATCTCCCATGTTCCAATGTAGTGTACTGAGCTCATTGCTGGGGACGCAGTGGAGTCCCACCACCAACAGATCTTAATCCTCAGGCAGGCACATATGGGGAAAGGCGTCCCCTCAAGTATCAAGGTCTCAAGCTATTTAGGACTTTAAATGTCATCATAAGCACTTTGAATTCAGACCAGAAACATACTGGCAGCCAGTGCAAATCCTTATAAGACTTATAAGTCAAGCTGCTGTGTTTTGCACCAGCAGCAACTTCCAAAACTTCTTTTAGGGCAGCCCCACACAGAGTACATTACAGTAGTGTAACCAGTAGGCTACCAGTGCATGGACTATTGTGGCTAGGTTATTTTGGCCCAGAGAAGGCCATAACTGGTGCATCAATTGAAGCTGGCACCAAGCACTCCATGTCACAAAATCCACCTAGGCCTTCAGTGACAAGGATGACTCCAGGAGCACTCCCAAACTACACACTTGCTCCTTCAAGGGGAGTGCAATCCCATCAAGGACAGACTATTTACCCAATTCCTGGTTCTGAGAACCACCAATTCACAGAGCCTCCATCTTATCAAGATCTTTTGATTCAGAGGGGATTTGCCTTTGCCTTCCTCTGAGGCTGAAAGAGTGTGACTTGCCCAAGGTCACCCGGTAGGTTTCCATGAGGGCAGATTTAAACCCTGGTCTCTATAGTCATAGTCCAATGCTCAAACTCCCACACCACTCTGGCTCTGCCCAAACTACTAGTGCTTTGTATTCATTTACAAGATTCAAAGGACCCCTAGTATCATATAGTTAGAGATGGCACAAGAACCCAAGCTGCACTCAGATGATACGATAATGTACATTATGCCCATACTCCTCAGTGAAAAACTGACTAGAAGCAAGAATGATGGAAAATAATGTTGAATGACCTATGGATCTGAAACAAACATCAATATAAAAACGTATCTTCAGCATTCTGTTTTTCTCAGCTGTAGATAATCCCTTTAATCTTAATCATGATTAGGAGACTGGCAATAGCCACAACATCACATATCTGTCTTCATTGTGAATTCCTTTTGCTCCTTTCCTAACACTTTTTTATCCAGTTGAATGTTACACAAGCAATGTTTCCCTTTCCACTCAGAATTTCAAACAAAGATTTGAAGCTGGTTAAACCCTGATTAAGAGGCAAACTTGTTCATTTTAATAATATTTCATGTCAGTATATATATTAATAAGCTTAGCAGTTTTAGAGAAAGAAGAATATAGAAATAAATTGACATTTTTTATACTGGAGAAAATATAACTGGTTCCAGGATCAAATAGGATCAAGTCACAATCACCTAATTTTGTGAATGGTCATTGGAAGAGAGACAAGCTAGAGCAAATGCATGATTAAATAACCTACAACCTTTCACTCAGCTGAAATGAACACCTCCCTCAACATTACAATGGGTATGTCATTCTCTTAATTTCAAAGGACACAAAGTAATCAACAAAGAACTTTAACTTTATGAAATGTTCTTCACCTCTGTTTGCAGGATGGCAGCTCTCTGTTCCTTAGCTGTGAGCGACTCCTTGAGCACATCAATGTGTTGCTTGCTATCAGAAAACTGGTTTGTGAGAGTTTCCAACTTGGTCTGTAAGGCCAAAAGCTCTGTGTCTTTGCGTGACAGTTCTTGTTTCACTTGGCCAATCTAAAAGAAAAATTGAACAAAATACAGACTGTCACAAGATGTATATCAGTTAATTACAAAAAATATTCAGAGCCATAACTGACAGTGTTTAATATCAGATTAGACTATAATCTAAGTATTTCCATCTATTTGAAAGGCATAGCTTCAAGCTCACTTAGGAATTCAGAAGAAAAAAAGGAAAGACGGCAGAATTCCCTGACTGCATGCTTGTGTAAGTAAACATAGCTTAAAAGTATTTTTGTAGAAAATTTTGTAGAAAAGAAAATGAAACATTCTAAAAATAAATCTAGAATTCTCATGTGAAGACTGTAGCCATAAGCCTATATACATATTGTTCTATTACAGGGCACTAAAGGCAGAGTGCCTGACAACTGCTGACAAATATGTGGTAAAGTGGGGATGGTGGGGAGACTCAAATAGCTTAAGCTTTCTAAAAATCACTAGGGAGTGACTGGTTGGAATAGTAAAACTATTGTTAATAATGTGGAATAAATCATCCTTGATTAAAAATGCCAGTAACATTCATCAGTCACATCAGCTCTGTTTCTCTGTACAATAATTACATCTGTAAGTTGTCTAAACTATCAGAGTGGCAAGAAACACAAACACAAACGTGAGCAAAACCAGGGATATGCAAATAGAGGCAGTTCCCATAAATTCCCTAGCAATGCTTTAAACAATAAAAAGTAACCATTTTGACTTCACTGTTGAAATCTCTGGAAGACTTTTTATCAGTCCTTAGTTTGAACAATAGTGCAGAGTTCCACAGGATATGCAGTATTTCCCCTTTTTCTTTTTAAAGCCAGTCACTATATTCGCACGTCTTGGTTAACAAAGCCTCCGACAAAGAAGCTCTTTTTGACAAAGGAAGTTGAGCCCAGCGTCCCTTTCTTGTCTTCTGTCTAGCTGGAAGTGCTCCCCCCTCCAGTATTGACATTTAGAGGAAGGTAAAAGAGAGAGAAAGAGAGACACTCAGTATTGGTTAGAGTTGTGTGTCTGCAGTAAACAACGTAATAAGGCTTGACCATGGAAAGAACAGGATTCTACTCTAGGTGATACTACTGTGGCTCTGTGTGTTTATGTACAACAGGCAAGGTGAACAGCTGCCTCCAGAATCTACCAAGCATGTGCGAAAAGCAAAACAGAAAGAAATGGAGACAGTAAACTAGCCTCACTCACCAGCTACCCTGGCATGCTGAAAAAGTATAGATCTTTAAGTTTTGTTGTGTAAATGGAAATCAGAAGAAAAGTGGAAGCCATTGAAAGCAAAAACGTGCCAGGATGCATTTTGGAAGAAGCTTTAAAGTGGTCTCTAGAAAATTCAAAATGTTTTTGTTTACTTATATAAGGCTTATCTGCCTTGGTTGTTTCACTTCAAAAGTGCATTAACGTCAGTTTTGAATAAAAGGTTTGCTGAAACATGTTGAACTGCTCTTCTTCTTTTTTTATGGTGTAGGAACCTCTTTCTATTCTTTCTATGTTATTTCTACTTCTGGTAGCAAAGTTTCCATTAAAGAAATAAATCCCAGGGAACACCATCTACTTTGTTAACTGAGATATATGTGTATTAAGACATCTGCTATATTAGATCATGACCATGAAGTAGGGTTTTTAAAACTTTTGTAAAAGGGCATAGGGCAGGACTATAGATGCTAGTACAGGCAACCTATTTGGCTTAAGCAGACCCTGCCCCTGATGGCAGACCTTCAAAAATGTTATACACGAGGTTTGGGGGGCTCTGTTGAATGGAATAAGCTAATATGACATGAGAAGGGAAGATGCCTGAGAGTCAACAGAAGTACCTTCTATGTTTGGACATAACCTAAACTGAAGCCACTGTTTTTAAGATTCCAAAAGCTACATTCTTCCATTATTTGCAAAACATAATTATCAGAGAACATTGTACACCAGGTACAACATTAAAAAAAAAGAGTAAGTCTCTAAAATCTTCAAATGAGAGAGTTCTTCCAATACAAACATCCCATTAGAAAGCAGCACAGCAATCTGTGTAAGATCACATGTCAGTTTTCATACACAAAAACAATTTTTAGTCTCAGTAATAGATACATTTGAATATTACCTTTTTATCCTTGAAATGGAAGCTAGACACACTGACTATAATGAAATCAAAGTCTGATAATTCACAAAGGCATTACATGCATTTTTAGATTTAAGACAAAAAACATATTTTAAGGCACCTCAGTAACTGAAGATATCTAAGGTCTACACTTCTACTCCTAGTCTCACATACTGTTCATCAAAACACATAGCCTGACAAAAACCTAGCCCAACCAGCTAAAGCCATAATGCCCAAATTTTAGTGTTTGTTTTAAAAAAACTCAGCACATTTATCTCAACTCCTGTTTTTAGCACCCTGAAAGAATGAAGAGTTGTTACTTACGTGAACGATCATTCTGGGATGACAGGAGGAGCAATCCACGACGCCTGGGTTTGATCCTCGTGCCAGCCTGACGCAGGAGCCGTCCTCGAGCTTCATGTTGACAACCCTTAAACCGACTCCTGTCCCTCTCCTGGCAGTTTCCTTCTCCAGCGTACCTACACTATCCTCTTAGTCCACCTATGCCTACTACTCTCTGTTTTAGTGGTAGGTGTGGATTGCTCCTCCTGTCATCCCAGAATGATTGTTCACGTAAGTACCAACTCTTCATTCTTGGGCTGACAGGAGGATCAATCCACGACGCCTGGGATTTTCCCAAGCTGACACCTGGGTGGGATTTTAACTAAACCACAGCCTGCAGCACCCAATGGCCGAACGCCGCCTAGGCAGACCTATACTTGTCTAACTTATAGTGTTTAATAAAGGTGGTAGCTTCTTTCCATCCAGCCGCATTACACACATCCATCCTCCAGCGAGCATGTTGAATCATATGCCACTGACGTGGCCACAGACTGAGTTGAATGGGGCCACACATTAGCTGGTCTCGGATGTTTTGAGTAATCATAACATAAGAAAATGCAATTCTTTATCCATGCTACGATGACTGTTTTGCTTGCACACTGACCTAGCGTTTTCGGTTGGTATAATAATAGCAAGGCTTCTGATTTTCTGAACTCCTTTGTTCTGCGTATGTAAGCCTTTACTGCCCTTCTAACATCTAATGTATGCCATTTCCTCTCTAGAGGCAAAATGGTGGTAAATGAATAAGTTGTGTCTGTGAAATGATGACAAACTCTTGGGTTTGAAGGAAGGGTCAAATCCCAACGTCAACTTATCCTGGTCAAAAACGCACAGGTCTGCATTGATTGACAACGCAGCTAATTCTGATACTCTCCTAGCAGATGTAATTGCAAGGAGAAAGGCAGTCTTTAAAGATAACAGTCTCAATGATGTCTCTTTCAGAGATTCAAATGGCAGCGCTGTTAGAGCATTTAGCACTAGATTCAAGTCCCAAGACGGGAACCTATGTACTGTTGGGGATGACGACAATGTCACCCCTCTTAGGAAACGCTTAATATGCGGATGTCTCGTGAAGGATTCTCCGTCTTCCGTTAGAATCGCTGACAACGCTGCCACTTGCTTCTTTAATGTATTTGGTCTAAGACCTTTATCCAGACCATCCTGTAGAAACTGTAACCGCTGTGTCACAGTCACTTCTGCCATATTAAAGCCTTTCTCTCCACACCATTTTCTGAAGGTATTTAATGTTCTATCATATATTTTCTGTGTTGACTCTCTACGGGAGCCCAGGATAATTTTCACTACACTCTCCGTGTATCCATGTTGAGTCAGGAATTGCCTCTCAATCTCCAAGCTGCCAGACTCAACCACTTCGGGTCTGGATGGTACACTGGCCCCTGGCTCAACAAATCCGATCTCAGAGGTAACCTCCATGGAGGACCCTGAGCTAACTGTAGAAGCAGAGGGAACCACGGTCTCCTTGGCCAGAATGGAGCTATCAATATCACTGAGGCCTTTTCCATTCGAATCTTTGTCAGTACTCTTTGAACAATTCGTACTGGTGGAAATGCGTAATGAGTCCTTGGGGGCCACGGCGCCGAAAGCGCATCGTAAGCTTCGGCACCTCTGTTGCCACACATAGAGAAATACCTTCTTAATTTTGCATTCTGTCCAGAAGCGAACAAGTCTACTAGTAAAGGACCAAAAAAGCTGTCTATTTGTTGGAACACTTCCACGTTCAGGGACCATTCCCCCGGATGCAGAGCATGCCGGCTCAAATAATCTGCTTGAATGTTCAGGTCTCCTTTCAGGTGTAGTGCTGTTAGTGACAGCACATTTGCCTCGGCCCATCTGAACAAACGCGTGGACTCCATCACAAGGGGAACCGAATGTAACCCCCCTTGCTTGCATGTGTAGGCTTTTGCTGTCATGTTGTCAGTGAACACTTTTACATGCTTGCCCTTCACGTGGCACATGCATTTCTGCAAAGCCAGGCGGACAGCCTTCAGTTCCAAGTAGTTGATGTTGAATCGTCTGTCGGCTGCAGACCACTGGCCCTGCACCGACTGCCCGCTGCAGTGGGCTCCCCAACCTAAAAGGCTTGCATCCGTTGTTATGTGCACTGGATTTCGGATCTGTAATGGAACTCCTAAGGCCACGTTCCTCATTTGCAGCCACCAGGACATGCCCGTTCGGATGTGCCGCGGGACCTCCACTTTGTAATGCTTTTTCCTTGCCACTGCCAACTGATGACTCATTAGCAACCTCTGTAATGGTTTCAAATGAAAACTGCTCCACTGGACCAACTGCATTGTTGATACTAGTAGTCCCAGCACTTTCGCTAACTGCATTAAGTCCATGGAGCTGCTCCTCATTAACATGCGAACTGCTTGGTGCACTTTCTCTACCCTTTCAAAGGAGAGGTACATCCTCCCTTTCACTGTATTTATTTGCACCCCTAAATGACTCAAATTCAATGTTGGGCTCAACATACTCTTTTCTAAGTTGAGCAGGAACCCATAATCTGTCAACACTTGTATAGTCATATTCAAGTCTTGTTCTAACTTGGCCTTCGAGTTTGCCTTTAACAGGATGTCGTCCAGGTACGGATACAATTGTACCTCCTGCAATCTCAGAAAGGCTATCAATGGCACCAGGATCTTCGTAAATACCCTTGGTGCTGACGCCAGGCCAAATGGCAAAGCCCTAAATTGGTAATGCTTGTCCTGGTAATTGAACTGCAAGTATCTCCTGTTGATCTCCCGCATAGGTATATGCAAATACGCTTCTTTTAAGTCTATCGATGCCATGTAATCTCCTAGCATCAGATTCTTCTTGATCGTCTGTAATGTCTCCATTTTGAATTTGTGATACTTGACAAATTTGTTTAGACACTTGAGGTTCAACACCGGCCTGTGCTTGCCATTTGGCTTGGGAACTACCTAAAACACTGAGTATATTCCCATGTACCTCTGGACCTTTGGTACTTCCTCTATTGCTCCTATGTGCAACAGATGTGTTATTTCTTGGAGTACCACCTGCCTTTTGGCCCATTCTTCTGGCACTGGTGATGGAAGAAATCTGTCTTTGGGTGTCTCTCCGAAAAATATTTTGTAACCTTGAGTAACCACATCCAATATCCAACGGTCTGTTGTTACTCAAGGCCATTTGAACTCGAAAGACAGAAGTCTTCCCCCCACCTTTTGATGGTCGTAGTCAATACTGTTGTTTGCCTCACTTGGGATTATTCCCAAGCTTACCTTGTCCTGGTTTGTTGTATTGGTATTGTTTGGAGAACTGAGATTAGGTCTGTTCCATTGATAACGACCTGTTCTGTATTCTGAATTCCTTCCTGCACAACCATAAGAACTGCTGCCACGAAAGGAATAGCTGAAATTTCTGTAATTCCTCTTGTCTGCCCTCCTCTTCTGGAGAGTGGGCATAACTTGCTTTTTGTCTCTAGTTTCTACTAACACCTTTTCTAAGGCTTTTGCTCCAAACAGTAGGTCCCCCTGGAAAGGGACATGAGCCAAGTTGTTACGTGACTTCTGGTCCACTTCCCAATGGCGGAGCCATAAAGATCGTCTCACCACTGTCAGCAGATTTATATTCCTAGCTGTATAAGTTACCGCAGATAAGCCAGCATCTGCCACATATTTAAGTACCCTCTGAGTCCGCTCCACTGCCTTCAATAGGTCTTGTGTGTCCGGATCCTGGGTCTCCAGCATGTCCTGAGACCATAGTACTTCTGCCCTTGCGAACATGGAAGCAGCTGCAGATGCTTTAATAGTAGCAGATGCTGCTTCATGTGCTTTCCGTAGGGAGGATTCTGCCCTACGCTCGTCCATCTCCTTCAGTTGGGTGTCCCCCTCTCTGGGGACAATGGCCCCCGAAACCAATCCCGCAATTGGGGTGTCCACAGGAGGGACTTTTAAGAAATCAACTTCCTCTTTTAGGAAGGAGTACAACCTAGAATTGGATGACAAACTTTTACGCACATTTCCTTGCGCAGTCTACTCTGCTGTAATAGCACCCTTAAATATGTCAGGCAGAGGAAATTCCATATTTCTCACCTCCTTTCTCCTAATTACCGAAGCTATTTTACATTCCTTATCTCTTTTCCGTATGGCTTCCTTATCACTGTTCAATCCTAATGTTTGAAGCACCCTTCTTAAAGTTCCTTTAAAGAAGTCGGCTTCAAACATCCTATCCGTCTCAGGTCTACCGTCTTCCTCCATATCTGAGCATTGACCTTCACTTCCTTCCACAATCATCAACTCGTCTTGATCTATTTCCCCCTCACTGATCTCTTCCTCCTCTATTATCAATTTTCCAGCCTCTGTATGCTGTGGTGAAATGGCCTTTTTTGCTACTGATTTTCCATTAGAAGCACAAGGTTTGTCGTTATGAATCCTGCCTAACCCACTATTTGTAGTTGGCCTGGCATCTTGTTCAATTCTCCTTCTCTTTGATTGTCTTTTTTGCCCTTCCATGCTCTCTGGGTCTATCACTTGCTGCCTGTTTTCGTGAAATTTTTTGGTTATCTACTGATTAACTGTTGTTATCTTGTCGTAGTAACTCATTCTGGCTCACAGAATTCATCAGTCTGTGCATGGCCATTTGCTCAGATAAATCATTTGCCGTATAAGCTATTGGCAGACGCTGAGGCACCAGTACTGACTGGAGCTGCGCTGCCACAGCTTCCTTCACCATCTGCTGTATATCAATTTTTAATTCTTCTAGAGTGTTTTCCCTCTGCATCCTCAGGTCACCCCCGGTACCTCCATAAGGCTTTGTTATGATCCCGGGCTAACCTGCGGTGCACTTGCTAGCCAGCTTTGCAGAAATTGCCTCATTTCTACAGGGCAGGACATGTAATCATGCCTCTGTAAAGGCAGTCTGATTGCACTGCTCTCAGCTCCTGCCGCCATGTCGGCTGTACGATTGGCTGCAGCTAAGTTTGAGATGGAGTTAGATGACACGCACGATGCCACACCCAACATGGCGTTGCCTGTCTTTGAGGCGGAGTTAGAGGACACTTGCGACGCCACACCCAACATGGCATCACCTGCCTTAGAGAGACTCACTGTTTCCCTCGGCACCATCTTAGAATCCTTAATTCCAAGATGGCGCCCGGAACTCGGTGAGTCCCTTCGCACCCGCTTTCACCTTTGTGCTACTTTTCATTACTTTCGTCTTTTTCTCCACTCTCTTATCCTTCTTCAACTCCGAAGGCCCTTTAGTGGCAGTTATTTTTATTTCATCTGCCTCACTCTCACTGGAGGTCAGAAATATCTTACAGAGCTCTGCAGAGCATTCTCCATCAGAGGGGCACTGCAAACCTGCTTTCTGCCCGTTTGCTCCGTTCACTTCATCCGATAGCCGCCTTACAGCAGTCTTCTGGACGGAATTTTTATTCATAGTGTCCAAGCCCAAGTCACTGGAGCTTCGGCACACTTCGTCTGCCAGGGCCGTTTTTCCAGCCAGAGATCTCTCATATGCCTTTTTTTTCTTTCTGCAGCAATCTCCTGTATTTCTTCACCTTCCAGCTAACAGGCTACCAGTATCTCTTTCTAATTTGCTGGAGAGGGAGCGAAACACGTCTTACTGCATGCAGGAGAATTTTAAAACTGCCGGGCGAGGGACAGGAATCAGTTTAACAGTTGTCAACATAAAGCTTGAGGACGGCTCCTGCGCCAGGCTGGCACAAGGATCAAACCCAGGCGTCGTGGATTGATCCTCCTGTCAGCCCAAAAATGTGAGAATAAACTGCCATAGAACATAAGAACTGTTTGAGAAACTAAAATAGACTGTGATCTTACATATGTGAACAGCCAGATGTGAACAAAGGACAGATGCAGAGCAGTTAATTTTATTGCTCCTTATAGCTGCAGAGTATAAGGTAAGCAAAGTAAGCTACCCAAGAAAGCTAGCAGAGCCCAAGTGAGTGGCACTGCACACAGAGAAGTTGATCTTACGGCAGAGACCTCAGTCTGAAGACCGGTCACTTTCTTTTTCAGCTCCTCCCCTTGAGCCTCTTTGGCATTTAGCTCTTCCTTCAGTTGTTCTACCTGCCACGACATTGTTATTTTTACATTCATATTGTAACGTTTTCCTATCAACCTCCCTCAGACAGCACAAAGGCAAATGGTAGGAAAAGATGAACAGAGTGAAGGTTTAACAGTTGTCAACATCTTCATCTTGCTAAAATAAAAGATTTTAAAAATAACCCTGCACTCTTAAACTTACAGGCAACAAATATTGCACATATAATGCAATACACAGAGGTCATGTCATTATCTGGAACAATCTTTCCCCCAAACACAGTGCTTTCCAGATTTTTTGGGCTTGCAAGTCCCATCTCTCAGGGCACAGTGATTGTGGATGATGGAAAATGCAGTCCAATACATGCGCAGGACACTGGGTTGGACCAGGAAAAGTTAATCTAAAGCATATCACCAATCCTTTGACAATTAGATACAGTGTGGTAATTAGAAAAAGTTGGAAGATGCATTTATCACTGAGCTAAGACATCAATAATGGTGACAACTGGCAGCCTGAAATGCTTTTTTAAAGCTTCATATAACATGCCAGCCATGGCCACACTTGGATAGAAACAGTTTACTGACATCTACTCAGGTAATCAACCAGTTAGTATATTCAAAGCACATCTGCAGAACTGCACTCAAAAACTGTCCAGAAACACAGTTAGTTCCAAAAGGATCACAAATTACTAACTGGGACTGGGGCACTCAGTCCTAATAAGCCTACTGTTATTGTCAATATTAATTACTGTTGTATTTTAATCTCTCTATTGCCTTTTATTCTTATTTTTAAACACTTCTGGATTGATACCATATAAAAATAATTGAGTAAATAATTACCAAAGAACATGTGATAATAGGTTAATAATTATGGGGAATCAACAATTATGGGGAGAAACGCCAATTCACATTTTTTAAAAAAAATCAAACTGTCTTCTAAATTTATAGATGACGTAGCTGCTAAAGAATTTTAGTTCTATAATTGTAATATTCAAAATATTTTCGGCAATACATTATCTTCTATGGCCTTTGAAGTCTCTTGCCCTTTTCATGTCTTAATTCCATTTCACTGCTTTCCCTCTAAGATCTTCCATTCATACAATGGATAGTGGTTTTGCACCCAACTGGTCAGATCCCTCAAGTGTCTGCCAAAGCATGATGTATACATGACAAAGCATACGCAGCTTTATTTCATACTGCTAAGATAACTCATTTTTCACAATATCGTACGAGCACATATCTGATGGTAGATCTGGAAGACCAGTTTCAATTAATGTAAGACAAGTCTGCAACTTCTACTATGCATCTCTCACCATTAATTTGGTGAAACAATAATTACAAGTCCTAAATCTGTTCTATGATTCTGACAGCTTTAATTTTTTAGAAGATTCTATTTCATTGCAGTCCCTGTTTACTTATTACCTTATTCTTCATGAATTTGGAATGACTGCGATACACTTCCATTTGTTTCATTTCTTCCTCACGTTCCTCAGTACTGAGTGCTCCATTTGATTTCAACATCTGAATCTCTTCTTCCAAATCTCGGAGTCCACGCTCCATGGATGAGATCTTTGAGTCCTTCAAACACAAAAAACATACAGTTCACATGCTTTTTCATCAACAGAATGTGCATGGTGATATCAGCAAACAAATTTTGGAGATTTCATCAACTGGATTAAGGCTATTTACCAAGACCAACCAGCTAAGTTAATAATCAATGGAGAAAGATCCAACACATTCAAGATTTCCAAAGGTGTTAGACAAGGTTGCCCATTATCACCCCTGTTATTTATCACAGTTCTTGAAATTTTGATTAGAGAGATAAAGGAAGATCAACATCTAAAAGGATTGAAAATTAGGGGAAGTGAATTGACAATAAGAGCATTCGCGGATAATGTTATCATTTTTCTAGAAGATCCCAAAGAATCATTGTTGAAATTGTTGAAAATATTTCAAGAATTTGGACAAGTAGCGGGTTATAAAGTAAATGAAGAAAAAACAATGTTAACAATGAATATGCATAGAAAAGAAGAAGAAAAACTGAAAGAATTTTCCGGATTTCAAATTGCAAAGAAGGTCAAATATTTAGGGACAATAATCTCAAAGAAAATTCAAGAATTATTCGAGAACAACTACCAGAAGGTATGGAAACAAATAAAAAATGATTTGATAAAATGCAATAAATTTAATTTATCTTTACTACGAAGAACCAACGCAGTCAAGATGTCAATACTCCTCAAATTTATGTTTTTATTTCAAAATATACCAATAATCGTTAATGAGAAACCATTTCAAGAATGGGAAAAAGAAATTTCAAAATTTATTTGGGCAGGGAAGAAACCCAGAATAAAGATGAAGATGCTACAGGATTCTAGAGAAAGGGGAGGAATGGACTTACCATCACTAAAATTATATTACTATGCTTGCTGCCTTGATTGGATAAAAGATTGGATTTCGTTGGAAAAAACCATGCTGATGGACTTAGAAGCAGACGATATAAGATTTGGTTGGCATGGTTATTTGTGCTACAATAAATTACAGTAAATAAAGACTTTAATAATCACTGTATACGGAAACCATTGCTGAAGGTTTGGCAGCAAATAAATATAAGGTTTTACAGAGAATTGCCGAATTGGACCTCATCACAAGAAGCCTTCAAAACAACAGGCACGAAAGAAGGAAAATTATTAAGTTATAAGGATATAATCATGTGGGAAAACGACAAGGCAAGGATGAAGATGGCAGAAGAGCTAGAACAGATGGGACATAAATTGAATTGGTTCCGATGGAGACAATTAAAGAAAGATTTAAAACAGATCAAAAACTGATGGGATTTGAAAGAAATGAAAATGAATTAGATCAAATATTAATGGGGAACCACAAAAAGATCATATCCAAAGCCTACAAACTGTTGCTAGATTGAGAAATGGAACAGGAAACAGTTAAAGAGACAATGGTGAAATGGGCCCAAAACATAGGACATCAGATTGAACTTGAAAAAAGGTTGAAAGTTTGGAAGGAAGATATAAAATTTACCCCAAATCTAAACCTTACAGAAAACTATTATAAGATGCTATACCGATGATATATGACACCGGAGAAGCTACAAAAAAATTACAAAAAACGGTAATGCTCTGTATTGGAAATGCGAAACAATGACTGGAACTCACTATCATATGTGGTGGTCCTGTAAATTTGCGAAAACATTTTGGAAAGAAATCCATGAAACTATCCAAAAGATAATTAAAGTATAAATTTGAAATGAAGCCAGAGATGTATTTATTAAATATTTTAGAAGAAAGTACAGAAATGAAGAGAAATAAAAAGATAATTCTTTATATGGTGATGGCAGCAAGACTAATTTATGCACAATATTGGAAAAACAGGAAAGAGATAAATTTAGATAAATGGAAATTAAAAGTTATGGATACGATGGAATCAGATAAACTTTTGAGTCTTAAGAAATTATTCCATCCAAAAATCTGAGAAAGAATGGAAAGAGGTGTTGGACTGGGTTAAGCACATGGGTAGTTCACAGTGAGAGGTATGAATAAGTGAGTTAAGCTACAATTATAGCATAATAATATATTAATAAGATAGTATTATTAAAGCATTATTAAAGGAGGTACTTAAGAAATGAAAATGAAATGTGAGTGGGGGAGGCTCTTAATTATAGTTTTATATAATAGTTATATTTAAGAAGTTTTGATATGTGCAGAATTGTGTACTGTGTGTGTATATACACACATGCACATATATATGCTTTGTGTTCTTTTAATAAAAATCATTTTTAAAAAAAGAGACATCAGAAAACAGGGTTCGACAATGGACAAGAGTCTCTCTTTCTTGCCTCATAATGTAATACAAGTACTTGGAAAACAGCCTCCTCTAAAAATCTTAAGAGCTCTGACACACTGACAAAGAGAAGGGAGTGCTCCTTCAGACACCTGAGCTGCAAGATGTTGGCTTTAAAGTCAAGCAACAGTCACTCCCTCTTGTTTGGATTCAATTTCAGTTTATTAATTCTCATGTGGCCTTTTTCAATATCTGATCCATCTCATTTGACACAGATAACATGAAGACCCAGAACTGAATGACATCACTGTACTGTTAACATCTCATCCCAAATAAAGCTACAATCCAACTTTTTTTTTTACACAATGTATTGCAACTAAAGCAGCAATCATCTAGACTGCTGTGCTTCAAAGTAAAAAGAAACTTACCTCCTACTTGTGTCTATATTTATATGCAAGCTTTTGCTCCTAGTAGGAGTTTTGCTTTTTGAAAAGACGTTTGTTTTGCCTGTTCTGAAGAGCATGAAAACTTAACAGGCAACCCTGCTAAGGCATCACATAAACCTGATCACTGGATATGTATCTCAACAGCAACTGCAAAAAAATGTTTTCTTTTCCACAGGAAAGAAAACAAGTATACAGTGGGGAATGCCACAGGCACATATAGTTTCTTGTCCCATGTTAAGTTAACATAAGGTTCCATAGTCAGTGTGGATCATGAGAAATAACAGTTCAGAGGCAGAACCTATGGGGTGAATGCTGAAAGGCTGTCAGGTCAACTTTGCCTTCCCTGCCATGCTATGCTTTGATGTTTGAAAATGGGCGCTTTTTTGTTGTAAGGGCATGATGGGATTGGGTGAGAAACAGTGTGCTGGGAAACAAGGGAATGTTATTGTAACAGTCTTTGATAAGAATTAACAGATGCAGCTGCAAGGTCACACAGCTGGCAGGTGGAATGAGAGTCTGGGAAAAGAGCTGTTTTAATTAGCTGTCAAACAGAATGCTAGCACACACTAATTTGAGATGTTACAGTTTAAAAATTGAACAGTTCCTTAGTTTTGACAAACTGACAAGGTGTGCTGATGTTTTCTTCACGAAGAAAATGTTTCAATCCTGTAAGCTTGTTCTCTGAACTTAAGGCTATCCAGTACATGACAAAGGCCAAGGGTCTCCGCCATCTCCACACTGAAGAGATACAGTAGCAGGTGAAGTGAAAGACCTATGCTGAGACTTTGGAAAGCCACTGCTACACAGAGAAATGCTTTGATTTGGCAGCCTTTGGTGTTTCTCCTAGTTTGATCAATGGGATTGTGTTGAAGCCCAAGTTAATGAAAGGAACAGAACAGATGTAATGAAACCATTAGCAATAATTTTACTCCAATAGAAAGCATATGCCGTCTTGTTAAACTTACCATAACAGATATTTGCAGAAGGAACAAGGCTAACTCATAATAGTTTTCTTTTGTAAACAGACTGTTGCACAAAAGCACATCAAATTAATATGGCAGGATTATTTTATCAAACCATTCTAATTGAATCCTGTTACTTTTTTAAGAAAGGTGAGAAGACAGAATCTTTTATGCATCACAACTTCAACTAGCAACACTTTGAAAATATCCTAATAGCAATAGAAAGGAAAGCAGAAAAAGTAGCATGTGCTGAGATCTGAGCGAAAAGGTTTTATACTACTGCTCTCAAGGTCAGATGGAAAAGAAGGAATATTCATCACATTCCCTTTGTGCAAAGAACTGCCCTGTAAAAACAACTCTCTTTTCTGTACTTTGGAATGTCTACTGCTTAATATAGGCACACTGCAAGTAACAAAGTAGCTGTGTTCCTGGGCATTACTTTAACAGCAAATTTGCTATTAGAGTTAGAAATAACATGGAAATAATGGGGATAACTTCCTACACCATAGAAAAAAGAACAGCCAGTTCAACATGTTTTTAAAAAGGAATTCCATTGTCAGAGGTTTTGTTAACTGAAGTATGCCTGTATTCCACTATTTTTAAAAAATGGGATGTTCATATAGTTGTTTGTGAATAACTCTTTTTTCATGGTACTCTAGAGAGTAAAAAGTGCAACATAGTGGCTTAATGTGGGACTAGGACTCCAGGAGACCAAGATTTGAATCTCCACTCAGCCAATGAAGGCCTCTGGGTGACCTTGGTCATGTCACAGTCCTTTAGCCTAAGAGGAAGGCAATGGCAAACTTCTGAATAAATCTTGCCAAGAAAATCATATGATATAGTCAACATAAGACGGAGTTGACTACAAGGCATGTAACAACAGAATTCTTACCTTCATCTCTATAACAGTCTGCAAAGCTTTAGTCTTTGCAGAATCAGGGGCATTTTCAAATCGACGATGCATCTCCTGCACAGGAAGAAATATAAGAAGACTGAGTTGAAGAGTATATGACTTCATGTCAATAAATGTCAAGAAAAGTAGGGACAACTGCTTGGATCTGTTTTTATGAGGAAGTAAGATTGACCTTCCATATCAAACAACCACAGTCTGCTTGAAATGAACATCAGCTCCTTCATCTATACAGAAGTGAAATACCTTGTCATTTTTTCTTTTAAAAAATTGCACATTCAACTGTGAGCAGCTAAGCAACTTTAAAACCTTAGCAATTTCCAGTTACAACTCCTTATATGGCCTTTTCAAGCTTGTATCTTTCAATGAAATGATAAAAATACCTTTAAAAAGAGGATTAATAAATAACAGCAACAATCTGCTATGTACTTAACAAGCTGATAAAGCATCTGTGCCAGTAATACTCCTACATGCTCAAGAGTAGAAACCACCCAGTAACTGATGACAGCTTCCTCCACAAAGATGGCAAGGGATGATAGTTTGCTCATCCAAATAGCCAACGTGCAATAGGTATAACAGAAACTGCCTATTTTTCTGCAGTTCTGAAGTATAAGAAATCAAATATCTAGCCTAATATGTTAAACTAGAGGGTTGCATTTTGCCAGAGAATAAATTTTTCCCTTCAAATATATATTCTACAATCTTGTAGTGTAATATCCAGAGACAGGAAGAAATTGTAAATAATAGCGAAAAATTCTGGAATCAAGTACCTCTGGAATTTGAGTACCTTATTCCTGTGCCTGTGCCTTATTTTCATCGCTGCATAAAGCCTCTCCAATCAGCCAGATTCCCTCATGCACTAATTATCTTAACAGCAAAGGCTTACAGAGTGCAAGAGAATTTCCAGGGGATGGGGCTTGGTGGAGGGGTATCCCCCAACCCCTCTGCAGTTGTAATGAGACCATACAATCTGTGGCTGAACTGAATCTGAAGATCAGAGGTGTATCATCTGCGGCATACAATAACTATTTGTACAAACTACATAGGAAAGGCTCAGTCTTTGATATCAAATATAACTTATGGAATCCAAGAAAAAAAACATGCTTCTAGGTGAACATACTTAGGATCTCAGACATTAGCTTAATTAAGAGTTATCTAGAATTTAGACAGAACACATGGCAGATCAGAGCGAGCTTTTAATTTCAGGAGTCAAAACTATTAAGGAGATAATGTGACATATTGGTAAGACTATGAGGAAGGGACAAAACCTGCTCTCCTCCAGGAGCTGGAAACACTGGCTGCAACAAGTAGATTCAGCTCCCAGCCAAATATCATCCCTGATCACAATTTTTTCCTCAGTATATTTTCGCTATTCTGATCACTAATGCCCTTATTATGCACTTAGCTGTAATTATGATTAGATCAGATAACAGACCTAATGTTAATTGAACAGCAACAGTACATGTGCTAATCATGAGTAGGCATTTCTGCCTTAACCAGCATGTACCTAGAAAGGCTCTGTTATCATCACAGGCCAGGCAATGCACTTCTATATTCACACTCTGGCTTTCAATATTTGCTTCCTTCTATACTGCCTCCTGAACCGCAATAAACATGGGAATCCTATGCCCATTTCAAGGAACTCCATGTACACATGTGCACACATAAGTTCTAGTGCACATAAATACACATTTTAAGAAAAAGACAGGCTGTTACAAACTCTGTACAGTGTAAATGGTTATGGTTAGCACTCTAACATCTTCATGGATTTTAGAGCTAAGCAATTTTTTTATTTCTTATGCCAGATTTAATCTGGCCTCATTTCTCTTGGAAAACCCACTGAAAACAGGAAACATTGGTCACTAAGAAAATTAATTTTCTCTAGTTAATCTTCAGGCTGCTAAGTGAATTTCAAGTTATCAATGTGGGCAATATCTACCAGTACAAATCATGCTAGGGAATAAAACCTTACCATATCCTTTTAAATGTTCTCCATTTATGGAGAGAAAAAAGAAAAAAAAATTCTCAAACTCATAGGATCTTTGTGCACCTAACAAAAATCCTATATGAGACTATGAAATCCTGACTTACCATTGTTTGTGAATTCAAACACTGTGTGACTCACACCTTCATACTCATACCCATAAAACAGTGATAGCTTTACTGGACTAACTAAAAAGTACAAAATATATTGTACAAGCTTTCAAAGCTTCACTGGCTTCTTTTCCTGTATGATTTTTAACATCTTAACCTGATGAAGAAGCCACTGAAGCTTCAAAAAGCTCGCACGCTGTATTTTGTGCCTTTTAAATAAATGTATTTTTGCTGTATGTCCAACATGGCTATCACTGAATATATATCATGCCTTCAAGTCTCTCTTACAGGCAACACCAAAGGCATCTTGCTAGCAGCCTCTAGAAAAAGAATCTTGGACTAACTGGGCTTTGACTTGCTCCAAAATGGCAACTGTTATGTACCCCTGACTGCTACATTTATCTGGGGTTTAATCTTATACCTTTTCCTACTTGTTTGTTATGGCTAGTCACACAATCTGTTCTCTCAAGTAAGCTATATGTGCTTTTCTATTTGAATAGATATATGGCCAGTTACGGATGTCTATAGATACACAAGGATGCTGCTATCTTTATAGCAATGCCCAAGGATAATACCTGCACATTTCTCCACAAGGAATATGTGGGTTAGGACACCCCAATACTGGTTAATGCTCCTCTGTGTGCAAACAGGCACACAGCACACTGTGTGCTAAGAAGAGGTAGATGATATAAAGGTTCAGTCCTCATAAAAGTGTAACACTTTATCTGCAATGTAATATTATGAGCATAATATGCCTTATATGTGATATACTGTAATGAAAGCAATGTGCCTAGGCACTGAAATGTCTACATTTTGCCCTAAGGCAAGTGTGTATGTTTGTATGTATGTATATGTATGACTACATAAAATAAATAGCCTTAAAAAACTAACAGACAGCTTTATCATTTTTGCATGTAAATATCCTGAGATTCTACTGCTTAAGAATACTTATGGAGTATTAATGCTAATTCTGATGTTTGGACTTTACCATTGGCTAAGATTTGGAAGCTCCAGTGACCAGAAATTGATAGAAGGTGCTTATAAACAGTTACAGAGTAGCAGACAAATGGCAAAGAACCCTCAGTTCCTTAGTTTAAAGAAACAGGGATGGCGAACCACACCTGTTTCAATTTTAATACAGAGAACTGTATTTCAATCTTTCCTGAACAGCCACAACAAACAACAGAAGTCATTTATTGGAATTGTTCCTTGAAGGAAGAAGGGAACAGGCAATCACTTACAGCACAACTGCCAGGCTATCTCAATCCACTTAGCAATTCCAGAGTTAAGAAGATGGCTGGATGGCCATGATAAGCAGATTTGTCATGTTGGCATCTCAGATGGCTTTTCATCCTCCTCCAGAAGTTAAGCTTTTATAGCTTAACAGTATTTCTGGATCTAGCTGTCATTATTATTACTACAATTTCACATTCTACCAGGTAGACCAACTGGACCATCAATGACTCAGGTTCTACCCATGAATCTAGGAGTCAATGGGGTATCATAGGATAAAGTCTCACATTCCAAGCAGTGTCACTTTTTGCAATTGTGCTCTCACAATCCTATCTAAAGAAATTTCATTTAGAAGTTCTGTCAGTTATGCTTGAAATTGCTCCCAGAGTACCTGTAACTGTTGGAACCACAGAGGCATTGAATCTCAATTTGTAGCTCTCAGTATTTTATTATCTTTTCCTAGTCTTTGTCTTCATTTCTGTTGACTCACAGAATTGCCAAATTTATAATCCTAGCTTTCCTTTCCTCAACCACAATTATGTCTGAGATACCATGTTCCAATTGTTTGTACCATAAGCTTAAATCTTAAAAGTCTCATAGAATTTTCACATTATTTTCAACAACTTTTTTTTTTGGGGGGGGTAATAATATTAATAAAAATAATAAATTTTTATACACTCCACTTTTCCAGCTAAACTGAAACTCAAGACAGCATCAAGCTACTGGTTTTATACACATGTGCTATTTTTGGTTTTAGTTTTTACTATAGCCTATTTTAGTTTTAATTAATTTTTATTGGCATTTTTAACTGTGGACAGACACTTTGAGGTCTATTTAATTGAAAACAAGGCACAAAATGGAAAAATAATAATTATTGCTGTCTCAAGCAACAGTGGGCTCACCAATGGTGGGCAAAAGCAGCCTCCCTTACTCTATCTCTATGCCTATCAAATGGCTGGAGCTTCATCTGGTGGGCAGGCTAGGGGTCAAAGAGTGTCAGCAACATTCCTGTCTGCCTGGTTCTTTGAGAAGAAAAGGAAGAAAGCATATGCTGTTGAGCACTGCTTCCCAAGCATGCTCTGCGAAACTTTGGAACATGACATCCAACACTTCCCTCCACCTAGTTTTTCCCTGAGGAATACATAATTTTCATGCTACTTCCAGCTCCAGAAAGAAGTGATGGGGTAGCAGAAGTAATGAGAAGTGGCACTGGTGGAGGATGCTTTAGAAACAACAACAGCAGCGCTTCAGGTAACTCTTGTTAAGTATACATAGAAGGCAGCACTAGTAAACCACTTCTGAGCGTGTTTTACTCTGAAAAACGCTATGAGGAGACAATCCAAAATGAACCAAAAATAGTGCTGTAAAATGAGATCCACCTGGTCAGAACGTACTCGGCAAGCTAATGGGAAAGACCACTGGAAATGTACAAACTGCACTGTGTCTAATGATACAACTAGATTTCAGCTGTTGAGATGCTCAGATTAAAAAGAAAGTCAAAACTGCATATAACAAGAACATGGAATGTGAGAAGAATGTATCGGGGAAAACTAGGAATTGTAGAGAAAAGAAATGGAATATATAAACATTCCAATACTTGGTGCAAGCCAACTAAAGGGGACAGGAATAGGACATTTTCAATTAGATATATTCACAGTAGGTTGTTGTGGGTTTTCCGGGTTTTGAGGCCGTGTTCTATTAGTATTTTCTCCTGACATTTTGCCTGCATCTGTGGCTGGCATCTTCAGAGGATATCATATCGTCTAAAGATGCCAGCCACAGATGCAAGTGAAACGTCAGGAGAAAATACTAATAGAACACGGCCTCAAAACTCGGAAAACCCACAACAACCTATGGATTCCAGTCGACTGTATTCGACCATATATTCACAGTGTTTTACTCCAGACATGAAAATGTAGGAAGAAACAGGGCAGCATGTGTGAGGTGTGATGGAGCAAAACCAATCAAGGATATAATGCCAAGTCTGACTGAATCTTATCAGTAAGACCGCAGGGAAAACTCACCATAATTCAAGCTTACCTCCCAACAGCCCTCCCAACAGCAAAGACAGAAGAAGAAATAGAAATATTTTGTGTGGGCACCAAGAAGAAACTGATCCCACATCAAAACAGGGCATGTTGATAGTCAGAGATGATTGGAGTACAAAAACAGGAAACAAGAGTGGTACCAAAAACTGAAGAAACAAAGCAGAAAAATGATCTACTGAATTTTGCGATGCCAACAGTTTGATTACAGCAAGCAAATTCTTTAGGCAAGCAAACAGATGATGGTATATATGGAAACAACTGAATGGCCAACATAGAAATAAAATGGACTACCTAACTGGAGCAGAAGATGAAGTAGTTCCATCATCTCTACAAAAATAAGACATGGAGAGAACTGTAGCAACAGACAATGAATCTGCTAATATACTTAAAGTACATCTAAAATGTACACCAAATCCAAATCAATCACAATGCCAAAATGTAATCTAAGGAGTATCCTTGTAGAATTTAAAGACTATATAAAGAACAGATTTGCACTGCTAGGCCTAACAGACTAGGAAACTGAAGAACTGGAGATTGCAGCTGGTGATATTATTAGGGAAGAATGCAGGAAGAAAGGTTGTGAATCATGAAACTCTTCAACCTGTTATGGATAAACAAGAAGAAAAACAAAAGATGACAAAAACAGGGTCAGAATCCTGAATGCATCAGTTTGGTGACTTGTATAATGTTGGGAAAAACAAATCTCAGCATTCTCTCTCCCCCTCAATCTTGTTGTTAGAACAAGTGGTCAAAATAGCCAGATAGGGCTCCCTTTTTGTCTTCTGCGTGCCAGATCTTCTCCATTTGCCTTTTTCTGTCTTTTATTGCATGATCATAAATACCTTTGGTTCTCAGGTGATCAGATCATGTGACCCAGGACTGTGCTTGGGTCATTGGTCTTATAAAAAGTTAAGACCCCTCCTCTCTGCCTTCTCTATTCTTCTTTCTTCTCATGGCTGCTTTCTCTGAACTCTTCGCATGATGGTGAGTTAAGACCGAAGATTCTCCTATTCATTAGTTAGACAGGTAGCAGGCTCTCAATACTGATGTAAATGAAGAAGCCATTAGTAAAGTATTTTAAGTCTTTTATTCAAAGCTACCTGTGTTCGTATTTATTGCATCAGTCAGCCTGAAGCCACAGGTCATTAGACAAGCTTTTAAACGTTTCTCTGTGTAACTCTGCTAAATGGAGGCTGAATCCTAACAGTTTTAGTCTCATTTTCTTACATATAATTACACTAATCAATGCATCAAGACAAATATATTACAATAATTAGTACAAAGAAGTAGAAGACAAAAAAAAAAGGAAGACAAGAACTCAAGTTGTGGGGGTCAAGGCATAATGGAGCAGTGCCCGTCTGCTCTTCTCTTCATCCGAGGCCACAGCAGTGTCATTTGGAATGGAGGAAGGGCCTCTCATCAGCTACTGGGTCAAAGTATGATGGAGCTCTGCAATTTGAATATGCATAAAGGTTTTCTATAATTCAGCTGAGCCATAGCTCAAAATGGAGGCTGTAGTGATGAAAACAGAATATGACTAGGTTTTAGGATCACAGCTATAAAGGAAGCAGAGAAGATCAAGTGTAAAGATGTGTCAGTCATGTTCATCCATTCTACGTAAGGATATGAAAGCTGCACAGTGCAGAAAGCAAATAGAAGAAAAAAAAATCTGCTCATCTGAAATGTGGTTCCATGGTTTGACAAAAAGACAAATAAATGGATCTGGGAACAAATCAAGCTTGAATTTTCCAAGAGCCAAAACGATGAAATTGAGGCTTGGTATACTACATAAGACAACAAAACTCATTAGAAAAAACAATGGTGCTTGGTAAAGATGAAAGGGGTAAGAGCAAAGGAAGAACATTGTACACATGGATTCATTCAATAAAGGAAACCATACCTTGAGTTTGCCAGATATAAGCAGGGCTGTTAATAACAGGTCTTCTGGAGGTCTTTCTTTCAAAGGTTCACTAAGTTAAAGCCAACTTGACAGCACATAACCACCACAACAGACCTATTGTTGTGTATATTGCAGGGTATTCCTTTTATAATGCACTATTTAGGCATCAGTGAATATACATAGAAAATTATGGCAGCTATGGCTGGAGAAAAGTGGGACATTAAATAAAATAGTAAGATTGGGAACAAGTAACCAAAATGGCCAGTAAGTTATGTGAGTGAAGAGGAGTAAGTCATAATCCATCAAATGTGCTGCATTTCAAGGGCACTGTTTCTGAAATATTTTCTATTCTTCTACAGATAAAAAATATTTTTCATTATTATAGGTTTTCATGAAATAGGAAATTAAACTTTGTACAACTGTACTTAAAACAGGAACAGATTTCACTAAAGCCACATAGTAGGAACTTCCAGTGACTTGAGGGGAATCTCCCCGCATAGGAGAACAAAGTAAATGTAAATAAAAATCCTGAAGCTTGATAACAGTGTTCAAATGGAAGGAACTGGATGCTAAATGAAGTTCTAATTAAAAATGCAGATTAAGAAAGGATGGAAAAGAAAATAGGGGAGGAAAAGGAAAAGAGGTTACAAAAGAATCTCAAGCAACAAAGGAGAGTGAGCAAAATAAAAATGTTATGAAAGTCATCAGTAATGATATTTAAAGGTCACTGCCAAATCAAGTTCTGAAAATAAGTTCTGTACTAAATTAATATTGTTTTAAGAAACAACAAAACATTACCAATTTATGATCTGTAATAACTAAACTTAAAATGTGAGAAGTCAGCAGTCAAATGCCACCATCTTCTGGACATTGACACTGACATACAGGAAAGACGAATCCAAATCTCTGGGGCAATCAGGGATGTAGCTACTGGGAAAAGAGAACGTATTCACCCCATTAAATTTCATTTAGTCCCCAAATGCCTAACATTTCAGAGAGTGAGACACTGACAATCATTCACTCTTAGAACTCTTATATTTGATGTGTCCTCACTCCTCTTTGGATGCTTAAACTATATTTTTAAATGTTCACTGCAATGCTAGAAATTTGGGGCTAAAGCAAACAGAGGTCTGAAGAGCACCCTCCTTAAACAAGGTGAAAGGGTTAATGAGAAAAGGAAAACTTTAAGATATCACATTGCTTGGCTATATAATGTTTAGATTCACTAGACGCACTGTTATTAACTATGAGAAATATGAGAAATGAAGAACTCATTTTTGTAAGAATGTCAGTTTTAACATCTTATCTGTGTACATCAGAAGCTAAACTGAAGACAGCCCTCTAAGAATTCTACTCCTCTTCCCACAAATTTTAATAAGATGGGGGGGGAAGAGAAGAGGATTGTGTTTCAGACTTCAATAGTGGAGAAATCTCCCCATTGCCACTGAAAAATATCTATAATGGTATTCTGCACTCTCAGAAGTTATGTGCACCATTAGGACTCATCACTGAAGTCTCATCACCTCATCAGGCTGCACATCTGATTTCAGTCAGGCAGTTCTGCTCATTCCTAGTATAACAGAATCTTTTATCTAAGGTGTGCCCCTTAGAAGACACATGTTATGAATACCCCCTTTTTAGCTGCTTTGGCGACTAAATTGTTGTGCAACTTCAGGCACTCTTTGAGGAGAGTGATTATCTCAGGACACATTTCAATAAGATTTCAAGTGCTTGTTTGTTACTGAAACTGTTTTAATTGCTTAAAAAGAGGGAGTGCCACCCTTGCTGATTTTCATCACTTCTTAGAAGGTTCCAACACTACCAGCTGTTATATTTTTCCATACAGGCTCTATAGATTATGAACTGAAAGTATGCTGTTTCAGTGGTTCATTTCCTACCTAAAAGCAGGTTTGGCTCTACCATGAAACTGAGTGAAGTGGTTGCCTCAGGCAATATATTGCCAAAAGGTGTTAAATTGCTGTCCCCTACCCTACTCCCAGAGGGTCCTTGCTGCTCTAGGCAGCTCTCCAGAAACAGTACAATTTTCCTGTCTGCCTCCACATAATTCCACGGCTGTAAGGACCATAAGAAAGCCAGGCATTGAAGAAACAGAGAGATCTATGTAGAGCTGGCCTGTGGGGACGTGCACCAACAAACCTTCTTCTCTTCCTCCAATGATGATGTGCAGCACTGCACATGTACCACTCCCACTGACATAACTTACTTATCTCCTCCCTTTCTAAAATCTAAAGTCCATGGGGAGCATTCTCCTTCTCCTATAGTGTCATTGGGGGATGCTGCCATTGCTGCCTCCTCATATAGCTTGAGAGGCCTACCTTTCTAGGGGGACATGGTGAGATAAGGCAGGGTGAATGAGTGGCTAGCTCCATCTATGCTGCTATGTGACAAAAGAAATAGTGCAATGTGTTACCAGGACTTTGCTTCCCACCACAGCTAGTGGCAGAAGAACAGGTTGCTTAACTGTATAACCACGGTTCCTTGAGTGGTCATCTATGCCCTCACACAATGAGTTTTGTGCCTGCACAGAGCCCCTTGTTGGAATGTTCCAGAACTGAGTAGCTTGGTGGGAGCCCTGCCACCTCCCATGTACCATACAGCCCGCCAAGCTACCTTCGCCTTAGCTTTGAAGTCTACCAAAAGACATAGGGACCTGAAAAGGGGGAGGTAGGGTGGGATTATGTGATGGCACAGATGACCACTTAAAGAGCCAAAGTCACAAGTAAGCAACCTGGCTTCTTTGTGGTGTCTCAGTTTCACACACAATGAGTGATTGTAAAACTTGGCAGAAGAAGGATGGCCAGGTCAATGAAATATAGAAGACAGAACTGCACATCCAAAGCAGGCATCTCTCTAGGCTCTGCAATCTAGTCCAAAGCAACAAATGAGGACAGAGGGCTGTGACCAGATGACAGCCCTGCACAGTTCAGGCAATGGAACCCTTTGCAACATAGCAGCAGCAGAAGAGACAGCTCTTGTAGAGTGTGCCCATAAGGAGTCAGGTAAAGGCTGGCCAGCAAGTTCATAAGATAGATGAGTAGCCTGTAGAAAGGCACTGGGCTGCCAGCATGGCCTTTGTGACAGCCACGATAGCAGATAAAAACCGGTGGACTGACAGAACAATGAAATCCACTGTATATAGAAGGCCAATGCCCAGCATACATCAAGAGAATGTAGGGACCTCTCAAGTAAAGCGGTAGACTGAGGCCAAAAAGTAGGTAGTACAATATCCTGCGCCAGGTGAAATTCAGACAACCTTTGGCAGGAACGGTTATATCAGGGCACAAAACCACCTTGTCACAGTGAAATACAAAAAAAGGCTCATCGCAGAGCAAGTCAGGTCTCCAGAGTGGCAAGCTGAGGTAACAGCTACAAGAAACACTACTTTGAGAAACACATTCATCAACCACTGCCAAGGGTTCAAAGGGGTGTCACATCCGTTCAGACAAAACCAAAGAGAGCGACCACAGAGTTACAGGCAGCAAAACAGGTGGGTAAACAGGAGCCAATCCTTTCAAGAATTGCTTCACAACTGGATCAGTGAAGAAATCACCCAGGGAGCAACCAACTGGTCGATGTGCCACTACTGCAGTCAGGTAAACTTTAACTGATGAAAAGGATAGACTCTGCTCCTTGAGAGACAGGAGGAAGTAGAGTACTGCTGACACCAGTGCTGGTGAAGCAGATTCATATCGAACTGACATGAAGTCACAGAAATGTCTCCATTTATAGAAGTATGATTTCTTGGTAGAATCCATGCAAAAAGTCTGTAGAGCTGCTTGCAATATGGGAGAATCTAAGGGATTATCCTCCACACAGACAACTGCAGTAGAGGAAGGCCCATGTGGATAACCTGGCTGTCAGAATGAGAGAGATCTTGTCTGCAAGCAAGAGCAATGTGGTGACCACATGACATCTCGAAAAGAGGACCAAATCAAGGCTGTCTCTCTTAAAAGGAGCTATTAGGATGGCACTGGAACAATCCATGGCAAACTTGGCCATCACTCTCCCCAGAAGGGGTAAGGGTAAAAATAGGTACAGTAGGCAACCTGTCCATTGAAAAAGAAATATGCCTCCTGGAGATCCCTTGCCAGTACCTGCTCTGGAGCAGAACCGAGGGCACTTCATGTTGGTTCCTGATGAGAAGAGGTCTATGTGAGGAGTACCCAAACAAGAAGTGATCAAGAGATACACTTTATGACACAGAGTCCACTCACGCTGGATGATGGCACTGCAACAGCAAATCTGCAATTGCCCACTCCTGCAAGATAAATGGCTTCCAGATGAATGGCTCTTACTGTACACCAATTCCAGAGGAGGGTGGAGGGGGTCTAACAAAGTGGTGGAGTGCTCCCTTGAGGGTTGATGTTTCAGACAATATGACCACAGTCTGCTACCACCTGTACAAATCTTTCTTGCAATGAGGCCAGTGGCCCCAAGCAGTCACCATACCACTGTGAGCCCCAACCTGCCAGCAAAACATTGGTGGTAAACATCACTGTGGGCTGCAGAGAGGTGAATGGCATACCTGAAAGAGGTTGCAAAGACTCATTTACCAATGCAGTGGTGCTCTCGCATTGTGTGGGACAATTAATTTTTCCTCTTGGTCATTGGTTAGAGAATTGAGGTGTCTTAGAAACCAGTGTTGGAGAGGAAAAAACTTGAAACAAGATAGGTAACTGACAGTTGCAGCTGCTGCTGTAAGACCTAGCAGCCATTGAATATGAAGGTCTGACCTAAGATATACAACACAGTGTCCTGGAGAGTATCCACCACAGTGTCATGGACAGCATAAGCTCTCTAGTTTGGGAGAGACACTCTTCTGAAATGAAAGTCCAAAGTGGCCCCTATAAAATATATGCCATGAGTGGTTTGGAACACTGACTTCTTTGGACTGATGTTCAGACCTAGTTGTTGAAGAAGAGACAGAATGAGATCCAAGTTTTGATACAAATTGTACTTGCAAGATGCCACCAGAAGCCAGCCATCCAGATAAGGAAAAGGCAAAACACCCTGGGTTCTGAGAAAGGAGATCTCTACTGCCATACACTTGGTAAACATCCTCAGAGTGGTGAAGAATCTGAAGGGGAGCATCTTGTATTGATATAGGTCTTTTCTGATTCAGAAATGAAGGTATCTCCTGTATTGTGGATAGATGGTGATGTGGAAATTCATGTCACATAGGCCTGTTGAGGCAAAGCAGTCTCCATTCTTTAGAAAAGATAGAATGGAGGCCAGTTTCACTATCTTGAATTTGCAAGGGCAGATATAGCTGTTCACGCTGAGTAGATCCCAAACAGGCACGTACCACCATCTCCTTTTGGAACCATGAAGTGACAGAAGAAATAACTATCCTTCTTGCAATGAGATGGAAGCTTCTCATTCACACCCTTGAATAGTAGAATACTAGATGTGGAAGGGTGCACTGAAATACACCAATGGGTGGAATATGTGAAAACTCAATAGTGTAGTCCAGATGACCTATGGTAAGTACCCAAGAGTCTGTGGTGATGATGTTCTGCCAAGTGGAGTAACAGCAGAAAAGGTGTGGGGCTTTGGATAGGTTGATGTTGGCAAAGTGAAAACCTGGCAGAGGCAGAGTCCTGCTGGACCAGTCAAAAGAGGGACTTGGAGGAAGATTGACAACATTGCTTGAAGGAGTGATGACCAACAGAAGAAGGCAGAAAGGATGGATGAGATGGATTAGATGGAGACTTGGAGCAATAGGAAGTGGAAGAAGGGTGTCTCCAGGATGGACAAGACAAATGGCTGTGCTGTTGATACTGTTGCTGATCAAAACGTATCTTTTTGACAGTAAGCCTGGCTTTAGGTATGTGCTCAATGGAATAATCAGTGGAAGAATGAAATAGTCCCCGCCCATCAAAGGGGAGATCTTCTGTCCTCTTCTTAGTATCTTGCATAAAGCTGGTGGAATGAAGCCAGGTATACCTCCTGACAGCCACAGCTCCTGTCATAACTTCTGCTGTACTTTCTACTGAGTGGTGTCAAGATTGGATCTGTTGTGATGCCAAGGCCTTGGCCTTCTGGTGAAATTGGAGTGCAGCAGATTTTTGCTCATCAGGCAAGTGAGGGATAAGTGTAAGCATTTTAGAATCATAGAATCATAGAAATGTAGAGTTGGAAGAGACTGCATGGGCCATTCAGTCCAACCCCCTGCCATGCAGGAATACCCTCAAAGCACTCCCAACAGATGGCCATCAAGCCTCTGCTTAAAAACCTCCAAAGGAGGAGACTCCACTACACTCCGAGGCAGCAGATTCCACTGCCGGACAGCCCTGACTGTCAGGAAGTTCTTCCTGAGGTTCAGTTGGAATCTCCTTTCCTGCAGCTTGAATCCATTGCTCCTTGTCCTGGTCTCTGGAGCAGCAGAAAACAAGCCTTCTCCCTCCTCTATGTGGCATCCCTTCAAATATTTAAACATGGCTATCATGTCCCCTCTTAACCTCCTCTTCTGCAGACTAAACATACCCAGCTCTCTAAGTCTATCCTCATAGGGCATGGCTTCCAGGCCTCTCACCATTTTGGTCACCCTCCTCTGGACTTGCTCCAGCTTGTCAATATCCTTCTTTAATTGGGGTGCCCAGAACTGGACACAGTATTCAAGATGAGGTCTAACCAAAGTAGAGTAGAGTGGTACCAGTACCTCCCTCGATCTAGACACCATACGCCTATTGATGCAGCCGAGAATTGCATTGGCTTTCTTGGCTGCCGCATTACACTGCTGACTCATGTTCAGCTTGTGGTCTATGAAGACTCCTAGATCCCTTTCACACGTACTGCTATCCAGCCACGTATCCCCCATCCTATATTTCTGTATTCCATTTTTTCTACCTAAGTGTAGGACCTTACACTTCTCTCTGTTGAATTTCATTTTGTTAGTCTTGGCCCAGCTCTCCAATCTATCCAGGTCATTTTGAATTTTGATCCTGTCCTCTGCCATATTAGCAACCCCTTCCAATTTGGTGTCATCTGCAAATTTGATGAGTATGCCCTCTATTCCTTCATCCAAGTCGTTGATAAAAATATTGAGCATCACTGGGCCCAGGACAGAACCCTGTGGCACCCCGCTAGTCACTTCTCTCCAGGATGAAAAGCAGCCATTCGTGATCACCCTTTGGGTTCGGTTGGTCAACCAATTACAAATCCAACTAACAGTAGCCCTGTCCAGCCCACATTTTACTAGCTTCGTTGCAAGAATGTCATGGGGAACTTTGTCAAAGGCCTTACTGAAATCGAGATATGCTACATCCACAGCATTCCCTTCATCTATCAAGCTAGTAACTCTATCATAAAAAGAGATAAGATTAGTCTGGCATGACTTATTTTTGAGAAATCCATGTTGATTTCTCACGATTACTGCGTTGTTTTCTAAGTGATTAGAAACTGACTGCTTAATGATCTGCTTCAGGATCTTTCCGGGTACTGATGTCAGGCTGACTGGGCGATAATTATTTGGGTCCTCTTTTTTCCCTTCTTGAAGATGGGGACAACATTTGCTCTCTTCCAGTCTGCTGGAACTTCTCCTGTCCTCCAAGATTTCTCAAAGATTATAGCAAGCGGTTCCGAAATGACCTCTGCCAGCTCTTTTAATATCCTAGGATGCAATTCATCTGGCCCTGGAGACTTGAATTCATCCAGTGTGGCCAGGTATTCCTGTATCACCTCTCTACCTATTATGTGCCTCATTTCCCCTGCTTCCTCCCCTGCTCCCCAACCACCAGGTTGAGTGCTTGTATCCTTCTGGGAAAAAACTGAGGCAAAGAAGGTGTTTTGTCCCAGAAAAAAGCATTGGTATGCTCATCTTCATGGAGTCCATATTCTCCATATGACAGCTGTGAGGAAGAATAAGATCACTCCTGATAGAAAGGTAAATGGTCCTGACTGTGTGGTTGACAGTGTTCAACAGTATGAGGCGGCCCAAAAAGACAAGAAGTCTGAGGAGGAGATCCGTGTTGTAGATGACTCTTTGGTACTGAAGTGTTGACCTGACTCAATGGTTCAGTCTCAGCAACCAAAGGAAGCAAAGTGGAAGTCAAAACTGGAACCAAAGGTCATAGCAACATCATTGTAGATGACAGAATGGCAGGACTCGGTACTGAAACCAGTGCCAAAGTTGTTGGAAGGCTAATATGCTCTACCTTCTTTTTCTTAGTCTTGGCATGTCTGCCCACTGAGGCAGAGCCACCACTACCATGCCTCTTTCTCCTTGGTTTATCCTTCGATGGTGGATAGATGAGGATAATTCCCCTGCCACTGAGAGACCAGTGGACTGTAGGACACCAGAGACTTTGGAAGGTATCAGTACCAAAGACGGAGATCGTGACTTTGATACTGAGGAGGGCTGACTCCACCAAAATAAGAATGGAAGTGGTCAGTACCAATGGCCTCTTCAACAACCGCAGTGGAAGTGGTGAAAAGGGCTACATTAGCTTCAGCTTGCTTGATCCCAACAATAGGATTTCAACTTAAAGACTCACTTTTCAGAGTCTGGGACATAAACTGTCTTCAAATCTTGCCCTGGCAAATGTTGTGCTCCTCCTTTACATAGTAAAGACACCCAGAATATACTTCTGACAAAGAAACTTTCCTGCTACAAGAACAAATCTTAAAAAGAGAAATAGAGACATAAAGAAAATGGAGAAGAAGGAGGGAAGGGATAGACACACATATTCTACATAAGCAAGAATGAAATAAAGTAGAAGAATAAAGAAAGAAGTGGAAAAAGAACTGAGAGAGACAGAAAGAAAGAACACTGCTCAACACAAGAACATGTCACAATAAATAACTAATTTGGTGGACGGGGAGAAACGGTAGCTTGGCAGGCTGGATCATGGGCAGTATATGGGAGGGGGCAGGGTTCCCACCAAGTTACTCAGCTCTGGAATATTGCAACAGGGTCTCTGTGCAGGCATGAAAATCCATTGTGTGAGGCAGAGACCACAAACAAGAACTTGGGCACCTCTGCCTGAACTACCATTTAAGAAATCTTTAATTTTCCCAGTCTTTTTACATCACTGTTTTTACTGTGACAGTTTTAAGTATTATGATGTTTTCTTTAAGCTACCTGTAAATGTTTTGCTGAAGAGTAGTATAAAAATTCTAAAATAAATAAATGTAATATTTATACACAGCTTCTCAGATACACTGCTTGGAATGTGGCATCATTAATACACCAGTGATACACAGTTACTTTTAGGGATCCAGACGCAACAGTTGGGACAAGAATCCTTCTAGTGCACTATGGTAGTGGCAGTACTTTCTCTCAGATCAGGCAGTGGTGGCATGGGAAAGCAGGTTAAATCTGCTGACTGGAACTGCTAGTTTACTTAACGTTTGAAGAAAGAATATTTTGTACTTTCATGGTGTTGAGTATCAGGAGACAGAGCATTTGCTTTAGTAGCACCACAGTCCTGAACTCAGTCACAAAAGAGGTTAAGCTGGTTCCATCATTACTATGCTTCTGACAGACAGTAAAAGTTGTATCATTCTGTCAGGCTTTTGGTTTCAAAAATTGTTTTTACTCATTTCTATAGAACTGTAAGCTTTTGCTTTGTTTTTATACTGTGATTTTAAGGCACATTGCTTTATGGACTCTGGGGGGATATAGAACTGCTTTATACATATACTTTAAATAAAATAAATAAATATTCAACAAATGTTGAGAAGAATATATTACTTATGACTTAGCTATTTTTACTGAGCTACCTGAGAATTAGTTTGTTGTTACTGTGCCCCATGTTCTCCCAAACCTGAAAGCATCAATACTACTGCGTCGTCCTACAATTTTATTGTTCCATTTGTTCTCTCCACCCACACACAGGTATCCAAATTTCCTGAAACTGCCTAGTTGGTTTTATATTTCCTATTTTATTATGGGTGCTTAATATCTGAAATTAACTGTATTAATTATTTACATCAACATACAATGGAAAATGTACTGCTTATTTCAGATTAAACAATATGTTCCAAGCTGTGAATCCAAGGCAGCAAATTATATCAAATATCCTTCATAAAAAGTGATTGTTTCTATGGAAACAGCAGAGCTACCATCTTCTCTCTGTTCTTCTAAATACATATAGATGTTCATTTACAGTTTCCTAGTAACATCATATATAAAGATGAACACAAAGCAGTATCTTCAATGATTCAGACAAGCAGCATATTTATATATAGAAAAAGAATAAACACAACTTGTCATTCTTTAAATGTAAGTTCTTGCTTATTACTGTCAATTTTCCTTCCCACAGTGTTAGGACTGCTAAAGCACCAGAAGGTGAAGTCCCACGCATATATGGCTTATCCCATTTTCAGATTTTTGCTCCCGGGCTGCTACTTAAAATCCCAACTCCTTGATTCAACCTCCACAGCCTAACATTTCAAATTGCAGCTTTCTATCTGTGGTGGACCATGTTTATCTATTTCAATATTATTGGCAGATACATCTGGGTCTCCTGCCTACACACATTCACACTCACAGAATGTGTTGAATCTTATATTGAATGACTGTCATCCAAATGGATTATATATAATAAGTGAGCCTGCAATCAGACAATCCTTATTTCTGCATCTCAGAGGCAATATTTGTATGCTCCAACAGATTAGGAAAAGGGAAAGATATTGGTTCTTAACACTATCTCGAACTAGGAGAAAAGTAAAATTAAGTCAAGATTAAGATGAAGCACACTCTTTCAGTTTATAACTTCATTCAATTGTTCCCACAATCAATTTAAAACTAAGCAGAATATTCAAATATAAGTCTTAACATACATGCAATACTACTTTAGTTAAAAATTAAACATCACATCACAAGGGTAAAAAGCAAACAAAATACAGGAGCAAATTATTTGGGAAAAAATATATTAACTGTAGAGAGGATGTAATTGCAACTAAACAGAATAGGCAGTGGAGACTCTACTAAAAATAGTGTTAAAAAACAAACCCTCCATATGTGAAGATCTACTCACTTCCCTTAGCAAGTTGTTTTCTTTTTCCTTTTGCTCCAGTAAGGTTTCCAGGTGGTGAACGTGCATTTCTGCTTCAGCCAACCGTCTTGTTCGTTCATGATCTTCCTCTGTGGCTTTTGCTGACAGCCCCTTGCTCTGCAGCATTTCCAATAACTTTTTGATGGACTCATCACGAGCATTTAAGGTCTGCTTCTGAGTTTCAATGCGCAACTCCATCTCTTCTAAAGTTTTGCGTAATAAGAAGAGTTCCTTGGCCTGCCGTTCGTGCTCTGCATGAAGCCGCTGGAAATTCTCTTCTGTAAGCTCTGTCAGAAATGGTTCACTGGACCTACTGGTGCTGTCTTGCTGGAAAAGCTGGTTCAGATCCCTCTGGATCCTAAGCTCATCCTGGAGAGCTTGGATTGTCATCTGCATATGCTGAAATCAGAAACAGAAATCAGTGAATTGGTGTCAAAACAGAAGTACAGATTTATGGAAACCAGCTCAAAGAAATACACCACATGAAGAAACCACCTTTTTTACATAGCAAACATTACTTTCCAAACACAGAAAGAGGAGGCAGCAACAGACAAACACATAAACAAAACCAATGTTAATGAAAAATAGTAGAAATAATAATAAATAGTATGAAAAGAACTTTTCATATTGCCAGTGAAAACTTTAACCATGTCAACTACAATATGATCTCCAAAGAAAACAGATGTTTCTCTCTGCTCTACCTTCAAGTTTATTATATTACTCCTTTAATTATTTTTATTTTTATTGTTATTTCAATTTCAGTATGACTTTTCCACAATAAAAAAATTAAGAGTGGGAAACTGCTGCATCTCTTGAGGGTGGACTACCTTCCCAACCACACATATTGGAGGGGAATAGATGATGTCAGATGGTTATCTCCAATTCTCCCCCACTGCTATTCATAGTTCATGACTCATAAAAGGCTTGTGGAACTCTCAAAAGCAGCAGCATTTGTACCAATATGGTCTCCTTGCCATAGATAGGAGGTGAAAGCTAGCAGCTACCAGTTGTACAACTAGAGGATGAGAATGTGATCCATCAACAGCCACAACGTGTGTTCTAGATCTTTGCAACTTCTGGTTCATACTACAGGCCAGAGGAGGATCGGCTGAGTAGGTAAATGGCACGGCGAATAGACAAGCCACTTCAGAGTGGCTTCATGCCTGGTTACAGGACAGAGGTGGCTTTGGTTGCCTTGGCAGATGACCTACGCCAGGAAATGAATAAGGGGAATGTTTTCCTGTCAGTTCTGCTGGACGTCTCAGTGGCTTTCAGCACCATTGATCATGGTATCTTTCAAGGTTGCCTCACCGGAATAGGACTTGGAGACGTTGCTTTACAGTGGCTTTATTCTTTTCTAGAGTGAGAGCCCAGAAGATAGTGTTAGGGGATTCCTGTTCAGTTCCTTGGTTTCTGGCCTTTGGAGCCCATCAGGGTTACTGAATGCCATTTAACACATACATGAATCTGTTGGGAGGGTTATCAGGAGTTGTGTTCAGTGCCTCCAGCATGCTGATGTCACCTAAGTTTATTTCTCATTTCCACCTCATTTCAAGGGAGCTGTTTCTGTGCTGAGCCAGTATCATCTGGTCAATAATGGACTCGATAAAAATGAACAAATTGAAGCTTAATTCAGAAAAGTCACATGTCTGCTCAGATTGAAAGGCAGATCAGGGAACAGGGATTCAGCCTAAGCTGGATAAAGTTTCACTGAAGACACAAATTTGCAACACCTCTGAATTCAAAACTTGAGCCTGGAAGCCAGGAATACATCTGCAGAATTACAGCAAGTGCACTAGCTGAGCCTGTTCCAGGAAATGTCTGCTCTGACCACTGTGACACATGCCTTGATTACTTTTCATTTGGTTTACTCTACCTGCGGTCACCTTTGAAAAATATTGAGAAACTTGAGTTGGCCCAAAGAGCTGCAGTCAGATTATAAACTGAGGCTTGCTATAATCCTGCTATAGCAAGAACTCCACTGGCTGCTACTCCAAAGGACCATATCTTCCCAAATGAGTCTGCCCATGCTCTAAGCTCTTCAAAGTATGTTCTCCTTTCCAGGAACACTGGTGAAACATAAAAGAGGACTTTCTTGGTAGCTGTATCCAGGCTCTGTCTTCTTGTCAGGAAGTGTAAATGTTTCTCTTCTAACATGCTCTTAGGAAGAAGGTTCTTAATGGTGTGAGGTTATGCAAGGTTTTCATCTTTTAACGGGCTGGTTTTAAAGGTTTTTAGCTCTATGGCTTGTTTAACTGCATTTTAACAATAACATAGCAAGAACAAGAATAATTTTTAATACAGTACATTTTAAATTATGTATTTTAAGTGCTTTTAACTGCATTTGTTTTAACTTTGTAAGCCACCTTGAGATCTAATATTGGGTGAAAGGCAGAATATACATGAATTAAAAACAATAATAATAATACCAGCACCTCCATCATTTACGTTTGTCTCACACAGCCTATCATTGTATAGGTATGTGTATATAGGTGTAAGGGTAATTTTGATAGATTTTATGAGTTATCTAGGTATGTCAGAAGATGCAGGTTACCACTGTTAAGCAATAGCACAGACACTTGTAGATTTCCCATTCATCTAGAACAATCACTCTCTACCTGTCTTCTTCCAGATGTTTTGGACTTCACCTCCTAGGATTTCTAAACATTGGTTACACTGGCTTGGACTTAAAAGTTGAGAATCATGGGTCTACCAAATCAAGTATTCGGAATACTCAATGTAATTGATTTTTCCTGGAAGGATTAATGCTGTTAACCTTTTCTCAAATTATCTTTTGCTAAACCTTCAACTGCTAGTACTTACAATATAGCTCTATATAACAAGTGTGAGAGAGTGAGAGAAGAAAAGAGAGAGAGGGCAAGTTCGGGGATTTGGAGGAAGTTCTTTATGTGCAATGGCAATGAATATATATTACAATGAACTAGGACCACTAAGAAAACAGGTTCATTCATTCCCTTTGCACATATACCCCTGCATATAAAGAGCTAGACAGATATATAAATTTATCTGATGTATTCTAAAATGGCTGCCAACATTTCCAAGAAACAGAATCCTCTAAACATAAACTGGGGGCAAAGGACTGCCTAAGATGGGGAACTTTGTCAAAGGCCTCTCAATTTCAGTAAGGCCTTTGACAAAGTTCCCCATGACATTCTTGCAACGAAGCTAGTAAAATGTGGGCTGGACAGGGCTACTGTTAGTTGGATTTGTAATTGGTTGACTGACCGAACCCAAAGGGTGATCACGAATGGCTGCTTTTCATCCTGGAGAGAAGTGACTAGCGGGGTGCCACAGGGTTCTGTCCTAGGCCCAGTGCTGTTCAATATTTTTATCAATGACTTGGATGAAGGAATAGAGGGCATGCTCATCAAATTTGCAGATGACACCAAATTGGGAGGGGTTGCTAATACGGCAGAGGACAGGATCAAAATTCAAAATGACCAGGATAGATTGGAGAGCTGGGCCAGGGTGAACAAAATGAAATTCAACAGAGAGAAATGTAAGGTCCTACACTTAGGTAGAAATAATGGAATACAGAAATATAGGATGGGGGACACGTGGCTGGATAGCAGTACATGTGAAAGGGATCTAGGAGTCTTCATAGACCACAAGCTGAACATGAGTCAGCAGTGTGATGCGGCAGCCAAGAAAGCCAATGCAATTCTTGGCTGCATCAATAGGAGTATGGTGTCTAGATCGAGGGAGGTACTGGTACCATTCTACTCTGCTTTGGTTAGACCCCATCTTGAATACTGTGTACAGTTCTGGGCACCCCAATTCAAGAAGGATATTGACAAGCTGGAGCAAGTCCAGAGGAGGGTGACCAAAATGGTGAGAGGCCTGGAAGCCATGCCCTATGAGGATAGACTTAGAGAGCTGGGTATGTTTAGTCTGCAGAAGAGGAGGTTAAGAGGGGACATGATAGCCATGTTTAAATATTTGAAGGGATGCCACATAGAGGAGGGAGAAGGCTTGTTTTCTGCTGCTCCAGAGACCAGGACAAGGAGCAATGGATTCAAGCTGCAGGAAAGGAGATTCCAACTGAACCTCAGGAAGAACTTCCTGACAGTCAGGGCTGTCCAGCAGTGGAATCTGTTGCCTCGGAGTGTGGTGGAGTCTCCTTCCTTGGAGGTTTTTAAGCGGAGGCTTGATGGCCATCTGTCGGGATTGATTTGAGGGTGTTCCTGCATGGCAGGGGATTGGACTGGATGGCCTGTGTGGTCTCTTCCAACTCTGAATTTCTATGATTCTATGATTCTAAGATAATCCATGCTGACATTCTATTCCATCCCATGCACAAAATCTAACACAAGGCCAAATGTATAGAGGTGACCGACAGAGCTAAATGATGTAGAACTTGCTGACTCCAAAACACATTGCATGTTAACTTTATAATTGCTCAGGGACACTGGGACTTTTATTTGTATGGAAATGTGAGGACTATTTTTATAGTGTTATAAGTTCCATTTGGAAGCAAAGCTATGATATTAATAGGATTTAATCTACTGGCAGTCCTACAAACCAACTTGCATTTAAGGGGGTTCTTACATTGAGTTATCTCAAAGGCAGCAGAAAAGCAAGGGATTAAATATCGTACAGATAAGTAGCTTGTCACTAGTACATTTGTCAACTCTATTAAGCTCAAAAAAATGACCCAATTTAGTTTAAGGGTGTGTATGTCAGTGAATGAACAGAAAATACAGCCATTAAATAGCCAAATGACACAATTACTATACGCAGGAAAGGGAAAAAACTTTTTCTCTTGCTAGAGTCAATGAATTTTATGAGAAGCATAAAGAAAAAGAATCTTATTATTTGTAAAAAGTGAAGAAACTTTGACCTTCTGACAGTTAAGGTTGGCAGGTCAAGATTGGGAAGTTTGCTGCACTCTCCAACCAACAATCTCAGCAAGACCAGCTGACACTTCTTCCAGCACAGTACGGTATATTATATGACCACGCCCACAACATAGACAAAATCTATTGATATATCCTATTTTCCTACTGATCATATACGCCTGAAAGTGGCCCACAACATTTAAAAACACAATTCAATAAAGAAGTTACAATAAAAATATAAAGACAATCAAATTACAGAGATAACGAACAGAATTTGGTATAAGCCAGACATGGCCTGTTGATAGCATGCAGGTCCTCTGGCTGTTTTTGCAGCTCTTGTTGCCCCCACCTACCATGACCAGAATGATGCCACCTTCTCTCCCTCTCTCACACACACTTTTTTCTGCATTCTTTTCTTTTTCAGAAGAATATGAGATATTCTGTAATATAGAAGCTCAATAGTGGAAAAAATGTGCTGACACTGTCTTGAATCACAAAGCTGACACCTCATCTGCCACCAAATTTCATCACTGTCAAACAAAGGTAAATCGTTATGAACAGTGGTTATTTTAAGGCAGTGGTTTTACATCTGTTGTGTAGTTGCACACTAGAATTCAGAGAATAAAGCTGTGCATAGACTGGTCTAGGTTCAGGTTGATGTGGGTAAGATAATAATTGAAGTCCTAATAAAACACCACCAGGGCCTCTAATGCACAATAAAATCAAAATCAAAAGCAGAAAAGTCCCTCTTCAGGACAAAAGCCAAGAAAGCTTTTATTATGTTTGGAAAACTATCAAAAGAAAACTCCTAAAATCCACACTGGTATATCTTTATCAAGCTTACTCGATGGTCTCAAAATATAGCATAACATTTTGAGTTCTTCCAAATTCTTGATCAGACTAGATAGCAGACAAAGAATGCACCAAGTGAGGAGTGGGTGATACTTAAGCCCTTAAGTCTACATTTAATCACAATCTTAGAACCAGAGGGGAAAGGGACTGCAAACAAGTCAGATTCTATGTGTACTGACATATGCCTGGGACTCTCTCTAGGGTTACTGAGAAGAAGAAACTGACAACAGCAGTTACTGCATTTATGAAAATATAAAACCCTGCCATTTTCTTGAATATGTCTATTCCTAGGCAAAACCACAGCTTCCTTGGTTAAGTGGAAAACAACACACCATTTTTAGGCTGACAAAGCCAGAGATAGAATCATAGAAATGTAGAGTTGGAAGAGATCACACAGGCCATTCAGTCCAACCCCCTGCCATGCAGGAACACCCTCAAAGCACTCCCAACAGATGGTCATCAAGCCTCTGCTTAAAAACCTCCAAAGGAGGAGACTCCACTACACTCCGAGGCAACAGATTCCACTGCCGGACAGCCCTGACTGTCAGGAAGTTCTTCCTGAGGTTCAGTTGGAATCTCCTTTCCTGCAGCTTGAATCCATTGCTCCTTGTTCTGGTCTCTGGAACAGCAGAAAACAAGCCCTCTCCTTCCTCTACATGGCATCCCTTCAAATATTTAAACATGGCTATCATGTCCCCTCTTCTCTTCTGCAGACTAAACATACCCAGCTCTCCAAGTCTATCCTCATAGGGCATGACTTCCAGGCCTCTCACCATTTTGGTCGCCCTCCTCTGGACTTGCTCCAGCTTGACCATGTCCTTCTTTAATTGGGGTGCCCAGAACTGGACACAGTATTCAAGATGAGGTCTAACCAAAGTAGAGTAGAGTGGTACCAGTACCTCCCTTGATCTAGACACCATACGCCTATTGACGCAGCCGAGAATTGCATTGGCTTTCTTGGCTGCCGCATCACACTGCTGACTCATGTTCAGCTTGTGGTCTATGAAGACTCCTAGATCCCTTTCACATGTACTGCTATCCAGCCATGTGTCCCCCATCCCATATTTCTGTATTCCATTTTTTCTACCTAAGTGTAGGACCTTACACTTCTCTCTGTTGAATTTCATTTTGTTAGTCTTGGCCCAGCTCTCCAATCTATCCAGGTCATTTTGAATTTTGATCCTGTCCTCTGCCGTATTAGCAACCCCTTCCAATTTGGTGTCATCTGCAAATTTGATGAGTATGCCCTCTATTCCTTCATCCAAGTCGTTGATAAAAATATTGAGCATCACTGGGCCTAGGACAGAACCCTGTGGCACCCCGCTAGTCACTTCTCTCCAGGATGAAAAGCAGCCATTCGTGATCACCCTTTGGGTTCGGTTGGTCAACCAATTACAAATCCAACTAACAGTAGCCCTGTCCAGCCCACATTTTACTAGCTTCGTTGCAAGAATGTCATGGGGAACTTTGTCAAAGGCCTTACTGAAATCGAGATATGCTACATCCACAGCATTCCCTTCATCTATCAAGCTAGTAACTCTATCATAAAAAGAGATAAGATTAGTCTGACATGACTTATTTTTGAGAAATCCATGTTGACTTCTCGTGATTACCGCGTTGCTTTCTAAATGATCAGAAACTGACTGCTTAATGATCTGCTTCAGGATCTTTCCGGGTACTGATGTCAGGTTGACTGGGCGATAATTATTTGGGTCCTCTTTTTTTCCCTTCTTGAAGATGGGGACAACATTTGCTCTCTTCCAGTCTGTTGGAACTTCTCCTGTCCTCCAAGATTTCTCAAAGATTATAGCAAGCGGTTCCGAAATGACCTCTGCCAGCTCTTTTAATATCCTAGGATGCAATTCATCTGGCCCTGGAGACTTGAATTCATCCAGTGTGGCCAGGTATTCCTGTACCACCTCTCTACCTATTATGTGCCTCATTTCCCCTGCTTCCTCCCCTGCTCCCCAACCGCCAGGTTGACTGCTTGTATCTTTCTGGGAAAAAACTGAGGCAAAGAAGGTGTTAAGTAGTTCTGCCTTTTCTCTTCCCCCTGTGAGTAATTCGCCATCTTCTCTGCGCAGCGACCCTATCGTCTCCTTCTTTTTCCTTTTGCTGCAGACATATTTTAAAAAGCCCTTTTTATTGTTTTTAATGTCTCTGGCCAGCCTAAGTTCGTTCTGTGCTTTAGCCTTTCTGACCTCCTCCCTACATCTCCTGGCTACTTGCTTAAATTCTTCTTTGGTGGTTTCCCCCTTCTTCCATTTCCCATACATGTTTCTCTTAACACTTAGCTCAGCTGAGAATTCTTTAGTCAACCATTCTGGTTTCTTCAGATGCCTTCCATTTTTCCTCCTTATTGGCACAGTTTTAGACTGTGCCTTCAGTATCTCCTTTTTAAGGAACTCCCATGCCTCCTGAACTCCTTTCCCTTTCACTATTCTTGACCACGGAATTCCAGCCAGCAGCTCCCTGAGTTAACAGAATTCCGCTTTTTTAAAATCTAAGATGAGTGTCTCGCTATACTTATCTTCTCCTTCCCATTGAATGCCAAATTCCAATAGGGCATGGTCACTCCCCCCTAAAGATCCAACCACTTCTACTTCATTAACAAGGTCATCCCTGTTGGTCAGGATCAGATCTAGAATATTTGATCCCCTTGTGGCCTCTTCCACCTTCTGGACCATGAAGTTGTCTGCAAGACAAGCAAGAAACTTGCTGGACCTTGCTGTCTTGGCAGAGTTTGACTGCCAGCATATATCCGGGTCAACAAAGATCAACAGAGAGCGGTAACAGTAGGTATAAAAAGTCAATGGAAGCCAAATTAGATAGCTTAGCCAATTGTTCTGAGAGAAAACATTTGCAAAATAATCCAATACTGGGAACAGACTAATAGTTTCTTGTGTCTCTTGTGCCTCTAAGCTCTTTCAAGAGCTTTTTTCTACTTTCCTGGACTGCTGGAATCAATTTTAATCACTTAAGCTTTTCTACCTCTATCGTCTACCACTTTCCATAGATATACCTTCCCAAGAAGCAGTTCTTAAGCACTTAAGCAGTTCTACCATGCACAAGCGAGCTAGTGTGCAGTAGCGGTTTACGTGTTGGACTAGGATTCCAGGAAACCAAGGTTCGAATCCCCACTCAAGCCATGGAAAGCCACTGGGTGACCTTAAGCAGGTCTCCTTTTCTCACCCTCAGAGGAAGGCAATGGCAAACCTCTTCTGAACACATCTTGCCAAGAAAACTCTGTGATACTGCAATACTGAGGCAATCCTAAGTTGAAAATGATTCAAAGGCACACAGCAACAAGTACTGGATACAGAGAAACTCAAGTGTATCTCTTTTTAATCATACAGATTTTATTTCTAGAAAAAAAAATCATGTAAAACAAAACTTGAGTTCATATGTATTTAAAACCACTATTCTAAGATGCAAAGAAAACGTGTTGTACATATTCTGGAGTTTAAAAATACACAGTCAACTCCAGAAGCCTATTTTGGGGCTAAGGTTTGCCAACGCATTAATTCTTAAATTAAAATACATCTGGATATATGAAAGATATAGGGAAAAAGCAGTAAAGATCTACTGCGTAACAAGTTAACTATACTACTCCACAGACAATATAGTTCTTGAATTAAACAAAGTAACATTTTCCTCTGAACTCTTTCCACACTCTCAGTTCCTTCAGCAGCCCTATCTCTAGCTGCTCAATATTTAATCCACTCTTTTTAAGATTAAATCCATTCCTATCTGCCCCCTATCTCTATTTCTAATCAGTGCTGCCTGACAGTTTGAGAGACATGCCTCTAGCTACATACTCTTTTCCATCTCTCACAGTATTCTAAATGCTGTGGCTGCTTAAGTAATGCCAGTCAATGGAGGGTAACAAGTGAACCTTTCTTCACACTCCTAATTTAAGCCAGACATTTATTAGACCATAATGCCCATCCAATGAAATGAAAACACAGGTCTCCAGGATCAAGAAAATTTACTCGCCTAATTTAAGCCAAGCATTTTGTCAGACTATAATGTCTATCCAATGGAATGAGCGCAAAGGTCATCAGGATCAAAATTAGTCTACTACATAACAGACCCAGAAAATCATGAAGCATCACTTGCTGTCAACTACAGTCTGCAGGTAAAACTACTCAAAGCACTCCTATCAACAGTCTGCAGCCTATTCTAAACAATGGTATTTTCCTCTTACAGATACTGGACAGCAGGCCTACATTTCCTCTCACCTTCTAATAGTTACTTATCAGTAACTGGTCACATAGTATTGATACAGACCCTGGAAGCACATGCCAACTCTGTCCCCATATCATCTCTGACAATGTCATCCACAACATCAGAGGTTCATATATCTGCTCATCTTCCAATCTGGTATATGCCATCAACTGCAAATACCCAGCTGCATACTGTGTAAGAAAAAAAAAAGTTCCTGTGTACAAGAATAAAGCTTCACATTTGACATCAGAAATAGAAATCTTCAGAAATCAATGGGGTCTGTAATATTGGTGTACAAGATGTGACTCAAGTGGCTTCACTGATAAGCATTCCAAGAGATTGTAAAGAACAAGAAATGAAATGGGAATCAGGGCCATTCCACTAGTACAGCTTTAAGAAGTGGTAACATGTTTTCCCCTCCTTTTCTCACATTTTCTTGTTTCCTTTCTTTCCAATTGTAAACATGGGGATAAATATGTAAGCTACTCCAGGAGAATGTTATAGATCAGAGATGGGCAGGTTCGGGGGTCCAGAGGCCATTTTCCACTTCAGAACTCACCATGGACCATATCAGCCCACAAACCCAAAACTTAAGCAAATCAAAACAAAAAGTGACCAGACATCCATTTCCAGTTTTCTTTCAGATTGGTTGGGTACTTGTTGCAAAACTACTTATTGTTACTGTGTGCTTTCAAATCATTTTCAATTTAAAGAGACTCCAAGGCAAACCTATTGTGGGGTTTTCTGGGGCTGAGAGTATATGATGTACCCAAGGTCACCCAGTGGGTTTCCATGGTTGAATGGTGAATTAAACCCTAGTCTCCAAACCACTACCCTATGCTGCCTCTTGCAAAACTACTACTCCAGTTAAAAGAATTTGCAAATTCCAAGTTACATATATTTTTTCACATCCCAGAAGAGTTACATTTGTGCTAGAAGGTTAAGTTAAGGAAACACTGACTTCTGAGTAGACTAAGAAGGACTACACAGTTTGTGTGGCTGAAATTTCACTTTTGGAGTTTTTACTGGAATTCTAAGATGAAAAACAGTATATACTTTCCTTAAATTATCTCAGTTTTATGGCAATTATTAATATATGGTATCTTACTTCAACTATTTCCGACATTCCTGTTGAGCCTTGCACATAACTAAATATGCCTCCCACGATACAAACTCACCTGAGGCAAGCAGACCCCAGAAAATAAAAATTTACTCACATCACTTTGAACAGTATCAACAGTTTACCAAGAAGTATTCAGACTACAAACTTTCATTCTCCAGAATCAATGGACGAATCAAACAATTATTGATCCACCTTTTAACCTGGAAGTGAAGCAGAGTCAGGACCACACTCTTCAGTGAATCTACACTTTGTCTCATTTCATTTCCTCCACAATTCAAACTCCTCAAATCCCTGAGCCCCATCAAACTCTCATAATTGGCCAAGGAACTTAGAAGTCACAACCACGTGTGATTTTCAGTCAAAAATGGCACAACTGGTCCCCAATCCCACCACAGCTGGCCATCCCCACTCCATTAGCTATTATTGCTCCATTAGAGGAAACATATGGAGCATCAACAATTTCTTTATGGTCAGAATACTAGTTTTAGATGAGATTTTCAAAAGAAAAACAGTATAGGAAAAAATGATCACACATACATCCCCAAAAGGCCAAGATTCAACTTATTTGCAACTGTAGTTTGTTTTCACTACAGTTTTAAAGAAACTGAAGATATGTCATATGGTCTACTTTGGACATTAAAGACCTAAAGTCTGATATCAATAAGCTTGTCACTGAATACAGTGACATCTTCTATTTTAATAATTTTATGCTTCCCCTAAAGCATATACAAGAGAAATGACATAAAAGAAATACAGAGCAACTGATGAAATGGGACAGAAGCTAAACTGGGGCATTCTTTCATCATGTGCATACTCATGAAATACAACAGTAAAGTGTATTGTAAAGCTACCTGTGGGCCAGATCATACCCAACGACAATATGCTGCAGATACCTGCCTTCAATATGAGCATAAGCATGCAGTACATGTGTCCCTTAAAAAAAAACAAAAAACCTCACTGCTCAGGAGTGTGGTATGACAGCTCTTCCTAGAACAGTGACCTGATATAGCACTCCAGATTTATCTGGAGCGGTACAACACCAGGGAAACAGGGAAGACAAGACAGCAGTACTTGCTGCTCTTTCAATTTCTGCCACTGCCATGGGTACTACTCTGGGTTCAACATCCTTTTAATTTGGGGTTGAGGTTAAAGCACTGAAAATGTGCACACTGACCAAAGCTGTTTGAGTGGCTAGCAACAGAGAAGCCATCAACTATGTTACTTGGAAACCACAGTCCTACACCAGCAATATTTTTTGAAAGAGAGAGGGAGAGAGAGAGAATCACCAGTAGGCCCCAGAGAAACATAGGTAAAAAGTCCCTCTTCAGTGTTGCCAGTCACTGCTAGCTACTTTGAATGGCTCTGAGCACCAAACTTGGCATCTTGTCCATGGTCCAGTAAGCCTACTGAAGGATTTCTTACCTCTTTGCCTTGAACCAACTTCCATTATGTTGCTAATTACTCTCCCCTCTCCCACTGCCCCTGCCTCAACACTTAAAAATTAGATGTTTACCAGGAAAGACAGAAGATTCATGTAGCAGATTAATTAATAAAGGAAATACATTATATTTTCCTTTTAAAAAATCTTTGTACCTTTCGTCACAATTTGAGCTGTCCAAATAAAGATACTGTCCAACAGTGGAATTTGAATCAATATGCAGAATATAACCAAAAGTTCTACAAGTATGTGCCTAACACACACAGATTTAAAGGGATAAGGCTAGGCAATGATGTTCTGTAGCTATGATTACTGGTCACATTTGCTACACCTTGGATTTTAATGGTGGTTAATGGAACAAACTTAGTTCTGATGAGATCAATCAGAAATTGGACCTCTGCCCATCTTGCCTGGCAAAGGTCCATTGAAAGCAGCTTATTCTATTAATGGGCGAGATAATCAATGGCTTCTTATGTTTCCAGATTCCAACCTATATTCCAAAAAAATCAAATCATACTCTGTGTGCCAGGAAGTTACAGTTGTGACTTGTGCATTCTCTTTTAAAGAAAGGATTAGGAAATTCATTTCTTAGCATTTAGTTTAATAAGCCACTGCATGAATGCTCCTCTTTTTGATCTCTGGTTAGCAATGAATGCTGTTTTGACAATTCCATTTGCAGGCCAAGAAAGCAACAGCATGGTGTTGAAAAGCTCTTAGAAACTGTTTCCTCCCATAAACATGCCTTTATATCCTGGGCACTCTAGACATTATGAAATCTAAGTGCCATATGTATATGTATATATGTATGCATGTATCATGGAAAACTGGAAGTGAGTACTGGGTACAAATTGAATTACTGATGTACAAAGTCTGGAGAGTAAGGTTTATTTTCTTAAGCGGTATGTGGCATCAGCTTATAGATGTCCACAACATATGGGGAACACATATTAAGAAACACACAGTAATGGAAGAATATAACTTAACCATTAAACTAAACAGCCAAGTAGTTTCACTTGGGGATTTAATTTCATCCGAAGCAACTTCTTAAGCAGCTCTGATTATGAGATTGTCAGTTAAACTCATTTTAACAGATTAACTGTTTGGCTGTCTAGCAGTGCTTCTCTTCCATCTTCATACAATAATGAAAACCTAAGTATATCATCTTTTTATAATTAGTAGCTTCTCTCCTCTCCTGTTAAACTTGTGAATAATACTTGATTTAAATCACATGAGCCCATTTAAGTGCTCTAACATGCATAAGTATATATACAAATTGGTCACTGTAATAATTAAGGCACTACTTTTCCATGGTGGTGGGATTATGTGCTTCTGCAAGGAAAGAGGATATGCTGATGGTAGCAGTGTTGCTAGTAGGGTCTCTCATGTGAGACAGGCTTCTGCTGAGAACCCAGACTAAATGTGCCAAACAGCTACCAGGTACCATCAGGAGCAGGAAGGGAGAGACACAGGTAAAGGATCTCTCGGAGACAACAGCAATGGCACCACCAACAACATATGTTAGATTGTCCAGAAGGAGGCACGATAAACCTCTTTTGAACATCCTTTACCATAAAAACCATATGATGGTACAATCTAAAATGAAACAAGAGATAGCGCCAGATGATAACACTCCCAGATCAGAAGGCACTCAACTGGAGTGGAACAGCTGACACCTACAAATAGTGCTGTGTATGCAACTGGACTCAAGCTGAAAAGATGTTCAGCTGTTGGCATGCTCAGAGATGAAAGAAAAGTCTGAAACTGCACAATGTGTATTATAGGAATATGGAATGCAAGAAGAAAGGATCAGGACAAGCAAGGTGTTGTAGTTATATGCCTTTAAGTCATTTTCAACTTATGGTGACCCTAAGGCAAACTTGTTAAGAGTTTTTGGGGGGATGAGAGTGTGTGATGTGCCCACGGACACCCAGTGGGTTTCCACAGCCAAGCCAGGAACCGAACCCTGGGCTCCAGGGTTGTAGTCCAACACCCAAACCACTATATCATGCTTGGCTCTCCAGGGCAAGCTAGATACACTAAAACAAGAAATGGAAAATATAAACATTGCAGTACTTGAGGTGAGTAACGCAAGGCAGAGAAACAAAAGATGACAGAAACAACAACAAAAAAATAATCTAGTTTAACTAGATAGGCACAGCCAAAGATACATCTAGTGGTACTGTAAGAATTTCAGCTCTTAAGCTGAAACAGGTACAAGAAATTTTACCTGGAAAATGGCTAATAAATTCATCACTATGTACTGTAAGGAAGTCCTCTTGCTCACTTTCTGCGCTAATATGTACGCAGTCCTAACTACTCAGAACAGCTGTAATGACTGACTTAGAGATGACACCATGGTGATAAGAAACTAATATTTATTTACTGACATTATTGCCACAAAGAAAGACTCAATAATAGAGGCTAGTCTTTCCTTGCTTACATGGGTCTTTCCCCACATTACTCTTGCTATATTGTTCTATCTATTGTTCTATCATTGTTCTATCCTCAGTCTATGAAAGAGTTTAAAAAAATCTTCCGAATCCACTGAAAAACATAAAAATCAAAATGATAAAGAAACACAATGTGGAGAATGTTATTCGTGAAGATCAAGCAATCCTGAATCAAGTATTAAAACCTTTTTGTTCCATTTAGCTCAGCTGAAAAGGATCCCAGAGCGGCTTGGAGATCAATAAAGCTTAGTTACTTTTTGCATTTCCCCCAGGAGATAGAAACTGTCCCAAATCACAGAATATAACCAAATTAAATAATGCTTTCATTGAGTAACCTTAAAATTGATCTGAAAAGGTAGTCTTACTTAAAATTCCTGGTCTGCTATGATTACTTTTGCTAAAATGCTCATTCTTCCTAAATTTTGTATTTTTCTTTTATGTGTCTTTCACTTTGTTTGGGAAAATGAATTTCCTTGAGTAAGACAATCAACCATGTTTGCTCCCATCTCAACAGGTGGGATGGTTTTCTCTACTTTATCACATATTCTAAAGAACACAATGTACTGGAACTGAAGTTTCAGACAGGAAGTAGGAAAATATTTAGTATTCAACCAATTTCTTTAAGAGAAACCCAATGCAAGATATTATATATACTGGGTTGGAGACAGTTTGCACTCTACCTCATTGGGCCTGACACGTTGGGGTGTAGTTATGAATCCCTACTAAATCATTTTAAGAAAGAAAAGGTCCCCGGTCCCCACATTTGTCCAATATGCCTAGCTTTCCTCCTATCAACATATTTGGAACCTCTGTTAATAATTGAAACAACTTTAAAAGCTGCCTGAGCTTCACAGTTCATCTGTTTTCTCATCTGAATCAGAGAGGGATGTTTACCAGAGCAGAGGTCACTAGAGCACCCATTACAACAGGCTAATGTAGTTACCTATCTGGAGACTTCTTCTATCAAGTTTGCTCATTTATTGCACTATTATTACAGGCATGAATCCACATGTGGCCTTTTTTTCTTATTTCTTTTTTACTTTTTTGGATAGCTTGACTATACATTTTAAAATACAAAATTAAAAAAAAGTATTTCAATATTTTGTGACTTTACTTAGTCACAAATATTAGTGCATGCCAAATTTAAAGTTTATGTTAGAATAACATTCCATCTGGCCAAAGTAAAGGTCTTAAGAAGCTGGAGCTAATTTTAGATTTTATAGTAAGAACTACTAGTAGAAGCCATGTAGCATAGCTTTATCTAGTTGTTGGAGCAGATATTCACCATCTATCCGTCTCTATCTTTGCACTTTAAGACCCAATTCTGGAAAAAAGCAGGAAATAAATAAATAAATAAATAAATAAATAAATAAATAAATAAATAAATATAAAAATAAATAAAAAGGAAGAGTTCGAGAACTGGAAATGTAACATGCTATTTTGTGACTTCTAGATTGGAATAGCCAAAGTATTACCCCATTATGGATTTTGGAATTTTTCTTACAACCACTGTGACCAGCTAGTTTCATTTTAGTGTGATTTAATTTAATGCATAAGCATTACTTTCTGGCATATCACTGAAGTGGAGGTTTGACAGGTTCCCTGCTGTTTCCACATCTGGCACCTGTGTCAGTAGACACCCTTGACAACATAATGCTACAAAGTACCCATATGTTAAGATGCTAGTAATCTTCTCAGGAGTTCTCTGTTTATAGATTTCCCCTTTAGATTTTGCTTACTAGTGTTTTTTCAAACATCTCGTACTGTCATTCAATTGTTGATGTCATAATCTCCTTTATAAGAATTCATTATGGTTAAAAATATATGCTCAGAAAATAGATGTACTTGATTTTAAATTGGATTTTTAATAATTCTCATTTTTTTGAAATAGCAAGATCTATAATAGAAAATGAAGTCTACTGTTGTTGTTGCATGCCTTTGAGTCATTTCCAACTTATGGCGACCCTAAGGCAAACCTATCATGAGGTTTTCTCAGGGCTGAAAGTATGTGATGCACCTAAGGTCATCCAGTGGGGTTTCCATGGCCAAGTAGGGAATCAAACCCTGGAATTCAGGGTTGTAGTCCAATGCTCAAATCACATCACACTGGCTCTCTCAGGCCATTTCAACACTGGACTGTTAGAGCGCTATTATTCCACTTTCAACATTCTATGGAATCCTGGGGTTTGCCATTTAGGGAGGGGCCAGGATTCCACAGGATTCCACAGGATGTTGAAAGTGGAATAACAGCCTAGTGTGGAAATGGTCTTAATCAGTTATAATTGGAGGCATGACATCTTATCAGAGTTTAAAAGCCTGCTTTTCCCTGCAACAAAATGGACCAGGAACAAAGTGTCACTGACCTCTGAATAAAACACAGTAGATCATACAAGTCGGATAACGGATATTTAAAATCTTTGTGTTTACTCTCCATCTTGTGGGGAAAATGTTTCACTTTATAACTACAAATCTTTGACACTGCCTACTTTTTCTTCAAATTATAGCACCATGTTAAGCAAGTTCTCTCTGAAGGCAGTCCCAGTGACCTGAATGGGGCTTACTTCCTATTAAGGGTGCTTACACGTAAACTATTTGTTCTTGCTTGTGTACAAAAAACCAAACAGAAATTCTTAATTCTACAAAGGTATCATGGATACACACTTCTTTGTCTAGAGTTCCAATTGTATTATGTAGTATAAAGGTTCTGCTTCGTTTCAGACCAATATGTCCAGCTGACTTTAACTTATGGTGACCCCATGAATCAGAGACCTCTAAGTCACCCTACTGCCAACAGCCCTGCTCAGATCTTGCAGACTCAGGACCATGGCTTCCTTAATGGAGTTTATACAATCTTCTTCTTTTCTTACTGCCCTCTCCCTTACCAAGCACTGGCCCTTTCCGCATGTGGAGGGGGAAACAGGGGAAAACGCGTTAAAACGGAGCTTAGCAGCAGCCGGCTAAGTCTGTCGCCATGCGGAGCAGCACGAGCTTGCTGCTCCGCAGTCCTCTGGCATCCAAAATGGCGGCTTCGGCGTCCAAAATGGCAGCTTCCGGAGGCTCTCCACCAACTGGAGAAGCTTGCCAGCTGGAAGCCCGCCCCTGGCAGATCTGCAGGCATGCACTAGTGCGTGCCTACAAATCTGCACCAGAGCGCAGCGACAGAGCTGCACGGGGCTGGGTGCTCCGTGCTTTTTAAAAACCTATGAAAAGAGGTTTTTTAAAAACATGCTGCACCACCAGTTCCGGTCACTTCGGAGCAGACTGAGGTGCGGAACTACGAAAAGTAGTCTGCCCCAATCCACTCCATGGTGCAGATGACCTCCATTGGAGGTCGCTCTGCACCGTTTTAATACCCCAGTGCGGAAAGAGCCACTGTTGTCTTTTCTAGTGAGCTACGTCTTCTCATGAGACATCCGAAGTATGGCATTCTCAATTTAGTCACTTGGGCTTCTAGGGAAAGTTCAGGCTTGATTTGTTCTAGGGCCCATTTATTTGTCTTTTTAGTAGCCCACAGTACACTATCTAGTTAAAATGGATTCTTAGAGTGTTAAGACCAAAACAGTATATTCCTGCCTATCCTGGCTGACAAGAGCAGCCAGAGGTAGACCAGCCAAGTGGGTGGTGAAAACAGCAAGTGCCTCTTTATGGGCAGCAGTCCCATAACATTTAGGAAACACTACAGTATGACATTTACTGGAAAAGTGCTCCCTTAATACTACCATTTGTCCGTCAGTTATTTCTTATTTTTATGCTGAGATATTATCCAGTATCATCAGAGGCTGAATCATTATAATGCCACATTAACAAAATGACAGATCCAAGTGCATTCTGAACTCAGTCCAAGGAAATCCCTAGTCCAAAGCCTATGCAGAGAAATCTGTTTAGAGTAAATCTCATTAACCTGATCCTCATTATAAAGGATATAAATGGCCAACCACCAACGATATACCGGTAAATGTTGTAAAATAATGTAATTACAGGTGAACCTGTTAATTAGGGGTACCTAATTTCTACATCTGACTACGTACTTCACCTTGATTTGAAACAGTACCTTTTCTTTTTTCTTTAACTATAGTTCCACAATCCTTTTGTTATCACTGCAATTATAGAAGGCTTAGAGAATAAATCTCTAGCAGTTTATTTAAACAAATAATTAGAATGGGCAAAGAGAATGAAAGAAATAGGAGGCAGAAAAGCCAGCATATCTGCAGTTCAAATTATACAAGAAATGTTTGGGGTGACCCATATAGCAATCATCGTTCTATATGCTAATTACGTTTATATTTGCTTTTAAGGGTTTTATAAAGTATAAGCAGAATGCTTATGTATTTTATAAAACCTTTTAAAAACAAAGGTTTTTAAGAAATAACAAAGGTTTTAAAATTAAAAACAAAATGATAAGTATACTTTTACAAAACATTCCTAATTCATGTATTTACAGCAACTTACATTTTCACGCAGCTAACCAGTCAGTCTGAGGGAAAGTATATCATAGTATCCACCAAAAAGAAAATAAAGGGGGGGGGGCTAGAACCTCTCAGCTTGCCCAAGTTGAATGAATTCATTTTGAATCTGGAAGGGAACAACTACCAGTCAACTTCTGACAGAGGCCATTTCTGCACTACACTGTTATTCCACTACTATTCCACTTTCAACATCTTTTGGAATCCTGCGGTTTGCAGTTTAGCCAAAGAACTCTTTGGCCTTCATAAATGGCAAACCCTAGAATTCCATAGGATGTTGAAAGTGGAATAATAACACTATAACAGTATAGTGCGGAAATGGCCAGAGTCAACTCAGTACAGTCTGTTTTCACCTCTCCTGGTCAAAGCATATATAATAGAAGTGCTGTTTAGCATGCAAGGGGAACACATTCAGGTTGAAAAAATTATGCAATGAAACCTTTAAAAGCTTTATTAAGATAAGAGGCAGAAATATAAGGAATGAGGCTTCACATAAAGATTAACTAGCTTGGGATACAAAAAATAAAAAAAAAATTTGCGGAACACTACAGTGTATGAGCCATGGAATCAAGAAAATGCTTCATATCAAGATTCTAAAGGTTCTCCTGTTTCAACCATGGGATCCAATATGAATAGTCTTTCACCACTTGAAACAGTGCTGCTAGAGAAACGACGCAGTATCTGCAGCAAGCTTTCTTACCTGCCATCACTACAGTTGGCCCTTCACATTTGATTGCCACAACAACAATGAAGTCTCCCCCTAGCACAAACAGTAAAGTTCCCAAACCAAAGCCAATGGGGTTTGCAGCAGCACAGCAGAGACACCTCTACCAGGTCAGATAAAGCAGCTGGTCAGCAGCAAGATCTTCGTAGCAGCAACATAAGCAAGAGATCTATTCCGTCTCTGATGCAATAGATCTCTCAGTGCCTTGAATATAATCCCCAAGCAGAGCGGCTTCCTGCCAAGAGTAATAGAATCCCTATAAACCACAGCAATTCCCTCCCACCACAACTTTCTCCCATTTTCATGCCTCCACCATTCATGATTTGTCTACATTGGGGCAACTCATTCAGCATTACCTAGGTAACATAACTCACATTCCTACAGCAAGACCGATCACTATCAGTGAAGTCCCACAGCCAATTAGTTGACTGATCAACTAATTTTTCTTGTTCTTTCAAAGCTTTCTGTGCTGGCAGACTCATAATACTCAGCAGAATCAATACTCAGTGAAATCAAGCTCTGCAAGCTAGTTACGTGTTGTGTAAAGAAACACATAAAATGTGTCCTGGACCTATGAGCAAATTTACTTGATTTAACCAAGTCACTTTGCTTTCTCTATACTATTCATATTTTTTTAGTCTGTCATATGTCAAACAGAGATCTGACAACTAGTTTCCAGACAGGTTTGCTGAGTTAAGTGTGTAATCATTGCCAAGTGATGGGTGACAATTACATAGTTACAAAGTTGCACATCTTCCAATGATTTCCTTGAATGTAAAATACAACAAAGCCCAAAATCTACAAAACAGTGATACCTTTACTGGACAAACAAAATGCAGAAAATGTATCATGCAAGCGTTTGAAGCTTCACTGGCCTCTTCATCAGGCAAAGATGTTAAATATCATACAGAAGAAAAACGGCAATGTTAAGAGTCATAGGGCTACATTTTGTCTCAGATGTTACTTCTCCTATCAGTTAAGATAGTCTGGAGAGATCTCAATGCAGGCAGAGACCATCTCCCTTTTTGTCCATGTTGGGGCTAGGAACAAAGGGTAATGGAGACAAGTAATAAAATTTCAACTCCTTTAGTAACAGAACAGTAACTTCCTTGAGAGAAACTGAGAGGCCAATAAAAATATTGCTGTTCTGGGGATTTTGGTTTTTGTTGTATTTTGTTTGTCTTTCTGCATGTTGTTGTGGCCAGAACACAGCTATCTCTGGATTTATTTCCTTGAATGTAGTGAACATTTACTGTCAGAAAGTATAGGAGCATCTCTACAATATGTGGGACCAGGTTTTAAACGAATGAGGAACAGACTGGATCTTTCCCTCAGTTCTTTGTCCTCCTAAACCAATTCTTTAGGACAATACAGACACAACAGTTGACACATGAAGACTGACTTTCCAAATGAAACAGTGCTATTCAAGCCATTGAGATTGGATAAACTGTGCTAAATCAAGAGAAAAATTTGCCTAAAAATCAATGTGGAACTTTTTATTACCAATGTTTACTTACAAAAACCCATTTATTCAGCAAAGATAGGAGACAATGACTATCCAATGAGGTTAAACTACAGTGATTATCTCTGATTACTGGCCATGCTGGCTGGCACTGGTGGGAGTTGGAATCCAACACATGGAGGTCTAAAGGTTCCCCATTCTGCACTGAGGCAACTGTATTGCCTTCCTCTGCTCTCCATACCACATCCTTGTTTTCTTTCTCACACATATGTGCACAAGCATTGACATACTTATTCTACTGAAGTCCGAGGTTACTCACCTGATTTTCTTCCTGCACAACTCGATACTGTTCTTTCCAAATAGTTATTTTAGATGCTTCATCTTTTCTTAGAGCTCTTTCCTTCTTCAGCTCTGGACTCCAGAAAGTCTTGATACTGTTCATGGAGGAGCTAAGTTTGCTTTCTTTCACCTCTACATCCTTTCGTAGTAGATCGTTTTCCCGTAAGACTTCCTTCAATTGTGTCTGCAGGTCCATTATAGTATTGTCCCTAGCCTGGCGCAGTGAATGAGGCACTGTGGATGCCATACTCACAGGAGGAAGGTGATGCTCTCCAAATGCTATTGTATCACTGGCAACCCCACTACTAGCAATGTTGGGACTACTACCCATAGCTGTCATCCTAACACCATAAGGCAGACGCCCCCCAGATCGACCAAGAGTCATCGTGCTTTTAGGCGTGTCTGAACCCACATTCTCATGGTCACTTAGGTACACAGGGCCTGAAGTGGCATAGGCCGCATTTAATGATTGGATATTTTCCATTGAAAGTGTTTTGCCACTACCACCCCCAGTACTACTTCCAGAGCTGCCTCCTGTGCTGTTGGTTCGACGATGGCCCAATCGTGGTGATCTTGGAAGCCGTGGTGAACGCCCAGGGCTTTGGCTGCTTGGCTCAATTTTACCAACAGATCGAGCACTTCCATACATGATTGAATATGTGATAGAAAGTAACTAGGTACAGAAGAGTTCCTCTAATGTTTCTTGATTACAGTTCCGGATAACTTAAGGCCAATTCACTTATTATAGTAGGTCCAAGCATTCATTTCTGAAGTCATAGTTCTTTGGCTCTCATCATCACCTGTAATAGAAACAAAGGTATCAAATTCTTATTTTCTCAACAACTCACACTTTTGTGTTATTTCCCCAGTTTCTGTTTTATTGGTAGAGATGCCTGTCATAGATTAGAAAGTTGTACCAGACACTAGATCTCAAAAATTGCTCACTAAACCTACACAGCTGAGTGCTACATGTCCAACTACTCCAGCTTTGCAACATCCTCTGGTCTCAAATTACGAAGGCATATGACTGCACCAAAAACAGACAGTACAGATATTTGTTTCAATCTTACAGAGATTATCTGATAACAAGTCCTCATTTCTGGAAAATTTTAGACATTCAGACCACAGTTTTATACATGTTTACTGAACAGTAGATCCTACTTTGTTCAATGGTATGGCCAAATACAGATGCCTAGGAGTACTGCCTCAGAATTAAAGTAGGTAATTATGCTTAGAGTAGCTACATGTGCACAATGTAGCTACATGTGCACAATCAGCCAACTGTATCTTGTCTCCAAAAATATGTGTAATTCTAAGTTACAAAAGCCAAGTAAATTGCATTCAGCTGAAAACAAATGTTTTGATTGTTCCATCATGCTATTACACATTCTTATAAAGGTAACACTTTGGCATTTCAATGTAATAGCTTTCAAAGAAGTAGCCATGTTAGTCTCTCGCAGCATGAAGAGGGAAGGGAAAGTGGAGCCACCTTTAAGACTAACTTTTTTTTTTAATGTGAGCTTTCATGGATATAAACCTACTTTATCATGTCTGAAGGAGTAGGTTTATATACATGAAAGTTCATGCTAAAATAAAACCAATTAATCTTCAAGGTAATGCTACATTTTTCCCCTCCCTTCCTTCTGTTTAAATTTCAAAGTAGGAAATTTGGTTTAAATCTGTGCATGTGTGTCTGTCTCTCTCATTCTAAGGAGTATAAAAATGCTTGATTAGAAAACTGATTTCCAGTTCTGATTGCTTAAGACATAGATAAGAGAAATCACCTGCCTATCATTCATTTAAAAAGCAGAATAATGTGTTCCAACAAATAAATCTATAACAGTGCAGAAATCTGCACAGCTGGCATTTCTTAAAGAAACCACTTTTCAAAGTTGTTAAGCAGAGAAACCCAGAGGACAACATCCAACAAAGAAGAATCTGTTATTGTAACAGAATCTGTTATTGCACCTTTTCACCGTGAGACATAAACACATGCACATATATTTGGAGACAATTTGAAACATGCAAAGTACTTATTTTCACATCAAAACAAAACTTATTTAACCTAAAATGCTTCATTAATAACTTGATCCAGCATACAGAATTATGTGTATGTGTCTTCAAGTCTTCTGTCAACTTATGGTGACCCCATGAATGTCATATGGTTTTCTTAAGAAAGGAATACTCAAAGGTGGTTTGGCACTGCCTTCCTATGAAATAAAACTTAGAGTGCCTGGTATTTCTTGGTGGTCCCCCATCTAAGTATTAACCAGGCTTGACCCGTCTTAGCTTCTGACATCAGGCAGGATCTGGCAACTTCAGCATATTTAGGCCTGATGCAGAATTATACTATTTGGAATATTTATCAAAGGTGAAAAATATAAAACCCTCTTATTTATACAAGAACACTGTGAATACATCCTACGCTGAAGAGACAGGTGCAAAATACAGCATCCTGCTATCTAAGCTCATGGATCACTGTTTTTGGCATGTAAAAGAACACAGAATAGAAAATAAAATGTATAGCCTCAGGTCATCAACAACTTAAGGATTAAGCTAGTCCTTCCTTAAATGTGACTAAGCTAGTCTTTGGCTGACATTTGAAGTGTAGCTCAACACTGAAAGTACTGAATTCTTCAGCAGAGTATTAGCACCACAGGCAATAAAGGTACTTGAATGCTCCTCTCTTGATAATAGCAACAGCAGCATGCATCTTGATTTGAACACTGTGTGCTCCTAGAGCAGCAGTGGGCAACTGTGGAAGTCTAGGGGGCCACACTGGTGTCCTTACAGACCATGGAGGATCACACTGTTGCTGTACACAGCTCTACAACAAATGGGGCATGGGGGCACTTTCTCCATGTTTTTGGCTCTTCCTGACCCACTTTAGGTGCAAAATAAGTCCTCAAAAAAATGAATAGAAGTCACCTTCTGATTCAAAAATGGCTTATCCAGTGGCTACACTGAACCAGGAGGGGGCCCAAAATGTGGAGAAAATGCCCTCATGCCATATAGAAGGCATCTGGAAGCCAAAGAATGTTCTAAAAATTTCAAAACAAAAATTTTTTGGGGACTCCTGGCGTCCAGGGGGCCTCCTAACACGTTGGAAAGCCCTCCAGAAAGCAATTTGGAAAAAAACATTTTTTCAAAAACATATTTTTTTAAAAAAATGACCGGGGGGGGGTCTTGAGGCTGCAAAACAGTCCTGGAGTCCATATGTGGCCCACAAGCCACATTTTGTTCACCTCTGGGTCTAGAATACACATAAAGTCCTATTCTTTGTAGACTATCTTCCATGCAAATCTAATTTCCTGCCATTTTGCATCTTTAAAAGCATTTCATTATTCCATAGAGAAAAATAATTCAGCTTGGGATTTTAATGTATTCCTCAAAGTTTCTATCATTTGTAAGAGGGGAGCATTTTTCACCAAGGTTTTTCTACAGTTTTTGAAGGCCTTAACATTGCTACGATTTCACCCAAATAATATTAAATTGTGTGGTCTTTTTTTCTCCCCATTTTCCACCATAGGGTTTGTTTCAATCATACTGCCTGTATTTTCTCTTTTGCTTTCACTATGGAAGGAATAATACTTAACTGTTTTAAGTTTTAGTGCTTGATTTTAATAACTGTCTAAGTGAGTTATCTTGAACAAGCAACACAGAAGTTTATATGCCCTTGGAAAATGTGCTGAGAATAGTTAATTTGGTCAAAATCATTTTTCCCAAGGAAATTAGTCAGCTTTGACAGAGATAGTAAACAATGAGCAGGAAGACCAAATAAAAAAGAATGACATTTACTTTAATGAGCTGCCTGCTCCTTCACATATTTGAATGGGGCTAATTTTTGTAGGCAAGAACAAGCATGCCAACAATACTCCAAATTATGTGAATGAGAAATTGTGCAGTAAATAAAATAATGAAATGGAAGAATCTCCAGTTCAAAGTTATTTAAGCTAGAAACTCCCTGGGTGACCTCAGACCTATCACATCCTCACCTCAAATATGTGGATATTTATAGGGCTCTTGCAGGTATTGCTAAAATAATGTCAGAGAAATGCTTCAAAACATTTCTGTATTTTGAAACTTTCATCTTCTCAAGGTGGTGCACCTCACACAATATAGCCCAGCTTGTTGTCAGCATCCATTCAAATATTTTGGGAGGATCCCTAGTTACAGTTAGGTCCATATTTTCTTCTGCTCTGGACAAAATGTCTGTCTTTGAGGATGTACTGTCATAGGCTGACAATACCATAAATCTGGACAACAATTTTCCTAACTATATGGAACAGGCATTTGTTCTGTTTTCAGGATACACACAAAAAGTGCTAGTGTAATTATACCACTGTCAGCTTGCTCCAAAACACAATCAGCTGAGGCGTATTCAGACTAGTGCTGTCACTTGAATCTTTCCAGAGGCATTCTTGCTTCTTACTCACTAGTTAAAAAATGGACTGCTGTGGGTGGTGAAGTCAAATCCGTGCTGTGTAATGGATGAATATGCCTGAAAGAATATCCATGCAAAGCAACAAGCAAACAAAGATGTAACAAAATATCACAGCAAAAATAAGGCCAGCTATCCATGTATGAAAGGTATGAATTCCTAGCAAACAAGCTACATGAACAACATAATCCCAAGGCTTATTAGATAAACACTTAGACAAGCATGGAGCATGTGCAGCCCTCTAAATGTTGTTCAGCTACAAATCCTAGCATTCCCTCCCAATGCAATAGTGGCTAAGGCTGCTGGGGGTTGCAGTTCAACATCTTGAGGACCACATAATGGCCACCTGTAATTAGGATGAAGTGCATCCATGGCTAAAGCAACCCTTCCGACAAGAAGTTACAAAGTAAGAAATTATGCTATTACCATTGAGCAAATATACCAGAGATTATGAGGCAGCACAACTCAATAATTTTGTTTTTTGTTTGTTTTAATTTCTGTTTCTAATCTATTATATAAAAGTCAAAGTTTGTATATATGTTTGTCTGGGTCAGGCGAAGACCTCATATGACTGGCTGCCTAAGAAGATTCTATGGAATCCTGGTGATGGCAGTTTAGGGAGGGGCCTTTAGAATTCTCAGCCAGAGAGCTCTTGGGCCTGGCTAGCTGCTATGGAGATGAGGCCTAGCAGCAAGGAGGTGGGTACTGCATTCTCTCAGGAACCCAACCTCTGTATGTTAACAACTCCAAATACGGATTGGATCGGGCAATATGGGGAAAAGTTACAGGTACTGGACAAGACAGTTTGGGGAATTAGAGACACAGGATCTCAAATCTTTCTAATAAGTATTACCTATAAGAAAATAAAATTCCGGGTAACTCCAGGTACATATGCTAGTACTTACATAAACTGCCCCTAAGTTTGATTTTTTTTCTTATAAAGTGGAATGTATATGACAAATGAATTTAAAATTTCAAAATGCTTAACTAATAAAAATAATTATGAACAATTTGGAAAATCTAAATTTCCATTACCAAAATGTTAGCAGCACACTAAGAGACATAAAACAATTAAAATTACTTTCGAAAACAAAGGTGGGCAATTGTGGTGGGTTGGGGCCAGCTTAAAAGGATTGTCAAAATACAAAATTCTTTGAATGATACACCAGTTAAAGAGATAAAGACAAGCCATGGTCATATGTACATTCTGCATTAAAAACAAGCACTACATTCACATATACAGTATTGTTAACCAACAATACTCGTATAGTGCAGCAAACAGAATGCTACTGCAGACACCGACGCTGCCAATGAGTCAACTCCATGGGGCCATCAACCACCTAATTATGTGTCCTTTATTTTTATTTATTTTTTAAAAATTGTTATACCCCACCCTGTCTCAGAGATCTCAAGATGGTATAAAACAAAACCACATAAAACAACTGAACAAGTGAAAAAGACAAATTAAAAATAGTTCAAAATAAATTAAACTATATACATGCAAGGTTTTACTAAATTCAATTACACCACAAAAGCTTTTATGAACAATCTAATTTTTCCTTGGTGCTTGAACAACAGCAGTGTTGATGCCAACTAGTTCTCCAAGGGGAGGGTTTCCATAACTGGGGTGCCACAGTAGAGAAGGCTTTCTCCTGTGTCTTCCCACAGCATATTGCCCTGATTAAGGCTAGAAGACCTCCCCCAGCAGAACTTATACCTCAGGCAGCCACATATGAGGTATATGTTTAGGAGTGAGTGTAGTATACTGGTCTGAGATTGTGACACTGGAGACTAGGGTTTGAATCCCCACTCAGCCATGGGAACTCACTGGGTGACCTTGGGTACATCACACACTCTCAGCCTCAGAGGAATCATGGAATCATAGAACTGGAAGAAGTCCTATGGGACACCAAGTCCAATTCCCTGCTCAATGTAGGAGCCGCAGATAGAGCATTCCCGGCAGGAAGCTGTCTAGCCTCTTTTTGAAGACATCCAGAGAAGGAGACCCCATGACCTCTCTAAACAATTGATTTCATTGTACTCACTGTCAAGACATCTCTTCTAATGTTGAATCAAAATCTACTCTTCTGTAACTTAAAAGCAATTACATCTAGTTCTATCCTCTAGGGCAGCAAAGAACACACCTCCTCTTTGTGACAGCCTTTCAGGTATTTAAAGAGTGCAATTATGTCACCACTGAGCCCTCTCTTCACCAAGCTGAATAAGCCCAGCTCTTTGAACCTTTCCCCATATCTTTTGTTCTCCATAACTCTTATCAACCTTGTTGCCCTTCTCTGAACCTGCTCCAATTTGTCTATACCAGGGCTTTCCAAATGGTGTGTCATGACACGTTAGTGCGTCACCTGAAGTGTGCAGCTGTGTCACCTCCCTGGGTCGAGAATGACCACCCTCCTACCCGAACCTTGGAAATGTATATTATTATTTATAAATCATATATTTTTAAATATATAAATGAAATGTTTTCATGAGATATGTTGTGTCCCCATATATTCGTTATTACAATTTATGTATGTGCCTGTATTTCTTATAAGGGGTTTGTTTAACCTCCAGTTTGCTAGTAAAACTGAATTACTGTGTCACAAAATGATGCATTTCTAAAAAGTGTGTCACCAACACGAAAAGTCTGAAAAGCTCTGGTTTATACCATTCTTAAAATGAAGCACCCCAGGTGAAGTCTTACAAGTGCAGAATACAGGGGAAGTATTACTTCCCTCAACTTGGAAACTATGTTTCGATTAATGAGGCTAAAAAATATTTGCATTCTTTGATACAGCATCACACTGCTGGCTCATGTTCAACTTATGATCAACAATAATCCCAAGGTCTTTTTCACATGTAGTACTACTAACCCAAGTATCTCCAAACTATACCTATGCATTTGGTTTTGTGGCCTAGATGCAGAATTTTGATGTTGTCTGTTGAACTTCATTTTATTACTTTTAGTCCAGTTTTCTAGTACATCGACATCCTTTTGAATTCTGTTCCTATCTCCCAATGTATTAGCCACCCCTCCCAGTTTTTTATCATCTGCAAATCTGGTAAGAATTCCTTCCGTCCATCATCTAATTATGGGTAAAACTACTGAAAAGTCTTGGCCCCAGGACAGAACCCTGTGGCACTCTATTTGAGACCTCCTTACAATTCAAAACACAGCCATTGACAACAACTCTTTGAGCACAGATTTCCAACAACATCCGATGGTGTTCTCTACCTATTCCATATTCTCTCATTTTGTTAATCAAAATATCATGTGAGACCTTGTCAAATGCTTTTCTGAAATCCAGATAAGTGACATCCACAGCATTCCCACCATCTATTAAACTATTAAACTAATGCTCTGATTTTAAAAAGAAAGAGAAGGCAAAGGCAAGTCTCCTCTGAACAAATCTTGCCAAGAAAATCCTATGATAGGCTTGCTGTAGAGTTGATGTAACTGGAAAATGACTTGAAGGCACACAACAACAACATCTTCCCACCATAAACAGTGGAAAAACTGATAAAACTGTTTAGGACACAATCGCCTGAAACAAGGACCCCCTTACATGGAGTAGTAGGATCATGCCAATGCAAGCAATGTTAAGGTAGTCTTAGACTACATAACTGGACACTAAAGATAAGAGCCAGCATGGTGTAGTGGTTTGAACATTGGATTATGGCCGTGAAGACTAGAATTTGATTCCCAGCTTGGCAACAGAAACCCACTGGGTGACCTTGGGGGCATCACATACAAACACACAGCCCCAGAAAACCCTATAATAGGGTCACCTTAGGGTTAGAAAGAATATGAAGACAGAAAGCAACAAAGACACTAAGTATACTAAGAGAATGGTGCTCTCCACCCCAAGACTCCCTCAAGCCATTTCAGACTCCACAGAAGTGAAAAGAGGAAACACCTTCAAAAAATGGGCAACTGTAGAGGTCAGACAGCACATCTTGGAAGGAAAGAGATAGATTTGCATGGACTTCTAGTATCTGACTCTGAAACAGTGTGTTACACTTGCACTCAAGTTGAAGCTCACACCCAGTGATATTAATCACTTGGTAATTTTGATCAAGCAACAATTGTGTAGCTTACCATCCTCACAAACAATGATATAATACTTTCCACTTTACTAACTGTACAGGATCTTTGCTTTTTTGATGTTCATGTTCCACTCCACGAATCTAGCCATTTCCTTAGTTCATTTATTCCAACTGCATCAGCTTTATAGCTCCAGAGCTTGTTCTAACATCACAACTCTAGGTTTTACTACTCTATAAATCAACCTTCCCCAACCTAGTGCCCAGATGTCAGGGCTACAAACACCACCATCTCACCCAAAATGTCCATGCACAGCAGCTGTTAGTACAAAAAAAAAAAAAGTACAACACTCTTAAATATGTCAAGCTCACCACTTTCTCCTAACTACTCTAACATTCTTTCTCTCAAATGTTCTTTTTTTCCTTGGTGTTCAATGTATCACCTATATTTTACTAGAAGTAAATGTTTTCAACACCTTATTAATGCATTAATAGAACAGCAAAACTGTTCAAAAGCGGCAGCAAGGATGTATTGAACAACAAAGTTTTTTAAAATTACGTTGATATTACAGACACGTGCTATATGGCCAATGTCTTTAGAGCAAAGTTGAAGAGTTCAAATCTCTTTGGATTATAAACATTTACATCAGTTATTTGATACTGAGTCACTTGAAACTCTTCTCCTTTACTTGAAGATACAGTCTAAAGTACTTTCATCTGTAGAGCACTGCCTCACAAGCTGAGGCACCGGACAATTAAAAGAGAATCATGTAATCAGGACAGAAGAAGGCATAATCTAGAAATGACTTTCAGGAACACGCAAAGCATTATGAATCAGAGATGAGTGATTATCAAAACCGAGTCCTGGAGCAGAAGCAACCCTAAGAGAGTTATAAGAAATCTGGAAGCACAGTGATAAAGCAAAGTTTATCAACTGACTATGATTTGTTATTGTCATTGTGTATCTTCAAGTTGTTTCCGACATGGCAACCCTAAAGTGAACTTATCAAAGGGTTTTCTGGAGCTGAGAGTATGTGACACTCCCAAGGTCAGACAGTGGTTTCCATGGCCAAAATGAAGAATCAACCCCTGGTCTCCGGGGTCATAGTCCAATGCTCAAACCACTATATCACACTGGTTCTCACTGAGTATGATATCATGTACTTATTATGTATATAATACAACTTACCTGTTATAGTCATGGGGCTGCACCAAAACATGATACAGAATTACTACTTTAAATACATATCTGTACCTCTAGGTAGCCCCTCCAATGCTTTTTCAGTTATTGCTCCATCTGGACCACATAAATCTGAGCTTGACACAGGACCAAATTTTGACAGACTATGGGGTGGGGATGGAGATGAAAATTAGATACTTTTGCAACTAAAAATAAATATTTTTGAAAACATGAAACAGTCTGGTCCACCCAGCTGAGCACTATGCACTTCAACTAGCAACAGTTCAAGGCCTTGGAGAAACTGGTTTTTTTTTTTTTTTTTAAGACCAAGTTACCAAGGCTCACTGTCAAAATTGAGGACTGAAATAAATATTTCAGCTAGCTACACAGCATGACAGAATTCCATTACATTTGAACGAATTACCAGAACAAGGCATGGTTTCATAATCCAATCAGAGCTAAGGACAAAATGGAATTACGAAAAGATAAATCACCGCATCGCATTCTTACAGGATCCACAATTTCACACAATGCCTCGTTAATTCGTACTTATGTTACCTCATCAGTAAATGCTCACAACCATACTATCAGACAGCTTACCAAGCCCTGTCTCTGAAGGCTACACGTGTAAAATTCAAACAGACCGTTTGCTTGCCATCTGTGAGATAATTTGGAAGATTCATCCTCTCCATGTATGAAAAGCAAGGCATATTCTTAGAACAATTGATAATCTAACGGTAAGACAATGAGCAACAATAACAAAAAAAAAAAAACGGCTAGGGGATTATGCGATCCATGGTGTAGCAAGATCTCCCAAACATCCATCAAAGAGGATGTATAGAAGGACCAAACCTTTGAGGGAGAAGGGGAGGATGGGGCTTCAGTGGGGTAAATTCCGCGTCCAGAAATCCGTTTTAAGACCCCTTTTGCAACAAAAGGGCATTTAAAACAACAACAACAGCTGAACAAAAGACGCAGGTGGATTCATTCAACGAAGCCACCTCCCCACGGTGCCTGGCAATCGGGTGGGGCGCAGAAAAAAAGACAGCCTGACTGTAAGGAGCAGACCAAGAGAGGCAGAGGAAAAAAGGAGAGCCTCCTCCTACACGGCCAGTGTCAAGAGAGGGGGATGGGGGAGAAAGGAGGCGTTGACAGAAGCCCTCCCCACCCCCCCGAATCCGGATGCCCCGGGCAAGGCCTCTGTCAAAGGCCACCTAACCGCCTCCCCACAGTAGCCGAAAGGCCCCCAGGTCAAAGGACGGCCAGGTTCCAGCTGACCACACGCCCGGCACAGGCAGGCAGGCAGGCCCCACCCAATCCCCTCTCTGCCCCCCCGCCGCCGCCTTCTCCCTCGCTGTCGCCGGAGCCAGACCCCCAACCTGAAGGTGCCGTCGACGACCCCTCCCCACGCCAGCCCCTGCTTAGTTTAGCAACCCAGCATAGGGATACAAAGGTAGGCAGAGGCCCAGTTCTAACCCACCTCCTGTCCACCGCCTGTCAGCTGTAGCACCGAGCTGCCTCGGCTCCCCGCCTGCTTACTCCCTTCACGCTCCAGCCGAGGCTCCTCCTTTTACCTCAGAGAAGCTTCCCGCACGCCCGTCCCCCCGGCGGCGGCGGCGGCGGCGACGCGAGACAAGTCAAGCCCCGCCTCCTCGGCGCGAGCCCTGCCTGCCTGCCTGCCTGCCGTTGGCCGGCGCGCGCCTCAAGCTTGAAAGCCCTCCCCTCCCGACTTACGCTATTATCCCCGACGTTTCGACTTACGTATTCCTCCCCGCCTCACGCACCGCTTGGCTTCGCCCGGCCTCAGCCCCCTCCCCGCCACTCAGGGCTCCGCTCGCCCTCTACACCCCACCCACCACGCCTGCCAATCGTTTCAGAAGCATAGCGACTGCCCGCCCCTTCAGTCACTTTAGACCAATCGAGCGTTTGCTCTTGGAAAGCTCTTCCCGCCTCTTTCGGCCTTCTCGGAGAGCGGCTGGGCGACGACCAGACACGTCCCAGATTCCTATGCCTTCTTTTCCTCTCATCCTTCGTGTTCGTGCAGGCACATTACGCATCGACGCTCCTCCCACTGGCTCACGGCGGGTGAGGGGCGGGGATAAGGTGTTGCGCAAGCGCGCTTAGTACCGGCGGGAAGTTTGTCCTGTCTGCCTTGCCGTACCCTAGTTTCTGACTAAACCTTTCGAAAGGCGGTAAGCAACGGTTCCCTGTCTGTTCTCCTTGTTCGTCGCTCCCGCTGAGGTAACTAGGGACGGAAATCACTAAATTTGTACTCGAGGTGAGTGGCGCAGTGACGAATGTCGTGGAAACTCACATAGGTGAGGTGGGGGAGATGGTTATCAGCCGTTCTCGCCCTCTCTCAGGCTGAGAGAAGACGTGGGGCCCCTTCACGCGATACCGTCATAGCGCTGTGACTCCCCTTTCGCTGCCATGGTTCCAGCCTGGGATCTGCAGTTGAGGGAGGAATACTTCGAATTCTCAAGCAGGGAACTCTAGTGCCTCCCCAGACTACAAATCCCAGGATTCTACCGAATGCAACCAGGAGGAAGGGGAGCTGTACCCCTCTAAATGGGGAGTGTGAAAGGGCCCGGCCTTCCTCCCCACGTACGTTCTCCTACTTAACGTTGCTCACATTTCCCGAAGCAAAATAGTCAAATGGGACTCCTGAAGTCTCAAAAAATGTGGTGGCTTGTGGTCGATGAGGGCTTTTCCTCTGCCTCTGGGCCTAGGCGTGCTGGAGCTGCCACCTGCCTCTTCTCTCCCCCGCCCCCAGGCCAAGGCAGTGGGAGTTGGGATGGAGGGAGGGTCTTCCATCTTCTGGGTCTAGGCAAATATTCAGAGAACATATATAAGGGAGGAAACTTGGAGCTTGGAGAAGGTGGCTGGGGGATTCTGGGAGTTGTCATCCCTAAGATGTAAGTTTTCCAAGCTCCAGCCTCACCCACTGTCCGTACTTTTCTATAACTTATTTATTTATTTATTTATTTGTATCCCGCCTCTCCATGTGGATCGAGGCGGCTAACAACTTACAAATAGCATGTATTTCGAAACATTTCTATACATGCCCCTAACAAGCTGGGTACTCATTTTACCGACCTGCGAAAGGATGGAAGGCTGAGTCAACCTTGGAGCCGGGTAGGATAGAACTTACAACCTTCTGGCTTCTGCAGTACTGGCATTTAACCACTGTGCCACCAGGGCTCCATTTAACCACTGCGCCACCAGGGCTGTCCCTTCAATGGAGCTAAAAGAGAGATACTCTCCATGTCCCAAAGGCAGGAAGTATCTCTGGTTCTAAGTTCAGGACAGGCGCTTCCAGTTCAAGATTCTGCCCTTCCGATTAGCCTGTGTTCCAAGTTTTTTTTTACAAATGTTACGATCCTCTTGGTGGCATTTTTGAGACAGAAAAAAGAACATCTTAGTGAAGGTGAGCCTGAGGGAAAAGATTCTAAAGGACTTACAGTTGACTGTTCGGACTCTGGGATCTTTTGGCTTTCTAATCAATTATGAAAAAAGCTAGTTGGAACCATCAACCTTAATTACATAACTGGGTACTCCAATAGGCACCAGGAGGAGAGGAGAGGCAAAGTGGAGATGTTACCAATTTTGAGGTCTGTGGATGTACGGATGCTAGCAAAGGTGATGGGTTTGCTAATTTCAACCATGAAGCTGGTAACATGGGGAAGGTGTCATTCGAGGGCCTTCAGGGGCTTCTAGCTCCACCTCAGCAGGCCATAGAGAAGAGAAAACACTATGCAGTTGCTTTACCTCTTCAGTTAAGAAAGGACTTGAGATGATGGTTGAAGGACAACAGAGGAAGGCCTCTGATGGTTCCCAATCATGTAAAATGTGAGCCTGACTAGATAGGGGAGGTGTGGCTCACTGTCTCAGATCAGCATCTCAAGGAATATGGACTGTGTCAGGCAAGAAGCACAAGATAAACATTCCAGAACTGAAGGCAGTACAACTGGCACCCCTCAGAATTGTAACAGTTGTACAAAGATCAGACATGACTATCAGAGCATATGCTTCAAATCAAGGTGCTCTTCATTCAAAACCACTAATAAAGGAATCAGACAAGCTGTTTCATTGGGCAGAAAGGAACCTGAAATGTATAACACCTTCTTACTTGAAAGGGAAGTTGAACATCAGAGCAGATTACCTCAGTCAAAATAGGTTGCAACCGGGGGACTGGATACTACATTATGCAGTGTTTCAGTGTTTGAACAGTTAGGTTCCTTTCAAATAGGCTTAACTTTCCTCAGTCAAGAATGCCAGGCTAACTTTTTTTCTGCTGGGGAGCAGGTCTGCAGAGGCAAGTGATGCTCTAACAGTACCTTAGCCAAAGGAATGTCATTATGCCTTCCTTCCAATATAAATTTTGCAAAAAGCGCTTCTGAAAATATTGTAAGAGAGGGCAGAAGTGGTGTTGATAACGCCTTATTGGTCCAAGAGATCTTGATTTCACCTGCTATTCTAAATGTCAATAGGCAGTCCATGGAAATTACCCAGTCAACCAGATCTTCTAAGTCAAGAGCCAATACATTGTCCAAATCCATACTGCTTAAGTTTGACAATCTGGATTTTGAAAGGTCAGTGTTAGAGTTATTGAAACTATTCTAGCTTCTAGAAGACAATCAACTCAAAACATGGAGGACATTTGAGAGGTGGTGTAGCTCTAAGGAATTGCAGGTAGGAGACATAGAAGTGAAGCATATTTTGTAGTTTTTACAAGATAGTCTCCACAAAGGACTTACAGCTAATACTTTACAGCATGAAGTTTCAGCATTGGCATTGGTATTGAAGTTTGAGGGTATTTTGTTATCAGCTCATCCGCACATTCTAAGATTCCTCAAGGGTATGACTATTATGACTTTTCCAACCTGGCACAGGTTTCCTACTTGGACCTAAATATCAAGAGAGCTATTAAGATTTAGATTAAAAGAGTTTCACAACTGAGAAACACAGAAGCTTTAGTTTCATATAATCCTAGATCTTTGACCTAGAGGGCCTCAAACACATAATTGGCAGATGAGTTAAGGCATGTATTTTTCAAAGTTTCAACTTCAAAAATAAATCAAGGCCTAAAAATGTATGGTCACATTCAACAAAGTTGATGGTTACAACTGCAGGTTATGCTGTTACAACTTTTTTGTAGGACATACATACTGCTGAAGGATGTCAGAGCCATCAACTTTTGTGAGACATTACAAAACAGATAAATATAACTCAGCACAGTCAGCTTTTGGTAGCACTGTGCTAAAGTCAATAGTTAAAGAAGAATAAAAATGCCATGAAATGGGCTTTGGTAATTCCGAGTCATGGTGGACTGCTGCTCCATGCAGTTCTGAGAATGAGGAGTTGAACTTTTTGTGAAAATTCCTTCTGGGAATGGCAGAAGGAGCAATCCACATCCACCCAAATAAAAAAAAGGAGATAAAAGTTGGGTAGGTGTGGTTTAGGCAGATAGAGTCAGGATAGGTTGGGCTAGATAAACTATCAGGAAAGAGAGGGAGAGGGTTCTAATGATCAGACTCATACCCGATCTGGTTGGCATGCGAGAATTAACTCAATTGTAATGGATTGCTCCTCCTGCCATCCTAGGGAGAATATTCATAGTAAGTCCAATCTCCCATTTATGTTCTAATTGTTAGAACAACCCATAAATATGTATAGTTGTTCAGAAAATTTATGCATTTCAAAATGGAACTTAGTATAACCTAGAGACTTAAATTGGGCCTTTTCTTGGTAAAGTCAATCAGTTCTCAGTTGACTGTAATCTTAATTCTTTGGCTGCCAAAAAAAATCCATCTACAGGGCTATTATATCATGTATCACACTTTATGAGGCAAAAAATGTATATCATTAAGATTCAAGTGTTCCACAAGCAGAGAACTACCAAGAACAAGTGTGGTGCCTTAAAAGATTCACAGCCAGCATGGTTGAGCATTGCAGATGACATATAAGTAGACTAAGTCCTGAGCTATAGGAAGAGTGAGGGAGAAGAGTATCAGTGATACCATAATTAGAATTGGTGGCTTTAACAAGGCTTTCATTTAAAATAATGCTGTGGTCCTGTCATATGTAATGTAATTAATGCCAACCATTTTAAAGAGTACTATGTTTCCCGTTAGACTGGTGGTTTCTGAAAGAATGAGCAAAGGGGAAACAAGTGTAAGGATACCGTAGTCCCTTCATCATAAATATTATGCGAACAGCTTTTATTAGTTCTGGGAAATGACCCAAATAATTATTCAAGGAGCTTCAGAATTTGTGTGCATGTAAAATCTTCAGCTGAAGCGGCATTTGACAGATCTTTTTGTTATCTTAGCACGTTGGAGATATTTGTTTATAACTGTTATTAATCTAAAAATATTTTACATAAGACTTTTTTAAAAAAACACAGTCATTAATTCATGTAACAAACCATTTATATTTAATAAATTCTATGGAACTATTCCAAAGCCCACCAATAAAATTTTCAACTCGAGGCCATCGTGCTCAGCTGCCAATGACTGTGCAAACCCGACAACTTTTGCAATCCATAAATAAATTATATTAGTGAATATTAATTTAATTAAAAAAGTAATAACTTACTCTTAACAATAATTAAAATTAAATAACAGTTAATTATATTAATAAAGATTAATAATATTAATAAAGATTAATAAAGATTAATACAGATTAATTAATTAAATATTAATAAAGATTAATATAATTAGTTCAATAAAAACATGGGCCCAATGTGCAGCTGCTATGTAAAATGCAAATTCTGTGTTTGGAATAATAAGGAAGGGACTGAAAATTAAACTGCCAATATTGTTCTATTTATTTAAGCAAAATAGCAGTGTTCTAATTTGTGCTTTGTTTTCCTTTGTGTTTAATCTAAACTAGGGAAGGGGAAAACACTTTGATTTTTTCTTATTTTTCCCCCTGTAGGTTTTGTTGATAAGCATTCCTTCCCTTTTAAATAGTTTTAATTGTTCCAATTTATGCTTCTGTTAGCAAATGGAGGCAGCTTCCAGTAATACTTTCCCTTTTGTTCAGGGAAGCAATAGTCTTGATCAGCTACACAAAAAATGAGCAGCTGTTGTGTGACAGTGTTCTAAAAATACATTGATTACATCAGTAAGTGAATGTTTCTTTACTTTGAGATTTTAGCAAAAGTGTCTTACTACCTATACAACTGGGTTACATTTAAGCAGTTTTAAGAACAGCCAGTTCTTCATTATGACATTATGCATATTCTAAGTGGAACAAAAGATTAGTTCCTCCTCTTTACCTTGTCAGTGGTGAATGTAAATAGCTTTCTTTACCTATTTAGATTTAGATCCTCTCACTTATATTCTTGCAATCTGGTTCATTTTAGAGTTGGAACAGTTGACCGCTGCTGATTCTTGGAAACTATAGTTCCTTTTTGGAATGATAATTTATATATGTATCCCTATTTCCATCATGTTCTAGTATGATAAGACTAAGAAAATCTCCCCTTTATTGTCAGAGATTAGAGCACAGGTGGCCAACTGCACCTAACACAAGGATCATGAAGATTGCCAAAAAATGAGAGCGGGGAGAGTGAAGTGGCCACAGCTCCACTTCTAGTACTGAAAAAATTATATTCTTTAATGTCATCAGTAAAGTTGATTATTTTTAATTATTTGAAACTTTAGTAAAAGGTGAAAGATTTATACGATCTGAAGAGAAACCAGAGTAACTTTAATTATTATAATTATTTGATTAAGTCACTAGTGAGAAATTCTATTTAATCATCAATTTTAATAGAAGTAAAATACTATTTCATGTTACATCACTGTGTATTCAGAGATTTAGGTTTCACTAGAAGGTAAGTACATACTAAGCTATTATTTTAAATTATTATTGGATCACTTTATTCATCAAAAAAGCCATCTCCCCAAATTTATTGACTTTTTTTCTACTTTTGTTCTTTGAGAGCAGTAAAGGCTAGGAAGCCAGACAGAGCATACACAACATATATTTCATGTAAAAACGTCGGATCAGGTTACTCTCACCATAAACTTCGATTAACGTATTCATGGAATATAATTAGAAGTTGTATGATTAGTATTCAATATGATATATTTCAATTAGGCTTTTTTTTTTTTTTTGCTAATTGCTTTAAGACAATTTTAAAATCTGATTTAAGTTTGTAAAAAAAAAATTATTTTTATCAACCCTTGCTAACAACATAGGGAACTCCTGCCACCTCTTTACAAGGTGAACTGCTGCTCCTGGAGGCTTCTAAGTGAGGCAGTTCATCCTTCTTTTGAGCAGAAAGTATGGCCTGAGGAGTCTGGATGGTTTGAGTGCTGCAAAAATAGGCTTGTATGACACGTTGCAACAGGGCCACATTTTGCCCACCCTGCCTGAAAGGCATCCAGGAATGAAGACAGAAAGTAGATTTATTCTGCATCTTTGTAGCGTCCCTGAGTGTCTTCCCTGTTAGCATGACACTATCTTCTCTACATACTGACTGTATCATTTCCTTATTTTTCCTCTTGCTCCAAAAATATCCCCCAAGACCTTTTTTAAAAATTATTTTTAACCTCTTTAGCAAATGTGAGCTTATTCTGATATTCAGCTTTTCTGACTTTCCCCCTGCAGGTATTGGCTATTTGTTTATCCATGTTTTCATTTCCCCTCTCTTTTTCTAGGGATGTCCAGAAGTGAAATGACACGAGACAGAATAATCAGCAACAACAGTACTACCCCCAGTATGTGCTTTGGACAGGTCTGTATCATCCCCTTCAGCTTTGTGTGAGATTTTTGTGGACGGGGGTTGTCCTTTTGTCCTTTGTTCCTTTTGTCCTGAAAAGTCTATTAAGGATAATAAGCCCAGTTCAGATGCAATGGGAGTCCATAGTCTTCCACTATTTGAAATGAGCCTCAGACATGGCTATTTCCTCTCTTTTCTCATCTGATACAGTTGTGAAGAGACTGGGAAATTCCACTATTAAATAAACCACAGCTTCCTTTTATGAATGTTTCTTAAATCCAGTTTAGTGGAAGCAAGCCAGGATCAAATCTAGAGGGATGCAAAACAGTTCGTATGAAAGGCTCCCACTGTGTTTTGAGTATAAATCTAAACTCAGAAACCAGCAGGCTTTACAAAGATTTCTTTACAAATATTGATTTGGAACTTTGTTGCTTATCTATTGGTTCTGCCCTCCATTATAGTAGTAGAAGATTTCTAAAATTTACTGTATTTGTTCTTTTAGTAGCTGTTTGGTGACTGGTGAAAGGATAATGTCATTTGACTTTCCTTTTGATTTGCTCTGATTGTACTTGAGATTGCGCAGATGTTGGAAATGCATGCCACAGACCATATTTTTGTATGACAGCAGTGAATATCGTTTTAATCATTTATCATATTCTCACAGGGGAGCTATCTTGTGAAGCACAATACAATCACTTCTTATTATTTGTTGTTGTTGTCGTTGTTGTTGTTATGCATCTTGAAGGCGACCTCAACTTTTCTATCATAGGGTTTTCTTGGGAAGTTTTATTCAGAGGAGGTTTGGGAAGATCACTTCAGGGGAAGTTTGACATTGCTTTCCTCTGAGGCTGTGAGAAGGTGACTTGCCCAAAGTGGGCTTTTGTGGCTGAGTAGGAGTTCAGACCTTGGACTCCTGGGGTTCCCGTTCAATGCTCAGACTAATACACCACACTGGTTCTCTCCAGTAGAAATAAAAGTTGACTTAAAGTGCTGTATGATAAAATTCAGTGAATTAAATAATAGGGGAAGGCCAAGAGAGCTAAAAAAATATATGAAGAAGTGATCTATCTATTAACTCTGTCCATGTCTTTTTTGGGTTCAGTGTCAATATACAGCAGATGAGTATCAGGCCATTCAGGCTGCTCTTAGACAGAGACTAGGCCCGGAATATATCAGCAGCCGGCAAGCTGGAGGAGGACAGAAGGTAAAAAGTGTGTATACAGAATCTTCAATTTCTTTTATGTTGAATGCCATCCATTGACATCAGAGAAACAATTTGCCAGGCACAGATAATCCATAACATTTAGCCAAACCCTTGGGAAGCATGTTGCCGTAACCTTTCTCAGAAGCTACATAATCTAAATGAGATCACAAGAGCTGGTGCCCCCAGTGCAGATCCAGCCTGCTGAATGCTATTCTTTGGCTTCCTTGAACCAAATCAAAGGCAAGATGGTGTCCATCTGCAAAAAAACCCACAATAGCTGTGGCTGTTAGATTTGCTGATTGTCCTCTTTGGAGTGGAGAGTGTGCTTGGCCCATCACCTTCTTAAAGTGGCCTTCCCATTGCTGCCTAAGGATTTAAAGAGATACAGGGCATGCCTAGATCTGTGGTACACTGTTCTGTTCATCTGTACTTGAACATACTTGCAAAGGATCTGATGTGCTGTGCTACTACATTTTAAACACTAGCTTTTGTATATATATTCAGTGTGTCCTTCCTGCCCTGAAGATACTCCATACTAGTACTTTTGTCTAATCAGTTTAATATCTGATCTACAGCTCCCATTAGACCAATTTTTGTTACCTACTGTAACCATGGAAAGCACAATATAAGTATTAGGCACCATTATTGTATGCACTCTTTTCCCCCCTGTTACTATGATTCTGAGATACTACTTAGAATATAACAAGGGTAACTATAGATTCTGTCTCAGTATAATGACCAAGTAAATTAAAAAAAATATTAAGAGAACAATATAGGCAGAAAAATATCAATAATCAAGTATAAAAAACTTATAATAACTGTTGTTGTGTGCCTTTCAGTTGATTCGGACTTATGATGACCCTATGGGGAAACTATCATGGCATTTTCATGGCAATATTTATTTGCGGGGGGTTGCCTTTGTCTTCCTCTGAAGCGAGATAGTGTGATTTCCCCATGGTCACCCACTGGGTTTTTGTGGCCGAGTGGGATTTGAACTCTAGTCTCCAGAATCGGAGTCCAACACTCAAACTACTACATCACACTGGCTCTCAGATAATAACTGTTACAGAGATGCAAATATGTACATCCATTATATCAATGAATGGATTAATTTTTAAAGTGGATATTATCTTTTATACATTATGTATTGATTCTATTCACAAGTTGCCATGTAGGTGGGAGGAAAATATACTACAACAAAATAATACTTCCTTTTTCTCCTGCTTTTCAGGTTTGTTACATCGAAGGACACAGAGTTATCAGTCTGGCTAATGAAATGTTTGGCTACAATGGCTGGGCTCATTCTGTCACTCAGCAGAATGTTGGTGAGCACTAATAAACTTATTCCAGTTTTTTGATGCTAAGAGAGAAAGTGATAAAAATGTTCCTGTTCAAAATACCATCTGAACATAATGAACTAACAAAGGGTTAGATATAGTGGAGTGTTGCTCATGGATGGCTTTTAGATCTAACAGTGGTTTCCATAAAGGGGACTGTGCAGCATACTTTGTTCACTGGGGTAGCTTCCTGAACAGTATAGAAAATGGAGCTATGCCATAAGGTGCCCCTCACCCCCAAATTTTTATTTAAAAAAATTTTTTGGGGTCCAAAATGTGCTCCCTTAGCACTCTGCCACATTTACTTATTCATCAATATATTAAACCAAGCAGGGGCCTTTTTGCAATAGGAAGTCAAAGGCCTGTCTTGTGCCTAATACAGCCCACTAAACCCACATGAACTGGGTTTAGACTGTCATAAGACAGGTTTCTCATGCAGGAAACCAGAGTACTGCTACATTTTTGACAAAAAAAAATTTTTTTTAGAGAGTTCAGTGACCTTGTACTAGAAAGGTGTCTTCATGCCACACTCTCCCCACACTTTTATCACATGAACCACCTTGAGCTTCAGCTATCTTTGTTTATATATTCAAGCTACTTGAAACTGTTGGCATTTTTGTTTCTGTGGAAGAAATGCTGAAGAATATTCTGATAATACAGAGAAAAATTCTTAGGGATTTACAAAAGAGGAATTTGTTAGTCTCTGATATTCAGATTCCCAGAAGGTGATATTCCTCATGCTCTTGAGAGTTTTAAAATGTTACTACTAATGAAGCTGATGAGAACCTTATTGATCTTGCAGCTGAATTATTAATAAAACATGGTCTCAATTAAGTTATGGTAACACTTTGGGTCAGTATGGCTAGCAGTATGCACCAGATGTTTACCTGCCTGAATTTGTCCTTAAAAATAGTTTAGAGGGGTGCTCCACATTCTGTTTTCTAATCACAGAATTGTAGAAATGTCTGGACATCTCTTTCAATATCCTGTTGGACTACTGAGTCCAATATCCAGAGTAGAGATTTTCCAACAGATGATTTTCTATTCTTTGCTTGGAAAGATGCCACCATGATTCCAAGCAGTTGGTTCCATTGTCAGACTGGTCTTCCCACTGAAAAATTTCAAAATCTTTGCTGCTGTTGTTGTTGTCATGTACCGTCAAGTCAACTCTCCATATGGCAACCCTCTTTATGGTAAATCCTCCAGGAGCCCTGTTCATCAAGTGCTCTGCTCGGCTCTTTCACACTCAGAGCTATGACTTCCCTGCTTGAATCGATCCACCTGTGGTATGGTCTCCCTCTTTTCCTACTGCTTTCCACACTACCAAGCAAAGAGACCAAGTGTCTTTGCCAGTGAGTTACATTGTCTCATGATGCAGCCGGAGTATCACAGCTTCAGTTTTGTTACCTTGGCTTCTAGTGAAAGTTCAGTCCTGATTTGCTGCAGGACACATTCATTTTTCTTTTTAGCAGTCTGTGTTATCCATAGAACTTTTCTCCAGTACTACAGTTCCCTGCTTGAATCAATCCACCTGTGGTATGGTCTCCCTCTTTTCCTACTGCTTTCCACACTACCAAGCAAAGAGACCAAGTGTCTTTGCCAGTGAGTTACATTGTCTCATGATACAGCCGGAGTATCACAGCTTCAGTTTTGTTACCTTGGCTTCTAGTGAGAGTTCAGTCCTGATTTGCTGTAGGATACATTCATTTTTCTTTTTAGCAGTCTGTGTTATCCATAGAACTTTCCTCCAGTACTGCAGTTCAAATGAGTTGATACTTTCCCTTTCAGCTTTCTTTACTGTCCACCTTTCAAAACCATACAGAGAAACAGAAATACTATGGTCTGGATGATTCTGACTTTGCTGTTTAATAATATGGTTTTACACTTGAGGATCTTGCCTTGCTCCTTCATGGGCTGCCTTTCCAAATCTTTGTCGTCTTCTGATTTCTTGACTTTAGTCTCCATTTTGGGCTAATGACTAAGCTAAGGTATAGGAAATCTTTAACAATTTTAATTACTTCATTACCTGTTTTGAAGTTATGTAAGCCATCTGTTTTAGTTATTTTTGTTTTCTTAATATTCAGCAGTAGCCCTGCTTTTACACTTTCTTCCTTAACTTCCATCAGTAGTTGATTCAAGTCCTTGCTATTTTGTGCATATAATGTTACCTGCATATCTTAAACTGTTGATCTCCCCTTAGTTTTCACAGTGGCTTCTTCCAAGTCTAATCCTGCTTTCTGTATGATATTTTCTGTGTTTAATTAAACAGATAGGTTGATAAAATGCAGCCTTTTCTGATCCTGCTGCCAATGGGAAACCCTTATGTTTTTCCATATCTTCTTCTAACAGTAGTCTTTTGCCCTGGTGTGTAACTATATTCTGGACAATCAGATGTTGTAGCGCTCTCATGTCTTTAGTGTGATCTATAGTTTTTCATGATCTATGCAATCAAAGGCTATGTACCTATCTGTACGAGCCTGCTCATGTCCTGCAGTAGAAGGCTTTCTATCTGTCCCACCACCATCTGAGGCACGTTTGGTGAGGACACAAGAGAGAATCTTTTCAGTGGCTGAACCCAAATTGTCAAACTCCCTTCCCCAGGAGGTCTGATTGGCCCCCTCCCTGCTGTTTTTTCATTGGCAGGTAAAGACCTTTTCATTTTAAGAGGCATTTGTTTTTCAGTATGTTGCAGCAGATAGAACTTCTAATGGAGGAGTGTGTCTAGTGCTTTTATTCTATTAAGTTTTAAATGGTTTTTTTAAATAATGTTTTTAACTTGTGTTTTTTAAATTGTAGTTTTGCTTATGGAACTGTACAGGCAGAAAATTGCACTCTGCCTGTTTGATACTGAAATTTTGATCTTTGGTTTAAGGTGTACTTTTTAAGGCTTTCCTTTAAACTGTTAAGACTTCTGCTTGATTTTAAAAAAGCACACATGATGATAAAGATTTCTGACTGTTGTGTTTGTGTGTATGTACTTACAAAAAAGCCACCCTCCCATGCCCTGTAGTCGCTAGCGTAACTATTTCTGCTCTTGCACAGATTTTGTTGATCTAAACAATGGCAAGTTCTACGTGGGTGTCTGTGCCTTTGTGAAAGTCCAGCTTAAGGTAAAGGGGGGTACTTAGTGATATTGATAGCAAATGAAATAGTATGCAGCATGTACATAAATTTTGAAGATGCTGTTGCTTCTTGTCAGATAAAAAGATGCCCCATCCCATCTGTTATCAATCCTGTTAGTTATTGACAAGGATCCAATTTTCTCTGTTTTGCATTTCATATAAAATAACATATTGTTCTTAAAAAGGGGAAGAAGAAAACTCTTGCTTAAAAGATTTTATCTGAGCATCTGATTTTCCAACAGTATCAAGTCTTACAAACTGCAGTGTGTTCACATTGCCATTTCCATCTGCTGCTTTTCTCCATTTGCCAGGGTGAAGCTCTGACTCCAAAAATTGAAACAGGCTCATGTTGTTGTTGTTGTATGCCTTCAAATTGTTTCCAACTTATGGGGACCCTAGGGTGAACCTATCACAGGGGTTTTCTGGGGGCTGAGTGTATGTCACGTGCCCAAGGTCACCCAGTATATTTCCATGGCTGTTTCCAGGGCTGTAGGCCAATGCTCAAACCACTACACTGACTCTCAAAAACAGGCATAATTAGCATAATACTGCAGATTAGATTCATACCAAAACCCCATAGATTCCAGAAAAACTGACCATGCTGCAATGCTCCATTAGGCTTACTTTTCAAGAAAATAAGAATGGGCTCTTCCATAGTTCATTCATGTTGCAGGATGGGGCATACCATGAAGATGTTGGCTATGGAGTAAGTGAAGGTTTGAAGTCTAAGGCCTTATCACTTGAAAAAGCAAGGAAAGAGGCTGTTACAGATGGACTGAAGAGGGCACTGAAGTAAGTGTTAGCCTGTACACAACTAGCCCAAAAGAGCTGTAAAAACAGAGCTGTCTTCTGAACAACAATCAAACTCTTTCTTTCCCCAGGTGCTTTGGTAATGCTCTTGGGAACTGCATCATGGACAAAGATTATTTGCGGTCAGTGAATAAACTTCCCCGTCAGGTGTGTTACTTTGAGTTTCCAACAGTTGTATAAAATGGTTCAGCTTTCAGTGAAGAAACCTAACATCCTGCAGTAAAAGTGCCAAATTTTGCAGCGAGTATAGATTATACAACTATAGGTAACTTGCATCCTTGACTGTGTCACACACCTACATGCTCCCCTTTGACAGGAGATTTCAGAGCATTGCTTGTTGCCACTGAAAAATTACTTTCATTGTTTTCACCTGATTTGTCATTTGAAACATAAGTTAACTGTATCTATGTGTTTGTGCATCCTCACTTAATCTGATTGAGAGCTCTCATCCATTCCAGTTGGAATTAAACCACAAAGTATCAGCTTCTGGCCTTCAGTTTTGTGTTTCTCCTCTATTTAAAACCCACTCAGAACCAAACAGAAAATTATAGTGCATTTCCACTGTAAATTAAATTGATTTTTCTCCTCCTGTTTAAAATTCTGCACCCTACAGTTGTTCTTGTAGTTCCTACAACATATCTGTTCCCACAATGATCTCAATTAAAAAGGAAAGAATGGGGCTATCTCCACTCCTTAGGCCAAATTTGTTCCATTGGGTCAGTCTTCACTGAGATCCTGCCCCATCAAAAGCAAAAGGGGCCTTGAATGAGTTAGACGTTAAGCTGACATCTCAATTGTGTTCCTCCTCCCTCAACAATCCCATGTGGCAAAAGGAAGGGAGGAAGAAAGCCATTAGTTGTGCCTTTGGCCATGCCCCGTGTGAGAAAGAAGAAGCTAGGTTCCTGGCTAAGTGACTGGAGAAACTCTAGTTGCCCTACTGCACCAATGTCAGCCAGCTTGCAGGGCTCTTAGAGAGAGGAGAATCTGGCACCTTCCCCAATAGATTTTCTGTCCCACACCTAAAGTAACTGATTTTGTTCCACAAAACTGATATCTTAGTTTCTGAGAAGTTTCTTTCTAGTTCATTTTGGAACAGATTTTCCTTGTTTTGGTGGTGATAAATTCCCTTGAGACTGCTATCCTTCACACATTTATTGGAAGTAAGCTTCCTTGAAATTAGAAGAACATCTGAGTAAGCATGGACAGGATTGCACTGTATACCTGTCAAATTCAAGATGAGTGTTTAAGATGACTAATAAAAAAATTCAGAGAAAACAGAGGTCCTGAAGCTGCAGAATCATCTTTATTTTCTCTTCCTCTTTCTGTCCAGAAGGCTTCTCAAAGCATCTTATGTAGATTTTTTTAAACATACAGTGAAAATGACAAAAGCTTTAAGTGAAATCACGTAATTAATACCATCCTCAATTTTTTTCCTTTTTTTTTTTTTAAAGTCTTTCACTCTCCAGTCACTCTTACAAACTGGATTCTTTTGCATCCACCCCACCCAAGTGAATCATCCTTAAGCTTCTGCATTCTGATCATTCCAGAGTGCATCATGCTATTCTTCACTGACCACAGCCCATAGTGTTCGTCACTTTAATTGGTATGCCATCCAAGATGGCTTTTGGATGCTGGATTAAAAACTGCAGGTTAGATCAAATTGATTTCTAAAACATTCCCAACAGTGTTTAAAGTTTGTAGTGTTCCATGCAAAAAGAGCCATTAGCTCCAGGCTGCATTTTATTTATTTAAAGTTTCTTTTTCATTAGTTGTTATCGGAAATCAAAGATGATCCATAAAGTACATGTTACTGAACATGAGTGAAAATTCCATTAAATTAATACTAATAGCTACATTTGGTCAGTTCAGAGAGCAGGGCCAAAAGCCCAATGTGACTAGGCAAATTTTGCCAAGAAAGCAGTTTGCCTCTTATGAAGCTTTGCAGATGAGAAGTTTGCGATATGCTTCCATTGCATCTTTAATGTCCCTAGCTACTGAAGAGCTTTTTGCTTCATTCTTTTTACTAGATGCCGCCAGATTTTGACTTGAGTAAAGCTAAACGACAGGACTTTGAGCCTACAGTAGAAAAAGCAAGATACAGTAGCTGCTTGCAAAAGGCAAGTGAAAGCCAAGATCAGTTGTCTACAACCACCCCCGGTGAATCTGACCAGTGGAACTCTTTGCTGAGCATTGCTCAACAAGATCAGCAGAACAGGTTAGAGGTCTAGTTAGATTTCAGTTCACAGTTTGTTATGGGCATGTGTTCCAGGGGTTTGAAAATTAATAATGCACGTACCACAGTTACACCTCACCTTTAACCCAAGTGTAATTTAATATCAGATCTTCACACAAAGAATTTGGCTGTACTGACCTCTGTGTACTAGAACTATGACCATCCAGAGAGTGTAACTGCAGGGATATACAAAGCTCTTCTTGTGAAAACAGATGAGTTCTTCCACCACTGCTTTCAGGAAAAACATTTTAAATGTTTGCTCCCTATTATGTTTATGATACAAGACATGTAGAATCTATGTTCAGATTGAGGTTAGCCTAAATGCTACTTTTCCCCTTATCTCAAATTATTTAATTGTTCTCATTGGCTTCTGGACTTCAGTAAAATACTAAATGTGAGTGAAAAATAATGGAAATTGATATAGTAAAACTCTGTTATATAGATTGCTCTGATTAGATTATATACAGAGGATCCTCTGTATCTGCAGGGGTTCTGTTCCAGAAACCCCTGCACATAAGTTGTTCTGTTCCAGAAAGTCCTGCAAATCCTTGTGTCCAATAATCCTAAATTGCAGCAACATGTGCATGGACACTTCAGCACATCTACATGCTTGCCACCATTTTAGGTATAGGATGTGACACTGTACAGTCACTCAAAATTGCAGATAAGGAGGACCTAGGGGTATATCCTAACAATATTCACTTCTGTTACACTAAATGTATAAAGTGCATCCTGAATTACCAAGACTCTCTATATTTTGCTGCAAAAAGGGGGGCATTTTACTCATGAATTCTCTCTAATAATAATAATAATAATAATAATTTCTATCCTGCCTCTCCCCATGGATCGAGGCGGCGAACAACAATAATACATTAATTACATTAACAAACATTAAAAAACATACCCAATCCTCCCCGCCCACCAACCCACCTAAAACCAACCCCCTAAAACACACAACAATTAACAATTAATAACAATCAACTGACTATTAAAAGAACAGCAAGACAGTTGGTGGGAGGTGGTGGAAGTACACTTGTCTGCCAGAAAATGCCCCAGAACTCAGGAGTCTTTTCCTCCACTAGGAGGCAGGCATTTTCTTAGAACAAAAAAAATTAGCTGGACAGCAGCTACTACTACTTCCCTTGAGCCTGAGAATAAACAAGGCATATTGGCATCCAATTTTTTTATTTGAGTGAAATTCAACATTTGAATCCAGACTCAAAGAAACCTGTTAGACAGTTAGCAACTAGAGCACTGTACGATAGACTTTAAAGGGTTTATCCAAGGTGCTGAACCTATTTTTTTAGGATAGGGCTCAATGCCTTGGTGGCTCTGTTGAAATCCAGCATACTACCCAGAGCATATTCACAGTATCCCTGATATGGACATCACTGGAGTGTGTGACAATACTGGTAGCATCTCTTGGCTTGTGTTTTTTAAAGTGGGGCCTCAGAGTGTGATGCAACTTACCAACGGAAATTACGGCAGAAACAACTTCAGCAGCAGTTCAGGCAACAGATGCTGAGAAAACAGCAAATCCAATCAGATACTTCAGCTTGCAGAACTACAGCTCCAGGTAAAATGTTAATTGGACTCTGCATCTGGTATAAGGTAATAAGCTCTGAATGGCAGACTAATCCTTCCTCTTGTGTTAACTGTATCACTGTAAGGGAAACAATTAAAAGCAAGACACATTTAATGTGTGTTACGTGCTCTCTTTAGATGTAACTGTTTTTGTAAAGTCAAAAGAAGGGCTTAACACAAACTTTAATCTAATTGTTTGCCTCAAAAATGTGGCAGACTGTACAAGTGAAAAGTGCAGAATGTCCAGTCTGTGTCATTATCACAACAGAATCTATTCCTGGAGAAAAGCAAAGGTTGTGAGTGAATAAATAACCTTGGGCTAGTTTAGGACTGCATACTTCAGTTTATTTAATCAGTAGATGATCAAGTTAAGGTGCAGCTTTTTAGTCAGGAAAGACCAATTTTAATTAGAGAAAGCAAATTGAAAAGAAGGACCTTAAGTTATTACGGTCCAGAGTTTTTAATTAAGTGTTTTTTGTTCTCGTACATTGCTGTAAGACATACAGTTAATGACATGGATTTCCAGAAAACTTTTAATTGAACATGATCTGATGCCTTAAATAGTTTTGGATCCTGTTTATTACATGGATTTTTATCTTTATTTTATTACATGGATTTATTACAGGATCTATTTAAATGTATCAAAACCTTTCTCAATAATCAGAGGTGTTTCATCAAAAATATTCTCTAGAAGAAATCAGTACAGTCTCCTTGATGTTGTTGTTGTTGTGTGCTTTCCAGTCATTTCCTACTTATGGCAATCCTAAGGTGTCCCTATGGTGGGGGTTTCTGGGAGGTGAGAGTGTGTGATGCACCCAAGGTCACCCAGTGAGTTTCCACAGCCAAGTAGGGAATCAAACCCTGGTCCTCCAGGGTTGTAGTCAAATGCTCGAACCACTATGTCACATTGGCTCTCACTTAGTGTTCTTTCACCTTGAATGCTTTGAAGAAGATCCACAATTTCATTAGTATCACTAATCCCTCTTTCACTACACCTTGCATTGATAGCTGCTGTGATCATGTTATCTGGTGACCAATCATGTTATGTGGTGGCCAATCTGGTGAGAAGCTTTTCCATTTTAGCAAAGATGATTTGTGGACAAAACACACACAACTGAATAATTACCAGTTTGATAGAACCTGCCAGAGGAATGAGTAACAGTTTAAAAAGAAAAACTGAACATAGGCTGAGCAAACTATCCTACAAGGATAGAGTGACTAGCTATGCCACTTAATAGGAACAGTTTTCTTTGGAGGAGGGCTATGCTGCAATACTTGCATGTGCATTTCTGTTTCCTGATTCCTATGAATAGGCATGTGAAGAAATCATCAGATTTGAAGCTGCCCAGCTTGATTGGCAGTGTATCTGTTCATAACGTTGCAGATTGTTTTATGAAACACTGCGACATGAATCTCTTCTGCAAAAAAAAAAAAAAGGTGCAGAATATTGTTGCGTATCAGTGAATCTATTATGATCTTTCTTTCAAACAATGTCTTTCACTTGTTGAATGATTTCTTCTCACTTTATTCAGTAAAGCAAAAAGGTGCCTGCACTGAAGATGTGTTAATGCAAATATAATTATTGACTCAGCAAGCTGCTTAGTTGACAAAGAAACAAATTAATCACTAGACAACCCCAAAGTTTTAGTTTCTTAAAAAAAATCTGAAGTAGTGCCTCAACCAGCCTGATAAAATATTTTGCAGCATTAATAAGCCATACTGATAAGATAATAACAATTCAAATTGTAGATTACATGTTTCTTTTGAAATAATTGGTTTATGTACATAAACCCAAGTAGTCTGTAAGACCTGAATAAACAAGAACATCCAGAGGTACTCATCTGTATTTATGGAGGATTGGAAGAAAACAACTGAAGAAATCTCAATCCAGAGCATTATTTACCTTTTTGGTCTGCCTTAGAAAGTTTCATAGTTCAACTATGGGTCATTTTCTTAGTTACTCTAATAGCCTTGTTTCTCATCTTGAGCCAATTTCACATTGGTAGGTATACTGTTAGAAGTCAGGCAGATGAATGGTTCATTCATATTGGATTTTTTAAGGTAGCATCTTCTTTTCATGTGGTGTGGATCAGTTCTAGTGATATCACTTGTCCAGTTTTTAAAAAGCCAAAATTACCACCATTCTTTTTTCCCCTCTTCAGTTTGAAAGCAGATTTGTCTGTGTCAATAGTCTAAATCCAGGTAAGAACGAGTCTTTTACTTATCTCAGCAATGGTAACCTCTTTCATCTATTTCCAGAAGAATGTGATTTCCCTGCCAAACACACCACTTCGGCACAACTGGAGCCTACTGTGGCAGAAGAGTTCCTCGCAGGTTAGTGAAGAATTTGTTTGCTGGCTGTTTTACCTTTCTGCACTGTGTCAAGCAACAGTTAGTGGAGTACGTGTTGGTCAAGAAGCAATGTGTAACTTTTCCCATGTTTGCTTGTGACATATCTGCTTTTCTGGTGAATGAGAATGGCAGAAAGTACTCCAATTGAGGTCAGGGAATGGTTGGGGAGGGGAGAATATAGAAGGGAAGAAACAATGCATCTAGGGAGTATTGTACACCCTCTATTCCTCTTATTGTAGAAAAACTCAGGCTTAAGCATTCCTGTTTGCTACAAGAATGCTTAGTAGCCTCACTCTGGTTGTACCTGCTTCTGTTAACAGTTTAGTCCCAATAGTGGTCAGATGGGGACTTGAATGCTCCAGAGTTGAGCTGTTCCTGATAATATTCAACTTATTCCAGATGACCCTGAACTCTGGGATTTGCCTTTGGAGGCTGCTGATAGCAGCATTACTACTCATAATGCAGGACTTATACTAACCCGTTACACAGACACACCTCTTGGGCAGTTTCATATGATGACTCGCAGTAGGACTCCACAAAGAACAAACCATCAGAATCCATGTGCAAAACTTGCTCCATCGCATGTCCCCGTGAGTCCCAGGTCTCACCTACCAGGTATGTTACATCATTGATAGAGATCTGGATAATATTTTGAATGCTTGTAGCAGAGGAACACATCTATCATACCTTCCATTTTGAGTATAAAAAAACAGGAGGAATGTGGAACTAATAGACTGCGGGGTATGTTGTGCACTAAAATTTGTATGACTGCTCTCATACTAACAGTCCTTTCCAGTGGATCTCAAACTTATGTGTTTCAGTGCTTTTGGACTTCATATCCCATAATCCATAAGCATTGGTCAAGCTGAATGGGGCTTCTGGGAGTTGAAGTCCAAAATCCTTGGAGGACCACAGTTTGAGAATCACTGCAAGCTGTTTCCAAGTCCTCTGGAGGTAGAAGGCCTCAAATCTTTCCCGCTGCCTTCAGCTTGCACTTTAACTGCCTCCAAACTCATTGCAATATACTTCCCACTAAGTGTTTTAGACGCTGAAGGTGTTCAAAGTTGAACTCTCAGGAGAGAATAATGATTTGCTGATCATGTTAACTGCTTGTTTTGTTGCAGGTAGAAAGCAAAAGTAGGCAAAATCTCTCAAATTTATGAGAGCCTTTTAAAATAAGCTTTATCCTAAACTATTATTTCTCTTTCTAGCTGAGTGCAGTCCATACAGGAAAAGCCAGGGGATGAAGAAGAGAAGACTGGAGTGTACCTAGCACAACATGCTTAGTGACATTTGTCCCGATTTTATTCCAGAAATGATTTGTTTGGACAGTTCATAATGAAGAATGCTCTCCACACTTCACCTATGCCAAGAACTAAATGAGGAAAGATGTTACATATAGCTTTTGCAATAGTTGACTGAAAATTTAAGGTATCACGTCAACTCTGTCTTCAGAAGAATCAAAGATCACAAGCCTAATATTTCATTCCATTAAGAGATGCAACTCTATATCCAAATACAAAAATGTACAATCCTCCTTTTTTAAAAATTTAGAAACAACAATTTTAACAAGGACAGATGGTGTATACAAATATGCTGTGCAGTGCTTAGCTGGAGGGATATGACTAACAGCATTTTAATAGTAATATTTCAACAATACCAGTAGAATTTTTGTAGAATAATGTAACACTTAAACTTTTGCCACCCTGCTATATCAGTATGCTAATTACTACTAACTGCCCTGGATTAATATGACTAATCCAGCACAGTGTTTATGAATCTCTGTTGTATACATGTGTGTTTTCAATCATAAAGGAGGGTCCCGGCTTTGAAAAGACCTCATGCATAAAAACTGAAGACATACACAGAGACACTCATTTGTTTGTGTGTTTATCCTATTGTCTTTCAAATAAAGAAAAATTATGGAGGCTTGTGATCTAGACATGGAAGTTTATTAAACAAATGTCTGAAACTAATACAAGTATCTTCTGCTACCTTAAGTATGGTATGAAAAGTCTTGGTAATGTCTGCCTTGCTAAAGGCAGTTAAGATAGAATCTCTGTTTTGCAACCTAAATATTAAAGATGCTATTAGATGTATACTAGTACTGTTTCTTTACCTATTATGCAAAATAGGCAAAGAAACAGTAAAGTTTAAGCAAACCTTTTCTTTGTACCACCTTTTTAAGATACTGTGATAGATTGGTGTTCTACACAAAAGCAGTCCTATTTTCCAACCCAGTTGCAGAAAGACAATGCTTTCCTTAAAAGCAATTCACATATCTGAGAACTTCTTCACTAAATTAATCTTATTTTATATTCATTTAACCAGGCAAGCTTTCCCCGGAAGAATCCTGTGAAATACAGTTTGGTAAAGGCAACTACCTAAATCTTTTAGGTAAATTTCCTAAAATATCTAGTCTTCCTCACAGGATTGCTGTTCCCAGGTTTTCCTGTGAAGAGGGTAAATGTTTACTGTGCAAGTTTATCTGTGAAGTAGGTACAGAAGCAGTGTGAAAGTGAAGAGTTTAAGTCTCAAGTCACTTCTGAGGGAACTGCTTCCTATTCACAGCTCACCTGTAAAACATAGCTGGGCTTTTTAACAGCTTGATCACTCTAGAAAAAAATCTCACCACTAATCCTAGTTGTCAAATCTCACCAGACTCCTACAGATTGTGCATTTTAGAGAAGGCTTACAGAACACAGTTATGCTCAGCTTTAAGTGGTAGCTTTCTGTAACTATTTATCTGATAGGTTTATATCCCACCTTTCTCCCAAAAGTGGATACCAAGGCAGCTTACAGGAATATTGAAAAAAAAGTGCAATTAAAGTAGAAATGAAAGGGCATGAATCCAGAAAAATGCAATACCCAACTGACAAAAGGTCCTTCCTTGGGTTTAATTCCAAAAGCCTACCAGAAGGAAAAAAGAAGTCTTAGCCTGCTAATGGAAGGACATCAGAGTATCAAGCTGCCCTCCCTTGAGAAGGAGTTTCCAGAGCCTGAAGATGGATCTTCAGAAAAATCTTTCCCACATTTCCATGAAACATGCATTTAGAAGTGCAAAGACTGAAACAAGATCTGAATGCTCAACGATGATTACATGGGAAGATGTGGGTCTTTCAAGTCTGGATGGAGACATATAGGGCAAAACCTCTCTCTCGGAGCTTCTATGGAAAGCATCCAGCAGTATCAATTTATGTTTCATCCACTACCCAGAAGAGGCACATTCACATATTAATGGAAGAAAAGCCTTGTCACTGTCTCCCCCATTTTTTCCTTGCCTTGCCCAGGAGAACTTCCTTTCCTTTCTCCCTGCAGAAACAACAAAGATGGTAGTGGATATTTAAGTGTGAGAACACAGGCCATGTGACTGTCTGAGCATGCCCATAGCTTTATTCCCTCCCCCCACGTTCCCCATGTTCATGGATCTCATTTCACAATTTGAGTCTTGGGAAACAGAGGAGGTGAACAGTTCTCACCATTCTACAGGCACCCAGCGAGAGCGACTCCCGCAGCACTTTCTGTAGACTATACCCAAAAATCTGAGACTCCCACACACCCAAGCACAAACAGCAGTGCTGTCCCCAGTCCAAAGGAATTTTACCTGTGCTGTCTGGAAAATGAACTGTGTTCATGTAAGACTTGATAGACTAAAGACAGCTTGTTTTTCCCAGCATCCGGTGGCCTTTTAGGAGGCCTACTTGTATCCTGGAAATTGAAACAAAAGCTTTTTTCCATTACCACTTTCGTTTTTTTATATTGTTCTAATGGATATTATGCTTTTTTTTTAAAAAAAAATAGTTTCTATTTTAATCTACTATATAAAAGTCAAAGTTTGCCTTTGAGTTTGTCAGTTGGCGTCCAGCAGGCAAAGACTTCATATGATTGGCTGGCTGTGAAGATTCTATGGAATCCTGAGGTTGGCAGTTCAGGGAGGGGCCTTTAGAATTCTCAGCCAGAGAGCTCTTGGGCCTCAGGCTGCTGCTATGGAGATGAGGCCTAGCAGTAAGAAGGAGGGCAGTGTATTTCCTTAGAAATCAAACCTCTGTTAACAACTCTGAATACAGATTAGATTGGGGACTATGGGGAAAAGTTACAGGTACTGAACAAGGCAATTTGGAGAATTACAGACACAGGATCTCAAATCTGTGTATTTCAACCGCATCTAATTCCTAAGCTAAAGTAAGGTAATGCCTGAGGTATTTCTAACAAGTGTTACTTACGAGAAAACAAAATCCTGGGCAACACCAGGTAAATACGCTAATGCTAAAATGAATGAAGTTGTCCACACATTTTAAATTGGTTCATTTGATGTACTTATTCAATGTTAGCAAAATCTTCATGCAGATCTTTATGGCACAATGAAACTCTTAGGAAGCCATTTAGAAGTTGTGCACCATATTGTGGAGGGAGGAGCCGAGTAAGCCTATTTGGTGCCAGCCAATCACAGCTCAAGGAATGCTACGGGTTGTGGGGCGGGGTTGTCTCTGACAGAAGGCAAGTAGGCTAAGATGGCCTAAACATTGGACACTCAGCTACAGAACTGAATAGGGTTTTGGAGAACTGTGTTCTCCAAAGTAAATAGTTCAGGGGTTAATGTGTGAGCTAATTGTGTATTAAATTTCTATTTGTTCATTCTTTTTTACAAATGGGCCTGGCCTTGAGAGTCTGGTCATACCACAGTGAACCCACTGACATCCACTGGTCCATACAAGGATCACCTTGAGGCCCAAGTACCTGATCCAGGGAGGGATCTTGAGAGGAAAAGGGGCGAGGTGAGGTAAAGGAGCCCACCGATTTGGAACTACAGGTACAGTTGGGGGGGGGGAATCCATCATCTTCAATATGTGGAAGGAGTGTTCAGTAGAGCACTTGCTTATTCTGTATGCAGCTATATTTCAGAGGAAGGAACTGACAAAACCATCTCAGTATTCTTTGCCTACAAAAATCCTATGAAAGTCATGAGGTTGCATCACTAGTTAACAGGTGAACTGAAGACACACAGAACTTAATCTCCTTGGCATTTACTACATTAGTCACAGCCTTCAATTAAAAAGCTAAGCGAACTACAGAATGTGCTATAGCAAGTACATATTGATGCCTTCTCAATTTTGATGCTGCAGTTAGGAAATGCCCATCCTACCCAGATGGCACTGAAACTGGCCTCATCTGATTGTAATTCAGTTTTTATTTGCTCCTGATTTCGTTTTGGATTGTGAATTACAATAAAATCTATACAAGAAGCAGTCTCTCATCCTGAGAGCCGCTGGAACAGAACAAGCTAGAAATACTGTCAAAGGGCAGCATCAAAAGAAAAGTAGAGAGCAGAACGGATGTGTTAAGAGCTAGGGAAGGCAAGTCTAAGCAAATCTACATCCATTTTGTAGTATTCTTCTTGTTAGCCAACTTCCTAAACCAAATAACTGTTACATTGTCAAATAAATTATTAGGAAGTGGCAAATTAGCTACTACCATGGAACACTAAAGCTTGTACCCAACTGCATCTGTCCACTCATTAAAGACTCTTCGATCCAGCAGTAGCTTCCATGAAGTTTCTTGGGGAAGATAATTGTTGATTCACCCTTCTGTCCCCCCTCTGCAGATCTACTCAAAGGTTGAAACAGAATAAGAGATGGCCTGTTTGAGAGGTGGAGAGCAAAGAATTTTCAAAGATTCTCTGTTCTTCCTGTTCACCTACATAAGTATCTATTGAATCAAAGAGCCTTCCATTGCTAGTACAATTCTTGGCTTGTATCTGCTTGTATCTGCCATGTGCACAAATCTTTAGAAATATGATCTGATTCATCTATCTGGGCCTTTTCCAATATCAGATACAGGAAGACTGTGCATATAATTCCACAGGTGTATTAAAGAAGGTAGAGGATGTAGTACTTAGACGTACAGTGTAGCTTTCTGATGATCTTACAGTTTGCATATTAAAAAGCCATTTCCCAGCTATTATCAATACAGTAGGTAAGCTAGAAATTCAGAGTCAAAGCCTACTGAAGTCTCAGAAGTCAGAAGTGCCTAAATCTTCCAGTAATATTGTGATTATTGGTTGGAGGTAGCTGCGGTCTCCAGTGAGCTCAAATGCCTTTCTTCTGTAGCCACTGTTAGTGGCAACAGCTTCCTGATAGTAAAGCTTCAGGTCACAGAAGGAAGAAAAGTCAACTGAAAATGAGAAACTACAGCTCAACAAAAGCAGGTTTGGTTTATTTGAATGATTTCATTAAATATCTACAAAGAAGGTAACAAACTGCAGCACAAAGCGCAATCATACAGGAAGCGCAATGCCTGGATTTAGTGCAAAACATACCATTAACTACAGCCAGGGAAGCCCAAGGTTTGAATTCATTTTATTTATTTGTTTTTACAGTGTACATTGTTAAATAATGTAAAGAAAACATCTGTAATTCTGAAACAGATCTTGTGGAAAAAAAGGTACTCAAAAGTGTAATATTAACACAAAATAATTTAACAGTTCAGTAGCATTAGTTCATTCTTCTAGACTTCAGTTATTTTATCCACAGGAGGGAAATCAATGGTAAATAAAACCAGTACTTTTCAGTGAAATCCTGACCTCAAACATATTAAACCAAAATACCACCCTTGTGCAACACTCAGTTGACTAGTTCCTCTATCACAAAGTGGCATCTCTCATCACTGCTCCTTTGCACTTCCTGCACATCCACCTCAACTCCTGTTGCTGCCTTTACTATCCTCAGCCACAGACCAGAAAGCACAACTTTTCAGTTAATTTTTTTTCTGCAGGAAGCCTTAGGCTCCTATTTGCTCATCCTAACTGTGCATTTTTTCCCTTTTCTTTAAGTCTGGTAACTTGCTGAAACCCAGCCACCTCAGCTTTTTTAGCCACCATGCCCAATCTATCATCCTAACAAAGCCACTGTAAGCTTCAACTTGAGGTGAATGGATAGAATGAAAGACTTGTGCATATGTTTGAGGGAAGAGTGAAACCAAGTACAGAAAGAATAAACTCCCCGCTAACTTTAGAGAAACTTTGGGGGGAGGGACACCGTTCTCCTTAGTATACAAAACCTCTAGACCAGCAGTAGAGCTGTTCCCAAATACAAAGCAGAAGTACTTTGACCCTTCACAGCCTGCTGCAGCAATACAAAGTAATACTAGTTGGTTGCAGTATTTCATTAAACAAGGAATTAGTATTTTAAGGTAGAAAGAGGAAGGCGAGTGGAAAGTAGGAGATATAGTACACCTACCAGAAGGCAACACAGTTAGTTACAGTCTTGGTACCAGTTTTAAGTTCTTTATACATAGAACGAAAACAAGTTGGTTTGTTTTTTTTTTTGTTGCTGGCTGTTTCAAGTGTATCCATCCTTGGCAACTGATGCTGTGCCAGTAAGATTTACTCCTGGCCTTTCTGGATTAAATGAAGGGGGAACAAATCCCAGCAGACACCCTCCCTCACCAGAGTGACAGCGCTAAGCCCTTAACAAACTGCCCTTACAAAAAAAAAAACCTTTACCACTGAAATGTCACTCTACTCACAGGAGCTACCCTTCGAAAGATTTCTCTTTCTCCCTATTTCCTCTGTTCTGACTACTCAGCCTGGCTCTTACTCTGCTCATTGTATTAACTCATTTCGGCACCTTCACATTAATCCATCATTACTGCTGTGTCAAGAGCACTGGTTCCCCCCAACTCTCCATAGCTTTGCTTTTATTCAACGTATAACTGCAGTAGCTCCCTCTCCAACACCTACTCTAGACACTATTACAGTATAAACATCCAATGTGTTAAGCCTTTGGTATTCCAGTGACTATGTTCAAATAACCTCCTTTTCCCCTGCCTTTCCCTCTGCCTGTCCAAAGTCTGCTGGGAAGGTGATGCTAACTGCAGAAGCAATAAAAGTCCAAGGCACTAAAATATCCAGCAAGCATACTGGGAGAACAGACAAGTATTCAAGTACATTAATTTATACAATTATACATTCACATTTATCTAATACAATGAAAATAAAAAGGAAAAAAGTTAAAGTGTCTCCAATACGTATCAGGATATAGCTAGCTTTTTCCCCATTTTTTTCCTTTTTAACTGTTTTACCCTCTATACTCCACTCATTTTTTTTAAACTACTGTTGTCCAACAACATTTATATATCACAGTGTTTCCACATCAAAACTGATGGTAAGTACATGTCCGCAGGGAACTTTTTAAAATTTATCTTCTAAACAATTTAAATTGCTCTAATGCTGCAGTCAAAGCTGTTAATATCTTTTACTTAAAGCAGTAATGACCTATCTCAAAGCATGGGCTGTTCTGCAAGTCCACCTACGTGCCCCATCAGCTCAGGATCTTCAACGTGATGGTTTGAAGGAAAGGAGAGACAAATGGAAACATGGACAGCATTTTCCCCAGGTTTAATTGCTCAGAGTTAGACAAACATCAAACTAAAGATTCATGCTGGAATGAACAACAATCCTCCCATCTCAACCCGTGGGTATTCAGCCTCTCAAGCCAAATGATCTTTACTGCAGGAGGCCACTGCTTTGTATGGTGACTTCCATCTTTACACATTCTGCCACACAAAAGAATGAAAGGAAGTACGTCCCATCAAGGAAGATCCTGATCACCCTTCTCCCCATCTTCAGAATAGGGTTTTTTTTCTTACTGAGAGCACAGAGCAACTGTCAGAGGGAGAAATTCATCCCTTTGGGCACTAAGAGTCAGTTCACTGCAGCCCAGTAGTTGATTCAAGGCCCCATCTCCCCCCAAAGTCTACCCAGCAGCATGTCTGGGTCTCATTAAGTGGTCCGCAGATTGGAGCCGGGGGGGTTGCTGATAGATTTCTGCAAGTTGCTGATGTTGAAGCTTTGCAGTGAGGCAGCTGCTACAGGCTGGAATTGGCCTAAAGGCGGCTGTGCTGGACCACCTGTCCCACTCCAGGGAGGTACGAAGGGCACTGTTGGATAACCGTACGGCTGAGGGGGGCACATAGCCTTTGTGAAGTGACCTAAAGAGGTAGCAGATGCTGCAGAGATGGGTGTAGCACCAAGGGAGGACGTCATCGAGATGCAGAGCTGGCTTGGTGCAGAAAACTTCCTTGCCATGCCTGGACCCTAAAATAAAAACCCAATCCAAGGGTATGTTATTTGAAAGTTGCCAAGCAAAATATTTCTTCATATGTCCTTATTAAACAGTGTTATCCAATTAACCGTCATAACTATGGCAGATTACTCAAATTAGTAAGTTAGAGTTCTTCACCAAAGGTCAATTAATGCACTCAGAGCATTGACCCAGAAAACCTACCTCATAATTACCATGTCCTTTGCCTCCTTTCTTGCCAGAGAGATTCATAGCATCGCGGGCCCAGTTGTCCACCAACTTATGCAGGTCATCAGTAAAGGTCCCTTTCCGACTAGAGGCAGGGGGCTGAGACTGGGGTGCCTGGCTGTTCACTGTACCCCCAACGGTATTTGTACTGCTGGTCCCTAGAAAACCAAAGGAATGACTGCCATTCAACTTGATTGGTTATAATTTCCTGAGGGCCACCAAAATTATAGCTACAATGGAAAATAGGAAAGAGCAAGAGTTTTAAAAGCCATGCACATGAATTCTACAATTCAGCACTAGGACATAATGAAGTGGAAGGGTTTTAAGGCTCAGCTAGCAATTTCTCTGGTATTAGGTTAATTGCATAACTGTCTGTTATTTTCCAGATCAGTGGGTGGCCCACAAAGTTGCCATTTTCTACCAGAGGGTAAATTAGATTTTGCTATTAATGACTGGGCATGACAAACAGTTTCCTCTACACTGTCAACAAATACCTATTATACCAAGTTAACACCACTGCCAACTCAGTAGAATAACGAGTAGCACACTCAGTATGGACAGCTGCTCTGTTACTCAGACAGAATATATAAAGGACTCATTCCTGGAAATGGGCATTTGTACTATTAATAGCAACCATGTGGCGAGGATGCACCAAGAATATGCGAGACTAATAGCCAAATCCAAGAAAGCCAAAGATGAGTGGCAACCAGTCCTTAAAGCATCAAACTCTGGTGGTGGCTTCCAGGGAAAACTGCGCATCCAGTTCCTACAGTATAATGCCAGACAACACTTTAAACCTATTTGAAAGAGAAATGCTTCCATTCCCAGTATAGCACCTGGCAGAATTAAACCATAAGAATAAAAGGAAGCACAGCATAACCAAGATACTACTCTCTATTCAGTGGCAAATCAGTAGTGGAATGGTGTGAACAGGAGGATTTCCTTTTTCATCACTGGTTGATCGTGAAGTAGTAACCTAAATACAAGGGTTTAAGAGTGCTGAGAACTCGCATGTGCCCCAAAACAAAAACTTTAAACACCATATCAAGACACTGCCCCACATTTACAGAAAAGGAACTGAAGGCAATGAGGCCACTGGCTATACAGAAAGCATAGTTTAGGAAAAGGTTGAAATACAATTCAAATATTGTATTGATGAAGAATAAACCCCAATCCACTGAAAAAAGTTATCCTTTTCAATACAAGGAGAGAGAAGATGTGTGTACATACAACAAGATCAACTTAGGACACTCCAACTAAACAGCACATTTACTCCACCTAAATAGTTCCATAAGACTGGCACAGGAAGCATAAGAGGATCAAACCTCAAAAGATGAGTTCCAGGGAGGCACCAAGAATCACTCCTTGCACAAGACTAAATTTGTTCCAGCAATTCATCCCTACTACTTAGGAACTTGTAATTATAAGCAAAGTCACTAGTAATTGCAACTGAACTTTGGGACCCTGCTTCTGAGGGAAGAAATGGCCTCCCTGAATCCAAGCCAAATTAGGCACAAATATAAAGCATCCTTATTAGTCCCAGCAACTGAGCAAGGTGAGATTACAGTGTGAAAGACGAACAAGTAGATAATGCTAGCTAAGGTGTTGGAAGAGGCAGCCTCCTCACCAAACTGAACTGAAAAGTCAGAAGTGATGCACAGCCACATGCAGGGAAAGTGAAGGAAGAAGAGTTCTCTTGCCCCGGTGAAGGGGAAGAATGCAGAGTGAAACAGCAGAAAGACTATAATTACATAATGTGCAAAGGAAACTCTCCTTTTAATGCAAAAGGAGTCACCCATGTGGCACAAGAGAGACTAGAACACAGACATGTGCCTACTGATAAAGGAACAGCCAAAGAAATAACCAGTACAGATCACAGGCAAAAGTGAGAGAAGGAAAAAACAGCTCGATACAAGGTACCAACAGACATGATCAGTGTATTTTGTTGTCAACAGTCTCATGCAGGGAGTCAGCACATACCCTTCAGTCCTTTCCTGATGGCCAGAATCTCTATGATTGGTACTGAATATGGTGTCCAGGCAGTGAGTATTTTAAACACCCAGATACAACACACCTTGTTATTCTAGACTAACTGGAAATGTGAAAGGGAATGAACCCTAAAATGTGAGATAAGATCTCACACTTTAATATTTGACTTTGTTTTGCTAAATATTTGTGATACACCATGTTTTCTCAGGATCTCTTTATGCTAATAAGCTAAGGAGGATTGTAATACTAAATACAAGCTTGTAAACTTCTATTTCTGGTCTGTTAAGAAGCCAATTCTCTGACATTTCAAGCTACTGAACCAGCCATCAAGAAGAGTCTGACAAGCACTCCATTGTCACTCGTATCAGCGACAATGGAAAATAACCTCCCTCCAATCTTGCTCAGTCACAGCAAACATTACAGAATCTTTTTTTGGTTCTTCATAGCACTGAACAAAAGAAGAGGCTCCTCTCTCAGCCGGCAGACCATGTCATTGCATTGAATTTCCTGAGTACCCTACTCGTTCACTGTGCAAATTCATTTCATTGTTGTCTCCACATGGATGACATTTTTTCCCCTCACACTGCTGGCACACTTGTGAGGGCACTAAGGTACTTCTTGCTCTGCTGTAAGATATGAAGGCTCTCTGGAACTGGACCATTCAACATGGTCAGTTCAAACAAAGTCCTTCACGAGCAGATATTCTGTCTTCCAATCAAAGATGCGGCAATTACTGGTGCTAATGTACATACCCTTCAGCATCACTGTTCATAAGCAAGAAGGACACAGTGTGGCTCATGATCAAAATAAGCCTTTCCAGTAAGGAACAGCAGTCATGAGGTGGCCAGGCCTCTTGCCAAGTTAGTCCAGAAAAACAAATTAGAAAAGGGCAGATACACACGCATAACAGATGCTGTGCTCAAGAGAGATTCAGGGAGGTTAAACTTCAGGGATCAGAGGAAAATTCAAACATAGCAGCTTGGCAATCAGAGTTCAGAAGTAACCAAAATGCAATAATTACTACAGAGCTGGTTGCAAGGGCAGACTTTTTTCACCATCTTCCCTGAAGCACAAAGAGAAAGCAATTTTGTTAAACAGTGAGAAACATTTAGTGTCAAGCAAACAGCACAAAAGCCTGGTGAGAAAGAGAGGAGAATACAACAGCACACTGTCCCATGGTGACACTGCTTTTGACTCTTTGGGAGAGGTGTTCCACAATGCAAAACATACAATGATGGCATTTAATTAGTGGGAGTGCATTAGCAATCGCATTTAGTTGGACAATTCCTACAGCTTCTATATGACATTTTCTAAAATTTCCACAAAGAGTATAGTTTTATTATTTAACTTTTTTTGAATGGACAGATGAACCAGTTTGGGTCAGGTCTCTCAAACACTTCCAATTTTCTTTCTGTTTGAAACAATGAGATTTTCAATCCAACTGGGGCTGAAAGCAAATGCAAACTTGAATGCTGGGTTAAATAATTAATTTTTCTCCTACTGATCTGACTTCTGCTTTTCAAAAGAAGAAAACAGCCCCCACCCAAGGCTTTTTTTGGTGTCATGAGATACATTCACAGTTTATATTACAATGGTTGATGGATGATACTTTTCAAAACATCACCCTATTTCCTGGAACATCAGTGCCACCACAGGCAGATACATACTTGTTGAACCTCTTGCACTTCTTCTCTAACTACAACTCTCCACATTTGCTACGGTTAGGAGCACAGGTCCCTCACAAAAGTGGAAAAATTGCAAGTATCAAAATATGTGTCTGTGTGTTCGTGGCAAGGGGGCCAAGGCATGGTGTGGGGAGAACAGGTACCCAGGGCCCAAACCAGGCCAGGGAAAGGAGAGGGAAGTGGGGGTCAGCACAGTGGTCCTATACATCCTCTCGATTACCAATCTCCTCCCTTGGATGTGGGATGGTATTGGGAGAGGATTTTTGTGATGCTGAGAAATTAAGCTGCAAGCTGTCCTTAGCTGGCCAAGCAGTGGATGGTGGACAGGGAGGAAGACCAGAGGCAGGCTTTTAAAGGGCTGTGTGGCCTGATCAGAGCCACGGAGAGGGAAGGGGGGCACAGGCTGAAGAAACTCACAAATAATGAAATCCATGAAAGTCAAACCCACAAATGTGGCGGGCCAACTGTATACAAACAAATCATCTAGTTCTCTGCTCCACCTCCTAACTTCTAATAGGGACCTTTTCCCTTCTCCATTTCAGAATTTATGACAGGAGGTCAGGTCAAAGGCTGAAGTAAATTAAAATAAAGAAACCTGTAAACAAACTGAGCATCAGGCCAAGCCATGCTTTTCATTAGCATTGTCTATTTTCACAGGATAGCTGCAATAAACTGATCGACTAAGTGGATGGCTCTAGTCTAAAGGGGGGGGGGCTAACTGAAATAGATGAGACTTATGTTAGTTGTGACTAACTAGTCCTGCTCCTTTGAAGAGCCCTAACTTTACACAGAAAGACTGGGGGATTTATCCCACTGCATTTGCCAGTACTACTAGGCTCCCAAATATCATCTTTATGTCTTCCTCTTCATGACTCTCAGTCCATAAAGGTAATTCTCACTGTAGCGTCAGAAACCAAATTTAAAAACTAGATCAAATGTACACTATGAATTACTGACATCCTTGCCACTCACTGAAAGTCCTTCAAGATCTAGACTAATGCTTACTTGTTCTCTCTTGATTTATATTTTATTGTAATCTAGTATTTTCTAGCAGCTACTACATTTCTTAGCTCTGGCTGTTATTAATGTTATTTTCAGAATTTTCTCCCTGCACCCTGAACTACCTAGCAGCAGACACTGCTGTTGACAAGCCCGAGAGGAAGGAGTTCAACAGTCTTCAGATTAAGATTTGAATGGGATTTTGACTGTTTTTCTTTTTGTTTTGTAAGTCTGTATAGATTAATAGTCATGATAGGTTTAATATATTAAAGCAATAAAACAGTAAATGTATACTATGTAACAGTACTACAGTTGATTCAAGCAAACTAAAAAATAAGTCCAAGTGGTGCAAAGTCCATCTCTTAAGCTTTTAAAAAACAACTCCTTGAAATCAAATGTGATCATTTCATGATTCCCACTGCAGCTGCCACGTAGAAGTCTCTCTCAGAAATCACTGCTTTACTCACTGGCCTGGCTGAGCTGCTGCTCAGTATACACAGACACATGCCTTGAGCAACAGGGCATCTGGGGACCTTGCTTATGCTGCAAACTTGGGAGATGGAATAAAATATGGAATCACACCCAGGGGGAAAAAAACATTGGGCTAAGTGCAGCAGAATATTCTCTATTTGTCACATTAGCATAGCCCCACATTCCCTTACATTTCATTGTCCTGCCTGAATCAATATGGACTTTGCACACAGACCCTATCAACTGTGTGTAAAACATCAGCTACTTTTAGAACCCAGTACATAATTTTAGAACCCAATTCTTTTAATCTGTTTATTTGGTCTGAATGTTTGGTTAAGTGTGTAATAATTCTTTAACCTCTTCATGTCAGGTGAATGAGACATAGCTCCAGCAAGCTGAATCTCTGTTATACTCTGCAAGAATGGTACACCAAGCAGCACATGAGATGCTGCATGAAAAATATTTATGCTGTAAAGATCTTAGTCCCACTTAAGAGAATACATTTCTCTTCCTGATCACAGAAGCAGGAAGGGCCAAACTATCAACACTATCTTCTAATTTGTGAATATGTTCCCCATAAATCACCCAAACTGCGACAAACACAACAACATGGAACATCTCTTCCTGAACAAGGCATGAGTATCCTGACCTGTTCATATTTATGCAACTCAGAAGTGAACATGAATAGCTCCTTCCCAAGTTTCTATTCCAGTCATGGGGAGAAGACTAGTAAATGAAATGTGGGAGGAACAGACAAGCAAAGCTGCCCATTTCCTGCAAAGGGCTTTAAGATTAACAAATACGGTACAATGAACAAGGTACTTAAAAACACTGGCCATATCCCTTTCTGGGCTCTTATCCTGATTTAGTGTGTATCTAGGAAACAGATGTCCACATTTCTGGCATGACCACTGCTGTCACACTAGTCATGTTCCTCAACTTTGCTAACTCCTGCTGTGTTCATGTGAAGTTGTGGCAATATCACACCACACACACAGTTGAACTCAACCTAAAAATGATCAGCCCAGAAAAGAGACTCTGCCCTTCAGAGCTATGTGATTTGGCCGTGCAGCCTCTAAGTGAACCATTAAGCGTGGAGCAAGCATCTGTAGAGGCAAAGCCTTCACAGCCACTGTTTCCTAATTCTACTATTCTACTCCCCACAGGGAAGCCTATTCAACTAAGGCAAGGGATCACAAAACTGTCTCCTTGATACCTGAAATTCTATTTAAAATATGAAGTGCACAGCCATCACCACAGCCTTTTGGCTGACCAACCCAATAACAATTTCAGAAGGATGGTTCCTGCATGATAATACTTAAGAGCAACTTAGCCAAGCCCTGGAGTTGGAGAGATACAAGAAGGCAGATGTGAATGGACGGCATGTGACAACAGATCCAAGTAGCAGAAAACAAAAAGACGAGGAAGGAGTAAAGGTGTTACACACAAAGAGCCAAGCAGGGCGTACTCAGAAATCGGGTCCTCCTGCCACCAGGCTTGAATGTCACCCGCTCAGATGCACAGTTAAACTTCACACAGCCTGTGATAAAACAAAAACAAAAAAGGGGGAAAAACAAAGAGAAGAGAAGAGACAGAACACAACTACAAGATGTTAGAAAACTCTAGACTGGAGTGGTGAAATGCACTAGCAAGACACAAGAGAAAGAGTCTCAACCAGCAGAGGAGCATATGCAAGACATAAGGGGCTCTGCCCCCACCCCCATAAATATCATGTCTCATACTGCTATCCTCTAACAGTTAATCCAGCAGAAAGAGGGCTGCATGCCACAAGCAATAGGCATCATAAGAAAGGCACACATCAAGAGAGTACGCTGTACTACTTGAAAGACACGAATGGTTCAGGTTAGTAGGGCTCATATGGTCAAAAGAGAAACGGTCAGACACTCCCCCCTGTCTAACAAGGATGCTGAGAAGGAGCAGTGGTATGTATTTTCATATCCTGTCTTTATTTAACTATCTTTTTCTTCCTAAATTCACACACTGCAACTCTTACCCATTTCTGAATTCAAAGACAAATACTAAGTTTTCATTGGGGAAAAAATTTAGAGAATAGTCAGTTCTATGCATATATACAAGAAGGCTTCTAATGTAACATCAAGAGACTGTAAGCTTTTAACATGGATTAAGCTCACAATATCTCCAGGATAAATGTAGTCTTGCAACAGCTGCCTAAAATTTCCCCATCCATCATCTCCTTATGGATGAATATAGAGAACACTGGAACCTTCAGTGCCATATCCTTAAGTTTACTTGTTGGAGTGTTTCAGGCCTGTCCAGGTTCATCATATGAAGAAGTTTAAAGGGTAGCAGGGCAGTGAATCCCACACCTCAACTCTCAGTGAAGTCTATCCCTGTGATATTAATTCACAATATTTACCTTGGCCTGGTGCAGAAAGGCTTGGTATGGAAATGGCACCATCACTAGTAAAGGCAGAGTAGAGGTTCTCACTAGAAGGAGAAGGTTTCAGGGGCTGTAATAGATGGTTCTGTCCTGTCGCTGGGGCACTGCCAGGAGGATGGAGAGTCTGCTGTTGGGGCAAGACTGAAGGTGCACTCTGAGCAGACAAGTTTCCTGTAATTGGGAGTGAGGGAAGTTTTGGGAGAGCATATAATTAGAATGGCTATATGATGGACACCCAATTACCTCATTCCTAAAAAAGACTAATGGTGATGAAGCACTAGCTATGCAGGAACTTTTCAGCTATTAAATCAGGGTCAAACTAGCAGAAGTCAGTGGGATCAATATTACAAGTGAAAAGAGCAACTAAGATGTATGCACATGATAGAAAGGGAGAGCCTCCACAGGTTCTCTATACCTTATTATTAAGGAGGAGGAACACTCAGAGAAGGCTACAGGCACACAATGGGGATGTCTGTGTGTACCTGCTTCTACCCTGCAGGGTAATGGAGAATTGATTTATTTATTTACATATTTATATTTCATCTTTTAAAAACATTCTCCCCAAAAGATGACTACAGCAATGACCAACAACAACTAACAATGACTATAATAAATGCATGTCTTAACTGTACATATCCCACACAAACTGCAGTAAGCCAAGTTTTTTGCTGCATACAACCCACCATTGCTTAAGTGCAATCTAAAAGTGTCAAGCACACTGTGGAACCAACCATGGAATGTAACTTTGGTGTTATATTAAGCTTGAAGGCACAGAAGGATTGCAGTGAATAAAGACTGTCAGATTTGGACTTCGGTGACCTGGATTTATCTCGTCACTCAGCCTTCAAGTTCATGGGCCAAGCGATGTCTTTCAGTATAACCTGCATCACAGCTTAAATAGAGACGAACACCAGTAATGGAAAACACTGCTTGGACTGCAACTCTCATTATTCCACATTTCTGACTATGCTGGCCAAGACTGATTAGAACTACAGCCTAACAATATCTAGGACTGCATGCTTTTGATGTACACATTAGAATTACTTGGAGAAAGTAGGATAAAAAATGAATTTCAATGCTCGTATATGCAGGAGAACAAGCCTTTTATATACTGGTATATTAGTAGTATGTTAAGGTTCCTGTATTAGTAGTATGTCACTTTTTGCGGGGGGCAGGCTGCTTAATCTGCACTTGCTATAGTGAAATTCTTTTTTTATTAGTATAAAACGAAGACTTTCACTATATTACGTCTGCATTAAGCAGCCTGCCAAAACAAAAACCTTGATATACTACCAAGTTAACTGCCCTGCTGTCAACATTTCTATCACAGTCTTCAAGGTGCCTTACCCAAAATCTGGGGGCTCTTGTTACCCTGGGAGCTGCTGCGGCTAGATCTGTTGCTTCTTCCTTTCGTAGGTCTTCTTCGCCTGCCTGAGAGAGGAGCAGCAGGAGGGATGATGACAGCTGGAGGTACCTTGCCCAGTTTTGTGTAGAGCAGTTCTATCTCCAGCTTTTGGCGACTCTGAAGCTCTTGGATCTCTTTAAGGTGTCTACAGAAAAGAAAGATGACATGTGTTACTTCTTCTCATAACGCCAAATTACTCCTAACTTGAATGGCTAAGAAGTAAATTTGAATCAGAGGCTGTTTGCTAACACACTATGGTATACAAATGGGATCTGCTTTAAAAACGTATTCCCACTCACAAATAGGACCGTTCCTCTTTGGAGCTCCAGACCCCAGTAGATGATTTTGTAACTACATAACCTGAGTGCACAGTTGTGGGCGGGGAAGAGAAGACAGAGTTTTAGAAAGTGAGGAAGCATTCTTTCCCCACTCCTGTTCTGAAACATACATGGAGGAGAGTTTCATTCACCCACCACCTCAACCTCTCAGCTTCCTTGCCCAACCTGTCCCTAATTACATCCATTCCTTCACCTTACCTACACTGTCAGTCTACTTAACTTTTCCACCTTTCTTAGTGTCGCATCATAAGCTACAAATTTGTGTCTTTGCAAAGAAATTAACAGGATGAGGTGCCTCAGGATCCCCATTATAACAAGAACATAACCATAAGTACACAAAGCACCTTCTTTGTAGATTGTTTTCTGTACAAGTTTTATAAATTGCTGTAAGTTTTTGTATAGCAAGTTATAAAACCCTGGTAGAAGAAAAGGTGCTGTATATTTTTGTGAACCAGCATGGTTTGAGTGATGGACTAGGGTTCCAAGAGACCAAGTTTCAAATTCTTGCTTAGTCACGGAAATCCACAGGGTGCCCTCGGGCAAGTTACACTCTCTCACACGTGGAAGAAGGCATAAACCTTGCCTGAAAAGCCCTGTGATAGGGCTACCATAAATTCGAGTTGATTTGAGAGCACACACAGCAACAAGTATGCTTTTCTCTCCCCAGCTGTTGTTTTTAAGGCACAAAAGATATTTTAGATCCTTTATTACTTGTTGTCTTTGACGCTGTAGAGTTTCTTGTAAGCTGTGTTTCTCTGCTATGTTTACTTTTGACAGTGCTAGACTGGATTTATATCATTTCCATCAGTTTTAATTATACTTATGTAAACATATACTTTATGCACTTGCTACCAATGATGGTAAAGAATTTTCTTAGTTACACAGATGGAGAAAACATTCAGTCAAGAACTCCCATAAATAAGTCGAGGAAAAAACTTACTTCTCCCGTAACTGCCGTAGCTCACACTTCAAATCTTCATCCTCTATGTCTGACTCATTATCACTGCTCATGTAGGAAGAGTTGAATGAGTTACTAAGGCTCTGGACTGGAAGACTAATTTTTGACCCAGGCAAACGGACAGAGTCTGGACTGCCTGCACCATCTTCTAGCTCCTTAGCTGCACCACTCAAGAAGGCAGCTTCAAGCTCAGAAGAAGGCCCGTTCAGATGCAGAGAAGACCTTCTTTCTGCCACTTCTGATTTAGGAGTTGTGAGTGGAGAAGAAACTTGCTCAGAGTCCATAGACAGAGGGACTATTGCAGGGGCCTCTCTTTCCATACAGGTCACTTCGTCATGAGTTCTAGACACAGAAAAACGACCCACTTGGTCTGTTGTTGTTGTCACCTGGAAACGCCCAACCTTGGTTGGCTGTAACTGTATGGTAGAAGTGTGTGAATAGATTCCATCTACTACATCGACTGAGGTACTAGCAATGACCTCAGCTGTTCCACTGGAGGCTGGCTTTATCAAAGTACTCTCTGGGCTGCTGTTAGACAAAGATGAGGATTCTGAGGTGGTTGTGTCAAAGTGCTTGGGTTGACTTCCACTCTCTTTCTGATCATCCACTGCCACTGACACCTGGACACAATGCAGACATAATTATTATCTACAACACACACACACACACCAGTGCAAGTAACACTATACAGATCACAAGAGGTCAGTGCTGGAAGACTCAGCACCTAATATTCAAAACAAGAGAAAACAGAAATAAGGATGGAAACAGAGTAAAAAGGGAAGCAATATGTGATTATTTCAGTTCCACATGCTGAGGATGAATTCAGTAGGATGTTTAGCGGCAACTCATGTTTTCATGAACGTGAGCCAAGCAAAATAATCAGCTTCTTCATAAAGTGCACAGTTAATGATGGAATTCATTACAAGACACAGTAATAACTGCAAATTCAGACAGCTTTAAAGAGGAATAGACATATTCACGGAGGTGCAAGCTATCAATGGGTATGGGTCAATACAGCTATATGCTACCTCCAATATCACTAAATAAAAATATCAATTAATGATTAAGAGTGTGGTTTCGATTTCTACTACTTTCTAATCCAAATAGACATCAGTCAAGAATGTCTGTGTAATCTTGGGGTGGTAGTATGTTCGGATTTTGATGCCTGCCCATCAAGCACAGTAAGTAGATATAATACTCTTACAAATTCAGTGTCCCCATCTATAGCAGAAATCAAAACCACAATACAGCTATGACAAACAACGCAAAAATACTCTCCAAAATACCTGAAAACGACCCATCTTAAGAACTGCAACTCCTGCAGTTGTAGTTGTGGCACAGCTCCCTGCATCCTGAGAATCTGAAACAGAAAGTGGTAAAAGGAGGCAAGAAGAAGTGATGAAAAATATAGTTCATTCATTCTAATATATCCTTAACAAAGAAGCAACAGACCTACCATTGGCTATTACAAGTCATGGCAAGAGTCTGTTCTCAAAGTTTTAAGGATCTTAAGGTTTAGTGCACTAAAGGAGCTGAAAATATTGATAGTTTATTATTTAACTATATAACTATTGGGACATGTGAGTAATCTAGCAAAAGAGAATGCATCTTTAAATTTAAGTTACACTGACAAGATGACAGATTTGTTATGTATGCTAGTCCACAGCATAATCAAAACACTTAAAGATTAATTGGGGTATTAATTTCCCACAAAAGGTAGTGAACCTAAGTACATTAGTTAGATGAAAAACAATGCATTGCTACAGGCCATTTCAGTCGCAGATACCTAAATCCATCACTTGCTCTTTTACTATGGCTGCTGCAGAACATTTGTTCACCCTGTATCGTTCAAGCATTGCCAAGCCCCCACAAGTTGTTATCTGACAACTTACTCTTTTGACCTTTCCAAATTAAGGACAAATTCCATTAAGTCAATGGTGATTACACTCTTTCATCAGTTCTTCTTATCTACAGAGACTTGCTTGGAACTGCTCACATGCGTGTGCTGCTTGCAAAGCGGAGACACGGAAAAACACACTAAGCTGGCTGAGAGCCTTTCTAAGTAGCACGTGTGCGGCTGGCAAAAAGTGCGCCTCCGTAAGTCCTTCATGCTCCCTACATGGGTTCTGTGTCTCAACAAATTCCATTTTCTGACAGTACTCCAGTCCCTACCTAACCTGTTAGGTAAGTGGGAGAAGCCTGTAATGGGACTATTTTTTATTGAGGTGGAGTTCCAAAAACAAATGTTTCTGAGATTATAATCCTATTATGCTGGATTCATGAATAAAACAAAGTTTTAGCAGTGCTAGACAATACATTTTCCTATTCATTATTATCCAGTCAAAGAGATTTTTTTTTTTTACCAGTATTTGAAGGCTGTTCTTGTGCAGACACTAGTCCAGTAACTGCTGCAGAAGCCACAGATAGCACAGGCTGTGGAAATAAAACATACCTTATTTTGGCACCAACATAGCCTATTCTCTTTTTAATTTCTCTTCTCTAATTCAGGACAGTAAGAAGACTGGAGTTACTGAAAGGGTCTCAATGGTTCTGTTAAGCCTCAGATACCAATACAGAAAACAGAAGAGTATCTACAGTAGCAAGTCAAATCCACTCACTAAGTATCCCCCTTAATTCCCATACTAACATGGAAAAACATCCCATTCCCAATTATTCTGCACCACAGCTTCTTCTTAAGGTTGTTGAAAAGGTAGTTGATCTAACTCTAACAGGCCCCACACAACTCTTAACTCAAAATAACATCAATGTGACAAAAGCACCACCACTGTCAATACAAAGATAACAATCCAGCCATCTTTGCTTATAATTTTACTCGCAAGGAAGATAAATTTGCTTTCAAGGGTTGAATTCATTCAAGCGGGATTCATTCTTACTGGGGCAGTAAAACTCTATCTGAGTTACATCATATCAGACTGTAGGTACAGGTGTATGTGACTGCAAATTCTATCATGCACAACAAAATCTTGAAAACAGAAAACCACTGTCAGAGAAAACATCGAATCAATCAGAGATACAGCACTGTTTTATCATTGGCTTTTTCTCATTCTCTCTCTTCCTCAGATGTTGTATGCATGCCATAAGTGAAAGTACTATTTAGGTCTTTTTAGAGGGTTACTGCCCTGAAAGCAGAGCAGCACCCAAGAATGATATATTGTATATTATCATGGAGGTCCATTCTTGTATGTGAAAGGATCATGTGATAGGAAGTAAAGAATATATGTATAAGTCTCTAACTTCCCCCCAGTTCTGAACCGTGACGCCTAAAAGATGAGCTGAGGACATGAGATCTGCACAAGAGAGTCTGCTGAGCCTTATAGTTTTGGAAATGTTTGGGATTATTTCTGGAAAGGAGACCAGACTCTCTTGGGGGTATATCAGAACTCTTAAGAAAATGATCCATCTGGACTGAGAGGATACTCTTTTTCTGGTTGACCAGGAACCTGTGACTGATGAGACAGCAAAGAATAGTTGAAAGATCCTGCTTGGCCCTGAGAAAGGATGGAGAGCAAAGGTAGAGATAAACATGTATCCCTGGAGCTTAAGGAAGGCCACCACTGAAACCATAAGCTTATTAAAAGCCCCAGGAACTAAGCCTAGATCAGAGGGCAGCGTGTTGAACTGAAAATGGTTACTGATGTAGAGAAAAGAAGAAATATCCTGTGACTGGGCCAGACAGCTACATGATAGTCTTCAGTCAAACAGCCAGAAGGGAGACACCCCCCCCACACACAAATAGCCTACTGGGTGGTTTAAAGAGATTATTTTCTGAACTTTCTGTACATGCAGATCACATCCTTAAGATCCAGAATAGAACAGAAATTCCCTCTCCTTTTTGGGCACCAGGAAGAAGAGAGAATAGACTCACTGGAAGTATTCTGCATATGGTTCTGGTCTGCTACTCCTGTATGGAGATGTTTGATGGCACTGAGGATGGCTTGGCTCTTCTGGAGACATTTGGAAACTGGGGAAGAAGAAGCCTGTAACAGGCTGTATGTGAACCCCAAATCACACAATGTCACGAACCTAGTGATTTGTGGTGAACCACTGTGAAATTAAGAGGTAGAGTTACTCTACCCCCTACTGGTAAAGAGTGATGGTCAGAAGTCTATCATGCAGGGTTGGACTCCCTGGATCTCAGGCAGAAAGCAAAAATTGGTCCATGCAGGTTTGAAATTCTGAGAGCTTCTGCATCTAGAGAAGGGATGAAAGGGGCAAAAGGAGGGAAAGATAAACTTAGGTTGCCACCTGTCCTCTTCTTTTTGCACAGAGGGCATCATTTCTTTGTCCTTTGTCTCAAACAAGCGAACAGTAGCTGGGTTTGGCCTGCAGAAATGAGTCAGTATTCCAGTGTTTCAACCAGATGGAACTGCATGCACATGCCTCCACATGGACTTCTGCATCTTAGCAACAGGGGGCCTGGGAAGACTTTCTCATTTCAAGTCAGAGGAGAGTGGAACAGAGAAGGAAGGGAGAGTAGAGTTAGAAGAAAGTAGAGAAAGAAAAACATTTTTTTTAGAGGGGTGAGTAGAAGTATAGTGGGGAAGGACAAAAGGAGAAAATAAGGATCAGCACAGACTGAGAGACAATGAAAAAGATCTAACGTGGGCAAGCAAAGGGAAGCATCCAAGCATGGAGCTAAGTGTTTAGACACACATTCTTCACTTCCTTCATGTGACCCTTGCCTCAACAGGAGAAAACTCAATACTAGTTGTCCCCTTTCCCACTTAGCAGAGAATAAACATACTGGCCCTCAATTACCTACTCTACAGACCACAGAAATATCAAGAATTATACAAAGACATTATTCCCTGATTGTCTTATCAAATATAGTTTCTACCTTATTTCACTACACACCCTTGACCGAAGAACGGTACACTCCTTCTATCTGGGATGGTCGTCCTCTTCCACCGAGCGCACAGCTTCGGGAGGGACGCACATGGAGGGTGAGGGAGGAAGGGGACACCCGCCTAGCCAGCCAGATCAGCCGAATCAACCCTGGCGATTAATGGGGTGACAGATGTCGTAGCCAGATTGCCCTCACATCCAACCTTATTTCAAACTCATGAGAGCTCATTCAGGGATACTACACTGAATTCTGTTTAAGATGAAGTATATAATCCAATGCAGCAATGCTGCTAACAGCTATAAGCCTAAGTGAATGAAAGAATTCTGTGTTCTTCATCTTCTGTAATACTTCATATCCCAAAGTACTACTAAACCTGTAACAAGTGTAAGCACTTTCCATAAAACTTCCTTTATTTGTAACAACACATCAGAGCACAGAAATAGCCATTTACTTAAATTAGCAAGTTCACGCAGTCTCTTGCAGAACTGCAGAATTATCTATTGCTTATGAAGCTTCAAAAAATATATGTGTATCTGCTCCTAAAGGTTAGAGAACTTAGCATGTTTACAAAAAGTATGATTCAAGTTTTAAACCTAGAGCAGGAGAGGGTATACAGATTGCCACATGTGCTCATGGAGCCTGTGGGTCAGATATTGCCTTCCTGCCCTTCCACTTAAAAACATTCATGCTAGTTTACAACCACATTTAAAATAAGCCAATGACATTTAAGTCCTAACCCCAGGTTCCATTCTATGTCATGAGTCTCCACTATTACAATTCACTTTCACAGTGAAACCTCTCTCTATCTCAAAGCAGAGACTCCACATTCTTTGATTCACACTCACAAACACTATTTTGAAAAACATGTAATTTCTAAACACTGCAAATCTACCTTGGCCTCCTGTCATATGAGAACTGGGACTAGCCGACATGAAGTTGGGATGCATGAACAGCAAATACTTACACCGGCAGGAGCTGATGTTGTTGGGACTGTCTCTGGACTCAGAGCTCTTCTTAACTGAGCATCCAAATCTTCCAGAGGCTGCTGGGACTGGAACAAAAAAAAAGTTGCCCTTTGAAAAACAGGATAGCCTCATTGTGGCCCTCCAAACATTGTAGAATGCAGACACCCTCACCTCTTACTACTGACTATGCTAGACAGGTCTGATTTAAGCTGCCATCCAACATCAGGAGGGCCACAAATACAAACACATACACACAAATCCACATACAGAAAAATTCTGTAAGTTGCCAACAAACATGCCAATTACAAACAGATCATTCTATTGCCTATTTCAGATAACGTGAATTACCTTCACTGACTTTTTCATTTTCAGGTTATAAGTTTCCCCAAGTAGAGAAAGGCAAAAATATGCCTCTAATTATGAAAATCCACAGAGTCAACCAAACACAGCTTGAAAATATCCCCCCTGCACCAAAAAAAACAAAAAACAAACAAAAATCCAAAAAGCAAACTTTGATTTTCTAATTTATATAAGGGATGCCATTTTACTATACCATTGCACATAATGGGACTTGAGCATCCACAAATTTTGGCATCCATGGCGGTGTGTGTGTGTGTGTCTTAAAATCAAACTCTAGTGAGACATCAAGGACCCACAGTATAAACATAACATGATTGGACAGTGTGTGTTCTACACCTGTACCTATCTATAATTGAAACAAAGACTCTGCTATTAAGCATGGAATATCATACCTATGGAAAACCAGACTAATTTTTTAAGAAGTTACTCTCTTTTCTGTTTGCAGGACAAAGTCTGGAAATATTTTTCAAGGTCACCAGACAGGTCTGGAACCTATCATATGTCATTTTGAAAACAAGATTATTCTGAGTTACATCTTATCATACTTCTTTACAGCATACACAGCACTGTTGGTACTAGACTATAAAGAAGCAACAGGAAAAAAAATGGGAAAAATAGACATAAGTAAAGGTATAGAAATGTACCTTGGATCTATATCGTTTAGTCAGAGTTTGGTAGTTTAGTTTCATTTTTGTTTAGACATAAACAGATACAGAGTTACAGTATAGTGACACTGATTCCTAAGGAGCCAACATGAATAGTTTTCAAGAACTGACTTAACCCATCACTAAAACATTTTTAATATCGCATGAAGCAACTGACAATTTGCAAAGGTAGCTTAAAATAAGTGATATTAGTACAATATACATTTTACTTACTGCACATTTAACATACTTTTTTAGAATTCCTCAGGAAGTTATACTAAAATTGGCCACAACTATGTTTAACTCAAAGCAAAAATACAAAGCCTATTTTTTTAAAAAAAAAAAATAGGTAGTGTATTTATTTGGACTGTTAACCATTTACTAGACTAATAATTATTACACCCAGTCTCAGGACTATGCAAAAAATTATGCCAGTTGAAAGACTAAAGAATTTGCACCATTACCTACAGTATTAAGAGTTTAGCATGCATATCAGATATGATGGCACAACACAGTCTTAACAGCAAATCCTGTAATCAGCCGTCATACCATCAATGAGGTTGTTACATACAAAGTCTGCAGTTGACTGCTACTAGAAACAGAACTGGGAAGAAAGTGTCCAAGGATAATCCTGCCTTGTGCTCTGAAATTACTAAGTCGGTATGATGCTTCTGTTTTAACTGCATGTACCTGAGACTTCAGAAATATTTTATTACATACCTTGGAAGCAGGTTTTATTAAGCTTTCTCCTATCTTATCCCTACGTTGTTTAAGTAGCAGCTATCTGTACAGGCTAAGATGTGTCAAAACTATCTGGCTTTGATTTCTTTATCTTAGTGGTAGAGCATACGCTATTCCTCTGAAATTAGAGTCACAGGTTCATCTCCCCTTGAGCTGTTGCTTATGCCTTTCTAAATAGCTGGCAATCTCAGTGGTGTAAGGAACCCATGAACCGGAAATATTTTAATTATTGTAACTATTAAAAGTATTTGCCTATCATCTTTCATCTCCCCAGGGATTCTTCAAGAACACAATTTGTTTAAAAAGCAGTCATAAATACACACACATACACACTTAAAACAGTAGAGGACCAAAAGCCATACAAAACAATGCAGCCAGGACTATCCAGTGGAAACTCAATAAGGATGGAGCCAGACTGACTCCTCTTGGGAGGGAGTTCCACAACCAGTGTGCCACTTCTGACAAAGCCCTGTCTGGTATTCTCATCTGCCTAGCTTTTCAGATGCCTGGGAGATACAACAAGATCTCCACTGAGTATCTCAAATCCCATCCAGGCTCATATGGGAGGAAGTATCCTTTCAGAAGTCCTAGCTTCAAGCTATTTAGGCCTTTCTAGGTCAAAACCAGCACCATGAATTGACCTTGGACGCAAACTGGAAGTCAACTGCAGTTGGTACAAAACCAGTGATCCTGTGATTTCTAAATACAACAACAGTCAGGCAGCTTGCACTAGCTATAGCTTGCAAATATTTTTCAGGAGCAGCTCTGCTCTGAGCACACTAATTACTCTGAAGACAGACATGTCTTACAAAAATAATCATGCACCAAATATCTGAACAAACTCATGGACACCAAGTGCTGGTCCCAAAAAAGCACAGCAGCTCTAAACCTGTACAAAAAAAGTTTGGCAGCTATCATTTATTTCTTTGGGAATTTTCACACTAGAGGACTGCAATCACCAAAGTCAGGCATCTAAATCAGAAATAATTCCACGTTTACTAAGGCATACAAGAATAAGATAGCAAGAAAAAAGTAAAGGAAGAGGTTATCATGCAAAAGAGTTTAATTTCAACATGCTCTTTGAAAAAGGGAAAAAAGAGAAGCAGATAGCCGTAAAGCACCTGAGTTAGTGTAGGTCCTGGAAAAGGTGGCAACTGCTCACTGGATGGAGTGCCAGCTGGAAGTTCAGAACCTATTGGTAGTCCCTATGAACAGATATGAAATTCAAGTTCAGTCTCAAAAGAGAAAGATCACATATTATATAGAGCAGACTTTTTTTTAAAAAACCCTGTAAAGGTTTCAGTACTTAAGGAATATCATTAACATGGGTTATGCTTTAAGTGTTAAAAAGAGCCATTTTCTAAAAGTCAAAAAGGAGCAAGACTTCAAAATGATACCCCAAATAGAAACATTTCTAATACAACATGCTTTGATTCAGCCACAACAGTAAATGGAATACACACTTTTTTTTCTAGCCTTTTTTTCCCCTAGAGGAAATGAAATCTCCAATAATGAAAAGTTTTTACTCTCAGTACAATTCTGACACCTTCCCTCCCCCTTTTTGTTTATGATTTCCTTGATGACGTCCAAGTCTCTACTTGTTTTCTGGTCATCAAAATCTACTACAGTTCTCCATTCCCACCATCTTATTCTTAGTGGTTTCCTGGTAGTTCTATGGTGATTCAAGGTGAAACTATAAATATGAAAGAAAAAGCTCAACCTAATCGTTATCTTATGGTATGCATACTCAGAACCCCACTACAACCTTACAACAGAGCATTTCTACATAAACCACTGAATCATTATTGTTTAATCACTATATTACACATTTTATACATCTGTGCACTATCTGGATAAAGTAATTTCTTTTTTTATTAAAGAAGTTTGCCATGTTGCACTGCTTAGCTCATCACGTGGTGCACAAAGTCTACTAAACAAGCAGCTTTAGTCTTTGTAGACTATGAGACTTACTTCCAAGGGTGACCTAACTATCCATCAAAAATATTTTTAAAAGGTTAAAAAGTACACTGAAGGCAGGTGTGAATGTGTACATTTATTTAAATTGACTTCATAAAGACAGTGTGCTGGTTGCTCTCTAAAAAGATGTTGAGACATGCAAACTTAAGGGGGAAAAATGAGCCAGGTTACTAAATGTTGTTAGATCAGGCAGCAGAATAAGACGTGTCAGCCTGACAGGCAAGTTAGGCAGCACATTCCAGCTACTCCCATCTTAACAAAAGCAGAAGTGTTCTAAAATTAAAAGCACAGGATAGATGAATATCTCCCCACCCTTTAGTACTATGTCACTCTATGAAGTTGTGCAATAAAAATTCCATTTGGAATCCCAACTAAATGAAATTCTGGTAAGCAAAAACTAGATCTCATTACTATCTACTTCCAGATTTGATCATCAGAGATTTTTATTTTTTAATTCTGGAAGGGAGCCATATAGACGTGGAACTCACCATAAAGGAGGAATATAAATGTAAGAACAGGTTGCTTACCTGTAACTGTGGTTCTTCGAGTGGTCATCTGTGCCATCATACACTAGGAGCTTTAGCGCCTGCGCGGTAGCGTTCGGAAACTTCTAGAGCTTGTTCGCTTGGCGGGAACCCCTCCCCCACGCCGGTACTGCGCATGCTCCTCCCGCCGAGCAACGGTCTCTCCTCAGTTCTGTCGTCCGCCGTAGAACCTACAGGGACCTGAGAAAGAGGGGAGGAAGGGCGGGTGTGTATGATGGCACAGATGACCACTCGAAGAACCACAGTTACAGGTAAGCAACCTGTTCTTCTTCTTCGTGGTCTCTGTGCCTTCATACACTAGGAGACTGTGTAGCTTACCGGTCGGACGGCGGGTCAGGTCCTACAGCACGGAAGCCAACACCTCACGTCCAAACCGGGCATCTCTGCGCGACCGGCAGTCGAGCCTGTAGTGGCGCACGAAGGTCGATGGTTGGGACCAGGTCGCCACACGGCAGAGTTCATGCAGGTCAACTCCTCGCAGGAGGGCCGCAGAAGTAGCCACCGCTCTGGTGGAGTGGGCTCGAAGCAGGACTGGCGGAGGCTTCCTCGCGAGCTCATACGCCAGTTCAATAGTCCTCACCACCCACTTGGAGAAGCGCTGGGTGGACACTTTTAGGCCCTTCCGACGTCGCCCATAGCAAACAAAGAGATGCGGCGTCTGTCGGAAGGAAGCAGTCCTGTCCTTGTAGAAAGCCAATGCCCGACGCACGTCCAGGGAGTGGAGGGACCGCTCCAACGGTGTCGTCGGGTTCGGGAAGAAGGCAGGCAGGATGATGTCCTGGTTGAGATGGAAACTGGACACCACCTTTGGCAGGAACGAGATGTCAGGTCTCAGGACCACCTTGTCCCTGTGGAAGACCGTGAAGGGCTCATCGGAACGAAGAGCCGTGATCTCACCCGCTCGCCTCGCTGAGGTCACCGCTACCAGGAAGGCAGTTTTCATTGTCAGGAGCCTGTCATCCGAGGTCGCCATCGGCTCGAAGGGCGGCTTCGTCAGCTGCGAGAGCACCAGCGAGAGGGACCACGGCGGTAGCGGCGGCGATACCGGCGGGTAGAGATGATGAAGTCCTTTCAGGAACCGCTTAACGGTATCGTTCCTGAAGAAGGCCGAGGCAGCAGATCGTGGCGGTTGGTATGCCACGATCGCGGAGAGATACACCTTCAGGGATGGAAACGCCAGGCCCTGTTGCCGGAGGTGCAGGAGGAAGTGCAGGACGGTCGAGAGCCCCGCGGGCGATACCGGCTCACTCCTCTCGTTAGCGAAGGTCAGGAAGCGTCGCCACTTGTATTGATAGTTGCGACGGGTGGATTCCTTCCTGGCCGCGACGAGGACGGTACCGAGCACGGGATCGTCTAGTGCGATATCCTCCAGGCATGGAGGGCCAGGCGTGGCAGGTCCGGATGGAGGACTCGGCCGCCGGAGTGGGAGAGCAGGTCCGGTGTCGGTGGCAACCGGAGCAGGTCGTCTCGTGCGGCTTGTAGCAGGGGTGCGAACCAATGTTGCCTCGGCCAGTACGGGGCTACCAGGATCGCGTCAGCTCGGTCGGCGAGGATCTTCGATATCGTCCGGCCGAGCAGCGGGAACGGCGGGAACGCGTAGAGGAGTTCCCCGGTCCACGGAAACTGGAAAGCGTCCCCGATGGAGGCACGATCGTGGCCCGCTCTGGAACAGAATCGGCGACACTTCGCGTTTTCCCTGGTCGCGAAGAGGTCGATCGATGGTTCGCCCCAGCGGTCCCGAATCAGTCTGAACGCCTCTCCGGAGAGAGACCATTCGTGATGGGATGAGGTGTCCCTGCTGAGGGCGTCTGCCGTGGTGTTCTCCTGCCCGGCCAGGTGAACCGCCACGGGATGCGTGTGCAGGCGAATGCACCATTCCCACAGGCCGAGCGCGATGTCGAGCAGGGTCGTGGAATGAGTCCCACCTTGTCTGTTGATGTAGCAGACGGCAGTGGTGTTGTCCGTCAGAATCAGGACCGTGCGCCCCGCCACGGCATGGCGGAACGCCCGTAGGGCTTTCCAGACGGCGAGCAGCTCCAGCGCGTTGATATGGAGAGCGGTCTCGTCGTCGGTCCATCTGTCGCGGACTCTGAGATCGCCGCAGTGGGCACCCCATCCATACAGGGAGGCGTCGGTCGTTACCGTCACCTTCGGTGTCGGCTGTTGGAAAGGCATCCCTGACATGAGATTGCGTCGCGACTGCCACCATCGGAGGGATGAGCGGACGTCTCCCGGCAGCTGCAGTCGGAGTGTCTGTTCGTCTCGCAGGGGGTCGAATATGCGGACGAACCAGTGTTGAAGAGGTCTTGCTCTCAGCCTGGCGAGATATGTCACAGCGGTCGTCGCAGCCATGTAGCCCAAGAGCTGCTGGACGCTTCTCGCAGATAACGTCGGGGCCGTACGAGCGTGAGCGGCGGCCCGGATCAAGGTTTGTGCTCGAGACTCTGGTAGGTACGCCCTGGCGGAGGTCGAGTCGAGCGTCGCCCCGATGAAGTCCAAGATCCTCGCCGGCTCGAGGTGGGACTTCTTCGGATTCACTCGTAGACCAAGGCGGGTCAGGAGTGACAACGTCATGTGGACGTCGTGGTAAAGTCTCTGTTTGCAGGACGCCACCAACAGCCAATCGTCGAGGTAGGGGAAGACGGAAACGCCCTTCGTCCGCAGGTAGGATACCACCGGGGCCATGCACTTGGTGAAGACCCTTGGGGCAGTCGAGAGTCCGAACGGCAGCACCTTGTACTGGTAACAGGTGTCGTCGACTGCGAAGCGGAGGTACCGTCTGTGTTGCGGGCGAATGGCGATATGGAAGTATGCGTCTCGGAGATCGATGGAGGCGAACCAGTCCCCTCGATGTAAGAAGGGTAGGATCGACGGTATCGTGACCATCTTGAACCTTTAGGGGCGGATGTAGTAGTTCACCCCTCTGAGGTCTAGGATCGGCCGGAGGGTACCGTCGGCTTTCGGTACCGTGAAGTACCTGGAGAAGAAGCCGGTGGTCTTGGCCTCTTGCGGGAGCCGCTCGATCGCCCCTTTCTGGAGGAGGGATTGGATCTCTTCCAGGAGGGCCGGACTCGACGGCGTGGAGTAGTAAACGCCGCGAGGAGGAATATCGAGAAACTCGATGGCGTAGCCAAGACGGACGATGGAAAGCACCCAAGAGTCCGTAGTGACATACTGCCACTCCGCTAGGTGTCGAGCGAGAGTCGGTCGGTCTCCGAGCGCTGATGGTAGGCTGAAGAGTGGGTATTGGTGGGTCCTGCCAGGCACGTCAAAACCGAGACTTTGTCTCGGAGGAGGACTTCTTCGACGAAGCCGGGCGCCGCCTAATCGTGCGTCTGGCCGATGAGCCGGAGGACGGTCTCGACTGTCCAGACTGGGCCGAACGCTGGAACGACGAGGTGGAGGATCGTCGCCAGGATGGGCGGAAGGTGGAGGCCCTGCGGGCCTGCGTGGCCGGCTGCAGCCCGATCTTTTTTGCGGTCAGTCTCGCCTTGACGAGATTGTCCAAAGCTTCGTCTGTGGACGAATTGAATAGGCCTTCACCGTCGAAGGGGAGATCTTCAATCCTCCTTCTGGTGTCCTCCTGGATGTCGGCCGGTCGCAGCCAAGCATGGCGGCGGAGGCCGACGGATCCCGCCATGACCCGGGAGGCGATCTCCACTGCGTGCCGGGAGGAGGCCATCTGGTGCCGAGCGATGGAGATAGCCTCATTGAAGATCACGGAGGAGGCTTGGCGGATGTCCTCCGGTACCGCCTCCATCGCCGGTTGCAGGCGATCGAGCACTTTTTTTCAGGTATGCCGCAAGGCAAGCCTGAGTGTTGGACAGCCTGATCTGCAAGGAGGCAGCTGAATAGAACCTCCTTGCGTAGGCGTCCAACTTCCTGCCCTCCTTGTCCGGCGGGGTGGTGTGTTGCCTGCCGGAGCCCTTTGTCTGTGCCGACTCGACGACCACAGAGTTCGGTACAGGGTGATTAAAGAGATAACCGGCGTTATCCTTCTGCACCCTGTAGAGGTGTTCTAACCGCTGCGGTATCGGCTGAGCCGAGGCCGGTCTATCCCAGGCGGCCTTCACCAGTCTGGATACCCGGGGCAGGAGAGGCAGCGGGGCCGTGGAAGGTCGCTTCTCCTCGAAGACGGAGAAGGCTGGATCGTCGTCCTCCGGCTCCGCATCGGCGATCTTAAGGCCGAGGGTAGTGGCCATGCGGAGCAGCATCGCAGAGAACTGGTGGACGTCCTCTGGAGCAGAATCTGGGATCGGGTCCCCGAATCCCAGCGGAGGAGACTCCTGTGAGGCCGCCTCAGACACCTCTGACTCCGCGCTCGAGTCGTACGACTCCGAGCTCGGTGAGTCCTCTCGCCGCTCGCTTTCCGGCTCCTTCGTCGCCGCAGGTGTTGCCTTCCTAGGCTTCTCCGCAGCCGGGGCGGTGGTAGCAGCAGCGTCCCGCTTGGGATGGCTGACCACTGACTTCACCCTCTTGGAGGTGACCGGGGTAGTCTGGCAGGCTGACGTCGTCGTAGCCCGCTCAGTCACCACCGACTCCGTAGGGCGCGTCGCCGTTGCCGTGACCCTAGGAGGTGGCGATATCGCCCGATACCGTGGTGAAGGCTCCCTCGCCCTATGATATCGAGGAGAGGGAGAGCGGCTGAAGGAGCGGCGGTCCGACGGAGATCGGCTTCGGCGTCGACGGTACCGAGCCTCGTCCCCTCTAGGCGAGCGCGATTCGCGCTGTCGACGAGGTGACCGGGACCTCCGGAAGGTCTCCCAGCGACTCGGGCCACGATGGTATCGATCCCGGTACGATGGCGAATGCGACCGATAGGAGGCCGGGCGCTCTCTCCATTCAGATTCCCTCGCGTACCTGGCCACGTAGGACGCCGAGGTGTATCTGGAGGCAGACGAGCGAGGTTGTTCCTCTCTTGTCTCCCTCGGAGGCGGCGAGGCCACCGGACGCTCGGAAGAGCGGGACCGGGACCTAAAGGAGGTCGAATGCCGCTCCAGAGAAGCAGAGGGCTCTCTCTGCTGCAGGTCGGCCGACCTGCGACGGCTGGAAGGGCGGTGGTGCTCCTCCACCAGGGTTGGAGGGTCTGCCACAGGCGAGTCCGGGCGGTGTTGGGGAACGTCCTCAATCTCATCGTCCGAGAGATCGACGGACTCGCCTCGCCCTTTGGAAGGCTGCTGAGTAGGAGGAGGAGTAGGAGGTCGAACGTCCCCAGCCGGGGAGCGCTTCTTCTCCTTCTTCTTCTTCTTCTTCTCCTTCTCCTTGCCCTTGCCTCCGTCCGGAGCAGGGCGCTTTTTAGCAGGCGTCTCCGTAAGGGGAGCCTCAGCCTTCCTCGCCGTCGAGGATCCTTTTGCTGACTTGGCAGCCGCCGACAGCTTCGGGATCCTCGGTAGCGCCGAGATCGGCGTTTTCGCCGGTACCGAGCCCGATACCGACGAGGTGGACGGAACGGCAGCCGCCGATACCGTCGATGGCGTGGTCGTCTTCTTGTCGGCCATCTTGGAAGTGGAGGTCTCGTCTATCGCCCGCAGAGACTGTTCCCAACAATAAGATTTGAGTCTCGCGGAGCGGTTGCGGAGAGTTTGGGGAGTAAAATCCCAGCAAATTGGGCAAGTCCGGATGTTGTGGGACTCACCCAAACAGAAGAGACACTCCTTATGGCCGTCGTTGAGGGCAACCTTGCGGCCGCAGGACACGCACTTCTTAAAGAGCGCGGACATAAGACGAGGAACGCCAAACTCCGAAATCCAAAAAGACGAAAAACCGAAGGGGGAGTCCGAAAGAGAGGTCAAAGACAGTCCGAAAGTCCGTAAAACCGTGAAAAAACAGCAAGCCAAGCACAACATGAGAGGAACAAACTGAAGAACCTTCCGTACGCGGCGGCGGACGAGAAAGAACTGAGGAGAGACCGTTGCTCGGCGGGAGGAGCATGCGCAGTACCGGCGTGGGGGAGGGGTTCCCGCCAAGCGAACAAGCTCTAGAAGTTTCCGAACGCTACCGCGCAGGCGCTAAAGCTCCTAGTGTATGAAGGCACAGAGACCACGAAGAAGAACCAATAAATATAGCAGTATAGGAAATATGAGCTCTTCCAGATGTTCTTGGGTGGTAATTATTAATTCTATACTGGCTGTGGGCAGATGGGAACTGGAATCCCATGTCATCCCTGCTCTATAAAATCTGATAGAAAACACTGTGAAATACTTCAAATATCCATACCACCTCTTTTTCAACTGTAGTTCTTTTCCTAAAATTTGTTTCCATGATACAGATTATGTTTATCTTCTGATTACAATAAACAAGGTGAAAATGTGGCTTCATACTGTAAAATCTACTGCATGTTTAGCCACTTTCATTATCATCTTTGCTCATAATTTCTGAACTTGTATAGCCCAAATCGGCTGTACAAGCCCACAAGGAATCAACTTTATTTATCCCCATGTTCTTTTCTACATTAAACAACTTACTACAGATAAGTTCAGTCCCTTTGTGGAACAAAATAAACTCCATGTGGAATATCATGAGCACCCTATGTTTCAAGAGCTGCACCAAGAAAACAGTGTATTGAGGTCTCTCTGTTAAACTACCAGAGGTTTAACAGAAGGTTGCAAGATGTTGGTCTTCTTCCACTAGGAAATCCAAACAAGCTTCTGGGGTTCTATAAGTTTTATCAAGATGTTATGTGTCCACTATTACTAATCAACAAGTGAACAACTTTCCAAAGTATGCAAATACATGTGCTAAAAAGCTTCAAACTACTTAGGTTCCTCAAAAATTATTTTTAAACACATCATGACATGACTGTCTTTTGGCTTTTATCCCACGACTGAAGAGATTCCAATTTCTATCAGCCACACATAAAAACATATGAAAGCCCAAGCTGGATCAGATAAAAGGCTTTTCTAGTATAATATACTGCTACCATAGGGCCAATCAGATGCCTATAGAAAGCCAAGAAGTTGTAGCACTTTCTTTTCACTTGTGTCCCCCTACAATATCATATTCATGAACAGATGGAACCTCACACTAGAGGGAACATACAGCCATCAAGACTAGTAGCGACTGACAGCTGCACCCTGTGTGATTTTTTTCTAATTCCCTTTTAAATCTATCCAAATTGGCAATCACCATTACATCACCATCACAAATTCCATGCATAATACACTGTGCAAAGCACATCCTTTTGTCTGCTCTGAACCCTGCACATTTCAGCTTTGCTAGATGACAAGAGATTCCAGTATTATGAGAACAATTTCTCCCTATCCAATTTTCTCTGTGCCATCGCTGATTTTATACATCTCTATCATTTCTTAAGACATGTAATTTTTTCTTACATGGGAGTTGCTGTAGACCCTTGATCATTTTGGTTGGTTCGAAGAATATATATGAATGGAAATGAAAACACTGTTAGTGTACTAGCTACACATCATTTCTTCTTCATTTTATACAAGATGTGATGTGGCATGCTTCAGTACTTTAAAAGGTATTGCAAAAATGGCAAGAAGGAAGAGCTGAACTACAACCAAGATATGAACAATGGCTGACCAAGGAAGTCACAGATAACATTTCTCATCTGTCTTCTTAGAAGGCTCCTCAGCTAACATGTTTTAGAACAAATTCATGCGAACATCTGATTCCTTACCGGTACTCTGCTAAGAGCGGCTTTGAAGGCGGGGTCCCTGGTTTAACTGTTGCAGATGCAGTACATGTTGCTGGAACACAGCTGATGGGGGTGCCTGCTTGTCCAGGTGTAGCAACTGGTGTCATGACAGGTAAGCCTGCTGGACCAAGTGTCAAACTGGCTGGTGGTATACTGGTACTTGCAATGGGTGCTACAGGCTTCGTTGGTGCAACAGCAGTGGTTGGTAAGGCAGGTATGACTGTGGTCTCCACTACAAGAGATGTCTCCAAGGATACAGACGGATGAACTGCCCCAACGCCACCATGTTCACTGAAGAGGGATCGCAATTTTTCTTCCAAGGTTTTTATGTCATCTATGCCTGGTGCTTTAGGCTGAGTGTCAACATCCACTTCCAAAGAATGGGTATGTGGTTGATTGGGCAATGGAGCTGGCTGAGGATGACTATGTATTAAAGTTTGCTGGACTGCAGGCACATTAGCTACTGGTTGTGTCAGTGGCAAGATGCCAGGTAAAGGAACTTGGGGTAATACCGGAGTAGAAACTATGCCTGCTACTGGGGCTAAACTTGATGAGGTAGCTACAGGTGGGATGGGTGGTGGCTGTACCCCAGCTGGTTGCAAAACAGAACCAGACATACTTGATGGTACTGTAGAGGATATAGGTACAGAAACAGACAAATGTGTTCCACCTGGGATAACTAGCTCTGGCTTTTCTAGTTGCTTTTCACTTTCTGATCTTGGCTGCAGCACACTAACCACCACCATTTCTGCTAGGCTGGGAACAGAACTGCTAGTGTCCAACTGAGAAGACTGTGAAACCATGCTCTGTGCCAAAGAAACAGGGACAGTTGTTTCGCACTGTGATGGGACAACACTGGCACTGCTAACCTGCTGAGATGTCACTAGTGGTGCCACAGCTCCTGATATTGTAACACTAGGCCCTGTTCCTCCAGACTGTGGCAGTGTTAGAGAAGCTGGGGTGCTACTACTAGGAACAATTTCTCCAGTGACAGAAGCTACCTGAGATGCAGTTGCTGACAAAGAAGAAGGTGCACTAATGCTAGAAGCCACACCACTAACTAAATCTGACCCCGACTGCAACACCGGCGGAGGAGAGCTGGAGCGTGATAATTCTTCATTCAGTGACGGCCCCGTGGACACCTTTTCTACTGCCTGTGTTGTTGGTAAAGAAGTACCAGTGGAGGAAGAAAGGGATACTGAAGGAGTAGTCACTAACGCTGATGGCAACCCACCATTCCCACTTGTAGCTATCGATGGAAAAGGTGGCACAGCCTGATTAAAAACTGGGGGAGCTGTGCTAGGTCCTTCTGTCATTTGAGCGTGCTTGAGCTCTGAAAAAGCTTGCTGCAGGCTGAGGGATGATGCAGAGTGAGACAGATTCATGCCAGGACCATGAGATGAGGAAGCAGCAACTGAAAGGAAGAGGGGCAAAGTCAATTCCTCAGAAGAATCTGTTAAAGGCACAAACAGGCTTCCTCCACTTATCTGACAGGTTAGGGACTGGAGTACACTCAGAAAATGGAATTGGCTTAAAAGCAAAACCCACTGTACTTACTGTAAGGAGCATGAAGGACTTACGGAGGCTCACTTGGGACAGACTGCACATGTGCTGCTTGCAAAGTCTCTCAGCTGGCTTGGCACGTTTTTTCCTTTCTGTTCATTTTACCAGCACTGAGCACACGCAAGTGGTTCCAAGTGAGCCTCCACAAGCAAGAAGAACTGACGAAAGAGCAGAACTCCCATCAAATTAATAGCACTTGAACTTAATTTGGAAGCGTCAGAAAGAGCAAGTCGTCAAACAAGGCATCAAAAAGTGGGGGCTTCCTATATCTACTAAGGCGACAATAGGGTTTTATTTATTTGTTTTATATTATATTCTACTTTTCTCCCTCTACTGGGAATGAAATCAGCTCACAGACAATAGATTGTTTTTTGTTAAAGAAAACTCAGATTCCTGCATGTTTGAAAAACACTGTCATGAGAAACCACCATGTCTTTTCATGTGGCTCCAGTGGTTTAGTAAAACCTCTCTTCCATAGCCACCCACCACACCTTGAACAGCTGGAGAAGAGCCTTAAAAGACAATCTGAGCATCTACATGAGGCATATGTGAAGGGAGGTAGGGCTTCAAGTACATGACTGTTTGTACAATGAATAATAAACTTCTTACAGGAAAAAAAGTGCTGTTAAAACTAAGCTTCCAAAGACATACACAGAGGTATTCTTTTAGCAATAACACTGGCCTACGCTAGGACCGTTGGTTAACTCACCTACATCAAGAAGCTCATTTTCTGATGGAATGGTAGTGAAAAATTTCTGTTCTCGCAACCTGCTTTCTGGTACAGGGCTGACAATAAACCTTCTTCCAGCAGAATGGACAACCTGAGTCAATGAATTAGGAGGGACACCTACAACAAATCAAAGACACAGATAATCACTGACTCCTGTACAGCTTGCTACAAGAATCAAGCAATCTGCTGCTAAACGGAACAGTAACGGTCCTATATGAACTGGGATCTAAGCTAATACTGCAAAATTGTAGGAAACTGAACAACTCTTACCTATTCTTTGTGGAATGGAAGACACAGGATCTGGCTGTTTAAAGTCTTCATCCAGTTTCTGCAACAAATGAAAACAGCTGTTTAAACGCATTATACAGTGCTGAAGATGAAAATGTTAATGAGTATTAAGACCTGCCGTAGTAGCAGTATTAAAATTAAAAAGCAGGCTGTGGCCAAGACCAGTGAAAGACTTCCTTTTTTCAAGTCAAGTTATCTTCTCCCAACAAGGTACCTATTCATACCGCATATAATCACAGTGTTTCAATAATTATCTTTCAGCAACTGAAGACCGTTTTCAAATAGTGGAATTACTTCTTTTCCAATGCTGGTTGATTATAGTAAGTTTGTTCACACATATGCACATGTACCAGAGGCCTACAATCGTTTTGATACAAGCTTTACTCACCATCCATGAGCTTGCAAACCCTACTTATGGTTGCCTTCAAATTTCTTTATGGTCTGAGTAATCACTTCTGTCAACGTAAGACTACCCATCTATGAAACAAGGCCACACTGAGAGTATTTGCCTTTTATGAAGCAAGAGTGGAAGGTACTCAGCAGGGCCTAAAATAGCAACCACCCTAACTTTCTGAAATCCCATCCTAGAAAATGCTAACTATACAAACTATTGCAAACAATTCAAAGCATTTGATATAAAAATTACTTCCAACATTTCTCTGATTCCTATTCTTTAGTTATACTGAGTGAAAAACTATCATGATTATAATACAGTTGTGACTGTCAGAAAAGGCAGAATTCCCAGTATTATAAAAATATACTATTTATTGAGCTGGAAACTGCCTTTAGCATATTAAAGAAAAAGGGTGGACGAGAAAGAAAAGGTCAGGTAAAGCAAATACAGAACAAGCTATAATGGAAGAATAAGTCCAACAGCAAAAAAGGTCAATCATAATATACTTGGGAGAAAAGACACAAGTTTTTGGTGCGAGGCGGTGGATGACGCATCAGGGAAAGGGACAGTGAGGAACAAAGACTGCACTCCAGAAATGGGGAACTAAGAACTGTAAAACAGAATATGCAGTGCAAATCTGAAGGAAGAAGAGCAACGATCAGAAAAGGAATGAAAGAAGAACCTGAATATAAGGTAAAATTTGAAAACAAAAAGGAAAGAAGAGCCAGTGGATGAAAAATAATATAAGGGGATGAAAATAGGGAAGAAATAAAACATGAGCTGCAAAGCTAAAGGACAAAAATAATGAAGACAAAAAGAACTGCTTAAATCTAAACTTGAAATAAGAAATTTCCTCTGTAGACTTTTAGGCTACAAAAAGACTGAAGACCCAGGTCTGCAATTACTCAAAAGACAAAAACTGAAAACTGACAGATATCACAGATGGTGTGATGAATAATTAATATATGAAAGCTTACAGCAAAATTACCAACTTGCATAAAGGGAGAGAAAGACAACACTCTCAACAGAAAGAAGAGAAAAGGTTTTTAAAAAACCTTGTCTTTCTTGAACGTCAGGTTGTGCTGAAGGTCAGATTGTGGGTATCTTTTGCCAGGACAAAAAGCATCAGAAACTAAAATGGAATTGTGAACAGAGAATGCCTTGCCCTACAAACTTTCCAGTACAAGTACAGACAATGAAACCAACTCTTTACCTGGTTCTGCATACTGCCCATACTTTGATCACCTTCTGGTTCCCCACTGGCATCCTCACTGAGCATTTCATCTGCCTTTTCTATAATGTCTCGCACCTGTTCAACAAATGAATCTCTTTCTGTTGCCAAGATGAATTCATTTTGCACCTGCATATAAAATTAAAATTAATCACTATAGGCTTGGTTAACAGTAGAAAACACCAACAGACAAACTACTGCAACATTATGACAGTTACATATATAACAATTTTTTTGTGTGTGAAAACAAATAATTGGACTTCATCTCTAGCTGAACAAAGAATATGGAAAATTCAGCCACCACCTATGTTTGGCCAGGGACACCACACTCCATCTCCCATTATGATGACTAACTGTCCTGCAGGCATATAAGAAAGTGAGGAACAATCTCAGCAGATGGTAGGCATCAGTATTTTCATTAAATATGGATTTTCCGGACTCTTACACCTGTTTACTGGCTAGGCTCAATCACAGTCCAAGAAGGCAGTATTTATGGGGGGACAATACTTATCATCAAATTAAAAGAGACTTAAGGAATATGAATTCCATTGATTGACTAGACATATGTCTTTTCTAGGTTACTGTATTTGACTATTTACCATTTACTTGAAGAAATGATTAATTCAAAGGTTAAAGCTGATCTTGAGCTTCAGCAATATCTTTCAAGCAACTTTTTACACACTCAGTTTAAACAAGTATCAGCCTATCTTCACCAACTTTGGATGTCTCTATATTGTAAATAGTGATAGGCTCAGAGGAACAGAAAAAGTGTTTCAAGAGCAAGCTTCTGCAAAGAGCAATTGAATGAGGCAGGCTACTAAAGCAAATACTGTTTACACATAGATTAAGTTTATGTTTGAACTGCTCACCATGATAGTAGCTATTTCCTCTGGGTTGTCACCATCCAAGTCAAACTTAAAAGTAACCATTTTTCTATTGTGTGTCTCTAACTGACATTCCACAACTCGATCTCCTTTATTGGATACCTAGAACACAGAATTTTGATCTTCAAGATGAAAAGTATAATAAGAGGGAAATAGGGTAATGGCAACAGAGAAAGGAAGACACACAGAAGACTTCCAGGACTTTCTAACATTGCCTCAGAGCTTTCAGTGCTCTTCCTCACAACCATAAAGGAATTATGAGCAAGAGGGGGAGAAATTCACGATTCTTCCCTCAAAGTCCAATTCTACAGATTCTCTCTCATATGCGGTTATGTTAATCTTAAAAGTGGAAGCTTAATATTGACAAGTTGTTACACACCTTTAAAAAAAGTTGCTTGGATTAATTCAATTGACTCTACTGCTGTCTAATATTAGAATTTAAGACAGCAAGAAACCAAGTTCTTCCTCCACCTCTTCCTCACCCTATTCCCATCACAGTAGCAGCATAGGCTACCCCGCTACCCAAGATATCAGGTCCATGATGCCTGGCTCTGAGAAGGGACCCCTCAGAGGCAGGCATGTGAAGCCTGAACAGCTCTGGAGACTGAGGCTCTCTGAACCAGCAGCAGCCCCTGAGTGGTGAAGGTGGTAGCAGCACAATTAGCAGTTCCCGCACTCGCCTGAAGTGGCTGCTTCACTCTGTACATTGGACAGACTGCTCCTGAGGACAGACAGGAGCAGCACAAAAAACAATGTTTTGGGAGCCTAAACCATACCCAAATTTCAGATGTAGTAGCCAACCCTATTTCTCTACAAGGATGAGCAGACATGATTAGAACTCATGTATATATGTGCAAAGGAAGGCCGAGACTCCTGTTTCTCCTAAGGAGGAATGCTTGCGCACAAATCACAATCAAACTGGAATTTTGGTTTGAGCAAACACCAATTTGCCATGAAATAGAAACATAATTTCTGATTTCCCTTCCTTCTGTGCAAAAGGAGTAACTTGTATTTTACTCATGCCTTAGTATTAAAATAGCATGCTTCAATGAACATCAGGTTTGTGTACTCTGCCTCTCCACTCCAGCACACTATACCTAACCCTTGAACAGACATATAAAAAAATGCACTAAGTGATTTAACTTGAATTATTTTCTTAACCCCATGAGAAGAAAAGCTATTAATCTCCACTTCCAGGAGAACATGAAGAATAAAGGTTTTCCAAAAACCTAAGCACCCAGAGCCAGAAAGTATATGTTCACATTGATTAAAACTTCTGTTCTGAGTAGCTATCAGCACTACCTTCGCGGGATAAAAAAGTAGTCAACAAAATTTCTGTGTTAGTACTATTTTCATGTCTAGACTAAAAACTGTACTTGACACGTGGCTGAAACTCAGGGACATTATATATATTCAGATGACAAAATTATAAAATACCTACCCTGCCAAAATACAACTCTGGGAGCTAAAATATTCTATTTCCTTGGATGAAACTTAAAATTTAGTTTATGAAGTTGGTTTGGTTCAACTAACTATAGTTATGACGAACCACAATCATATGCAATCAGCACACCAAGCTGCAGTTACAATATAAGTAATATTAATCATGGTTACCTGAAACAAATTAGCTTCATTAACTGCTGTTTAACATTGATCTGTTTTAACTAAGTACAGTTAATGTTAAGCAGTTTGTCTGGATTTGAATAGCACAGTAAACTGTGGTTAATTGAAGAAAAGGGCAAATACCCTACAGTCTTCGGCCACACAGGAAGTCCTTGACTGCTTCCTATGTAGCTGCAGCAACACCATGTATTTTCCCAGATTAATTGATGGAACAAAGCAGCAATCTCACCGGACAGTGTTTGAGAGATGAGACAAGTTTTCACCTTATCCCCACCCAGTGATCTTTAGGTATTAGTAGGCAAAGAAAGTAATCTAAACTTTTCTGTCCCTGCAAACTGTGATGTGTGCATATGAGCATGCCCACATATGTGAACTCCTTGGTCTACTAAGCAACCATGGATGGACCCTCAAGGTCAAGAAAGTTGTGCACTCTGCACTAAAATGCATAATCTCAAGCAGAAGTGAAAATTTCTATGAATGTGTCCTTACAGCCATACTTCTGGAAGAGAGAGTAGCAAGCCTGGGGCTCACTTAGGTCCTCCATGAAATACTAAAATATTTAGCCTTACATCTGAACTGGACAGCTGAGCATTAGGGGCTGTTTTAAATACAGAAACACCAAATCTGGTAACTCACATTAAGAATCCTCAGTTTTGGACGTGAAGTCTTCTCATGGCGAGAGCGGCTGCGCACTGATCTCCGATAATGCCGTTTAGTAGTCCTCCCTTCATGTCTCCCACTAGATGCTGGAATACTCTCATTACAGTCACTTAAGCCTGAAGCAACATCTGAATGTGCACTTAAAAAAAAAGCCAATGGCTAAAATTAACAATATTTTCTATATTAACCTTAACACTCATTGTACTCCCTAGTATCACCAAACAAGTGAAGTATCATTAGTGAACAGAATATGAAACAATTCTAACACAAATGCAGCTTAAAAATGTGTGTGCTTTAAGACAGACCCATCTCTTGAAAGACAAATTGAAAAGGTATAGCCCCTATTTATACACTGTTGAAGTAGATAATTTATAATTAGGTCAGGGCTTTATGGAAAAATACAGCTGTTACAGGCGCGTACATGCTCTTTATAAGCTTACATGAGAGAAGTGTTTCCTGTCATTTTACATGTAGAGACAATTGAAGAACAATGTTATGTAAGGCAGGAAGAACAAATGTGTCTGTTATTAAAAAATATTTAGATTCAAGTAAATAATTCACCATCTACCTGTCTACTGAGGAAACCAATGGCGCTGATTGTGAAGGCTGTTGCTGTACAGGTGGTTGAGGTTCTAGAGGTGCTGCTTGAGTCACTCCAGAAATAATCTGCAAAGATAAAATTTTACCTTCAAGCATCTCATTAAGGAGTTCTTTTTGCAATGTCATTGAACAGTCCATCCACTTATATAACTACAAGCTGAAAAGCACTCTCTCTAGATTATTTAAAAGCATCTAATCAGTTCAAATTTTTGAACCCTGAAAGGGGTTCTCGTGCAAATTTGAAACATCAACCATGTTATCCACTAGATGAATGTGGCACTACAGCTTGCCATGCAACCAGAAGTCTTACTAGCAGAATGTGCAACAGAGAAGCCAATGCAGAGTGCAAAGACCATTCAAATCTCTTCCAGAAACAGCAGGGCTGCAGGGAACAAGTTTGAGGAGAGACTTTTCCAGTGACTACTGAGAGTGGCATGTCTCCAACAAAAGGACTGGCATTACTAGCCATAAGAGAACTGCTAGCAAGTGTTTTGCATCTGGGAGGCCCACTCACTTCCCAACAGCACAGCCAGGGGCAACAAGGTCTCCACATTGGCATCACATTCTGCTGTAAGAGAAATTCATTTTGAGGATTAGCATTTGATTGTAAGCTTAATACCAAAAAATGGGGGTGAATTCAGGTATCATGCCCTAAATTTCAAATTCTGAAACATACACACACATGTGTATACACAACAACATGCAATATCCCATTTACCTCTAATGCTGTCTGCTGTGAGGATGCAGATGAGATCTGCTGTGCTAAACAGGAAGCGGACTGCGGCACTTGAGCCTGTCCTCCTAGACTGCCCAAAGAAACTAAAATATTCTGTTCCACATAAGGCTGCACCACTGCAGCAAGATAGCCTGGCTGAGCCATTGCATCTGTAGTTAAGGGAGGGGATAGCACTGCAGAAGGGAGGCAAGCAGAGGCCACAGAAGAGGAAGCAATATTTGAGTCCCCGGTATATTGCGTTGGTAGCCGAGGTGGGAAGCCCTGCGACAAATGAGGAAGCTAAATTAGCACATGTTAGGGTAATCTGAGGAAAACAGTATGAAATATATGGGAAAGGGGAAAAGTGCAAGCGGAGTTGTTAAAGAATTCCCCCCAGGGTGACCTATTTAGACTTCTTTCAGTATTTTTAGTTCAGAGTACCCTGGGGCCAACTGCAGTCTGCAACTCATCATGTAGCAAGTGTACCACAAAGGTAATAAGAAAATGGATTAAAGTGACTACTGCAGCAAACAGTTTTCTCATCTTCCTGTTAACTATTAGGGAACCCTTGAGGTTCCATGCTGACAAATCTACAAGATGACTCTACATTCAAACCATGAATGCCCTCTGCAACTTCTCTTTCTAGAATGTATGAAATGCAGAAACACAACAAGTAAGAATATTTTCTACGCTCCAAGTCAAAGAGAAGATGCTCATATGCATCTTGTAAACTGCAGAAGACAGCTCATGGAGCACTAAGCAAACAACTTTACACCAAGGGTAGGCTACTACTCTGGCTGTGCAGGCTACATGTGACCTCCCCCCAACCTGAAAAGGCTGTACCTCCTCAACATTTCCCAACCTTTAATTTTTTAACATTTTTTCAAATCTCTTTGGGTGGGCTAGAAAGCACACCTGTGCCTTCCAGCAGCATTGGGGGCCAGCAATTTTACCTTTGGGGTAGTTCTCTTTGTCCAGTTTTAGGCCTTTCATGTAACCAGGGCATGGAAACAAAACAAAGAGGCCTCTATTTCTCATTATGCAGTTTGTATCATGCTGTACCTGGAAGTTTACCTTTTGGCAGTCAAATTGAAAATTACAGGCCAATGTTCCAAAACCTTGTTATTGGAAGCTGAACACGTCATATCTTCCTTTTATCAACTGACTTGTTAGATACTTATTCCTTACACTTAAGCATGAGCTAGTTATTTGGAGATCTCACAGTAGTTTTGGTACTGCTCAGTCATTTACACAATGACAACAGCCATGCTAGATGTTAAGTCTTTGAATAAAAAGACAACTGGTTCATTTCAAAAGCTAGTAAAAATTCTAATCATAAATTCAGAAGACCCATCTCCTTCTGGAGCCTGAAAGTAGCTTTGTTTGGGACTCTTATCAGAGTCTAACACACCAAAGAACAGGTAAGACTGCACAGAGGGACAGTTCCTTGACAGCCATAATACCTGGTACACAGCATCTGTAGCTGGAAGTTGTACTTCAGAAGTTTGTCCCAAAGTGGCTGGCAATCCCATGGACTGAATAGCTGGCTGCAGAAGCTGTGGGAGTACCTGGTTGGACAGCTGAGTCATAGGCTGATGGAGGGTTGGATGCTGGCTAGGGACAACAGTTGAGCCCACAGGAATTGCAGGTGCAGTAGCAGATGTGGCTAGGGTAAGTAATGGCTGATTAATACCAGCTGCCATAGAGATGGGAAGAGATGGGAAGCAAGGCTGAGCCACCGACACATGAGGTGCTGATATGGGCATCTGAGAGACTGAGAACTGTGGAAGAAGGGGAGCTTGTAAGGGCTGTCCCACAGGAAGAAAGTGAGAGCCAATGGGGATGACTGGGGCAACTGAAGGCTGAGGAAGGGAAGGTGCTGCCATAGGTAACTGTGGTTCACCTTGGATGATCGGCACTGGTTGGGAAACAGGAAGCTGGGAAGGTAAAGAAAAATAGAGATAGATATTTAAGAAGCAAGGTTGCAGAAAGCAGGCTTTTAATGCATTAGTCCAGCAGTAGGCAACCTAGTGTCCTCCAGCAGTAGGCTATGGGACTACAACTCCCATGAGCCCCACCCATTATGGATAGCAGTCAGGGGTTTTGAGAATTATAGTCCAAAACACCTAGAAAGAACTAGGCTGCCCACCCTGCATGAGTCCAAGAAAGAAAAAAAGTTTTTTATCACACATAACAGAAGTGGATAAAGAATACATTCAGCAGAGTGGCTGGAAAGATCAATTTTTTAAAAAAAAAATGTCATTTTTTCCAATTTAAGAATTATGTTCGTTATTAAAGAGACTGTCACAACAGAACAGCCAGATCAATTTCAACAGAAAGAAACTCAACGATTGTTTCTTTCTCATACATTCATATATCTTTTTGCTGGAGACAAGAGCCTGATGTAAGATTATGAAAGGCCACTCAGCCACCACAAAGAGGAAAGCCTTTGTTGAGGGCTACAAAGCAGAGCAAGAAAGGAAATAGGAAGAAGATTTAGAAGCAACATTCTCATAAAAAATACATATTCCTAAGCTCACTAAGTCAAAACTCCACACACATAGGGCCAATCTCAAGTCAGTAAAAAGCCTCTAGGTCAAGAAGTATACCAGGAAGGAAACTGTAGAAAAAGAGCAAAATGAGCTCATGGAGCACTAAGCAAACAACTTTACACCAAGGGTAGGCTACTACTCTGGCTGTGCAGGCTACATGTGACCTCCCCCAACCTGAAAAGGCTGTAGCTCCTCAATATTTCCCAACCTTTAATTTTTTAACATTTTTTTCAAACCTCTTTGGGTGGGCTAGAAAGCACACCTGTGCCTCCCAGCAGCATTGGGGGCCAGCAATTTTACCTTTGGGGTAGTTCTCCTGTCCAATTTTAGGCCTTTCATGTAACCAGGAAGTGGAAATTTCCCGTTTGGGGAAAGTCTTTCTCCCTTCGTCTAAAACAGGCCAAGGGAACAACAAAACAATGAAACTGATCTCCACAGTCCCTGTAAGGCACTGAGGAAGGATTTTGGCTACAGGAGCATGTTAAGGCCTCTAGGTCACAGCATTTTGTCCAACTCTTCTCTACATCAGAACACATACATTCTCAAAAAAGTACACACCCACTTGAATTCTTTCCTGCCCCTTCGGAAACAGAGCTATCACAACATTTTAGAGTTAACTGTCAGCAAGTCTTCATGTATTGATTTTCCTTACATTAATACTTTCACATTCTTCCAGATGACACATTTTAAACTAGAGCTATACTCTTGTTTATGCCATGTAAATGGCTGAAGCTTTAAGCTCCCAAAGCTTTGTGATATCCAAATGGAAGTCCTGTAGAAGTCATGAAGTCATCGTTTACCTGTGTCCCAGCTGGTACCTGAGGCGCAGGTATTACTTGAGCTTGTTGTGTAACTGGCTGCAGTGGAGCAGGTCCACTTGACACTGATGACTGAGGAGCCTGGTACTGCCCACTCTGCTGAGAAGAGGCTGGCTGCTGGGTACTCTATTAGAGAAAATATAAAGTTGATTATTTCCTGTGGACAAAAGCACTTTGTATCCAGAAATATTTTGTCCCAGTTCATCTTGTTTGGAGTATTTCTCAATATTTGCTGAATAGTGTATTCTTTAAAAATACTGAAATATATATATCACCAACCGTGATACTCTCTCAAATATAAACGATGACAGGCATAGTCTAGTGTAAGTACCAATTTCCTTGAGAGGAGGGTATTATATATACTGAACAAGCACTGTACCCAGGTGGGTCACCTGTGACTTATATGATGTTGTTGGAACTATATTCCCATGAGCCTTAGTCAGCATGGCCAATAGTCAGGGATGATATGAACTGTATTACAGAAATTGGAGAGTCTTAGGCTCCTTGACCTTCATACGGGACAAAACCATCAACCAGTAGTCTAATAAGAGCGAGTAAGAGACTGTGTAATTACTACATCATAGTCCAATTCATTTTGATATTAATTACTCTATTTGTGAACCATTTTTCTCACTTAAAAGGTGACACTGAAGGTATACAAAGCAAGTTGTGTCAAATATCCCAAGTCATTATAGAAAATATGTGGATAACAGAGACTCACTACTACCTGTTGACTTTGCTGTATGAGCTGGGATGATGTACCCGCTGATGAACCACTTGAAGCAGGCTGTCCTTGCATCTGTGTGTAAAGGAAGTAGATACAAACAGAATCAGATCACGTGCCAACTTCTTACTGAACAAAACTAAAGAGTGTCCTGAGAATGTGGACATTACTGGATATGAATATCCACATTAAGTGCCAGCACTGCATAGTATATGTTGGTTGGGGAAATTTTTCAAAAACTCCAAAGTACTAGAAATGTACTAAAGATCTGGGTAGATCAAATTTTTGCATGAGGCATTTCTGCCTGGTAAATATTATCTTTCCTACAGTTTTACACAAAGCTCCTCTACAAATTCAGGGTAGTTTCTACATAAAACTATGCTCCTACCAGAAGATACAGAATGCTAAATTGCAATTAGGTTTACTGAAGCCACTTGTTAAAAGAATAAATAATTGTATCAAATATCTGTACTGTGTGGTAAAAACTAAGCCAATATTAATTCTGCTTTGTAACTGACAAACTCAAGGAGAGTCCCAAAACATCAAACAGTGGGAGTACCTCAAGATTGCCAGAAGGATCAGCTGGATGCTGGAAAAAACATCCAAAGCCAAAATGGTTTGCAGCTAATAATGTCCAATTTGAATAATTAAGCAAGGCAAAAAAAAAAATAATAATCTATGAATGGATGTAAAAAACTAAAATTAGAATGGCAATGACCACCTTTGCAGAGTCATTCCCATCACAATAAAACTGGATTTCATCTAAGCATGGGAAATGAAATATACACATAGTAAAAAAAAAAAAAAAAGTTAAGCCTGATAATTCTACAATGACAAGGTTGAATAAAGAGTGTTAATATTTATACAAACAACTACGTTTCTTTATGAAGAAAAAAATTAGCATAGTAACAGTGCATTCCTTGGCCTAAGTAGAAAATGTAGAAACAACGGTATAAGACTGCTACTAAATTACGATTATTTATTCATACAGTTGAAGAAGAATTAGGAGGCAAAGCTGTGGGGTCATCCTGACAAATTATTATTTCCTGAAATGACACATGTGTACACCATAAGAGATGAGGAGCCACCTTTAAGTGCTTCAAGTGAAATCTATTTCTCTCTGATTATGTTTGAATTCCACATTGCTAACAGCTCTCCACTTTTATTATTCTCTTGAATTTTTACCAGTAAATGCTGTGAATGAATTTGTTATAAATGCAATTTTCCTTGCCTCTGGTATATAAAAACAAAACGATCCAGAGAAACTGCATGGAACCACTGAAATCAACAAGGAGGAAATTACCAATACAGAGTAAGGAACAGGACAGAATTCTCTCTCACCCCTAGTTTTGCTTGTTACTAAAATCCCACTTTTACTAAAAACAGGATTTTTTTTCCAGATAAGTATTTACTTCACACATAAACACTTGACATTTGAACAGCCCTTTAAACATTTCTTACACAATATTTCATTAATATGACAGTCCTACAGAGAAGGCCAGGATTATTATTTTTATATAATATGGACGCCTCTGAGTGAGAATGTGCACTGCCTAAGTACAACTTTTCCACGCCCAAAATTAAAAGATGTCCTTAGAAGGAAAGGGAGATTCCCTCCTAGGCGCCATATTTCTAACTAAGCAGCATACATCATCAACCAGGGGAGTGATCTGATCTACAGATTCCCAACTGCTGACTTTTACTATAGTCAAAAGGAAATAAGACAGGAATTCAAATAGTGGAGAGCTGTTACATCAACTTCAGTTCTAATGCTCTGTATACACATGGTTCCTATCCCACAAAAGGAGATGCACATACTAACAAAGTATATACTTAGCAATAGCAGTTACATTTCTATACTGCTTATCAATGCAAAGCACTCCCTAAGCGGTTTACAATGTATTTTAGCTAATTGCCCCCAACAAGCTGGGTACTCATTTTACCGACCTACGGAAGGATGGAAGGCTGAGTCAACTTGGAGCCCTGCAGGACTGAACTCATAACGTTGTGGCTGCAGTACTGGCATTTAACCTCTACACCACAAAGGGTCCTTTCTATGCTTAAACATATACTTAAACAATATTACTACTCATAGTATGTATATAAAGTTTGTATATACAGTTTGTATATACATGTAAGCTCACTACTAAAGTATTGCTCTGGATAGGGTGTAATGACTGGTAATACTTTTCCAGTCTATACATTTTTAGGCTGTGAAAACTGTCCCTGAATTTCACTTACCTGAGCAGCCAAGTGAGCATCAGATAAGTTAAAAAAAAGTTTTTTAACACTGTTAAAGAAGCAGTATTTAATACCATATTAAACAACCCCACATGCCAAGGTATTGCCAAACATAAAAACACACTACATATACAGAAAACACACCAAGTGGTGCTCCTAATAAGCTAAGACCATGGGGGCTTCAACTAACACACTTCTGGGAAAGCAAAATTCCAATCTTCAATATTGGAATAACTGGAGGGAAAAATTAAGGAAAGGTTTGAACAAAGTAAGGAAGATAAGGAACCTTTGCACAATGGTGTCAGGGGAATAACTAAAAATCCAAGCATTTGTTCCTATAACCTGAGCAGAGTGTGCAGACGGTCCTGATGAAACCAGTGTCGAGAATGCTTGTTGAGATGAAGTTCCTTGTGGTAGGTGGACAAAGACCTGCGAATCTGGAAATACCTTCTGAGACAGCTGGGAAGCAGGCAGAGACAAGCCTGAACCATATGAGAAGGATGCTCCACTGGGAGGAGGAGAGAGAAAATCACCAGTGTCTGAGGAAGTCAGCTGTGATGAGTCACTGGAATATCCTGGACTACCTTCTGGCCAGCTCTGTAGAACAGAACTGCCTCTAGGTAACATGAGCTCAGAAACCAAGTAGCTGCACTGCTCTTCTGTTACAGGCTGAAGGCGAATAGGTTGTAATGTTGTTTGAAGGGACTCCTCTTGATTAAAATCAGCAGACCCTCGACGATTTCTATAAACACGCTGGGACAGGATGGTACCTTCTCCCACAGGCACACTAGGTGTCTGAACGTGGAACTCAAACACACAACTTGTTCGGCCATCCCCACTATGAGTGAGTACAGCAGGTGCAGAATGCGGAACAAATAATGGATGAACATTCATCTGTGTGGCATCTGCACTCATTGGAGCTGACATGCTAGACAATGGCAAAAGCGGATTCATTCCAGAATCCAGCCTCAAGTTCTGAATTTGTCGTGCTAGAAAAGGCTGCCCAGTTTGATACTCAAAAGACGAACCCTGAAGAGAGCCACCTTGCAAATTTCTCTGCTCAGGAGCTTGGTGCAACAGTTGCTCAGTCCCATGGGAATCATGGGATACAGCATCATAACGTTCTGGCAACTGGGACTGGTAGGGCATACCCACTAAATAAACAGCTTCTTGAGTCAACATGTTTGTTGCATCTTTTGAAGGTGCTTGTCCAGGTCTATAATCACCAAGCACTTGGGATGACTCAAATGAAGGGTCAGCCTGCATATGCTTTGCTGTAGGTTTATGAGCTGCAGTGCTCATTGTCACTAGTGCCTCTGGTGTCCAAGCAGTTGGACTACCTGGGAGAAGCAAACTCTGACCAGTCTTCAGCAAGGGCTGGAAGTGGCAAGTTTGGGCTTCAAGGATGGAAGTGCTCTTGCGTCGCTGAGAAATGGCCACCCTCGATGGGCAGATGGGAGGTGGCGAGAAAGACACTGGTCGTTCATGAACGGTTGGAAAAAATACCTGGGAATCTGGGAATGTTGGGGTTCCCCCACACGGATGCACCACGGATTGAGGCTGTATTGACATGAACAAGACAAGTAATTCACATATTATTGAAGCATATCAGCATGTTCAGCTCAATAGGCAGGTCTTTTTAGTAACCTTATAGAATGGCTACGCCTAGTTCATGGTCAACACACAAAATGCTTTGAAGTGTTACACATATCCATTAAATACATCCATGGCATATGTCGGCATCTAGGAGTATTTGCTTTTGTTAGAAGCTGCTTTCCACTCACCCATTCACGTAAGCAATTTTGCTGAATGCACTCCTTTAATAAAACCATGGTTACGCATCAACCCGTACTTTATTTTTACAAGCTGATTCCTGAAAATTATTTAGCTGTTGATTCTTTTTTTTAATGTGGGAAGGAATGGTCTCAGCTTCTTTAGAAACCTACTGATTTTTCACTAAGATTTAAAAAGGAATCCACTACAAATGGATACCATCTATGAAGCACTAAACATTAATGTACCACAGAGTGGATTTCTATTCACCAATGTCATATAAAAAGCCCTCTGTCAAATATTTGCTTGATAGTACTCCTGTATATAAAGCATTAAAATGCTCACTTTCCTACGTGATGTAATTATTCTTTGAGTTCTCATTTATATTCTAGAAAAGCAGCAGCAAATTCTCATATGACACAGTAACAACACAGAATGAAGAGTGTGAACAGATGTTTTCCTGAGCTGTAGAAAAGTAATTCTTTCTCATCTGCTTCAATAATCTTGCAAAACAACCAGAAATGAATAAGAAATATATTACACATTTTATGTGAGAGTAAGACAATTATATGTATTCTAACGTTATGAGGTAAAATTCAGAACAAACTAACCTCCAGAACAAACCAGACATGTAAGATTCTACTAATCTCACACGTTAAGCTGTTATACCCAAACAGAGAATTCTTGTGCCAAAAATAAATAACTAAATAAAATCTACAAGCAGCTCCAACTCCACAAGCTAGATAGTATTGGAGAATTATGAATATTTAGGCTCAGAGAATTTAGAATAATTAACATTAACTATAGGGAGAATAGCAGTAGTAGGAAAAATCTAGAATGTGGGAAAAGACACCAGAATAGGTCTCTGGCCTTTCAGTAATTTCAGTCTTTTGACTATACTGCCTGCTTATGCGGAACTTTTCTTCATAACGCACAGGGCCAGAAAGAAGTCCTCTGCCTGAAATAGCAGCTAGCATTCCCAGACAGATGCACCACCATTAATAACACTGTCATGGTTTTAAGATGTGTTTCTATTGTTTCACTATCCTTACAAGTACAGTTAGTGGGAGCACAGGAGAAGGCCACCTCACTACTTGCTCCCAGGCTCTGGAACTCTCTTTCCAAAGAGGTTAGATTGGCACCCTTCTTGCTATCCTTTTGCACACAGATGTTTCAGCAGGGCTTTGAGGACTCACTGTTCAGGGGAACAGGCCTTTCATAATATGTTGCATTGTTTGCATTTGTTGCTGATTTTCTTTTTAATGGTTTTGCTTTTAATTGTTCTTAATTTTCTTATAGTTTAATTACATTTATAAGGTCGTATGGTGTGAACATTTTTAGCTGTATCTCTTTCAACTTTTGTAAGTCCCAGATTGGGAAAAGGTAGGATACAAATAAATAAATATAAATAATCACAGGTGTCATCAGCAACTGTCTCCCTTTATGTCGCGAGAGGGAGGGGAGAGCAGAAATCCTAACTGCTGCCACAGTGAATTATCCAAATATAAGAAACCACAACTAAACCTGGAAGGGTTTTCCAGAAGCTTTAATTGCATTAGCTCCCAGCGCTGGGTAGGAAAAGAATCAGTTTTCTACTAACACAGGGCAAACACAGTTCCTCTTCTCTTTTTTTAGTTAATTCTAATAATGAAGCCAGGATGTATTTAATGATGACTTATCTTCAATGCACCAGGAGGCATACAGTGACATACAGGGTTGACAAAGAGGGCAGGCAGGCTGGAGCGCCGGTGGCTGCGTGGAGAGGCGGTGTGCATGGGCAGGACACTCTCCAGGGCTTTGGAAAGCTTTTCACCAAAGGTTTCGTCAGGGGCAGTCCGAAGGCAAGAAGGAGAAAGAGGTGCAGACAACACCGATGGCGGAGTGGAAGGAGCACTGGGAGGGATTTGGGACAGAGGGGGGAAAGAAAGAGGGGAAGCACAAACTGACATGCTACAGCCACGTGGAGGCTAGGGAAGAAAACAAAAAGAAGTGAACACAAATCACATGACCAATGAGCTGGAACTGAGGAAGACACAGTCATAACAAAGGGCCAATAGCAGTTGTAACATTAAGGACATGAAGAAATTTGACACAGATATCACAAAGAAAGAGGACTATGTACACCTCTGAATACTGAAGGTTTTTCTTCAAATATCAGCTTCCACTAGCTCTTAATTGTCCTCCTACGAACAGTTTACATACATGCAGGAAGAGACATTTGCTCTCAGAACACAGCTCCAACAGAATGTGCCAAAGTTGTTTCCAGCACGAAGAAATCTGACATATAAAAGGCCCAAGGAATCTTAAGGAGGCCATCAGAAGTTCATACTGATTTGGAATGGGCAAAGTGCTGTGCATAGAAAAATGTTTCTTCCTTCCACACTTTAGTAAAACGGTATTTTAGTTTTTTTCCCCTGAGACACCATATATTTTGTTCTAAAACAGATTCACTTCCTAAAATAAAAGATGTGACTAGAAACATTTAATTCTTTATTCAGACAAGGATTACAAGACATCAAGAATCAACTACATCATAAACTGTGGAACAGGATTAGACCTTAATTTAAAAGACAATTGTCACAATTTGACAGTCTTCTAGGAAAGGAGTTTGTTAGAGAAGATAGTTGCTGCACTTTGTCTACAAACGCAGGTTACTGTTTGATTTTTCTGATTGAAGAAATTATCTCCTAGATTACATATTTTTAAATGCAAACGTTCCTCCAGCAGACAGCCGCTTTTTCCCCAAATATTTTCCTAGAACATTTTTAAAACGAATCTACCTGTTCAAGACTTCTCTCCCAATGAGACTCTACTCAGAACTGAACTTCCAGAGAAGGCCAGACAGAAGTTTCTCTGGAAGTCTTTGATTTATTGTCTAAACCTGGTCTGCTCAGAAGAACCCTTAGCATATTCTTTTAAGTGTTAGCCATGATTATTCAACCTTGAAGCAAGGCATGTGAAGATTGCTTAATGGGTTACTTACTTAAGCTATGGCACTGAACTGAAACATAGAAACTAAAATAAAGAGCCAAACTTAAAAAAAGACATCTAAAATGTCTTGTTCCATGTTTTAAAAGGGCACAAAACTTCATAAGTGAATTTGATAAGAAAAAAAAATGTGTTCTGTTTGTAAAGGCTGAAATGATTCTTCCTTCAAGAAAGAATTACCTTCTCCAATAACTCTTCCCAGTATGATTCACAGCAATGTATATTTATAACAATAACACAGATTACAGAATAAGAAATTCTGTATCCACTGGACATGGATGGGTTATTTGAGGAGCAGTTACTTTTTTGCCTGTCCAGACTCCACAAGCAGCAAATTTTGTAAAAAGAGTTTAAGAGTAGAGTAGGGAAGCATGTTTTCTAGAAGATCCCCAAAATCAGCTCTGAAAACATACCAGAAAAGGGTACCAAATAAAGGGCAACACAAATGAACACATGAAGTGGGAAAGGTAATTGTGCCCATGAGCAATTTAAATGCAAGCTGTAAATAAATTGCAACACAGAAGTGGGTTCATTTCAAATTGCAGTGTTTGCATGCAGCATTCTATAATGGTTAGGAATCCTTACCTTTTCCAGCTGTAATTGAAAACTTAAACAACATTCACAAAATGTATACATTCTTCTACTATACTCAGCTATTTTGTAAAGGTCACGGTTACTTTCCTCATACAGTATTAACTGTACCTGTAGTTCAATAATGCTTGCTGCTCAGCAGTTTTAGATATCATCAACTAAATGGAAACGTTTCCTTGTTCGCACACATCTCTTGTCCTCACACATTCACATTACAGATACTAGCTAAAATCCTAAAAACTTTAATATAGAACAAATATATGCCACTAGACCTCAGAGCTGAGTAACAGCCACCACACCCTTCAGCTAACACCTTGTGCAAATTGATTAGCTCCCCACCCACCAAATCAAAAGTAATACAGAGGTCTGTGTGTGTACTTGCAAAATGCCACTGCATATATGCAACCACTGTGGTAGTGTGGTATTCCAACAGGAGTCTAGCAACACTCTAACAAAGGAAGCACCATCAGAATAGGGCATTTTACGTCCTTACACATATAGTCTCCTGTACGCACATTTGCATGCACAGGACCTATTCTTGACTTTAAACCTCAGATCAGAGCTTTTTAATCATCTACATAAACTCAGGAATATGGAACAAGGGTGTATGAGAAGTTTTTGCTCTGCTACTTCACCCTTATACTTACCATTGGAGAAGGCTGATATCCTCCAGGCTGTTGGGACTGTGACTGGCCAACTGCATACCCCGAGGCTGGAACGGGTGGAATAGGCTGCTCATGCTGGGATCCGTATGAAATGGTCTGTTGGCTACTCACACATGATTCAGTAAAGACAGATGACCCCTGGCCACTATCAACTGTGCCATCAGCTGTGAAGACAAAAATATTGAGTTTTAATTTAAACCGCATCCCAGGTTAGTGATTTCATGTCAACTTCAAGGGCCAAAACTGCTCACTTTACTTCCATTGTACTGAGAGAAAGCTGCACTCAGTACTAACAGTGATCTATGCCCTCATTCCTCAAAGCACACTACAGAGCATCAGAATCTGTATACAAGAGGGTGTATGCCAGTAAGGCAGCAGGTGAAACTAAAAACACAAGATAGAAATCCTGCCTATAAATCCTTTCATTTTCAAAATCTTGAGACAATAACCATGCAATTCACATTTTTCTCCAATGAAAAAATGGCTTCAAGCAATGATCCTAATGAAGTGAGGAGATTATCAAGCAGCAAAAACACGTATCAACATCCTGACACCATGCCACTTAACACATCTCCTCTATTTCATTCCAGGGATCCACTTCAAAAGCTCTTCCTGTAAACTACAGGGATACCACAGGAATCAAACTTTGGGTCCTCTTTTTTTTTTAATCATATCCCCTTCCTCTTGGATTTTTTAGTTCAAATTTGGGTTTCATTTATGCAGATGAGATACAGATTTTCCATAGTCTCCTGCTGCCCTATTCCTGCAACTACCTACTCCTATACCATCTCAAAAAAAATCATTATATAAGCATATCTTAATCAGTTTCCTTGACTCTTGACCAGTTTCCTTCAACTATTTTCATTTTTAATTTTTTTTTCTGGAGTGATTAACACTGATATACATACAAAAAATATTAAAGCAGTTAATACGACACCATTAGTGCTTCACCTATAACTAATAAATTGTCCCAACAAACATATTATTGCTACAACCCTCCATTCCCCCCCCCGGCTAGGTAACAAAATTAATTTTTATTTAAAACTCCTTTCATTTGATGCAGAGAATCATATTAATTGTATCTTTTATAATTCTATACCCCTTCCTTTCTTTAATTGTTTCTACTGGTTTGTTGCTCTTCCTTAGCCAATCCCCTCCTTTCGGCTGAGCCATATATCCCATTCTTCTTTCTAATATAAAATCAAATATTATATATTCTGAAATATAATATTGCCATCTGTCTACCTTCCATTTTCATTCCTCTTTGAGTTTTAACCTTCTCCCCCGCCACTCACCTCTCTCTAAAACAAGAGCAACACTCATTTCTCTTCCTGCAAATATTAGAAACTTCAAACTTCTCCTAGATTTTCTCAGCACCAGCTCCAAGTTCTTATTGCCTTTTCAATTTTTTTTTATTTTTCAATCAAGTTCTTATCCTCTTGATCTTACTGCAACCTTTACTCAGTTGACTCTGTTCCTCTGTTGCTTTCCCTTCATGTCACAGGATCTACTAATTCTGTCCTCCGTTGGTTTGTATTTTGTCTCTCATCAGTTATTTAATACAATGGCTGGAGGTCATACATCATTTTCTTCCCTTTCAGTCAGAATTCCACAGGGTTCTGTTCTGGATCTTTTGTTGCTTTTCTCTTCATATGCTATCCCTGGGTAACCTTATTCACGCTTATGGCCCTCAGTATCACTTTTATGCCAATGATATTCAGCTGTATCTTTCAACTCCAGAACATCCTTCTGACATTCAACATCTTATTTTAATATGTCTGTCAGCTATACAGCAAAGACAGAATTGCTTATTTTAACACCCAAGCCACTTGCTCAATATTTTTATGTGTTTTCAAATTAACCCCAGCTTATGGGGAGCCTATCATAGGGTTTTCCTGGCAAGATTTATTCAGAAGTTTCCCTCTGTCTTCCTTTAAGACTAAGAGTGTGTGACATCCCAAGGTTACCCAGGGGGTTTCCATGGTTGAGCAAGGGTTCCAGTCTGGGTCCTTCCTGACTCCTAATCCACCTCTCAAAGAACTATGCTCACTGGTTTGTTCTTCCCAATGTACATTCTCTGTTATCGTTAATAGTGTTTCCTTCATCTTGTGGAGGAAACACACAGTCTTGGTTTTATTTTGCCTCCCCTCTTTGTCTTTTGTTCCTTACAGTGAGGCTATAACTAAGTCATGTTGCTTTTTTCCCTATAATACCATAATGCAAGAGTCAAATCCTTTTTATCTATGAACCAAAGTCTTTGCAGAGGAAACAGATAAAAAAGATTTGACTCTTGCAGTATGGTATTATAGGGAAAAAAGCAACATGACTTAGTTACAGCCTCACTGCTCTTTTCCCATTTTGCTCTTTTCCCATCTTGATTACTGTGATCTTTGACTGGTCTTTCATTTCATCTTAGTTCTCTAGTTTCGATATTCTGCTGCCTAGATTATCTTTCTACCCTATCTTTTTTAATAATGTCACACCATATTTGCTGTCCCTTCACTGACTTTTAGATTCCTTTTAGAATCCAGTACAAGCTTCTTGTCTTAACTTTTAAAACCCTACATGAGCTAGCTCCTAATTTTTCAGCTCTGATTTCTCTTCAACTCCCTGTTCAGGATCCTTGTTCTATGAAATCTTAACCCAATATGGCTTTCCTCTTCTTTGGTTTAGGCCATTTCCATACTAGACTGTTAGAGTGCTATTATTCCATAGTCAACATCCTATGGAATCCTGGGGTTTGCAGTTTAGGGAGAGGCCTCAAAGGCCACTCCCTAAACTGCAAACCCCAGGATTCCATAGGATGTTGAAAGTGGAATAATAGTACTCTAACAGTCTAGTGTGAAAATGACCCTAGTTTCACTTTTTCTCTTGCTACTTCATACTCTTGGAATTGTTGGTTGAGGCACATAAAACAACACAAAACACAAAACTACATAAAAATTACTGTTACGCAAAATAAAACATGATTTAGTGTTACATGCCAGTACAGATGGTGGATAATAAATGCCAACAGCCATCTTGTCAACGGAGATGATCTATGGATTGTATGTCCTCTTTTCAGAAGATAAACAGTCTTGATCTCCCTTGAAATTCCCAGAATAAATCCACTTTTAGGTGCACAACAGATATCTCCAATTTATATACTCAATTCTCAATGCTCCTCCCATTTAATAACAATTTAACTCACACTCCCCTTGCCTCACACTTTCCTTGTAACCAAAGTGAAAAGATGCAATCTATAAAATATTTTCTCTAATAATGGATTGGGTGCTCAGCAGGAAGTAATTTTTGGAAGAAGAATACATATGTCTCTTCTGGACAAGTATGCCTTTAAGGAAAGTTTTTGTATACCCATAAAAAAACTGATCAGTGTTTTAATTCTTTATAATTCTGGACAAATAATTTTTAAAATCACATTTTCCACTGTAAGTAGAAGTACACTGTACAATCTGGTTGTCATATCACAGAGAACTATCTAGTTCCATTATTATACTCATGTTTTTACCTCAGTTTCAGTTCTCAAATTACTAAGCTGCCTGTCATTAATTTATTTATTTTTACATCTTCAGTCTGCCTTGTAGGCACAGATCTCACAAGATGCTTAGAAGCACAACATAAAATATGGAAGACTAAAATATTTATCAAATATCATCTTAAGAAGCCCAGCAGCAAAAAAGGCCAATATCCTGTGTGACTAAACAGTTCAGTAAAGTTATTTAAATCTCATCAGCATCCTTAGGGGTCATCTGACACAAATGCATGTTCAAGTCCCATCTGAAAGTAGACAGTATAGTGATTAAATATAACTGAGTTGGGAGCAAGTACCTCAGCCACCTGCAAAAGAAAAAGAGATCCAGTTGCAACCTTGCACCTGCCTGCATTCTGATCACAATGAGTATGTGCTATTATTTTCCTGCTTGTGAAACATAATTACTGTATTTGCCGGCATATAAGGCACACCCCACTTATACACTGGCAAATACTATTTGCTGATGTATAACATACACAAGAGTATCAGATGCACTCCATTTTCAAGCAGCATTTTTCAGGGGGGGAAATAAGTCTTATATGCCAGTAAATACAGCAACTGCTATAAATATATCTTTTAGGTTCAGAAACAGCAGCTCTAAAAATGAAGAAGATATACAGTTGCTATTATGATGAGAGGGGTACTTTGTCCCACCGCTTTCATAAAATTAACTGAGAAACTAGAGATAGTACAAAGATGAACAGGTTGCTTACCTGTAACTGTGGTTCTTCGAGTGGTCATCTGTGCCATCATACACTAGGAGCTTTAGCGCCTGCGCGGTAGCGTTCGGAAACTTCTAGAGCTTGTTCGCTTGGCGGGAACCCCCCCCACGCCGGTACTGCGCATGCTCCTCCCGCCGAGCAACGGTCTCTCCTCAGTTCTGTCGTCCGCCGTAGAACCTACAGGGACCTGAGAAAGAGGGGAGGAAGGGCGGGTGTGTATGATGGCACAGATGACCACTCGAAGAACCACAGTTACAGGTAAGCAACCTGTTCTTCTTCTTCGTGGTCTCTGTGCCTTCATACACTAGGAGACTGTGTAGCTTACCGGTCGGACGGCGGGTCAGGTCCTACAGCACGGAAGCCAACACCTCACGTCCAAACCGGGCATCTCTGCGCGACCGGCAGTCGAGCCTGTAGTGGCGCACGAAGGTCGATGGTTGGGACCAGGTCGCCACACGGCAGAGTTCATGCAGGTCAACTCCTCGCAGGAGGGCCGCAGAAGTAGCCACAGCTCTGGTGGAGTGGGCTCGAAGCAGGACTGGCGGAGGCTTCCTCGCGAGCTCATACGCCAGTTCAATAGTCCTCACCACCCACTTGGAGAAGCGCTGGGTGGACACTTTTAGGCCCTTCCGACGTCGCCCATAGCAAACGAAGAGATGCGGCGTCTGTCGGAAGGAAGCAGTCCTGTCCTTGTAGAAAGCCAATGCCCGACGCACGTCCAGGGAGTGGAGGGACCGCTCCAACGGTGTCGTCGGGTTCGGGAAGAAGGCAGGCAGGATGATGTCCTGGTTGAGATGGAAACTGGACACCACCTTTGGCAGGAACGAGATGTCAGGTCTCAGGACCACCTTGTCCCTGTGGAAGACCGTGAAGGGCTCATCGGAACGAAGAGCCGTGATCTCACCCGCTCGCCTCGCTGAGGTCACCGCTACCAGGAAGGCAGTTTTCATTGTCAGGAGCCTGTCATCCGAGGTCGCCATTTGGCTCGAAGGGCGGCTTCGTCAGCTGCGAGAGCACCAGCGAGAGGGACCACGGCGGTAGCGGCGGCGATACCGGCGGGTAGAGATGATGAAGTCCTTTCAGGAACCGCTTAACGGTATCGTTCCTGAAGAAGGCCGAGGCAGCAGATCGTGGCGGTTGGTATGCCACGATCGCGGAGAGATACACCTTCAGGGATGGAAACGCCAGGCCCTGTTGCCGGAGGTGCAGGAGGAAGTGCAGGACGGTCGAGAGCCCCGCGGGCGATACCGGCTCACTCCTCTCGTTAGCGAAGGTCAGGAAGCGTCGCCACTTGTATTGATAGTTGCGACGGGTGGATTCCTTCCTGGCCGCGACGAGGACGGTACCGAGCACGGGATCGTCTAGTGCGATATCCTCCAGGCATGGAGGGCCAGGCGTGGCAGGTCCGGATGGAGGACTCGGCCGCCGGAGTGGGAGAGCAGGTCCGGTGTCGGTGGCAACCGGAGCAGGTCGTCTCGTGCGGCTTGTAGCAGGGGTGCGAACCAATGTTGCCTCGGCCAGTACGGGGCTACCAGGATCGCGTCGGCTCGGTCGGCGAGGATCTTCGATATCGTCCGGCCGAGCAGCGGGAACGGCGGGAACGCGTAGAGGAGTTCCCCGGTCCACGGAAACTGGAAAGCGTCCCCGATGGAGGCACGATCGTGGCCCGCTCTGGAACAGAATCGGCGACACTTCGCGTTTTCCCTGGTCGCGAAGAGGTCGATCGATGGTTCGCCCCAGCGGTCCCGAATCAGTCTGAACGCCTCTCCGGAGAGAGACCATTCGTGATGGGATGAGGTGTCCCTGCTGAGGGCGTCTGCCGTGGTGTTCTCCTGCCCGGCCAGGTGAACCGCCACGGGATGCGTGTGCAGGCGAATGCACCAGTCCCACAGGTCGAGCGCGATGTGGAGCAGGGTCGTGGAATGAGTCCCACCTTGTCTGTTGATGTAGCAGACGGCGGTGGTGTTGTCCGTCAGAATCAGGACCGTGCGCCCCGCCACGGCATGGCGGAACGCCCGTAGGGCTTTCCAGACGGCGAGCAGCTCCAGCGCGTTGATATGGAGAGCGGTCTCGTCGTCGGTCCATCTGTCGCGGACTCTGAGATCGCCGCAGTGGGCACCCCATCCATACAGGGAGGCGTCGGTCGTTACCGTCACCTTCGGTGTCGGCTGTTGGAAAGGCATCCCTGACATGAGATTGCATCGCGACTGCCACCATCGGAGGGATGAGCGGACGTCTCCCGGCAGCTGCAGTCGGAGTGTCTGTTCGTCTCGCAGGGGGTCGAATATGCGGACGAACCAGTGTTGAAGAGGTCTTGCTCTCAGCCTGGCGAGATATGTCACAGCGGTCGTCGCAGCCATGTAGCCCAAGAGCTGCTGGACGCTTCTCGCAGATAACGTCGGGGCCGTACGAGCGTGAGCGGCGGCCCGGATCAAGGTTCGTGCTCGAGACTCTGGAAGGTACGCCCTGGCGGAGGTCGAGTCGAGCGTCGCCCCGATGAAGTCCAAGATCCTCGCCGGCTCGAGGTGGGACTTCTTCGGATTCACTCGTAGACCAAGGCGGGTCAGGAGTGACAACGTCATGTGGACGTCGTGGTAAAGTCTCTGTTTGCAGGACGCCACCAACAGCCAATCGTCGAGGTAGGGGAAGACGGAAGCGCCCTTCGTCCGCAGGTAGGATACCACCGGGGCCATGCACTTGGAGAAGACCCTGGGGCAGTCGAGAGTCCGAACGGCAGCACCTTGTACTGGTAACAGGTGTCGTCGACTGCGAAGCGGAGGTACCGTCTGTGCTGCGGGCGAATGGCGATATGGAAGTATGCGTCTCGGAGATCGATGGAGGCGAACCAGTCCCCTCGATGTAGGAAGGGTAGGATCGACGGTATCGTGACCATCTTGAACCTTTTGGGGCGGATGTAGTAGTTCACCCCTCTGAGGTCTAGGATCGGCCGGAGGGTACCGTCGGCTTTCGGTACCGTGAAGTACCTGGAGAAGAAGCCGGTGGTCTTGGCCTCTTGCGGGAGCTGCTCGATCGCCCCTTTCTGGAGGAGGGATTGGATCTCTTCCAGGAGGGCCGGACTCGACGGCGTGGAGTAGTAAACGCCGCGAGGAGGAATTCGAGAAACTCGATGGCGTAGCCAAGACGGACGATGGAAAGCACCCAAGAGTCCGTAGTGACATACTGCCACTCCGCTAGGTGTCGAGCGAGAGTCGGTCGGTCTCCGAGCGCTGACTGGTAGGCTGAAGAGTGGGTATTGGTGGGTCCTGCCAGGCACGTCAAAACCGAGACTTTGTCTCGGAGGAGGACTTCTTCGACGAAGGCGGGCGCCGCCTAATCGTGCGTCTGGCCGATGAGCCGGAGGACGGTCTCGACTGTCCAGACTGGGCCGAACGCTGGAACGACGAGGTGGAAGATCGTCGCCAGGATGGGCGGAAGGTGGAGGCCCTGCGGGCCTGCGTGGCCGGCTGCAGCCCGATCTTTTTTGCGGTCAGTCTCGCCTTGACGAGATTGTCCAAAGCTTCGTCTGTGGACGAATTGAATAGGCCTTCACCGTCGAAGGGGAGATCTTCAATCCTCCTTCTGGTGTACTCCTGGATGTCGGCCGGTCGCAGCCAAGCATGGCGGCGGAGGCCGACGGATCCCGCCATGACCCGGGAGGCGATCTCCACTGCGTGCCGGGAGGAGGCCATCTGGTGCCGAGCGATGGAGATAGCCTCATTGAAGATCACGGAGGAGGCTTGGCGGATGTCCTCCGGTACCGCTTCCATCGCCGGTTGCAGGCGATCGAGCACTTTCTTCAGGTATGCCGCGAGGCAAGCCTGAGTGTTGGACAGCCTGATCTGCAAGGAGGCAGCTGAATAGAACCTCCTTGCGTAGGCGTCCAACTTCCTGCCCTCTTTTTCCGGCGGAGTGGTGTGTTGCCTGCCGGAGCCCTTCGTCTGCGCGGATTTTGACGACCACAGAGTTCGGTGCAGGGTGATTAAATAGATAACCGGCGTTATCCTTCTGCACCCTGTAGAGGTTTTTAACCGCTGCGGTATCGGCTGAGCCGAGGCCGGCTATCCAGGCGGCCTTCACCAGTCTGGATACCCGGGGCAGGAGAGGCAGCGGGGCCGTGGAAGGTCGCTTCTCCTCGAAAACGGAGAAGGCTGGATCGTCATCCTCCGGCTCCGCATCGGCGATCTTAAGGCCGAGGGTAGTGGCCATGCGGAGCAGCATCGCAGAGAACTGGTGGACGTCCTCTGGAGCAGAATCTGGGATCGGGTCCCCGAATCCCAACGGAGGAGACTCCTGGGGGGCCGCCTCAGACACCTCAGACTCTGCACTCGAGTCGTACGACTCCGAGCTCGGTGAGTCCTCCGCCGCTCGCTCTCCGGCTCCTTCGTAGTCGCCGCAGGTGTTGCCTTCCTAGGCTTCTCCGCAGCCGGGGCGGTGGTAGCAGCAGCGTCCCGCTTGGGATGGCTGACCACTGACTTCACCCTCTTGGTGGTGACCGGGGTAGTCTGGCAGGCTGACGTCGTCGTAGCCCGCTCAGTCACCACCGACTCCGTAGGGCGCGTCGCCGTTGCCGTGACCCTAGGAGGTGGCGATATCGCCCGATACCGTGGTGAAGGCTCCCTCGCCCTATGATATCGAGGGGAGGGAGAGCGGCTAAAGGAGCGGCGGTCCGACGGAGATCGGCTTCGGCGTCGACGGTACCGAGCCTCGTCCCCTAGGCGAGCGCGATTCGCGCTGTCGACGAGGTGACCGGGACCTCCGGAAGGTCTCCCAGCGACTCGGGCCACGATGGTACCATCCGGTACGATGGCGAATGCGACCGATAGGAGGCCGGGCGCTCTCTCCATTCAGATTCCCTCGCGTACCTGGCCACGTAGGACGCCGAGGTGTATCTGGAGGCAGACGAGCGAGGTTGTTCCTCTCTTGTCTCCCTCGGAGGCGGCGAGGCCACCGGACGCTCGGAAGAGCGGGACCGGGACCTGAAGGAGGTCGAACGCCGCTCCGGAGAAGCAGAGGGCTCTCTCTGCTGCAGGTCGGCCGACCTGCGACGGCTAAGAGGGCGGTGGCGCTCCTCCACCAGGGTTGGAGGGTCTGCCACAGGCGAGTCCGGGCGCTGTTGGGGAACGTCCTCGATCTCATCCTCCGAGAGGTCGACGGACTCGCCTCGCCCTTTGGAAGGCTGCTGAGTAGGAGGAGGAGTAGGAGGTTGAGCGTCCCCAGCCGGGGAGCGCTTCTTTTCCTTCTTCTTCTTCTTCTTCTCCTTCTCCTTGCCCTTGCCTCCATCCGGAGCAGGGCGCTTTTTTGCAGGCGTCTCCGTAAGGGGAGCCTCAGCCTTCCTCGCCGTCGAGGATCCTTTCGCTGACTTGGCAGCCGCCGACAGCTTCGGGATCCTCGGTAACGCCGAGATCGGCGTTTCGCCGGTACCGAGCCCGATACCGACGAGGTGGACGGAACGGCAGCCGCCGATACCGTCGATGGCGTGGTCGTCTTCTTGTCGGCCATCTTGGAAGTGGAGGTCTCGTCTATCGCCCGCAGAGACTGTTCCCAACAATAAGATTTGAGTCTCGCGGAGCGGTTGCGAAGAGTTTGGGGAGTAAAATCCCTGCAAATTGGGCAAGTCCGGATGTTGTGGGACTCGCCCAAACAGAAGAGACACTCCTTATGGCCGTCGTTGAGGGCAACCTTGCGGCCGCAGGACACGCACTTCTTAAAGAGCGCGGACATAAGACGAAGAAACGCCAAACTCCGAAATCCAAAAAGACGAAAACCGAAGGGGGAGTCCGAAAGAGAGGTCAAAGACAGTCCGAAAGTCCGTAAAACCGTGAAAAAACAGCAAGCCAAGCACGACGTGAGAGGAACAAACTAAAGAACCTTCCGTACGCGGCGGCGGACGAGAAAGAACTGAGGAGAGACCGTTGCTCGGCGGGAGGAGCATGCGCAGTACCGGCGTGGGGGAGGGGTTCCCGCCAAGCGAACAAGCTCTAGAAGTTTCCGAACGCTACCGCGCAGGCGCTAAAGCTCCTAGTGTATGAAGGCACAGAGACCACAAAGAAGAATTTGCGCTCCAATTAGCTGATGATAAGTAAACTCCTAAGATGGTGTATGAAGTGACCAGGTGCATGCTCCACTGTTACAAGCTCTGATCTTTAAGGTTTTGCTAATGTTTTCTAGTGTGATCATGTAGAGTTGATCACCCCCACAGATGAGGATGGAAACAATTATCTAAACAGGCTCTACCGGCTTTTGGTTACATCTAGAAAGCATGAAATGTCAGCAGCAGTGCTCTGTACACTGCAGCAGCCACTCTGTGATTACAATACCTTAAGGCAAAATGCTAGAATTTAATCTTTGAATGTTAACTGTAAGACAAGAAAGACTAAGGTGCATATACAAGTGTGTTTTTAATATTATTTCCATACAAGACAATCAAGCCATAAGATAACTTTGCTGGGAATGAAATATGACAGATATATTGTGTCTGAGTGGCTGTGCCTTCAAGCTGCCTGTGGGCTTATGGAGACTCCATGAATTTTCTTAGGCAAGGAATACTCTGTGGTGGTTTTGCCAGTTCCTTCCTATGAAATGTTGTGTAGACAGCCTTAATCTGAGTTCAGGTCCCACAGCCCAGGGGGACATGCAAAGAGGGATCAGGTGACACATAGAACCAATACTTACATAAAACAGAAATGCTGGGCTGCTGGTACTGCAGCTGTTGATGCTGATCAGCTTCTGGTTCCTCAGGTTCTACTTGTGTAGAAACTGAAGTTGAAGTAGTGGGGATGGTAGCAACACCGGTAGCAGGCGAAGCATGTTTTGTTCCTTGCTGGGCCGCACCTGATTGTAACTGCTGTTCTGTCTGTTGATTATGACTGACTTCTTCTTGTTTTCTTTTCTCCTGTTCTTCTCTCACCAACTGTCGCTGCTCTCTCTTTCTCTTAATTAAGGACACTCTATCCTTTATTGCTTTGGCCATTGTTTTGTGATCTCCTTCACAGACATATCCAGACTCAACCTGAACAGAAATTGTAAATTTACTCAAGTGAAGTAAATTAAAATTACATCATTACAATTTCATATTAACAACATGACAATCAGGTATTTTTAACACTTAAACAAATCCTTCTTTGATCACTCATGCAAATAATTAGAAGCTGTGTCCTGTCAATAATTTTGCAAGAACCTATCATCAAGAACATGAGCTCAGTGCCAAAACAAAGAAAATCCCCACATGCAGCAATGGGTAACACATGTGCTATCACTCTTGGAATCTGTATTGTATTGTATTTTCATTGAACAGGCATCAAGTGTATTCACTGTTAACAGCTATCCTTTGTTCTAGAAGGGAAGCAAAGTCATGACATAATGCCTCAGAACAACTGGCAGTAGCAAAGGTGGGCTGCACCAGCCATTTGTTCAGAAGTACAAATGTGGACTCAATTTAACACAGATCCCCACATTCCCAGCATCTGATGAGGAATCTTTTACCCTGAAGCACACTCTGGCATATATGGAACTGATCTAATAAGCGGATCTGCCAGCGGGGAGTATGTATACGTCAAACACTACGCAGCTTAGACCACCTACCCAAACCTGCCCAGACACTTAAATGACAGCTGAGGATGCCACACTCAGGGACATACTTGTGTGACTTCAAGATGTTTCCAACTTATGGCAACTCTAAGCAGAACCCATCACGAGGTTTTCCTGGAAAGATTTGCTCAGGAGGTTTGTCCTTGCCTTCCTCTGCAACTGAGAGTGTGACTTGCCCAACGTTACCGAGTGGGCTTCCATGGCTGAACAGGTATTCAAACTTGGTCTCCAGAATTATAATCCAATGCTTAAACAAACACCCCACATTGGCTCTCTCAAAGGCACGCTAATAAAGTCCATTTCTACACTGGCCCCATCTCATACCTTCCCTTCTGCAGCAGGTACATTGAGCATCTTCTCTTATGGCCCTTATAGATCTTGATGTCAGGAATGAGACAGAACAATATCTGCCCTCTTATATTAATTTAACAGAAGCCTCTTATAAAATCCTCGGCATTTTACACATTAGAAGTAAAAAACAGAAGTCTCAAGTTTCAAATTACCACACTTGCCAGTGTTTAAGATGCACTTTTTCCCCTGAAAAATAACATTTAAAAATGGGATCCAACTTATGTGCCAATGCATCTTATATGCCAGCAAATACCAACCTCTTTCCTATGCATTTTGCCACCACATGAGTTCTCAGAGCTGAGGCAAAACGCATAGGAAAGGGAAGGTGAGCTCTAGAGGGTTAAAGACGTGCTCCCATGAGGCTTCCTCTATCCTTCCTTCCCTTTCAATTTTTGCTTTGGCATGAGTTCTCTGTGTTGGGGCACAATGCACTGGAAAGGGAGGGGGAGTCCTGGAAGGGGAAAGGAATCCTCATGCGAGGCTTTCCCCACTCCACTTTCCCTTCTGTTTTGCATGGGAAGGGAAAGGAGATAGCTCGGGGGGGGGAGCAAAAGTTAATGCAGCTTTCTTTTTGCCCTTCTGGAGCCCCCTCCTTTCCCTTCCCCTGCAAAATGGAAGCGAAGGAGGATGGGGGAAGCCATGCTATTTTTTAAAACGAATCCCCCCCCCCAAAATAACGTTTAAAAAACAGAGTGTGTCTTATACGCCGGCAAATACGGTACGCAATAACGTAAACAGACAGGTGTTTTCCATATAGAGTAGAAGTCTCCTAAAGTACAGAACCTTTTTTTTCCTCCTAAAAGCAGTGCTAAAGCATCATCCCACTGAGAACTGAGTAGCTGAATCCACTCATATAATTCTTCTGGAATATCATAAAGGCACATTTCTATGTGTCCAGTGTATCTAAATAAAAGGCTACTAAATGCTTCTGGAAGGCTAAAATGAGTGGTTATTCTTTAGCCAAGAAAACTGAGATCTAGGTATGAGTGGGGGAAAAAAGATTTAGTTCAGTATACAAAAGGTAAATTATTTTTTAAAAAACATGGAGGGCCTTACATTTTGGAAACTGAGTTCTGCCAATTACTAGGTAAAATTTGCCTGTTACAAATACTGCAGTATCAAGATGAAAATTCACAATAAAGAATCATCAAAAATAATACATCTTGACTAGGTAATTTTAAAACTTGCATTTTTAACACTTTGGAGCACTGTATTTCATCCTTCCAACTGAAGCTCCTTCATCCTGCCCTACCAACTAATTTTGAAACTGATGATTTTCAAAAGTGTCTCATCACATCATATGCAAAGAAACTTTTGGTAGAGAGGAGCAGAAGTCCAAACTTTGCATCAGTGACGAAATGACAAAAGGAAGCCCAACCCTCTCATCTTTTATGACTGCCTCCAGCTAAAGATATGGAGTCAGATGTCACTCAGCTAAAGTTAGGGGCGTCAAAGAGTTCTCTCCATCATAGTGTTTTTACAGGTTTAGATTTATGTAAGCAATCAAACTGCAAATGGAACATACCACACCTAAACATTAGAGTTATTCACGGCTCTAAACTATACAGATTCCAAATCTACATTACTTACCATTTCCTGTGCTACATCTTCAGGGACATCTCTCTCCAAGTCAAAAGAAAATTCTATCGCTTCATTATCTTTGTATTTGCCCTTAAGCTTTTTAATATCTTCAATTCGTAACCAGAGCTTAATGGCAATTTTCTCACCATCATCTTCTTCTGCTAGCTCTACCCGCACACCAGTTTCTTCCTGGAAAAATGCGTGATTCAGAAGGTCCTTGATAGCATACCTGAATGTAGGAGAAAGAAAAGAACAAAGAGATTGGGGTGGGGAGGGAGAAGTGATGTTAAGTTTTACTAAGAATCAAAATACACCAAACTACATCTCCATTAAGTGGACTACACATATTTCACATCTATTATATAAAAGTCAAAGTTTGTGAGTTTGTTCATCTGTGTCAGGCAGGCCAAGACCTCATACGACTGGCTGTGTGAGGCGAGAAGACCTCATATGATTGTTTGGCTGTGAAGATTCTATGGAATCCTGGAGTTGGCAGTTCAGGGAGAGCTCTTCGGCCTCAGGCCAGTTGCTATGGAGACAAGGCCGAGCAGCAAAAGGAGGATACTGTATTCCCTTGGGAATCAAACCTCTGTATGTTAACAACTCTGAATACAGACTTGATTAGGGACTATGGGGAAAAATTACAGATACTGGACAAAGCAGTCTGGGGAATTACAGACACAGGATATCAAATCTGTGTATTTCAACCACATCTAATTCCTAAGATAAGGTAAGGCAGCATTTCTAACAAGCGTTACTTATAAGAAAATAAAATCCCTGGCAACACTGAGTAAATACGCTGGTAAGAACTAAATCTTGTTCCAAGACACTATACCCAGGCCACTTCTTCCAAGTAAAGGGAATACTACTAATACTAGATTATTGCCTCTGAATATCTGGGAATACATACTTATTTTCAAGATTGGTTTGTGTAGATATGACCAGCAGTCTAGACCAGTGGTTCTTAACCTTTTACCAGGGACCCCTTTCACCCCCAAAACTTAACTCAAAATTTAAAAGTTGCTCATCAAGCATCTTCAAGTTGGAAGAGAAGGGAGAAATAAGTTAATGCACATACTTCTACTATGATACAGCTGGGTCTCTACATATGCTAGGGTTAGGGGCACAGGACCCCGGCAAAAGTGGAGAGAGAGTGGGCACCCAGGTTCCAAACCAGGTCAGGGAAAGGAAATGAAAAGGGGGTGGGTCAACATGGTGGCCCTCTCTCTTGCCTATCTTCTTCTTTGAGTCAGGGGGGCACTGAGCAAGGGTTTGTGGTGCTGAGAAATCAGGTTGCAATCTATGTTTAGCTAGCCAGGCAGTGGCTGGTGGGATGAGGAGGAGAACCAGAGGTACATTTTTAAAGGATTGCACAGCCTAATGAGAGCCACCAAGAAAGAAGATTACACCTGAAAAGAATGGCTTGAGATATAAGAGAGCAGGGATTGGAGAAACTCACAAAATCTTCCCTCATGGGGACTTGAGGGCAAGAGTAGCCTTTTCTCCCGCTTTTCCCACCAGTTTATCACTGGAGTGAACTGAATGGCAATACACAGGCACAGCTTCCAGCCAGCCTTGCCTTGGCTCCTTTCACATGACCACTCTGCTATCACTCAGCTGCTCAGCCTATCTTGTCTCCACAGTGGAAGAGCTACATGAAATGATCCAAGGCAAAGGGTGGCTGTCAGGCTGGCTGGGCCTCTACATGGCCATTCAATCTGCTCCAGCCACAGATGGGAGAAAAGTTGTCCTCCCCCCTACAGTGCTTCTCAGGGTACAGCGGATGGAAAGGCAATATGCAGGCCTAGCTGGCAAGCCAGTCAGCATTTGCCCTTCTCCATCTCCCCCTCTCCCTCTTTCCCAGTACAGCAGTGCAGTGTACTGGGAGAAACACTTCAACACCTCCTTTGTTTTGCTTTCCTCATCAGGAGGGGAGAAGACTGAGACAAGTAAAGGAAAGAGGCAAAGGGTGTGTGTGAGAATCTCCTCCCCTTCTGATGAAGAAGGTGAAATAAAAGGGGGTTTTGGAGCCCTTCTGATAGTAAACTGTACTGCTCTCGCCTGGAAAAGAGAAGGGAGAGAGGGAGAGAGAAAAGAGCAAACTGACTGACTGGCTGTCAGCTCTGCAGTCACTCAGCCCACCTCCTCCCACAGTGGAGTGGTTACTGGACAGGCAACATGCAGATCCAGATGTCCTGCATGCCTGCCTCCCTTTGCCTTGGTTCCTCTCGTGTGGCCACTCTGTTGTGGGGAGGCGAGGGGCTGAGCAACCTTCGAGGCTTTGTGGACCCCTTGTGAGGACATCGAGGGGCCCTGAGGGTCTAAGTTAAGAACCACCGGTCTAAACTAATATACTTCTTGACACAGATTTTGGAAAAGTTTGCAGATCTAAAGTATGCAAATTGTGTAAATTTAGATGGGAATAAAATAGGGGTGTTTTTTTAATCACTCTTGCAAAAAAAAAAACCTAGCTTGTACAATTTATGATTGGGAATTAAAGAGAAGGAGTAAAAGAGACGGAGTAAAACACAATACACTTGTCTGTTGATAAGATATAGAATTTCTCTCCTTGTTTCTCATGTTTAAGAAAATACTACTAGTCATTTAGATCTCTCTTCTATATAAAGAAACTTTTTAAAAGAGATGAAGTCAGCTAGTGCCTCCTTTCTACCAAGAGATTAGCACTCCTAACTCAAAGAGGCTTAATACCGGTATATATTTTGTTTTTTTGAGATAACATCTGCAAAACAATCCAGCATTGTGTTTCTGACCATTTAAAGATTATATACTGTGGTATTTGTATTTATTACAGAACACATGACAGATTTTAAAGCAGAACTGCTTCATAGCTCCATTCCTACTTCTTAGAACCAGCACTTACCGTTCATCTTTGTTTTGACGGATGCATCCCTCAATTATTTCCTTTACTTCAGGAATTGCTACTTTATCAAAGCTTGCTGGCTTGACTCCCTGAAACACAGAAGCAGCAATAGGGAAATATGGTTAAAAAAAAAAAGCAAAATTCATCTTCAGACAAAGTGAATTTCACTTTTATAGCAACATAATTTCTAATCATGTGCACACTTTTGTTCTTCATGTACAGGAAATGCAAGAGTGATCTGGAATTGCATTTTGCTCTCTGAAGCAATTGTTTTCTTTCCAGTAGTCTAGAGAGGGGCTGCTTGTTTTACAATCCTCTGAATACAGCAACAGTTACACTGAAATGTGAAAAACCTAGGGTGAAAGTTGGAAGTGATAAACTGAACTTGTGATCCTAACTCGAGCAGAAAAAAACTTTTCTGGTTGAATTACATTAATGTAACTATGAGGACTAGAATTTTAGCACTCCTATACCATCACATATCATTTCTTTTGCAAGTATCAATATATAATTGGGATTCTATAGGCTCATTTAAAGCCCTAACTGGAAATACATGTGTGACTTGACTTCAAAATTACTCCAGTTTAACAGTTAAAATACATTTTGTTGGTATAACATTCCAAAAATCTAACAAAACCTAGTCTAACAAAGATTAATAGGGTACATTGGACTCACAAAATTAAACAATGCTGTTAACAAAGAAAGTAAACACAGGAAACAGTGATAGTCTGTTTTGCTGATGGCAAAAACTGGCGTCACGTATCTGGGGACAAAATACAATCCACCAACTACACAACTTTAGCGGGAGTTCTCGGGGACCAGTACAATTATTCTTTTTTTCAGTAAAATGGCATTTATATGAATAATACCTTAGAGCAGCTATTAAATAATTGGTTCAAAACCAGTTTGTGCTATTTTTAGTATTAGATGCAACAGAAATACAGAAGGTAAATAGCAAATTAATTAAGGCACAATCTTAACCAAATGCCTTGGGATAAACTATGCTCCTTTCATTAGAAATACTTTTAATGAAAATCCACCTCCTTCCAGGATTTATCACGATGCTCCTTCATATATCTGATGCATATACCACATTGCTTCCTATGCCAGAATATCTATTCTACTCTGCCCTCTTCCAGATTTATTACTATAGTAAAGCTGTTTCTATACTATAATTTCTGAACTTTCTACAACCAATTAATCCCACCAGACTTCATTTTTGCTTCTCTGTGCCACTTCTCTTAAATTCATTTTACACTATATCCTTTTTCAGAAATGTGGTATGTTTAATCCTCTACATAACTGCGCACACAAATATTAGTAGTAATGAGTCTCCCTCTCATCTCACCTAAACATCTACTTAGCTTCAATGGATGCAGAAACATCTCCTCCACCATTTCAAGGGGAAGAGGCAGGTCTGTATATGTGACAGAATATGGCAACACATTTACAGCTAAAATGTGCATATATTATACAACCATATATGTTTTTAACCACCTTACAGGAAGCTTATTATTTAACTAAACCTTTTATTTGCATGTGGTCTAATTTATATAGCCTGCTCCCTTTGTCTTAAGCTTCATTCACTCTGTTTTATCTATTGAATCTCAGAATGCTTCCTATATTAACATGTACCAGCAACCAACCTGGAACCTGGGCAGCAATGCAAGAGGTTAAAAGCTGTTGCTATCCTGAGGTACAACACAACACAAGCCACAATTAAGACTCAAATTCCAAGTGTTTTAGTCATCATCTTCCTCTATTCAATTTACTTTTAACAGCTCACTCTTAGCATCTTATCTGCAGAGACCAGAGGTTCCTTAACAAATTGCTTCTGTTCTTTAAGAATTACGAACTGACTGAAAAGGCTGTATTTTAACTTCATTATGAAAGTGAAATCTCTTTTCCCAATTGCTAGAAGGACCAGACATTGAAGGAAAGCAGAAAGAGAAAAGAACTTCATTAAAGCTCACCCACACCTAAATGTAATAGTAAAAAGGATCCAACCACAGCTTAGAAGTTATGTCTAAATATAAACAGAAGCGAATTCAGGATCTAGTTTACAAGCTCCTTGTTTTGTGCTTATACTACGGTGTAAAGCACCACAAACACTGATGGCACATCACATTAAAAAATGCCCAAATATTTGCCACCTGACAACAGACATCTTAATCAAGCGAGTTTTAATTTATTCAGTTTGCATTAACTGGCATGAGTAAAAAAAAAGGTTCTAAAGAAAAACATTCCTGGTTTTAAATGCTGCACCTAAATGTATTTGGTGGGGCAGGCACCATCTTAAAAAAGAGTCGTTTCCCCACTGTGTGATAATGAAGAGTTATTTCCCTTATAAAATGGTGCCTTATATCTTGCATTTTTGAAAAAATACTTAGAATAATTAATCATCTTTCCAATTTTCATATGTTACCAGACTCATCAGAAACTCTTCCAATCGACTAAAGAATCCTCCAAGATTATCTAATTATAACAGACTTTTTGATATATGGCTTCAGGTTTAAGTCCACACTTTCTACACAAATATCTGTGGGTACACTCACATGCACATGCATTTTTGGAACTCAGTCTTGCCATTTAAAGGCCTTTTCTTCTGTTTTCAACTAATTGAACTTCCTCTAATGACTTCTTCCCATTAGAAGAAAGGACGCCTTTGACTAAACTTTATGAGTTGGAATCAGAAAAATACAAGTAGAATTTGGATGGCAGAATGTAACTTTCCTGTCTCCTGACCACAGAAGATGCTTTAGGGGGGCTTTGTGCTGCCAATGAGATGTTACTGGCAAATGACATTCTGCCAACTACTTTTTAACATGTTTCTCCGGGTGTAACCCATTGTTATAGAAACTAATGAAAAAACTTTATTTTATTTTCAATGTCACTTAGCCAGTCACATGCAAAGACATAGGAACAAAATTCAGAGAAACTTAGTGGCTAATCAGCAAGACTATGACTAGGAAATCTTTGATTCAAATTTACTTCCTACCCTGAACTCATGTGACCTTTTGCAAATCAGTGTTTCAGTTCAATACTTCTTGCCAAGGAACTTGCCTTATAAGAGTAAGTATACCTTCAAATTTGGTGTTAAGTATTACTGAGAATGTGAAGATCTTTGAAAATATAAAAAGCCTGTAAAAATTATAAGTACTTTATTTTATAAATTCTCTGATCTGAAAAACTAGATGAAATCCACAACTTCCACAACCAGAATTTATGGAACATGACACAGGAAATCCTAAACAACTTAGAATTTTCTTTCTCAATTAGCTCCCAAGTATGTGAAAGATGAGTCCAGCAAATTTTCTCTCTAACATATTAACTGCAGAATCTCATCTCTAAAGACAATCCTCTGAACTGAATATCTACAGTATACAGCCTTCACTGTCATTCACATGCATTTTCCTAGGTTAAATGATCTTTTACAGCAATTTGCAGGCAAAAAGACTATTGTTCTCTTGACTAATTCTCATCTTCCACAATCCACAAATTGAACAGCAGACAACATTCTGCACCAAGTCCAAGTTGTTTTCCACAATGGTCCAGTGGCAAATCAACAATATTCTGAAAGGCAACATATTATTTTCTCAACTTACTGAAAGGATCAGTAGTAAAATGGGTAGTGTTGATACAATAATACATGAGAAAAGCTTAATATTACTCAGTTTCTTTGTGAAGTTAATTTACTAACAAGTCTCACCTTGCCTGTGTACAGCACGGATACCCTCAACTTATAATTACATGAGCTAAAATCTTCCAATACCTTCTATCTGACAGACCTAATCTAACCAGTCCTACACAAAATATGACCCTCATCTGCCTTGCCTGCAATTCATTTATGCGTATACTGTTACATCTCTATCTGAAGTTAAGACAGTCAAAATACACAAAGCCAGAACTGCTGAGAAAATTATGGAACAGATCTATATAGGATAGTTCTTTTTAAAAGCACTGTAATCTCATATAAGTCAGTATAACAGATATCCTTACCTCTTTAATATAGTCCTTGTGGGAACAGCACCAACAGTGTGAATTTATTATGACAAACACTGGACAGAAATCTCTCTTTGAAAGATCCATCAGGAGACAGACACACATACACACAGAGACACACACAAGTATTTGTGCACGGAAGTACACCAATTAGGAAATGGGACTGTTTAAACTCCACTTTTAACGCACAGCAGAAGGAAAACAGGCACAGAGCTTTGAAGAAAGCATACTCTCATCTACAGTTCTGCTTTCCTTCATCCTATGTGGCAGCATGTAGAATTCAGAACTGTGTTCAGAACTGCCTGAGCTCCAGCAGAGAGAGAGAGAGAGACAGCAAGGAGAGAGAAAGGGGAAGTGCGCACAATAATAAATACCAGGCAAAAGGTAAGTTCAACTTAAGACTCCTCCTGCTCAGTCTCCTCTCACATTTCAGGCAAATTAGCATCTCCTCCTACAACACTCAGACAGATCCTGTTCAAACTATACCACCGCATCATAATGCACATTAAACAGAACTTAAATGGAAGAATTTCAGTAACCTTTTATAATTTCTTGGAAAGCAGTGAATCAGTTTATTCATTCAATGGCCTAATCCAACTGTTAGTCTTAACCAGAGTAGGCTCATTGAATCAAAAGGAACTGAGTATCTGAACACTTAACTTTGATTCAATGTGTCTACTCTAGACTAACAATGGGATTTAATCCATAATATAAATACCACCAAGCTGATAGTGCCACTGGAATGTTATTCAGGCAAGATAGCACATCAAGTTACAGAATTCCCCTTCCCAACTACCACATTATATTCATTGCAAAACATTTTGTAAGCTTTTGTGTTAAGAAAATTTTCTAAAAGACAGAACTGTACGCCTCTGTGGTTTCTTCCCACTCTACGATTCTAAGTTCCTTAAGTAAATACATGGAACTATGTGCAAATCACACCCAATACACATGGAACTAATGTAAATGTATCATTTTCACTCTATGTAAAATGACAAGAATCTGCACCATTCGGTGCTCAATGATGCAACACTCATAATTTCCACAAACTTTACAGGCAATTTTCCTACATGAAAATATTAGGAGAATTATGATAGCTAATATGATCCCTAGAATTTTCCCCCAAAAGGATGCTTAAGGTATAGAGCCTGAAAGGAATTTTACCCTAATCACCTTTATCTATTTTTAGCCTGTCATTAATTACATTAGCCAATGAACTTTAGCATTCAGCTGCACAAACAAGGTACTTTGAAAAGTCTATTACTTTCTGCTAGGTAGTTTTGATACTGGTTTGAACTAGATGCGGGCTGTTACCATTAGAGGAATTTTAAGAAGAACTCATGATCCCAATGGAAAACAAAGCTAAACCCTCCCACAAACCCTCAGGCAATACTATACACAGTAATTAATTTACTCCATGCATCTTGCAAAATACAAATCCTTATTAGCTACTGTTATTAGGCTTCCAAGCTTGGCACCCTTCTTCCTGGTCAACAGCTTCCCTGTTAAAAAGATCAATGTACTAATATGGACCAATATACTAATAAAATCTTACTGTAGCATTTGTAATAATGTACTAAAAGATAGCTCTCAACTATGCTTATGTATTTATTAAAACCAAAATCCAACAGCTTATCCCAGCAAGTCCATAGTTCCAAAGAATCAATATAAGCTAACATCCAAGTAAGTTCCATTGATTCAGCAGCCTTACTCAAACTGAGACAAACATTTAGACATAGGCTCTAGCCCTGAGGTACAGTACAATCTAAATCAGTGATTCTCAAACCTTGCTCCTTCAGATGTTTGAGACTTCTGCTTCCAGAATTCCTGCACCTTGCCTATATTGGCCAAAACTTCTGGGCATTGAAGTTCAAACCATCTGGAGGCTCAAAGGTTAAGAACCACTGGTGAAGCAAACTTGCTGAACCAAAATTTGTCTTTACCTAGTCATTGGCATGACAGCAAATTGTCTGGGAGCCTTATAAAAAAAAGTGAACAGTACATGAAAAATATTTATTTTGCAAATAGTTTGAAATGTCTTCACTTAAATGTTTGGGTTACTAAATCCCACTGATTAGACAAGCAACAATCAATTGTTCCCTGCAGACTGAAGTTTTGGGTTGCAAATTGCTGGCAGTGAAGCAATGGTGGAGGAAGCACTTCCAGTTCAGTACAGAAGCAGAACTCAAAGTTGATCTTGGAGATTTTTCATTTTAGACACCTTGAAAAGCTATAGAAGCATATTGACTATTACCATAACAGTTCTATACTTCACAGCAGACTTCTTCAGTCATGTGTTACTGGATACATGAAATGCCTCCCTCATAAACTTGGGGGTAGTTGTGTTAAGTCTGTTTTAGAAAACAAGAGTCTTGTGGAACTTTAAAGACTAACAAGTTTTATTTGGCACCATCTTTCATGGACTATAACCCTTACTGTTCATAAAAGGTTCATATGTTACTATTGTGGCGTTTTGCCAATCTACCCTAAAGATTATGGTTTTCCTCCCTTCAAAGTACTTGAAACAAAGCTGCATGATTACTTCTTGAAATATATAAACTTAGTGACCCTGGTATATGTGTCAACAAAAATGGACAAGATAGCACTCAAAATTCAACCTAGAGATAGTACATAAAATGTGTTAATGCACTGAACATGTCTATAATACATGGGGGCATTTGACTATCTTACTCCACCATATGTTGCAGTACCAACTATTACCCATTCCCACTCCCTGGAAACTGCCAGCAATGCCAACCACAGCTTCCCTCCAAAAGTAAAAATCAGATGATTTGGTAGCATAAAATCATTGGGAAAGAATTCACTCTGTCCCCTACAATTCTTATTTTATTTATGCCAGACATCATCATTAACAATAACTAACAATCACACACTTCATGTATGGACTAAGATTATATGGCAAGGCCAGTGAGAAATACCCAGATTGAAAAAGCTTTACCATTAAGATGTGGTCTCTGTGTAAAGTACAGATTCTATGTAGTTCCTTTAAGGGCCAAAACACAATAGACAGAAACACTTTAGCATCTTTAAATAATGCAAATCTAGAGTGAACCCTCCATGCACTTCCTCCTTTTCAGAAAAAGATCATATGGGCTTTCCCTTCCTTAAACTGTGAAAAAGGTAACTGAGCAATATGACTGCAGCTAATATCTTGGCCATATTTTTCCTGTGTAAACAGTTCTACGTTATTATGACTAATGCCTTTATGTGTACTAAAATGGCTAGGCTTTAGTTTTACAAATGAAAATAAAGCTAACTTAGGAAGCTTTATGACAAACTAGACTCAAAACAAATGTGAAGTGTCACACGTACTGTTGATGTACAAAATCCTTGATTCACAAGTTATCAGATTTTTTTCCATTTAGATATCCACTCCAGTGTTAGAGACTGGGACTAGATACCATAACCATAATCTGTCAGATGCACAATCACTTGCTTTAACCATTATTCTTGTTAAATTTTGTGTTGTTTCACAAAAATGAAGCACAAATGTAACAAACATAATTATGAACAATCACTTATGCTTTAATTCACTCATTCATTTGGCAGTGAATGGGACTATCCTGATAATATACTACACTGACAGAAACTACAAGACTTTATTTGGCAGTCTAAGCCTTCATCTGGAGAATGCTGGTAAACAACCCATTCAGAGATGCATTCCTCACTGCCATTCTTGTCCCTCAAAAGTCCTCTTACAGAGGACTAGAGCATTTTGGTCAATTTTCTGTATTTAGGAGGAGAGTTGTAATCTAAAACACAATTACATAGGACAAAGTGCCAGTGAACTAAAGAGGACTTACTTCGGAGTGAACAGGACACAAAGTCTCTCATCTAGCAATCCACAAGCTTGATAAATGAACCAATTAAGTTGCCCACAGAAACAACCTTTTGCCTATCTATACCTCAGAATCACTCAAATCTTCAGTTATCTAAATCCCCTTTATTTATTGTATGTAAACCTATTATGCATGCAAACACTCCATTTTATCTGGAAATAGAGACAAGCAAGACCTTACAATGACCCTACAACAATGAAAATGAACACTGAAATCATAAGAAGGGCCATGGTACAAAAATGCTAGTCTCCTGTAACAGATTCAGGATCATGGTTTAAGGGTAGAAAATATAATGCAGGAAACTCAAGGACAGATTGTCCTTTAACAAGTACCAAACTGCAAACCAATATGTGTTGATTCACAGTTAAATGCTCAATGTACTCTCAGAAGGTTAGCAATAAACTCTGACACTTTGTATACATTTGTATGCAAATACAAGACGTCAACATACCTGAAGTTTTAGCCTCAGGAGTTCTGCATAGTTATGGAATAGTTTGAAAGTTGTATTACTCACTCTATTCTCTGAATATTTTAAGAACTACTTCTGCTAGTAGACCTACAAGTTTGATTTTTTTAAAAGAGTTTTACAGTTTATTTCATCGCTACATGAGGTACAGACTCCTCACCAACTACTTGATTCCACTTATATATAAGTTGAATCAAATGGATTATAGTCTTTTGTGTTCTTGGTTAACCTAGCCCTTCCCTGCTGTGGGTTATGGGTATACAGCTTCCACCTTAATTCAAAGCAAATCTGGCTCATGTCCAAGGTGTAACCATCCATTTGCTTTGGCATACCAACTACCAAACAAAGCGTTTTCTTCTTATTTACTGGTGCCACATTCTGTCTTATATAAATTAAGTTTAAACATAAGGGCCCAAAGTTTTTGTTCATCACCACCTCTATCTTGGTAAGTATTTCAAACCCCCACCTACACCAAAAAAGTTGACAAAAAGAGTTATGGCTTTCTTCTCTAGTACTGAAATGAAAGGCGAGAGAACAATCCAAGTCTACAGGTTATTAGTTACTAATATGAGTCCCTGTTAATTATTCAAAACAGCAATTGTTCCTAACCTCTCAGCAGAGGAAAAGCACAAAGCTGTAAAGGTAAGTAAGCTCAGCTGGACATAAGCCACTGAATACAAGAGGACTTATAACACAATTGGAACAGGAGAAGTGGTGGCCAAGGGTTAGCTGAGCTGACTCTCAACTGAAGGTACACTGATTCCAAACCCTTCTCAGCCTAGGGAGATAAAAAATAACTCAGGACCATCATCAGTCTGGTCTAACTTAATACCACCCTCATGGCTGTGACTCTGGAGCTGAAAGAGCTTTGGATTTGGCTTAACATGGCTCCCCCTACCTCTACCCCTTTACTCCTTTTTTTTTTTTTAACTCTTCTTTGGCAGATCTTATCCAGTCAACCAATTTGGCCAGCAGATTTCTCCGTGAGTCCATCAGCCAGCAGAAAAGGCTTATGTGTAACCCCTTACAGTCAACTAACTTTTTGAGTTAGCTTCAAATTTTTGCAGGATTGTACTGAACGATGGAGTGGGGAACCTAGCAACCATAAACTGACTTAGTTGCAAAGGCTAGCCAAAATTATGGACACTTGGTTCACTTGCTTTTGATGGATGTTCATAGACAACATTGCAAAAGAGGCGCCAACAACAGCATTTTTTAAAAGTTACACCCATAAAAAATTCAGTATTAAAGGGCAACAGTTAAAGGAAAGAGGAAAGTAACCGTTTTTATATTTGTTTTCTGATTTTAATAGTGTTTTTAAATGGTGTCAACGTGCATGTTGTTTACACAATAATGAAGCAGAGATCTATTTTCATAAGACAATAGAAAAAGCAATGGCAACAGAGTAAATGAAGATTAAAGGACAGGGAGGAATCAAATAAAGTGACAATGGGTGACAAACTTGCCAATGGATACAAAAGCATCACAAGACAAGAAAAGCTTGGAAAGAGAGATGAAAGAAAAGAAAGAGACTCTCTGTGGGGAAAAAATTACATAGATAGAAAGAAAGGTAACTAAGAACAAAATCATAAGCAAAACAAGTCAAGCAAGAAGATTTATCAACTGCTTCAGAGGCAGAAAGGTCAAAAAGGAGGAGAACCAAACAGAAATGTACAGATCTGGGAAAAGATCAAGGCTCTGGTGAGAGTGATTTAAACATAGACCAGATGTAAAAGAAATGAAAGGCAGAAAACTGGCACATGTTCGGATGCAAAGAAAAGTGGCAAACTGGCAAAGTTCAGATGCAAAGAAAAGTGAAATTGGACGGGATTTAAGAGAGGAAGGATGAATCAAAACATACTATGTGGATAACTGCAGCTACAGCAGTTTTGGGAGTGGGGTGATTGGCAGCAAAATGGAAGGAGCCAGAAAAGGAAAATAAGAGTGATTTTGTAGTGGAAAGAGGATATAATTGTGACAGAATATGCCATCATAACTTGTAAGGTAACAGAATCAAAGGGTCACACAGAGGATGTGAACAAAGACAAGAGGATTACCAGCTCTTCAAGTGACATGGGGAAAAGAGAGGAAGGCTCAGAGTGGTGAAAGGATAGGGAGAACAGAAAGAGCAAAAGTTAAGTATGTTGAGAGACGAACATCAGAAATGCTCCATTGTTCTTGTTTAAGTAAGCAAAGTTCTGAATACAGAACAATGAAGAAGACAGGTACTATTAAAGCAGAGAGAACACAGAAAGAGTATTGGTGAATTGATGGTAGATCCCGTATTAATAACTAAGAAGTTCAAAAACACACAGAGAAAACGTTACAGTTCCTTACAAGCAACACACAGGTTATGTACATATATTTACCCAATTTCTGGTGTATAAGACTCACTTTTTCCCCCCGAGAAATACTCTTTGAAAATGGAGTGTGTCTTATATGCCATTGTGTCTTATACACTGGTAAACAGTATCTGCTGATGTATAAATGGAGTTCATCTTCTATGCCAGTGCATCTTATACGCTGGCAAATGCTGTACTTGCAAACATCACAGTTGTTGCTTGGCAATGCTTGACTACTTATGTCTACACTGTTCAAAAACCCAAATGACAATAGCAAAAAAAAATATGATCAAACAGAGAGAAGGGGCATTTTAATTTTTAAAAAATTTAGCATCTGATCCAAGAATCAAATGAACACAGATTTATCCTTGTAGAGTATTTAGACCCACCAAACATTTTGCTGAAGCATACTTTCCATTTGTGATGCAAAGAAGCAAACTTCTCTTTTGAATCTGGTAAAACCTGCTATACATATGTAAGAGAGTACATGGCAATCAGTCACCCTCAGTAAGAGAATACCACCTGTGTTTCAGAATGAGTCCCTGTTCTTAACATCCAGTCTGAGCGGAAGCAAGCCCAAAGTAGTATACCAAGCAGATACACAATAAGTAGTCTTTTCCATGACAGGTAGAAAGTTGGGTCACATCTTTATAGGGAGTAATCATTAAATCACACATAAAACATAGGCTACAGTATTACTAACCCTCAGATGATATAATCTTGAAGGCCACAAACCCAGACACCAGTGGTTTATACAGAGAAAGTATAATAAACTGTATATTTTAGGGTCACGAGTATTTCTTTCTTGTGACATAATAGGTTCTTTAGCTGTATACTTCTTTACTCTGTTGACACATAATTTGGAGAACAGCTGTAGCTCAGAGATAGGTGCATGTCTTAGATGTGCAAGATCCTGGATTTGATCCCTGGCATTTTTAGGAAGGGATAGAAAAGAATTCTGTTTGAAAAAGCTGGGATAATTTCTGCTAGCCACTGCTGAGCAGATTCATCAAAAGGGAACAACAGTACAAACTGATATAAAGCAGCTTAGAGCACTCCTAGTTTGGAAATGATTGCTCTGGTCAAACCTAATTGTTCTAATCAGATAAGAAAATGAGCAAATGATGTCAACAGGTTTGTTACTCCACCAAATAACAATGCTTGATAATTTACTTATTAATTCTAGGTAAATACTCCCACTTGGGAATATACTAGTTCAAAAGACCCTTTTACTGCACAGTAGAAAATGAGATGTATTAAGCTTTTGCTTACAACAACTTGTAGAAACAAGTCTGTGAAAGCCTGGTTAAACAATGCCTGTCATGAATTCTTTAATCCTCCTAAATGTATGTTCAGATCAAGTAGTAATATTTCAAGCCAATTTCTGAATTAGCATGCACACACTGACAGGGACCTCAAATTTCCACCAGTATAATGTTTTAGTCCATTACAGTTCCTTTTCCTTGCAACTTTACCTGAATGTATGCCAGTAAACAGTGGGATTAAAGTATCTGGTTTCTATGTGAGTTCATTTTGGCTGGTGTCTTCTCCTTTAAGCAGCCTTTTCAACCATCAGTCCCCTCAAATAGTGCTAGGCAAGAAAGCTTCCACGTGTTCCCCATAAACAGTGCCTTTCTTTTATTACTCTCTTGGATTGTATGAAGCCAGCCATTTTTATCACTGAAGGAGGCAATCTTTTCTTATTTGTGGCAAGAGCTCTACAAATCAGCAAAGGGGTGCATAGGAGACTTACGCTGGTCACTCGACGGTAGATCTGCGCAGCATTTTGACATTCAGAATAAGGATATTCAGACGTAGCCATCTCAAGCATACACATCCCAAAAGCATACACATCAACGGATTCATCGTACTTCTCCTCATACATCTCAGGTGCCATGAACTCTGGGGTACCTTAAATTAAAAGAACGATTCAGACTCTAAATGTCTCAAAGCGAGCAGAGGTTGCTGGCGTTACTCACCGCAGAAGGGCGCTGTTGAGCAGACCTGTGAGAAAAGAAGTGGAGGCAAAAAGAAGAAGGAGGACACCCTCAGTCATTCTTTTTCACCAATATATCCCATGGATCTTCTATTGCAAGGCCTTTGCAAGAAGTGAGGAACTGATTTTAAAGGTTTACATGTTCACTGTTTATGAATATTATTGTACATTATAATGGAACAGAACCAGGAGTAAAATAGGAGGCTTCAATTGTAATGAACAAAAGTCCATTTGTAGACAAATGGAGTAAAAGAAAGTGAGAGACTAGCTAGGCTGCAAACCAGATACATGTTAGCCACACTTACCTTTCCTCCCTGTGAACAAGGAGGTGCAACACTCCTTTCAGCATACCTGTCTGCCCTCTGCTGTAAAGAATTAGTACTGGTAGGAGTCCACAGCTAGTGTCTGACTTGTAATACTCCATTTACTTTACTTCTCAATTGTGTCACTTTAAACAAAGCCTTGCAATGAAAAACCCTTTATCTATGAATAAAGGCTCCTTAAAAATTAATTTTTAAAAAATTTTCTGCAAAGGCCACTCACCAGAGCCCTTTTCACATACTTACCATTTCACCTGCAGTACATTTTATAGGTCTACTGCAGATACAGGAAATAGTGAGGGACATCCTACAGGCAAAAATACTCAGAAATATAGAGAGATTCAGTTATAAGCACGGAGCTTGAGATTCAATAAGAAACTATTCTCAGGAGATGCATTATCCCTGATATATAACCTTTCCATGTGATGGGAAGCTGCACTGTATAATCAGAGATACTCAGAGCCAGTTACTGCATATTTACATTAAATGGAGGATTATTTCCTGCAGGCAGACCAGATTTTATGCAAGTAAGTTTTTCAGTCTCTATCTATTCTCCTGTGGTTTAATAAAGTCCAAACCACAATTGAAAATAAACATACTAATGCAATTGTTTAAAAAATCAGAATATGGCAGTTTTCCAATTGAAAGCTGAACACAACACATGGAAAGGAGATTGCTGGGTTCAGGAAGTTAATCATTTCCCACTGAGTATTCTTCCTTTTCCACCAACAGTTATTGCCTCTAGACTGGCTGGAAAGCAGGAAATATTTCATTATGACAAAGGCCAAGATATTTGCAAATGTGAATCTGTACTCCTAAAAAAAAATCATTAAGAGACACCAAAAAAGGATTTCAAAAATGGCTACTGATTGCATTTTTAATGCACGCACACACATAGGTAGATGCAGACTAATAAGGAGCAGCTTCTCCAGTGTTAGCCCACATCCCTCACAAACACAGTAGCAGAACAGAGCTGATAAAAACCAATTATCTGGTAGCAGTCTCAGACCAGCTAACAGACCCAAAGCAGGATAATTATATGCAGCAATCCTAAAAATGTAGGTATAATGTAACATTTTCTTTGGTATATCTAAAAGAATTTTCATTTGAATTTCTATGTTTTTCCTTAATACTATTCTGCAATAATTACTTTTGTTAAGATGCAAGTACTTTTGTTTTATCAACAGTATTCTGCCACCTATAACACCTACAGTTCTTCTAGAGAGAATATCCAAAAACCAGGAATCCACATTTAAGAAAGTCTACGGCTTCAGGGGTTTTCATGACAAGAATGAAAACAACACTGAAGCAAGCTTCTGATACCAAAAACTAGGATACCAAAACTTTTAAACTAACAGCTGCCAGAACAGCACCAGAGCTTACCTATTACGCTCTTGGCAAAAGACGCTCGCTTCAAGGTTGCCAGACCCAGATCTCCTATTTTGACTGATCCCGTGGGGCCCGTGATAAAGATGTTGTCACATTTCAAGTCACGATGGATAATGGGAGGGGTACGTGTATGCAAGAACTGCAAACCCTTCAGTATTTGCCGACACCAGCTTCGAAGAACTTTAATTTTCATCACTTTAAACCTTTTTAAATATCTAGGAAATACAAGCAAAATAAAAAAGAAAATAAGTCTTTAGTTTCATCTCCAAATTTATTCTGCTGGATTACATAACTGTAATATGAAAATCTATCAAAAGAGTCATTCAGCATTACATTCAGCGAGCCAAACTCAAAACCTGAAACGAAAGAACTATAGATAACGATGAGGAGAGTAGTACTGGAAGCCTGTTATTAGCTGGATGGATACTGAAGAAGCTATGCAGCAATGTTCTTTTTGTAAAAGAAGAAAGATCAGGAAAACTAAGGATCAATTCCAACTGCTAATCCCACAGAAATGAATGGAAATCTGCAGATCAGCTCCTTTGTAAAAACCCATGGTGATTCCAGAGGAGACTAACAGGATTTAGCCCTAAGTATGCAGCACTTATAACAATGTAATAGGCTATGGGTTGGAATACATAATGAACTTTTCCAGCCAACCTACTTATTATTTAAAAGCTGAAAATGATTTTTAAATAGTCTATATTCAACTTTTTTTAAAAGAAAAAACAGCTATTTGGCTCTCAGTATTTTTTAACAATATACTGTAGCACACCATTTGAAAATCTTTACTGTTCTGGTCTTTAAGCAATTTGTTTTAAATCAAATAATGTTGCTTAAACTTACCGTATTTATTATGTTCCTTGTACATACTCTGTTTACAAAACACTTCAGATATGATGCTAACTTAAGAGTAATATTTGAGGAATCAGCAGCCCCGGCAGGACAACAGGGCAGCCTAAAATCATTAATGAACAGAACTGGCTACTGACAAGCATGTTTTAAGAACCAAGAATGTAATCAAAGAAATCAAAGAGCCAAACTATCTCTGGAAGATGCATATTATGGAATGGTCATGGAAAACTATGCAGTGATGTCATCAGCAAATGTTTGAAATGTATCTGAAGTGACTGAGAAAGTAAATAATGCCATATACGCCACGAGCTCCCTCCCCTATCCTTTACATTCATGATGGCTTTCTATAGCCCTCTCTCAGTTTTTATTCCAAGCTGAGCTCCAATTTCCCTTTGAAACTATTTCACAAATGCTTTTTACAAGGCAGTTTTCACAGCAGGATTAATGTTTGTAATGTGATTTTAAAATCCCTCCTTTGAACTAAAGAAATTGGAGTAATGGGGATTAGCATCAATCATCCTAAACTGGCAGCTGTCCAAATGATTCTATCAAGACATGCTCTTACAATGAAGTGGGTAAGTAACATGCATGCAACTGCTGTGGAATAATGATGATAACCATCTATTTGCTGGTTACAGAAAACCAAGCACCTGCCACAGACTGTGACAGGGGGAGCATCTTTTGAACTTTACGGAGAAAAATCTGTAAAGCAAACAAGCCTGTCAATTTACAGTTTTGTAGAGGCAGTTCTGCTACAGGATGCACTTTCAGGCTAAAGCAGCTTCATCAAGAAATTAAATTATTTCCCCTCAAACTGGAACTACTGGAGATATGTCTAGGGTAACAAGACAATGGGATAATTCAGGGACACAGATTTTTTTATTTTTTTTTTGGTTCTTCCAGATTTTCAACCAGGAGCCAAACTGCATTCTTGTACTAGAGATAATGAGAAAGAACTGCAGTATAAAACTCACCCCTTAAAAAGAAGGTTTATTCCTTCTTATCATTAGTATGCAGGCAATGCCATCAGCAAATAACCCAGAAGAACATTAAGATCTTCAAGAAATCTTAATCACTCTGTCTGTCTAGGCAAAAGCAAGTTCAAGTCTTGAACAAGGCCTGACTGAGCTCCTCCATTAAAGTTGCAGCAGCTAAGTGGTTGCTACAGTGACCATAGCTTTCCTTCTAACAAACAAAAACATCTTTTCATTCAGACTTGACATTGTGCAGTTCCTCCTCTGCCCCAATTCTGGAACTTCCTCTCTTAAGAGATAAGCTAGGCTTCTTCTCTCATCTTTTCTGTATTAAAATATTTCTATAACGCTCTGTATTTGGAGATTTCAGGACTGAGTACAACCAATAAAATACTTTAAAATAGCATATTTAAAACAAAGCAAACAAGTAATAGAAAATAAAATCTATAGTCCAGCAGACAAAAACCAAGCTATGATCTCCAAGTCCCCAAGGACTAAGTTTTAACCTGGAACCAAAATTAGGCCAACATCAGCACCAATTAGGACCCCCTTTTTATATGCATCCTAAATGTGTGTGTACATACCTGTCAACTTATGGCAACCCCTGGAATTTCACAGGGTTTTCTTAGGCAAGGAGTACATAGAGGTGGTTTAACAATTCCTTCCACTGAAACACAGCCTACAGCATCTGACTTTGTTGGTGGTCTCCCATCCAGATACTAACCAGTGATGACCCTGCTTAACTTCCAAGATCAGACAGGAACTGGTACCTTTAGAGAATTTTAGATCCTGCATCCTAAACACTTCCTTTTATTTCAGACCTCTTCAGGACAGATACTGTATTTACTGGTATATAACACTTTTTTTTTTTCTAAAAAATACCCTCTCAACATGGGATGCATCTTATATGCCACTCCATGCAAAATGGGAAGGGGTGGGTAGGGGAAGCCTGGTCCAGCTCTCTTTTCATTCCCCTCTTCTCCCGTGCATTTTGACTCTGTTGGGTGTTCTCCCTGCCAAAGCAAAACAGGAAAGGGGGGAGCAGCCTGGTGCATCAATCCTTTCTTTCCCCTCCTTTCCTGTGCATTTTCCCTTTTGCTAGGGTACTAAAAAAATTTTTCCTGAAAAATACCCCTTGAAAAGTGGCGTGCATCTTATATGCCAGTGTGTCTAATATGCCGGCAAATACGGTAATTATAGTTGTTTTATTTATTATTACTCACAATTATTTATTTATTGTTGCTCAAAATTAACCATTCTTAAAACAATTTATAGAGGTATACTTCCTGTTTGGTGTGTCTCTTGTTACTTCTAGTTTTGGGTTTTTTAAGAGTTTAAACAATCACTAGTTTTAATATTACTGAAGTTTTCTTTTATTGCTGAAAAGTCTTGTTCTGTATGAGCCACTTTGGAGGGACTGGTAGTCTTGATAAATGATAAAAGTGGAACATTTTAAAACAAACCTATAAAATTACTTTAAAAACTCCTATGATGAAACACATTTTTAGCAATCTTACCCTATATAGGCATTACAACCACTTCTCCATTCTCCCTAAAGTTCTGTACAGCACAAAACTACTCACTGAGGCTAATATATACAATAACTCACAGCCTAGAACTAAACAAAGAAACAATTGTCTATATTGAGCCAGTAGGACCATGCAAAACAAAAGTTAAAAAATATGTTACTGAACCAGGCTTATTAACAAGAGATGAACAGGTTGCTTACCTGTAACTGTGGTTCTTCGAGTGGTCATCTGTGCCATCATACACTAGGAGCTTTAGCGCCTGCGTGGTAGCGTTTGGAAACTTCTAGAGCTTGTTCGCTTGGCGGGAACCCCTCCCCCACGCCGGTCTGCGCATGCTCCTCCCGCCGAGCAACGGTCTCTCCTCAGTTCTGTCGTCCGCCGTAGAACCTACAGGGACCTGAGAAAGAGGGGAGGAAGGGCGGGTGTGTATGATGGCACAGATGACCACTCAAGACCCCAGTTAAGGGTAGCAACCTGTTCTTCTTCTTCGTGGTCTCTGTGCCTTCATACACTAGGAGACTGTGTAGCTTACCGGTCGGACGGCGGGTCAGGTCCTACAGCACGGAAGCCAACACCTCACGTCCAAACCGGGCATCTCTGCGCGACCGGCAGTCGAGCCTGTAGTGGCGCACGAAGGTCGATGGTTGGGACCAGGTCGCCACACGGCAGAGTTCATGCAGGTCAACTCCTCGCAGGAGGGCCGCAGAAGTAGCCACAGCTCTGGTGGAGTGGGCTCGAAGCAGGACTGGCGGAGGCTTCCTCGCGAGCTCATACGCCAGTTCAATAGTCCTCACCACCCACTTGGAGAAGCGCTGGGGGGCCCTTTTAGGCCCTTCCAACGTCCCCCATAGCAAACAAAAATGCGGCGTCTGGAAGGAAGCAGCCCTTGTCCTTGTAGAAAGCCAATGCCCGACGCACGTCCGGGGGAATTGGAGGGCCCGCTCCAACGGTTCGTCGGGTTCGGGAAGAAGGCAGGCAGGATGATGTCCTGGTTGAGATGGAAACTGGACACCACCTTTGGCAGGAACGAGATGTCAGGTCTCAGGACCACCTTGTCCCTGTGGAAGACCGTGAAGGGCTCATGGGAAACGAAGAGCTGTGATCCCCCCGCTCCCCTCGCTGAGGTCACCGCTACCAGGAAGGCAGTTTTCATTGTCAGGAGCCTGTCATCCGAGGTCGCCATTGGCTCGAAGGGCGGCTTCGTGGGCTCCGAGAGCACCAGCGAGAGGGACCACGGCGGTACGGCGGGGGTCCGGCGGGTAGAGATGATGAAGTCCTTTCAGGAACCGTTTAACGGTTCGTTCCTGAAGAAGGCCGAGGCAGCAGATCGTGGCGGTTGGTATGCCACGATCGCGGAGGACCACCTTCAGGGATGGAAACGCCAGGCCCTGTTGCCGGAGGTGCAGGAGGAAGTGCAGGACGGTCGAGAGCCCCGCGGGCGAACCGGCTCACTCCTCTCGTTAGCGAAGGTCAGGAAGCGTCGCCACTTGTATTGATAGTTGCGACGGGTGGTTCCCTTTCCCTGGCCGCGACGAGGGCGGTACCGGCACGGGGTTGGTTTTGCGATATCCTCCAGGCATGGAGGGCCAGGCGTGGCAGGTCCGGATGGAGGACTCGGCCGCCGGAGTGGGAGGCCCGGTCCGGTGTCGGTGGCAACCGGAGCAGGTCGTCTCGTGCGGCTTGTAGCAGGGGTGCGAACCAATGTTGCCTCGGCCAAATACGGGGCTCCCCGGATCGCGTTTGGCTCGGTCGGCGAGGATCTCGATATCGTCCGGCCGAGCAGCGGGGGCGGGGGGAACGCGTAGAGGAGTTCCCCCGGGCCACGGAAACTGGAAAGCGTCCCCGATGGAGGCACGATCGTGGCCCGCTCTGGGGGAAAAGAATCGGCGACACTTCGCGTTTTCCCTGGTCGCGAAGAGGTCGATCGATGGTTTGCCCCCCGCGGTCCCAATAGTCTGAACGCCTCTCCGGAGAGAGACCATTCGTGATAGGATGAGGTGTCCCTGCTGAGGGCGTCTGCCGTGGTGTTCTCCTGCCCGGCCAGGTGAACCGCCACGGGATGCGTGTGCAGGCGGGGGTGCCCCGGGCCCACAGGTCGAGCGCGATGTCGACAGGGTCGTGGAATGAGTCCCACCTTGTCTGTTGATGTGGGGACGGCGGTGGTGTTGTTTCCCTCAGAATCAGGACCGTGCGCCCCGCCACGGCATGGCGGAACGCCCGTAGGGCTTTCCCGACGGCGAGCAGCTCCCGCGCGTTATATGGAGAGCGGTTCGTCGTCGGTCCATCTGTCGCGGACTCTGAGATCGCCGCAGTGGGCACCCCATCCATACAGGGGGGGCGTCGGTCGTTACCGTCACCTTCGGTTTTTCGGCTGTTGGAAAGGCATCCCTGCATGAGATTGCATCGCGACTGCCACCATCGGAGGGATGACGGACGTCTCCCGGCAGCTGCAGTCGGAGTGTCTGTTCGTCTCGGGAGGGGTGGGAATTTTGCGGACGAACCAGTGTTGAAGAGGTCTTGCTCTCAGCCTGGCGAGATATGTCACAGCGGTCGTCGCAGCCATGTAGCCCAAGAAACTGCTGGACGCTTTCGCAGATAAAAAGTCGGGGCCTCGAGCGTGAGCGGCGGCCCGGAGGTTCGTGCTCGAGACTCTGGAAGGTACGCCCTGGCGGAGGTCGAGTCGAGCGTCGCCCCGATGAAGTCCAAGATCCTCGGGCTCGAGGTGGGACTTCTTCGGATTCACTCGTAGACCAAGGCGGGTCAGGAGTGACAACGTCATGTGGACGTCGTGGTAAAGTCTCTGTTTGCAGGGCGCCACCAACAGCCAATCGTCGAGGTGGGGGAAGACGGAAGCGCCCTTCGTCCGCAGGTAGGATACCACCGGGGCCATGCACTTGGTGAAGACCCTTGGGCAGTCGAGAGTCCGAACGGCAGCACCTTGTACTGGTAACAGGTGTCGTCGACTGCGAAGCGGAGGTACCGTCTGTGCTGCGGGCGAATGGCGATATGGAAGTATGCGTCTCGGAGATCGATGGAGGCGAACCAGTCCCCTCGATGTAGGAAGGGTAGGATCGACGGTACGTGACCATCTTGAACCTTTTGGGGCGGATGTAGTAGTTCACCCCTCTGAGGTCTAGGATCGGCCGGAGGGTCCGTCGGCTTTCGGTACCGTGAAGTACCTGGAGAAGAAGCCGGTGGTCTTGGCCTCTTGCGGGAGCTGCTCGATCGCCCCTTTCTGGAGGAGGGATTGGATCTCTTCCAGGAGGGCCGGACTCGACGGCGTGGAGTAGTAAACGCCGCGAGGAGGAATATCGAGAAACTCGATGGCGTAGCCAAGACAGACGATGGAAAGCACCCAAGAGTCCGTAGTGACATACTGCCACTCCGCTAGGTGTCGAGCGAGAGTCGGTCGGTCTCCGAGCGCTGATGGTAGGCTGAAGAGTGGGTATTGGTGGGTCCTGCCAGGCACGTCAAAACCGAGACTTTGTCTCGGAGGAGGCTTCTTCGACGAAGGCGGGCGCCGCCTAATCGTGCGTCTGGCCGATGAGCCGGAGGACGGTCTCGACTGTCCAGACTGGGCCGAACGCTGGAACGACGAGGTGGAAGATCGTCGCCAGGATGGGCGGAAGGTGGAGGCCCTGCGGGCCTGCGTGGCCGGCTGCAGCCCGATCTTTTTTGCGGTCAGTCTCGCCTTGACGAGATTGTCCAAAGCTTCGTCTGTGGACGAATTGAATAGGCCTTCACCGTCGAAGGGGAGATCTTCAATCCTCCTTCTGGTGTACTCCTGGATGTCGGCCGGTCGCAGCCAAGCATGGCGGCGGAGGCCGACGGATCCCGCCATGACCCGGGAGGCGATCTCCACTGCGTGCCGGGAGGAGGCCATCTGGTGCCGAGCGATGGAGATAGCCTCATTGAAGATCACGGAGGAGGCTTGGCGGATGTCCTCCGGTACCGCTTCCATCGCCGGTTGCAGGCGATCGAGCACTTTCTTCAGGTATGCCGCGAGGCAAGCCTGAGTGTTGGACAGCCTGATCTGCAAGGAGGCAGCTGAATAGAACCTCCTTGCGTAGGCGTCCAACTTCCTGCCCTCTTTGTCCGGCGGAGTGGTGTGTTGCCTGCCGGAGCCCTTCGTCTGCGCGGACTCGACGACCACAGAGTTCGGTGCAGGGTGATTAAATAGATAACCGGCGTTATCCTTCTGCACCCTGTAGAGGTGTTCTAACCGCTGCGGTATCGGCTGAGCCGAGGCCGGTCTATCCCAGGCGGCCTTCACCAGTCTGGATACCCGGGGCAGGAGAGGCAGCGGGGCCGTGGAAGGTCGCTTCTCCTCGAAAACGGAGAAGGCTGGATCGTCATCCTCCGGCTCCGCATCGGCGATCTTAAGGCCGAGGGTAGTGGCCATGCGGAGCAGCATCGCAGAGAACTGGTGGACGTCCTCTGGAGCAGAATCTGGGATCGGGTCCCCGAATCCCAACGGAGGAGACTCCTGGGAGGCCGCCTCAGACACCTCAGACTCCGCACTCGAGTCGTACGACTCCGAGCTCGGTGAGTCCTCTCGCCGCTCGCTCTCCGGCTCCTTCGTAGTCGCCGCAGGTGTTGCCTTCCTAGGCTTCTCCGCAGCCGGGGCGGTGGTAGCAGCAGCGTCCCGCTTGGGATGGCTGACCACTGACTTCACCCTCTTGGTGGTGACCGGGGTAGTCTGGCAGGCTGACGTCGTCGTAGCCCGCTCAGTCACCACCGACTCCGTAGGGCGCGTCGCCGTTGCCGTGACCCTAGGAGGTGGCGATATCGCCCGATACCGTGGTGAAGGCTCCCTCGCCCTATGATATCGAGGGGAGGGAGAGCGGCTAAAGGAGCGGCGGTCCGACGGAGATCGGCTTCGGCGTCGACGGTACCGAGCCTCGTCCCCTCTAGGCGAGCGCGATTCGCGCTGTCGACGAGGTGACCGGGACCTCCGGAAGGTCTCCCAGCGACTCGGGCCACGATGGTACCGATCCCGGTACGATGGCGAATGCGACCGATAGGAGGCCGGGCGCTCTCTCCATTCAGATTCCCTCGCGTACCTGGCCACGTAGGACGCCGAGGTGTATCTGGAGGCAGACGAGCGAGGTTGTTCCTCTCTTGTCTCCCTCGGAGGCGGCGAGGCCACCGGACGCTCGGAAGAGCGGGACCAGGACCTGAAGGAGGTCGAACGCCGCTCCGGAGAAGCAGAGGGCTCTCTCTGCTGCAGGTCGGCCGACCTGCGACGGCTAAGAGGGCGGTGGCGCTCCTCCACCAGGGTTGGAGGGTCTGCCACAGGCGAGTCCGGGCGCTGTTGGGGAACGTCCTCGATCTCATCCTCCGAGAGGTCGACGGACTCGCCTCGCCCTTTGGAAGGCTGCTGAGTAGGAGGAGGAGTAGGAGGTTGAGCGTCCCCAGCCGGGGAGCGCTTCTTTTCCTTCTTCTTCTTCTTCTTCTCCTTCTCCTTGCCCTTGCCTCCGTCCGGAGCAGGGCGCTTTTTTGCAGGCGTCTCCGTAAGGGGAGCCTCAGCCTTCCTCGCCGTCGAGGATCCTTTCGCTGACTTGGCAGCCGCCAACAGCTTCGGGATCCTCGGTAACGCCGAGATCGGCGTTTTCGCCGGTACCGAGCCCGATACCGACGAGGTGGACGGAACGGCAGCCGCCGATACCGTCGATGGCGTGGTCGTCTTCTTGTCGGCCATCTTGGAAGTGGAGGTCTCGTCTATCGCCCGCAGAGACTGTTCCCAACAATAAGATTTGAGTCTCGCGGAGCGGTTGCGAAGAGTTTGGGGAGTAAAATCCCTGCAAATTGGGCAAGTCCGGATGTTGTGGGACTCGCCCAAACAGAAGAGACACTCCTTATGGCCGTCGTTGAGGGCAACCTTGCGGCCGCAGGACACGCACTTCTTAAAGAGCGCGGACATAAGACGAAGAAACGCCAAACTCCGAAATCCAAAAAGACGAAAACCGAAGGGGGAGTCCGAAAGAGAGGTCAAAGACAGTCCGAAAGTCCGTAAAACCGTGAAAAAACAGCAAGCCAAGCACGACGTGAGAGGAACAAACTAAAGAACCTTCCGTACGCGGCGGCGGACGAGAAAGAACTGAGGAGAGACCGTTGCTCGGCGGGAGGAGCATGCGCAGTACCGGCGTGGGGGAGGGGTTCCCGCCAAGCGAACAAGCTCTAGAAGTTTCCGAACGCTACCGCGCAGGCGCTAAAGCTCCTAGTGTATGAAGGCACAGAGACCACGAAGAAGAAGTTTATGTAACAAAGCTTTTTACTATTTAATTCCTTTATAGTCACTGTTGAAAAGGAAAAGGAATTTGAAATACTCCTGATTTAAAATGGTAAATTTTATCCAACATATATTTTGATTTAGCAATGCATCATGACTATTCCAAGTAAATGAAAAATTTTGTTCATCTCTTCATGAAGGGCTACTTTTTCATGTAAACACCTGTCCACCCACCAAGACCTTTCTCAGCCCCCTTCTCTAGATCCTTGTGTTTTCCACTGAGAAACAAAGAAAAATTATGTCCCCAGAAAGACTGTCTGCCACTTTTCTTTTTTCAATGCTAAGCAAAGCCCTTTTAAATTTTCATTAGTAAAATGTTAATCTGTCTACTTTAATGTTTAATTTTATTTTAAATGTTAATCTGTCTGTGTCTTGTCTTGCTGCTCTGCTGTTTTGTTTTATTTTAATAGCCAAGAGCCAACTTCACACTGGGACAGTGCAATTGGAATGTTTTTCCTCTTCCTGGGCCTCAATGTGCCATCTCAGAGGCAGAAGGCTCCAGATTCTTGGAGCAGGTCTTGCAGATGCATAAAGAGTTACAGTGGGAAGGGTTGGAAGAAATTACTCCTTCATTGACTCTACTACTGGAAGAAGTTTAATCAGTGGATGTCCCCCATTAGACCCAACACTGTATTTGTTTTTTGTTTTGTTTTTCTTTTTGTTTCTAACGTTTTCTAAAGTAGGAGAACTTCTGAAAGACTGGACAAAAAATGTTCAGCAAAAAAAAGCTTCAAGAAAAGGGACAAAGGGACTTTAAATTAAAAAATAATGTGAGAGAATGTAGGACTGATAGATTTTTCTATCCAGACTTTTGAGAGTTTAGCTTTTAAAACACTTGGTTTGAATAACTCTATTCAACCACAGTAGTGCTGCATTAATGTCACTATCTGTCTCTCTTGCTCTCTCTTTATCTCCCTCCTCTCTAGGTTTCACATCTTTGCCAGTTGCACAACAAAAAGATATAGCACAGTTCTCTCCACGCTACAAATAGTTTGGCTTACTGAAACTGATTAGTGTAAATGTGCCTGAATGTTATTTGGTTGGTGTTTTAGTGAGGACTTGCACTAATTCTCAAATTTCTTCATAAACGTGATACAAAGAACTTAGGAGTTTGGGGGAAAAACTGAATGTAGGTGAAAGTGAAAATGATAGATTTTTGCATTCCTACAAATTTGCAGAAGAACAAACATACAGTCTGTCTTCAGGTTTATAACCCAAAAGAAGATCAAAGTTTCTGTTTCAGTATTTCAGTATTCATGGTTAGAGAATATAGCAATGTTGCTTTATTTGTCCCACAAATGCCTAGTATAACTTAGCTTTGTTTAAAAATAACACAGGAAAATATTTAAAGAAAAAATGCTTCCTCCACAAATATTTTGTTAGCACATGCCTACACAACTCATTACCCACAAAGCCTGCTGGGAAAAAAAAACACAGGCATTTAGGCATTTGAAAAACCAAACTATATATCTAAGTAGGCTGTTTTCAGAGTTACGAGTTATTGGTGAGTTACAGGTTGTATAACCCTGCAGCAGTATCTCACAGGTCAAGACAGACTCCAAAAGAGGTCACCAAAAAGTTTTGTTTTTGTTTTTTTAACCAAAAAGAGGTTTTGTTACAGAGAGATAAACACTTTACTGCAAAATATCTGAGATTCTTAAGGAAAAGCAAGATTTTACTGCTTTTTGTGCCATTCTGTGATACCACTAGAACTCACCAAAAGAACAAAAAAACCTGAAACCAAAATATTCCCACTAACTTTTCTGAAGACTTTTTGCATCACTTAACAATTTCATTCATTAAATATAATTCAAAACCCGACAGCTGTTGCTCCACTTAAGGAACTCTATTCTCAAAAAGTTTCCATATTTGGAACTAGAATTCCATAATCACAGTGCATGCCCTTACTGAACCTGATATGAAATATAAGGAAAAGATGACAATGCTTTCATTGCCACTAGAGGACTCTCTTGCTACTTATTTTGTCTGGCATTCCAGATATTTGCTATATTGGAGACATGATACAGCTTGCCAGACTCAGCCTTCAAGAGCTCTTACATTTGTTACTCACATTGACAACAGTTCCAACAGTTTTAGAAAATAACACAGAAACTATCGTGTTAAACCTCTTTTGCAGAAACAGTAAACTTAAGATAGTACATAAAAGATTTTTGCCTGAGCTAGATTAATAGCATACTTTACTTTTGTTTTCAGTAATTTTCACCTCCATGTTCATCATTAATGTAGGACTTACTAATCCAAGGCAAGTAATACTCACGTTTTCAGTGTGCCAGATGTCATAAGCTCTGTAACCAGAACAATACACTTCTTTCCCTTTACCGTTGATTCCCAAGAATCATAGAACCGAACAATGTTAGGATGCTGAAGTCCTTTCAGCATTTCAGCCTCCTCTTTAAACCGCTGCCGTTCTGATTTGGACAGCTTCCGATCCTAAAAACAAATGACAAACAAAGCATGTATCAAGAACTTCAAGAAAAAAGTAAAATCAGATACAATTATACAAGCAAGGAGAGGTGGTCCTTTGGGGAGGCAGTCACCCCAGAAGCATGTTAGAGCCAGGCCGCCATCCAACCACTAACTTCCATTCTCTAAAGCAGCTTACAATTTGCCGCATTTTTAACATTGTCATCATCATCATCTTGCTCTTCTTACAAACACCAAGCCTTCCCTTACATGAGCCTCAAGACCAGCCACTGAGCTCAACCCATGTATTACGCCTTCCTCTCCTTTTCTGCCAGCAGCAGGCACTGGTATCACACAGGCACCAAAAGCCACTCCCAGCATCAAATAATAATGGGGATTAAATCTCTGTCTCTTTCTCCTCCTCTTCCCCTAGTCACTGTCACAGGTGTGCTGCAAGCAGGCAGAAAGTTGGCTGAAAGGAGACACACAAACCTATCACTACCCAGTATGATTTTGGCTCCCTCTGTATAAGCATCTATCGTGATGACAAAAAAGAGACTGCTCCTGCTACATTGATTCAGATACTAATACCTACTACTAAGAGGCTGCAGTTCTCCTAAGCACATTTCTTTAATCTTTTTGTGTCAAACATTCAAACAAAACCATTACTAACAACATACATAAATTTGTTGAAAATCTGGAAACAATTTACAATAGTTGAAGATCCTGATCTGAATAGATAATAAAGTTCATCACAAGAAGACTCCATCAAAAAGAGACCCTCAAATTTCATCTGATCAGACTTCTCCAGGAATTTCTAAGACCAACTCAACAATCCTTTTAATATATCATAAAACTGACAAAACTGATCTGACATGTTAATTTTTCTAGTCAGCCTAAATTCCAGATTTTAGGCTGGAATCTCACAGTGGTTGCCAGTTATCAGCAGGTTAAGAACATAAGGACAGGTTGCTTACCTGTAACTGTAGTTCTTCGAGTGGTCATCTGTGCCCTCACACAGTGGGAATTTCGCGCATGCGCGGTAGCATTCGGAAGATTCTAGAGCTAAGCAGCTTGGTGGGAACCCCTCCCCCATGCCCGTACTGAGCATGCTCAGCCCAAGCCAATGGTCTCTCCTCAGTTCTAGAGTCCGCCAGGGCAGGACCTGAAGAGGGATGGCTGGGCGGGTTTGTGTGAGGACACAGATGACCACTCGAAGAACTACAGTTACAGGTAAGGAACCTGTCCTTCTTCTTCATGGTCGTGGTCTCTGTGCCTCACACAGTGGGAGACTGTGTAGCTTATCAGTGGACGGTGGGTCAGGTCCTAGAGAACGGAAGACAACACCGCACATCCGAAACGGGCATCCCGTCTGGTTGGACAGTCCAACCGGTAGTGGTGCACAAAGGTCAAAGGTCGTGACCAGGGAGCCACTTGGCACAGGTCCTGCAGGTGGACACCTCGAAGGAGAGCTGCTGAGCAGGCCACGGCTCTCGTGGAGTGCGCACCGAACAAAGCTGGAGGAGGCTGTTTAGCCAGGTCATACGCCAAAAGAATGGTCTGAGGCACCCATTTGGAAAATCTCTGGGTGGATACCTTGTATCCTTTCCAACAACCACCATAGAAGACGAAGAGGTGAGGAGTCTGTCGGAAGGAAAAAGTCTGTTGAGTGTAGAAGGCCAGAGCCCGACGAGCATCAAGGGAGTGGAGAGACCGCTCCAGAGGCGTAGATGGGTCAGGATAGAAAGTAGGGAGGATGACGTCCTGATTAAGATGAAAGTCGGAGACAACCTTGGGTAGGAAGGAGATGTCTGGTCAGAGGACCAACCTTGCCCCGATGGAAGACCAAGAAGGGCTCGTCGGATCATAGGGCTGTCAGCTCGCTCGCTCACTCGCCTGGCCAAGGTGATAGCTACAAGGAAGGCAGTCTTCATGGTCAAGAGTCTGTCATCAGAAGTAGCCATGGGCTTGAAAGGCAGTTGCACCAACTGGGATAGCACCAAGGACAGCAGCCAGGGTGGCAGTGGTGGCGATACCGGCAGATAAGGGTGCTGCAGGCCTTTCATGAACTGCTTGAGAGTAGCGTTTCTGAAGAGCGCTGCCAAGGGGGACCCGCGTGGCTGGTAAGCAGCGATAGCTGCAAGGCAGACCTTAAAAGAGGGAAAAGCCAGTCCTTGCTCCCAAAGGTGTAGGGGGAAGTGCAGCATGGTAGACAGGGCAACCGGCGATACCAGTTCACGGTGTCCGTTCGCAAAGGCAGTGAACTCTGCCACTTGTAGTGGTAAGAGCAACACGTAGACTCCTTCCTGGCTGCGGTGAAGACATCCCGTATGGCTGGAGCACCTAAGGGGTTGTCCTCCATGCATGGAGAGACAGGAGTGGTAGGTCTGGATGCAGCACGAGACCGTCCAAATATGACAGGAGGTTCGGTACTGTTGGGAACTGGAGGAGTCGGCTGCGAGCAGCCTCGAAGATGGGCCCGAACCAGTGCTGTCTCAACCAGTATGAGGCTACAAGAATGGCGTTGGTGCGATCCTCCAGGATCTTGGCGACCACATGGCCCAGGAGAGGAAACAGCGGGAACACATAGAGGAGACCGTCGCCCCAATGGAACTGGAAAGCGTCGCCGAGAGAGCCGCGACCAGGCCGGCTCTCGAGCAGTGTCGGGGACAGTTCCTGTTCAGGTTGCTGGCAAAGAGGCCGATCGATAGTTCGCCCCACCTGGGGGGAGTACCTCTCGAAAGCGGTATTGGAGAGGGGGATGGTAGACCAGGTCCCTCCTTGCCTGTTCGCATAGCAGACAGCCGTTGTGTTGTCCATCACGACCTGCACTGTGCGGCTGGTGACCAGGTTGCAGAAGGCTTGTAGAGCTTTCAGGACGGCAAGGGGTTCCAGGGCATCAATGTGCAGGCGAGTCTCTGGACCGACCCAGCGGCCCTGCACCAAGGAGGCATCCGTCGTTACCGTGACCCGGGGGCACGGTTGTAGGAACAGCATTCCTGAGAACAGATGACGGGAAAAGAGCCACCAGAGAAGGGAGCGGCGCACCTGTTGAGGGGCCCGAAGCAAATGGCTCTGGTCATCCAGGAGGGGATCGAAGGCCCTGATGAACCAATGCTGGAGCGGGCAGGCGCGAAGTCGGAAAAGATAAGTGATCGACGCAGTCGCTGCCATGTTGCCGAGGAGCTGCTGGGTCAGTCTCGCTGAGATGACCGGGGCACGGAGAGCAACGGTAGCAGCTCGGCACAGAGTGCGTGCTCGTTTTGCAGGAAGATAGGCCTTGGCAGAGACCGAGTCTAGGGTTGCCCCTATGAAGTCCAGGACCCTGGCTGGTTCGAGGTGCGACTTCTTCGGATTTACCCTGAGGCCAAGGCAGGAGGGAGAGCGTGAGGTGGATGTCCTCGTACAGCGTCTGCTTGCAGGACGCCACCAACAGGTAGGGGTATACCATAACGCGCCTCGTGCGGAGGTGCGATACCACTGGGGCCATGCATTTGGTGAAGACCCTGGGTGCGGTGGAGAGTCCGAACGGTAGCATCTTGTACTGGTAGCAGGCACCATTGATGGCAAATCGAAGGTATCGTCTGTGCTGTGGCCGAATGGCGGTGTGAAAGTAGGCATATCGTAGGTTGATGGAGGCGATCCAATCCCGGCGTCGTAGGAAAGGGAGGATGGAGGAAAGAGTGACCATCTTGAACCGCATGGGAAGGATGTAGGAATTCGCCCCTCTGAGGTCCAGGATCGGTCATAAGGCACTGTCTGATTTCGGTACCGTGAAGTACCGGGAGAAGAAGTCGGTGGTACTGGCTGAGGATGGTAGCTGCTCTATGGCCCCTTTGTGCAACAGGGACTGGATCTCCTCCAATAGAGCTGAGCTGGCCGGTGGAATAATAGATGCCTCGAGGTGGTATATTTCGAAACTCGATGGCGTAGCCAAGACGGACGATGGAGAGAACCCAAGAGTCTGTCGTGACGTCGGTCGCCAAGATGACGGGTCAAGCACGGACAATCGACAAAGCTGGTAGGCAGGCTGGAGTGGATATCATGGCGACCCGCGTGGGTGGTCAAACCGCCACTTCATTGTGGATGAAGACTTCTTCAAAGAGTACTGGCGTCCTTGCAGAGGTCTCCGGGCAAAGGACGATATCAAGGGCCGAGCCGGTGCCCAGCACAGACAGTGAGGCTGGTAGGTTGAAGAAGCAGAACAGCACCAGGAAAAGCGGGAAGTAAAGCTGCGCTGAGACTGCGGTGTCTGGTGGATCTCCATCCGCTTTACCATGAGGCGCGCCTTCACCAGGTGATCCATCGCCTCGTCGGTGGTGAAGTGGAACAGGTCTTGCCCGTCGAAAGGCAGGTCCTCGATCCGCTTCCTGCTGTCTTCCTGGAGGATAGGATCTGCTGGTTGGAGAGCGCTACCGACTTGTTGTAGAGGTGGATAGCACTCGTCCGATGGTCTTCTGGAAGATGGGCCAGCAGAGGGTAGAATTTGTTCAGAAGGTTGCGTTGCTACGCAGCGAGACAGGCCAGCGTGTTGGAGACCCTCACAATAAGGGAGGAGGCAGAATAGAAGCGCCTGCCAAAGGTGTCCAGACAACGGCCCTTGCAGTCTGAAGGTGTGGTGTGCGCCCTCTTGCCACTCTTGGTCTGGGAAGACTCAACCACAGTGGAGTTTGGTACCGGGTGGTTAAACAGGAAATCGACATCCTTCCTCTGAGTCCTGCAGAGATGCTCCAGGCGATAAGGTATCAGCTGCAAGGACACAGGCTGGGTCCAGGGATATTTCAATACCTCATGTAGTACCGGCAGGAATAGTAACAGTGCCACAGATGGAGGATGGGTGTCCACATAGTGGAACACAGGATCCTGCACCACTGGAGTTGGGTCAGAAACATCAAGTTCCAGAGCATTCACCATTCGAAGAAGGATGTCGGAGAACTGCTTAACGTCTTCCGGTGGCAAGTCCGGTGTGGGGTCCCCAAAGGCCAAGGGCGGAGACTCATGAGAGCCGGAAGTCGAGCCAGCAGAGTCGGAGTCAGACTCATAGGACAGCAACGATCGAGAAGGCGACCTCTGTGCCTGAGGTTGTTGAGCTGGCCAAAAAACGGTTGTTGGCGGAGTGGGTACCGTCCATGGTAACGAAGACGGTACCGGCAGGGCGAATGTCAGCCGTGCCACCATGGTTGCAGAGGTCAGCAGCACGGTAGGAATCAGATGCCGGATGGCCTGGGTAGAAGACAGGACTGTGGTCGAGCTCTGTACTGGGAAGGGCCTCCGAAACCGGGCATGACACAGTAGCAGTCAGCCGAGGGGGAGGCGACACAGGCCAGTAGCGCAGAGAATGGTCTCTCAATCTCCAGCAATAGGGGGACCTCGAGCAGGAACGCGAATGCCAGTACCGAGGATGGTGTCTGGAACCGGGTGATGGTGACCGGAACCGATGACAGTACGGAGACCAACGGCGCACATCCGTGTGGTATCTGTCTCTATACGCGGGAGAGTAGGAGTGGTAGGATCCCGGCTGCTCTTGCCACAGGTGTTCATGCCCATATTGCAGTATATAAGAGGCAGAGAAAAAAGGCGAGTCGAGCTCAGGGCGAGATCTGTCCTGCTCAGGAAAGATCTCCTGCCGCCGCAGGGATCAATGCCTTTCCCTTTGGCTCAGCGAGTGCATCTTGCTCCTGCGGGCGCAGTCCCGGGAAGGCATGCAATGACAGGATAGGGCCCGTGGTGTGACCAAGGAGGGTTCCGGGTGGTCCATCCCATATTCCAGGTGACCGAGCGGAACAGCCGGCAGGAAGGTGCATGATGACAGGATGGGGCCCATGGTGTGACCAAGGAGGGTTCTGGGTGGTCCATCCCACATTCCTGGTGACCGAGCGAAATAGTCGGCACTGAAAGGTCAGGCGGGTCTGAGAGCACAGAAAGGCCGTCGGCCAGGTCCTCCTCCGATAACGCTGAAATATCAGGCGGGCCCGCTTCCTCAATGACATCCTCCAGGGCCTGGGTCGGAGGAGGTGTCGGAAGGCAGGTCCTCCATGGAGAGACCGAAACCCGCTTCTCCTTCTCCTTCTTCTCGTTCTCCTTGGGAGGGTCAAGAGAAGAAAGCTGCTTACGCTGTGCAGCGGTGAGAGGCTTCGATGTCTTAGCTGCCTGCGAGCCTGCAGGGGCATCCCTGGTCACAGAAGTAGTCGGCACCCGCTTCGAAATATGAGGGAGTGTCGAGATGGGAGGCAACGAGTACAGTACCGAGGCTGGTACCGTTGGTGTCGGTATGGCAGCCGCCGATACTGACGAGGGTGTGGCTGATGGTCGCACCACTGAGGAGGAGCGTGAAGACATGGTAGAATGCTCCGTTGCCTGCTCTTTGACCCGCAAAGACTCTTCCCAGCAGTGGGTTTGAGTCTGGATGACCTGCTCCTCACAGTTTGGCGATAAACTCTCGACAAACAGAACAGGCCTTCACATTGTGGGTTTCCCCAAGGCAAAAAGACACTCAGCGTGGCTGTCCGAAAGAGCAACCTTACAACCACAAGAAGCACAGTTTTTGAAGAGGGTGGACATAGAAGAAGAAGGAAATCAGAAGATAAAAGTCAAGAAGAAAAACTCACAGAAGAAGTCCAAGAGAAGCAGGGGGGGTTCAAAAAAGTCCAAAATCCAAGAGAAAAACGCCAAGAGACAATAGCCGCTAAGCAAGAACCTTCTGTTCGCTAAGGTGGATGAAAAAGAACTGAGGAGAGACCGTTGGCTTGGCGGGCTGAGCATGCTCAGTACGGGCATGGGAGAGGGGTTCCCGCCAAGCTGCTTAGCTCTAGAATTTTCCAAATGCTACCGTGCATGTGCGGAATTCTCACTGTGTGAGGCAAGAGACCACGAAGAAGAAATGTAGACTCATAGCACACATTAATTACACTCCACGTTTTCTTATGGAGTTAAGTTACAGTACCCCTGCTCGATGTCAATGCAGGTGCCACCAATCCACTCTACTGTTGTGTATCAAATGAAAAATCTCAACTCAGGCAGCAAAATGTCTTTGGCTAGCATTGCAAGGAAGCCTACAAACCTGAGATACTCGGTATAACATCAGATGTTACTGGGAGGTGGAGGGTGGGGGTGGAGGTACAAACCTGCTGTCATTGTTGCTTTTCCACCTACATGAAATGCATTATCACTTTTTGAATTAAATGCCACCATCACTGATGACAGTCAATGATATCTAACTCCACCAAGTAGCAGAAGTTACCATGCTGAACCACTTCAGTCCTCAGGAACTAAATACATCCAAGTACATTCTCTACATAAAATTTCTTGCAGTTTGAGGTTTCTATATGTTATACATATCTTCTTCAGGAAGACAACTACAATAGTTATGAGAGACAAATTACAGAGAACAGGTTTCTCTTATAACTTCCTTCTACCTAAGACTTTTCTAAGGCAAAACGGATTCTTGTTAATCAGATTAAAGATACAGATGTGCAATACATCCTCTATCTGCTGCTTATACTACCTGCTCCTCAACTTATCTAGGCCTGTCATTTAATACCAATAGGGATGCAAACTATCTTGAAAATCTGACCATCTCTAAATACCATACAATCTTTACTAAAGCTCTAAATGTTACTCTTCTGCTGTGCTAGATAGTTCTTTCCAGGGAATTCCTTACAAAAATTTTATTTGTCAATGTGGAGAGGGATTAGTAGAGCCTTTATCCAATATATTTTTCTTTTGTAATTTTTAAAGAATTGAGAAATTGAAATTAACTGATCTTGATATTACCTTTGTTTTATATTGTTTACCTTTTGTATTGTGTTTTGTATGACAGATGTATTATTTTAATTGTCTGTGACTGCATAATTAAAGACTGAATTTACTTTCTATGGAACCTACCTATGGAATTTACATCTAGATTTCAGGACTCTTACCAGACTGCAGTTCTATACGCACATAGTGCCACTGAATAAAGTGGGTTCCATCTTCACATACACTTAATCAGCCTGTATTTCTAAACACTGTTGACACTTGCAAGGATTAATTATCATATGCCAACTAATTCATCATCAATGCTTAAAGTTCTCATTTGTTCCTTTAAGACTCTTAACATTTCAGAATCTGCTTCATGACTGATCAAAATTCTATATAGGAAAAAGGCTGAAATTTTTACCAGATTTCCACCCATTCACTACAAAGGGTATGGAGATGAAATCTACATTTTTATTGACCTTTGTTTAAATGCCATTTAAACATTTAGTTAACTAAATTAACAGTGCAATCCTATAACTGTTAATTCAGCACTTCATCTAACTGACTTCCATGTTTTATTCCCCAACAGCAACCTAAACTGAGATTAGCCTTTACTTGGAATCTATGAGATACCAGAGATAAGACAAGGAGAAGAGTAGCTTAAATTACTGATTAATCCAGCTACTGGGTAATAAACATATATAGCACCTTTAGAAATGCTGAATCTAAGGAGGTTGAATTGAGAATAAGAAAAGTATACAGCAAGCCCCCAGGTTTTTTCTTACTTGTGATCATTTCTCTGCAGAAAAGCTACTTCTTAGTATCTTGATCATACATGTGCACACAGCAGGAAGCAGAAATAAGTGTGATTTCCTAATTTACAATTGTTAGCTTGAAAATGGATTGTCATATGATTAGCTGGCTATGGGCTAGAGCAGGGATGAGAGTGATATAGTACCTCAGATGTTGTTGGCCTGCGAGGTCATCACAGATAATGGTGAAGAATGGACTCGACTACTGTAAAATGCTCAATGAGGGGCTACCCTTGGAAAAAAGGTAGAAGCTACAGCTAATGCAAAATGCAGGAGCTTAACTGCTAGCTGGAACACTATACAGATAGCATGTAAAGCCAATCTTAAAAGAACCACACTGGTTGACAATATCTTTCTGGTCTGTACTCAAGGTGGTTGTGATGACATTTAAAGTCACATTACGACAATGGGAACATTAGGACAATATCAACTGAAGGGTGCTAAACCATATCCTCAAGTAAATTGCCACATAAATTAATGCCACATAAATTAATTTTTGCAAAGGGGGAGGTTAACAGATAAAAAACCTGCTGGGACCAAAATTGTCTCAACAGTCTACTGTATTTGTTTTAGTCATATTTTTTTCAAACAGAGAAGGCTGACAACTTCTCATAATAAACATTCTACTTCATGTGGACATGTGTTTTCTGGCTCCAAAATGGATTCTGCCCACACACACAGTCCTCTGGCATATGGGGCAACTTTTTTAAAAACTATAAGGAATACAGGTTTCTCACTGAGATCGGGGGGGGGAGCTTTCCCTGAATGAGGGTTAAAATGAGTAACCAACACATGTACATACTTTAAAATTCTTCACTACTGAAGACAGCAAAAGCAACCCAGTTAATGTAAGTTTCTTACTGGAAGCCTCTTTTTTTAACTTTTGGATTTAAACCTGGAATTTTTGACTTAAGATGCTTTCTCTGTTCTCAGCAGGGTGTGTCTGATGCTAACTCTGCTCCAAAGCTTTTCAGTGAAAAAGTGAAATAATGCCCTAGAATTTTTTTTTTTGACCCATATACAATTTTCAACTAAGAAATGCAAAAACCACTATAGTATACAGACTAGCTATTTAAAGGAAATAAACGACGGCATATATGTTTTCAACAATGCCCAAATGCTTATCAATTTCTGTTTGTTTGTTTTACTGCATAGTGACTAACAGTGGATCAAAATTTATACACTTTATTTTAAAGGATGTTATAAACAGCTAATTCAATAGTTTTTAGAGAACTGAAATCCCAAAGAAATATCTAGAATATAGATCAATACTATTTTCCCCCGATAGCAAGCTTAACAGCAAATTCCAACCATATCCTGCTTCAACAGTGTCGTCTTCTGAGTGAACTGAAGCAAATGAATGAAGTCTACTATGCTCATTTCCTTCATTCCTTTCCACCCACATTAAATTGCTTTGACATTGTTTCAACAGAAATGCAACACTACCCAGCATGAGACTTGAACTAGGGCACTAAATGTGGACAGCAAAGAAAAGAACCCTTCAAACCAAGACTAGCCTTTCTTGGCAATTTTTATTTGACAGGTTTGTAACAATGGAGGCAGCATTCACTATTAGAGCAGCTCCATGATGTGTAACAATGTACACATTAGAACAAATACACCAACATCGCAGCCCTAATTATTTCTGAAGACTAACCAAGTTGGTCTGTTGAAAGAGGGAAAAGCATAATCCTATGGTCACTCAAAGGCCAGCACATGTATAATACATAGTTTTGTCATACTATAATCCACAGTAGTTCATGGTATAATAAATTCATTTTAATTTTTTAAAATTTACTTATAAGAAAAGGAAAAACATAAAAAAATATGTAAGGTGATAAATATAAAAGTGAAGGAAAAAAGGTTACAACAAAAAAAATTCTTACATTTCTATTTATCTCTAAATCTATTTGCATAATATTACTTATTCTTTAATTTTTTTAAATTTTTATTAATTATATAACTAAATCACAAATACAAAACAAGAAAAAAAAGTTAAACACCATGTGATATACATAATAGTGAATTAAAAAAAAATAATTTTTTTTCTTTTTCTTTTTTTTCTCTTCTCTTAAGCAATACTAACTTTCATTGTTATTTTGCACCTTTATCCTTAAATTTATAAATCTGTTCAACTATTATAATTTCACATTTAATTCAATATTTTTCACATCCCCTTTAATCTATTTCTATTGTTAATTCTTTTAACTTTTTTTTTAAAAAAACATTGACATCACTTATCCTTTTAAATCTATAAATCACAAGTTTAACACACACACCTACTAAGAGTTACAAAATATACAACATAAAAGAAAAACAAAACTAAAACTAAAAAATACCCACCCCCCAGAGCCAACTTTTTATTTAATCCACTTTCCAAAATTGCCATTCTTCTTTTGACAGGGTAGTATTACTATCTCTTTTCAGAACTTTATCCAAAAATATTTTCCAAATTTCTTCAAAATCATTCCCTTTAACCAAACCTTTCATAAATCTAATTCTACATGTTAGTTTATCATTAATTGCGATTTTCCACACTTCGTTATACCATTCCTCTATTTGAAATTTTTCATTTGCTTTCCATTTTTTTGCTATTATTAATCTCGCTGCAGTTAACAAATTTGTTATTAATTCTTTCTTTACTTGAGTACACTCAACCTTATCATATATAGATAACAATGCAATATTTGGACATACTGGTATATCTGCTCCTATAATCTCTTTTATCTCTTTAAAAACCTTTTGCCAAAACTCCATTATCTTATTGCAATTCCACCACATGCATAATATTACTTATTCAACATATTATAAATATACTGATTATATATTTTGGTTATATATATCTAAATCTCATTTTCATTATACCTATTGTTGTTATTTATTCCCATATCTAACATTTTAAAAAATATACTATTAGTAATTTCATTCTTATTTCCATCGTTTTCAAACTAAATTTAAACTATTACTATTGCTAAGTGTACCCCATCCCCAGAGCCAATTATGCCTCAAATTACTCCACCGTCCAGAATTGTAACTCTTCTTCCGGAGCTGTGACACCTTCTTCTTTTACTAACGCCTTATCCACAAACATCTTCCATATTGCTTCAAAAACACTCCCTTCCATTAATTCCTTTTTTGACCTTAATTCCACATGTTAATTTATCATTAATGGAGATTTTCCATACTTCTTTATACCAATCCTCTATTTGAAAGGTATAATAAATTCATAATGTGCCTCAGGACTGTCATTACTTCTAATTATCTTAAACGTAACAGACTTGCACCTAAACAAATACATTCAATGTTGCATCATCCTTGGGACAAATGTTCCTTTTAGTATTATCACTCTTTTTGCATGAGGCAGGTATATTAATATGCATAGCCTTAACCAAACTTGATGGCAATTACAATTTCCTTCAAAATTTTCTTGCATTTGGCTACTACGGTAGGTAAGAAGGAACCTCACTTGTAACATTCAGCTAACTACAAATCAAAGTACAACCTCAAACCTTCATAAAGAGGCAAACGGTAGCTAAACCACTCAAGCAAATTTCCTTTATAAACGAATACTTATCTCAAAATTAAGACAGTCATTTGTTCCAGAAATAAATTTCCCAAATTTCACCAAAACTCCCATTTCTAATACAGAATAATGGGAGTAATAACAAAAAACAAAGTTTCTCCAGTTGATCTTAATTCACAGAAGTATGTTAAACCACCTATGAGATCTTATAAATTTTAAATGTACAGGAAATTTTTTTAGAGCAAACACACATGCATTATGCAGTACAGAGTCTCAGATTACAATTCTGCAAGATGAGTGTGCTGATATTTTATAAAGGATAGGCATTTAAAAGAATCTCAGGAATTCAAGAAAGCATAACAACTGAAGCTATCGGAACTTGGTTTTTGTTTACACCAAAGTAATAAAGGCTAGTTATAAAAAGAATGGCAAGTATTTTAACAAGTGTTCTACATCTACAGAGTCTGCTATTGTCTGTACCAGATATCTGCACAAAAGACACAAATTATTCTGTTGGGGTTCCTTCCAAAATGACAATAGTATAATCAAAACAGTGGTTCCCATAAACAAGAAACAATACCTAATGCATTCACTAACGGGACCAATACTGGTGGTAAGAAAGCAAGCAATTTTGTGTTTGTAACACCTGTGCATGGTGTTCATATACAAGAACTGACAGGAACAGAGAGCTGCCTAGCAGAAAATTCTAACATCTATGAACCTGCAAAACAGCATTTTAAAAATAATTATTAATGAACTGAACAGAGCCTGAAGGGGTTTAGTTCCATATACTATCTCTTTTCTTTCCGAAAAATAAGAGGTACTAAATCTTTCCACGTACAAAGGAAAATATAGCATTTTATATAGTTTTTGATAAGAAAAATGCTTTAGGGGGAAAATTACTACCCTTTGTTATATATTTAAAATCAGAATATGAGTAAAATATACTGTGCAGCCTAAATGCTGTTCTTATCAGATGTTTCATAATGTCATTGTTTAGTTTTCTGCTCATATTCCATTTCCTCTTTACAGGACTAGCCAAAGAAAGCTGCCCCAGGAAAACACCATCTTCAGTAAAAGACTTCAGTAATATTTTTAACTAACAGAAGTTTGCCTGTTCAGTTCTTCTATTCCATGACTTACAAGAATACAATATATTACTAAAAATATACAAAAAGTACTCTAAATCAATGTTTTTCTTCTATATATAAAATACATAAATTCTACTTGTTAATTTAACAGTGTCTTAATTAATTTTGTATGTACTACTAGTTATACTTCATTATGACAAGTTAAAGGTCAACTCTATATTTAAAATTTAGCAAACACCCAAACTGCTATTGTTTATATTCAATTAATCCCATTTACAATCCAACATCCACATAGCAGACATTAATATTTCAAATCAGAACCAATTTTCTGCATACAATGCAAAAGTGATAGGCAAAAAATAAGCCCAACTGCTACAGAAATGCTTCAAGAACTTAAGCCGGCAGCTGGTATCAATAACAGCTATTCTTCAAAGTGGAGTCAAAGGAAGCAGGAGTCTAACTTTTATCAATACACAAGCACGTCAGCTCATACAGTTTTGACGATCCATTAAGACTTGCTTACCAGTTGCAACACACTGGTAAACTTCATAGTGTCATTTAATTTCACAGTCTCATGAAAGTGCTGTAGTATTAGGTTTCATAATCCTATTTCAGTTTTCCTGACCATTTTTCTCTAGCCACTGCTCAGGTCTTACACCAACAGCTCTTTTGTACAGTTGGACTTCTGTATCCACAGATTCAACCATCCACACCTTGAAAATATATATTAAAAAAAAATCCAAAAAGCAAACCTTTGTATTGTTCACCATTTTATATATGGGACACCATTTTACTATACCACTGTATATAATGGGACTTAAGCATCAGATTTTAGTATCCATGGGAGACCCTGGAACCAAATCCCAGTGGATATTGAGGGTCTACCATATACCAAAACTTGAAGGGAAGGGGAACACACTATATAACGTTCCATGAATAAGGCAAACTGCTCTAATGTGGCTGCTAGATGTGTCTTCCCCCTCTGCCTGTGCTAGCCATACACAGACTGATCTTAGTCAAGCAATTGGCTGTCCCTTCCAACATTCAGCACACTTGCCCCCTTTGCAGCAAAAAACAGACGAAACCTTGTTTTGAATCACCTTCTTGGTGAATTTACAGGTACGCAGAGCACGGCCTTCACAACGGCACTGGCACTGCTGGAACTTCCGTATTAAGGAGATCAGTAAAGAACCATTTCTCCAGCTTCACAAAGTAGATAAGTACATTTTGTCAGGCCAACTTTCAGTTATAGTATGTTCTGACATGTTCGAAGGATATACAGTGCGCCCACTGTATGCAGAGGTTCCATTCCAGGAACCTCCATTTCTAAAACAAAACATGTGAAACATCATGTCCCATTATAATTAACGGATGCAATGTGTGTGTGCCCTGTGGCAGCTCGGGCACAAATCTACTGCATTCACTGACTATAAAGGGATGCGATGCTTCGCATGATCTTGCATTTGTGCATGCAGAGGTTGCATGAGTGGAGGGTCCACTGTAACTAATATGCTTTGGATTCCATCAAAAAAAACCGGTTGCTGTATACACTCATGTATAAAATCTAGAAATTTATTCAAAAAAATGAGTCCAGTAAATTTGGATCAATTTATTCATGGATCAAATTAAGTATTATATCTTAATTCTTATTAAAAAATGAACAATCCCCTTTTCTGAGTAGAGTGGCAGAAGGCAAGAGCTTAACCCATTCCAGGAGAATGTAAAGGAAGCAATGAACTCCCTCTACTCTCTTCTTCGCAGCACTGTTTCTAACCTTTTTTGGATGCCTGGATGGGAAAATGGCAGCAGCAGCAGCTCTTGGTGCTTCCCTTCAAAAAAGCACTGAGAAAGTAGAGGGCAGCAATGCTTCTTTTAGGTGCTCCTGGAACAGACTAAGCTCTCAAGTTTTCCACTCTACTCAGAGAAGGAGATGGTTCTTTTTTTTCTTTTTTTTTCTTTTTGATGACAGTGTGAAGCTGGAAATGTCACCATGTGATACTGGGATGTATATTCCAGCCGGTTATGATGTATATTCCAGCCTGTTATTAATTTTAGCTGTTAATTCATCTTCGCTGTCACCACCCATTGAATTCTGAATACCTGGACAATACAATGGGACTCTGTCCATTACATTTCAATCCCTAACCTTAAGGATCTCCCTTTTTCCCCAGTCTATTTAGCGTTGGCGTGGGAAGGAGAGAAACAGGGTTCTTACAGAAAGTATTTATTACAGGCATGCAAATGAATAAGGCAAATTAACACACATGGGAAGCTCCCCCCTCCCAGGCACGCTTAGTTACAAGTAGTTACAAAAGAACAGATATAAAAGCACAGATACATTCTTTAGATCAGCCAGCTCCAAAATAACAGAAAAGTCCCTAACGCGACTAACTACTTTAGTCTAGTACTCACAGATGGTTCTCAGGCTTAGATGTTCTAAAAGGAAGGGGCCAGGAGGCGAGGCGAGGCGAGGCCTGCAACCTGCTACTGGCAGTTCCTTTGTTGTTTCTTTGTTGTTCCTTTGTTATCTCTCAGCCACATGGCCTCGCAAGAAGTTTTATAACTTCTCCTTGGAAGCATCTGGAAGCATCCTGAAGATGCTCACCTCTTTCCTTTTTGATTGGTCAAGTCTCACCCTGTGACCTATGATGCTGACCCACATGACCTATGGTGCTGACCCACATGACCTATGATGTAATCTAATCCCAACACCTCATTAACCCTTGGTTTACCTGAAGAGGGAAGTTTCCCCCTTTAGCTAAGTCTGGATAATGGGAAGCCCCATTATCACAGGCAGTTAATACTGTTTAAGTGTGTGTGTGTGTGTGTGTGTAAAAGAACCATCCTCTTTTCTAGACTGAGTGACAAAAGGCCTTTCTGAATGCCTGGGTGGAAAAATGGAGGCAGCACCCCAGGATGGCTGGCCCCCTGAGGTGGTGCTGCCACTTTCCCCTCGTTATGAAATGACCCTCAACTTATCCACATGACATACCAAAATCCATAATTTTGGTCCCTAAACCTGCCTTTGACTTATACCTGAGGTTGACTTATGCAGGATTATATATGGTATATATTTCCTTGTGTCTCCCTAAAATTAAAAGTACTGATTTTCCCTACAAGATAGCTGTCAAGATTACTAATTATTACATTTTAATAGCTTATATCTTTCAACTTATGAAACAAAAAAGGGACAGTTAGTGTTAACAAATAACCCTTTGGATGATGTCTTTTGAACCTATGCAGAAGATTTTGAACCTGTAGAACACTAAAGCTTTAGCTATAGAGAGAGCCAGCATGGTGCGGTGGTTTGAATGCTGGACTAAGACACTGGGAGATCTGGGTTAGAATCTATGCTTAGCCATGGAAATCTACTCGGTTACCTGGGGCCACTCACGTTCTCTCAGCCTCAGAGGAAGGTAAAGGCAAACCCTCTGAATCAATCTTGCCAAGAAAAACCTGTTATAGGTTTACCTTAGGATTGCCATAATGACGAAGGCACACAAGAACAGCAGTAAAATATAGTCCTATACATAAAAGAGTTGGGCAACTGCTGTAGACACCAATTTTTGCTTCTGGACAGGTCACAGTGGAGCATTCAGTTGAGAATTTGTGCAAAATGCAACCTGGATTTAAACACAAGTCTACTTTTAGTTTCAATTTCTTGCATTTGACACCAAATTTTGTGTGTTTTCAAAAGAGTTTTAGGGGTTGGGGAGTTTGTAAGATAACTACATTTTGAGAAACTTAGGTGGCTTTTCTGAGTGTTTTTTCACTCCTACAAAAATATTTAAAACTGGGAGGTGTTTGGAAAAACATGGCAATGAAAAAGAATTTGAAGGGAAAGAATTAAAAGCCATGGCAGAGATAGGTTAATCTAAAAGCCTGCTGCCTCTGGGTGAAACAATAATGATCTGAAAAGTTAGCAGAAGAAGAATGGGCAAGATAAGTCACATGCATCAAAGAGCAAGATACCTATGAATGTTATTCACACTGTGGGGCTTACTGACAGAAAATCTGTTCCTCATGAGTTTGTATTTTAAGGCACACACTGTCCTTGGTTTTGTGCCATTCTATTTTTCAGTGACCTGAATGGGAACAGTCTGGAGGCCATTTCTCAAAATTCAAAACTACAGTTTTTTAGGCTATCATGGTTCAAGAGCCCTCTGTAATTGCACCACTATGCCTTACTGCATATCTTACCTTACAATGTCCAACCTTATAGTGTAGTCAATCTGTCACAGTAAGGAATAAAGAAGCAAATGTTAAGTGTATGCTTGCACTACCAGCAGATTTATGAAAATGCTTGTAATTACGGTAAATAGCTTTCTGGACTTCCTAAGAATCAAGAACAATTTCTAAGCACAACGGGCTAAGGCCAACATCAGGTCTCAAACAGAGTATACCCAATGAATAAACTGCTGAATTGCAAATCAACACATGTTTAAATCTCAATGATTTAACGAGTCTACTCTAGATGAAACAAACAACTAGATACAGGCCAGGATTCTAGCATACAGAACAGCATACAGTGAAACTGCAATTGTGAGGTACATTTACACCTTGCTAGATATGCAGCACACAAGTCTGTCTTTGTGCAGACACAGATTAATCCATATATGAATCACAGAGACAACAACAGCAGTCTGTTGTACTATAGCAGAATTCTGTATACTACTGTATACATTCTGCATTATAAAATATATTACCCTCAAGAAGGAGAGGGAGAAATTTCAGCGTTCAGCAGACTGAGGACTCCTATGCCTTTTGCATGAAAATCACAGACACACAGAGTTGGAAGGGCCCCATAGACCATCAAATCCTATGGGAAAAGGAAGAAAGGGCTACCACCAAAACATTTAGATAAAAGCTCTAGAAGGTTCCAAAACGATGTCCTGAGCAGGTATAACATTTGTGTGAGTGATGAAGAGACCATGAAGAAGAACCAGAATTAAATCTTTATTTGCAAAGTTGGAAGCACAGGTTTCTTGTTATCACTCCTTAAGACACCTACCTATGTGCACCACAGAATACAATGCACAAGCACAAACTGATAATTAAGCAGTTAAGCATTTAAAAGTTGCTCCATTCCTTATATTAACAAATCAAATAAAATGACGGTCAACTATCTAAATTAAAAGTGCAAGAAATGGAGAGGCTGTTGAGACATCCCTAGACTGTTACCATAATCTCTTTGACTAAAGGAAGACAGGAATAATCAGACTGCTACTTCAAGGGCAAGCTAATTAAAAAAAAAAAACAAGAACTGCATCTTGGAACACTTTGTCCACATTCAACCTAACAGAGCTACTACTACAAAAATTTTTTTGTATTTACACATTTATTTGATATGCATATAACAAACACGACCATATACCTATAGTGGGGAATCTGCAGCCTACAGGCAAATCTGTGAACTGATAAGAGTACTGTGTTCTTGGTTGTCATGTGCCTTGAAGACATTTCTGACCTATGGTAACCCTAATGTGAACTTATCATGTGGCTTTCTTGGCAACATTTGTTCATAGCAGATTTCCAACTGTCTTCCTCAGAAAGAAAATGAATTGCCCAAGGTCACCCAATGGGATTCCAAGCCTGAACAGAGATCAAAAACTTTGGCCTCCCAGAGTTCTAGTCCAACATTCAAACCACGACATCACATTACCTCTATTCTCCATTCACCATTTGCTGTGCTCCTGACCACCACTAGCTGTACAGCCCACCTGACTTCCCGTATCTCAATGGCCCTTCATAGGAAAGCAGTTCCCCATCCCATCCATAATTTAAATATTCCTTGCCAAAAACAACATGCCACCCTTATAAAGAAACCAAGGACTATATATTCCATTATATATGAATGATGGGAATCATGCACCCCTTCAAGTGTTTTGTTTTCAGACTGCAAGTTCAGTAATCCTAGCTGACATAGCTAAAGGTGAGGCAGTTGTAATCCAAGTTATGGATGGCTGTATGATTCCTAACTCTGATATATACAATCATTTTTAACAGCAGTTAAACTGAAACAGAAAAAATAGTAATATCTGCCAGGAATGTTTATTTAAATTAGGCCTCAGGCAGCTGTAGTGACAGTAACAGCAGGTGTAATAACAGTGACAATTACAAATGTTAATGTTAAATAAAGCTTGCTTTAAGCTTAAAGGAATCTGTTACATGAAAACATTGTATTTCACTGTATTATATTTCATTTGGCTGCTGTCTTTCTTCCAGAGTAGGACCCAAAGGAGCTCCCACCATAATACACTGATTCTTCAGAACACATTCAGATGCTACAGTCCATACAAATAATACAAGTAATTTTTTCTGAAACAGCCACAACAGAATCCAGTACCCGAGTAAAATTATCCTCCCATCATTCTACAGAACAGGCTTTTTCAAGCATCCATCCAAGATCATAAGGATCTAGTGTGAAAAGCATAGACAGACAAGCTGCCTGCTCTACTTTGAAATAACCTCAACTGCATACAACACCACCATTTTAGGATCAGGTCCCCAAGTCCTCCAAACCACTGTTTTTGTAACCACGTTTTCCAAGGTCTTCTCTTGGGATGGGAGGAGATCACAATCAGGGACAAGTAATATATTTACCCAGAGAGTTTTAAGTATTCAAGATGTTTCAAATACATGATCTCCATAATTCTCTTGACATGTCTTTGACATTATTATTCCCATATTAGAGACAGAAGGATTGATTCTGGAAAAACCGTGACTTACTAAGATCACTTACTGAGTTTGTGACTGAAGAGAATTTTGTATGAGGGACCTCCCAGCACTCAGTTCATACTCTAAACTCCTACAGACTGGCTCTCGTAAATATAAAACATTCCCATCAGTCAGAATTAAGAATACTTTATCTAATCTATTTTCTAGCACTATTCCAGGAGTTCAGAGTAAAAGTCATTTTAAGATATAAAAATGATGGTAATAAATATATAAGTTTTAAATGACAGGGCCACTGCATGGAGAAGATGACCAAGTATCAACATGGAGCAGAGAAAAAGCAGAACTACTCAATATCTTCTCTGCCTCAGTTTTCTCCCAAAAGGAAAAAAAGTACTCAACCTGGGGAGTGAGGAGCAGGTGAGGAGCATGTGGGGAAGTGGGGTAAATGCAGCACAGTAGAGGTAAAGAAGTAGTGCAGGAATACTTGGCTACTCTAAATGAATTCAAGTCTCCAGGGTCAGATGACTTACATCCAACGATATTAAAAGAACTGGCAGAAGTCATTTCAGAACCGTTCACAATAACAGGAGAAGTCCCAGCACACTGAAGGAGAGAGAGCAAATGCTGTCCCCATCTTCAAAAAGGGAAGAAAAGAAGACCCAAATAAGTATTGCCAAGTCAGCATGATGTCAACACCCAGAAAGATTCTAGAGCAGATCATTAAACAGTCTGTAATTACTTAGAAAGCAATGCTGTGAGCACTAAAAGTCAACATGGGTTTCTCAAAAACAAGTCATGCCAGACTAATCTTATCTCTTTTTATGACAGAGTTACGAGCTTGACAGATGAAGGGAATGCTGTGGATGTAGCATTTCTTTTCTTCATAAGGCCTTTGAGAAAGTTCCCCATGATATTCTTGCAAAGAAACTAGTAAAATGTGGGCTAGACAGTGCTGCTGTTAGGTTGATTTGTAACTGGTTGACTGACCAAACCCAAAGGGTGCTCACCAATGGGTTCTTTTCATCCTGAAGAGAAGTAACTAGTGGGGAGCCACAGGGTCCTGTCCTGGGCCCAGTAATATTCAGCATCTTTATCAATGACCTGGATGAAGGAATAGAGAGTACGCTGATCAAATTTGCAGATGATACCAAATTGGGAGGTACTGCTAATACCCCAGAGGACAAGATCAAAATTCAAAATGACCTTGACAGATTGGAGTGCTGGGCCAAGGCTAACAAAATGAATTTCAACAGAGAGAAATGTAAGGTCCTACACCCAAGCAGAAAAAATGAGGTGCACAAATACAGGATGGGAGATACCTGGCTGTGCAACAGCATGTGTGAAAGGGATCTAAGAGTCTTAGTAGACCACAAGCTGAGCATGAGTCAGCAGTGTGATGCAGCAGTCAAGAAAGCCAATGCAATTCTTGGTTGCATGAACAGGATTATGGTGTCTCGATTGATGAAAGTAATAGTACCAATTTATTCTTCTTTGGTCAGACCTCATCTGGAATACTGTGTCCAGTTCTGGTCACCTCATTTCAAGAAGGATTATCGACAAGCTAGAATGTGTCCAGAGGAGGGTGACCAAAATGGTGAAGGGTCTGGAAGTCGTGCTCTATGAGGAGTGGCTTAGGGAGCTGGGTATGCTTAGTCTGCAGAAGAGAAGGTTAAGAGAGGACATAACAGCCATGTTTAAATATTTGAAGGGACGTCATATCGAAGAGGGAACAGGCTTGTTTTCCACTGCTTCAGAGACTAGGACAAGGAGCAATGGATTCAAACTACAAGAAAAGAAATTCCACTTGAACCTCAGGAAGACCTTCCTGACGTTCAGAGATGTCCAGCAGTGGAATATGCTGCCTCAGAGTGTGTTAGAGTCTCCTTTGGAGGTTTGCATAGCAGGGGGCTGGACTGATGGCCTCTGTGGTCTCTTCCAACTCTATTATTCTATTATTCTAAATGTACAATTGGCCTGCCAGATATTCATTCAAAGGGAAAGCGTATCATTTTGACCCAGGGTTTTTTATATATTTTACCTTTGATTCAAGTTCCTGAGACTTTAATATATCATTCCATTACAATTCACAAAACTTACTTTCTTGCTATATGAAACAAATGTCAAAATTTATTTTAAGCATAAATGGGTACCTAGGTATAGAGATGAACAGTATTACAATGACAAGAGAGGTATGCTGGATCAGACCAAAGTCCTATCTAGCCTAATCTCAGTGAATTCCACAGCATAAATATGCTGTTTGTAATAGTAGTTTCTTCTACCACTACTTAACTTCTGTGGATGATCCCATACTGCAGTGCAGTGGGCTCCCCATATCTGCTAAGGTTTGGTTCCAGGATCCCCTGGAGATACTAAAATTCATGGATTCTCAAGTCCTGGTGGCACAGTGGTTAAATGCTGGTACTGCAGCCACAAGGTTGCAAGTTCAATCCTGCCGGACTCAGCCTTCCATCCTTCCACAGGTCGGTAAAATGCGTACCCAGCTTGTTGGGGGCAATTAGTTAACACATTGTAAACCACTTAGAAAGCACTTAGCTGATAAGCAGTATAGAAATACACATGCTATTGCTACAATAGTGTAGTAAAATGCCATCCCTTATATAAAATGGCAACATTAAAGCCTGGTTTTTTGCATTGTTTTCATTTATTTAGGAGTATTTTCAAGACATGGTTGATGGAATCCATGGACACAGAATTCATGGATTTGGAAAGCCAACTGTATTATGAGAGGGGGGAAACATTTTTTTTTTCAAAACCATGAATAATTTTATATACCTGCATCATGTCTCCCTGTACTCACCCGTTTTTTAAAGTTGAACAGCCAACATACTGTACACTTTTCCTGCTGGACAGCTGCTTTAATTCCTTGAATTTTGTGGTGGTCCTTTAGAATAACTAAAACATTTCTAAAGCTGTTTACTTGGGACTGCTTAAATCACCACGTAGAAGAAATTTTACACGTTAAGTACCAACTCAAATACTAACATTAAAAAACTGAAAGGGGCAATCTCAACTTTTCTGGGTAATAAAAAGAGTAGTACTGTACTAGGTCCAGCATAAGTTTTGAACATTTCAGTATTCTCTATCAAAAATCTTCCTTTACTACCTAAGTGCAATTGCCTCTGAGAACAGTTCAATCAGATTTATGACCATGCTTGTTCTCCCATTAAAGGCTGTTTTCAGTAGAGTTACATGGCACTTAACATTTTATGGTACTTTTAATTTCACATCATGTTCAACAGTGCATGCAACAAAATGAATTAACATAACCAACAGTAACTTTTGGCCACCCATCCTTTTCAACAAGTACACTTGACTGAACATAGGCTCATTTGAATGTAGAAGCTAGCAGACTACTTTCTGGACATGAAAAAGGTTACCTTATTTTCTAAAGATCTGCGTACTAATTAAAATTAATGTTCATTTCCAGTCTATGTAGTCCCTGGCCAGTATTATAAAATGGCATGTGAGGGTCTCAGATCTAACTGCAATGTGTGTATTTTGTTCTGGGACCAATTTCTCATAACCCCAGATGTGTTAGATTTTTGTCATTCAGTGTTAAACAAGTGCAAGGTATATGGACAAAGACACTCCTAGTATTTTACCTCTGTCAGCAGTTAAGTATAGACCCTGAAAACTTTCGAAGAGCTAAGTTTAAATGTGCCCAGACTCAAGTTTAAGATCTCTGGCTGCTGCAACTCCTGGTCAGTTGTAGAATACTGCTACTTTAGAAGAAATTAACTTGAAACTAGTGTAGCTGCTGCTGCTTTATTTCTCTCCTTTCTTTTTTAATGAATGAATTCTTCTTCCTAGTTCCACTATTCTACAATTACAGATACTGTTACAGGTAAATAAGTGCTCATAGAAGGTTGTGGAAAGATTCCTGGACCTGTTAACAGTAAGCCTACTAGCTGATTTGGAAGCTGCATAATCAGAATCCCATGATCATGATTAAAGAGTGTGTGTGCAGAGGTCAAAGTAGGGTTTTCTCCCCAAAGGATTCTTCCAAGTGAGAGATTCCCAGCAGTAAGCCTCCTTTCTCAAAATGTTTGCCAATAAGAAGAAAATGTATCAAAACAGCTGTGATTAACAGATGTCTCTAATTTGTATCAAAATAACAGCCATGGCCCCAAAAAGTGAAACGGAACATCTCCAATCCTGTTGTTTTTTTTTAAAATAAGATCACCATCATTAATTTCCAAAAGAAATCACCAGACAAAGGCAATGAATTCACTGGGTCCAGTAAGAATGGCAAAACAAAAGCAGAAAAGGATAAATAGAGAAACAAAGCTTCCATCTTACTACGTAGAGAATAAATACTCTGAAACACAAGATGGTAGAAGAAAGCAGTCCATCTGAGTTCGTAAGTTGTAATTGTCAATAAATGAATTTCTTAATCTAATTCCTATGAGGAACTAGCAAATACAGATGAAAGAGTTCATATATGCATGTTCAATTACTTCATGGCTTTAGAACCTTGTACTTGGGTCATCATAAATAAACCACTACAGACTGCACTTCACTTAGTGTGCATATTTTGCTCCACGCCATCAAGTACTGATAAAGTGATGAGAAATAATATACATGCATGTGTCAACTGCCTCTAAGTATGTTCTCTATTAGGCTCCATCGAAAAGCTTCCCAGCTCCCAGCCTGAAACTTTCTTACCTAAACTGATTCAACCAACTAAATTTGGTTCAGCTATTTGACCAATCCTGATCAGCTACATTTGCTTTAATGCTTTATGATGGTTACAGCTCTATTCTGTGGGAATCAAGCTGATACTAAAAATCTGGACAATTAACAGAAACAAAAGTACATTTTATGCATTACCATTTAATGAACAGTCTGACACCTTCTTTAATTCCTAGACAAAAAATCCACTGTTACTAGAGAGGAAAAGATGGCCAAACAGTCACAAAGAAGTTTTCAAACATCATGATTGACAGATTTATGTTTAGAAGTTCACTGAAAGCAGAACTACAATATTTTACCATTAATTTCTACAGAACTGAGTGCATACTGCTGTTCATCCAATCAAACACTTAGCAGGCATTAACTCACTTAACCTAATTCTCACTATTACGGGCTATTTATGAAGACTACATGCTGTGGACAAAAACTTTTTAATGCATTCAGCTTTAAATTGTAGGCTAAACACAAAGTAAATGACTCCAGATAAGAATCAGGCATTTCTAATTTAGATTCTGTGAGGGAGAAAAGGAACACTAAACTGAGAATCAAGCTAAAATACTAGAATGTTGCTCTGCAACTGAACTGTCTACATTGTACATTCAAATGAGGCTTATGCATCAAAGATCATATCTGGAGTATGCTGGACACTAGTTTGTTTTCAACTATTAGATTTGGCTTCAGAATGTCAGTCCTGGACATGTGGTCAACAGGAATTAAGTTCTGTAATATCTCTTATGAATAGGTCAAATTATTAGCCTTTTTTTGGAAAGCTCGCTCTTAGATGAGAACTGACATGACACTTGATATTGACAATGAAATGTGTGTGTTATTCAGCCATATAATTAATTTCTGGGATTTGAAGGACAAAGGGAATTACTTGCCAGAGCAACAACAACAGCTAAGTGTTTAATTTTGCAAAATTCAAAATCTGAGAACACCCTGATTATCCAGATCTTGATCTTGATTTAAGATCTTCTAACATTAGCCAAGAAAGAATGCTTTACAAAAAGTTGAAAGAGGCAGAGTTTCAAACCATCTGGCATACTTTTCTGAGACTCTGTGAAATACAGAAGTGTTTATTTTATTGTCATACCATTATATACCTACCAACTATTTATTTCCTCTTTTTTATTGTTTCTTTGAACTTTGGCATGTGACTATATAAATTCGTATTTCATACCTACAAATATGGAACTCTAATGTAGTGTGCTGTAGTGTGCTGCAAGTGATGAGATGGGGATTGCCAGCAAGTTTGTTTCTGAAAACCCAACAAAATGCTCATTAAAGATCAAATGGGTGAGTGAAAAATTCTCTAGGTACTCCTAGTGACCTATGATTGAACCCAAGCAGTCAGCGAAAGTGTGCCACATGGACAAGAGGTCTGCAGCTGTGACTGGTCAGCAATTTGAAAAACCTCTGAGCAATTAAGAATTTACAGGGGTGACAAGTTAAAGTCATAACATACAGTAAAAGTTATAGAACAGTCTTCCCAAAGAGTTTAATTTCATTAAATTCCTGTAGTATTTTCAAATGCTTTTGGTATTACAAGTTTTATATTTTATTTTTTTTATCTAAAATCTTCAGACATGTATTTATTCTGAGCTGCCTGAAGAATACTACATTACAGAGCAGCACAGAAGAACCATAAATAAACAAGTTCCCCTTCAGACTGAACTTCAGGGGTTCATGCAGGAGACTAGGAACCACGTAACAACAGAATCCCCTGTTTCTGAACTACTTTTGGTTTATAAGTGTTGTTTTTAAACTAATGCTTTGAGGTCACTGTACTGCTATCAAGCCATCATGCTTTGCCATTTATTTACTTCTCTGAGCTATGAAATAAGAGGGGCTCTCATTTTTACCATCTATCACAAAATTATCACAGTAGTAACATAACCTGTAAAGTGTTCTGTGCTATGAAAAGAAGAGTTGTCTACTTCCCTCTATTTCCTAAGAAGGCCACCTTCACTGAACTTTTGACCATATACAGATATACTTAACTGCCAAGATGGTCTACTTGATGCAAAGCTTAATTAAAATATGTTATCTCTAGAAGCAATTGCCCTGTAAATCTGATAGTAAGTCAGTACCATCATAGCTATCTGAAATATACAGACTGCAGAAGCTTCAGACTAAGGCCTTCACATCTGTCCTCAGTTACAGTAAACTCTTCAGCTCATCAACTTATGTTTTTATAATTTACAGACTAGAGATTACGCGTCAAGTGAAATAACAGTTACTACATTCAGAATCTCATTTCCCATTTTTCACAAAGTAGAACTGCTAGGCATTCTCTCCTTGATGCCCGAACCAGCTAACAGTGTTTCAGACAACTAGCAGAATAAGTTATTTGAGTGCAGGTGAATAATTAAATGATAACTGCAAACTAGCTCCACTTCATGGTAACGCACAATCACTTTCAAATAGTTATTTGCACATAGGATTGCTTACTCCTGCTATGAATTTAATCATGGCAATGTAGGAGCCAACAGCAAACTTTTGCCTAATTCTGTTGAATCAGTTCCAATTCCTGATGCCTAAAACTTTAACAGAATGCTTAATTCTGCACACTTGACAACACGTCCTTCCCTTTATGCATGTCCTTACTGGCATTTGTTAAGTAGTCAGGAAGATATATGGACTGACTGTAAACAATTAACAGGCTTCCACAAGGGAGGGCCCTAATTCTATTTAGCCCTTAAAAAGAGGTTATACTCTGATTTAGCCTTGCAACCCAAAACTGGTCATTCAGGATGTGGCAAAACAGATCCAGGTATTTTGGTATAAAATGCACCACGTAGATCCTGCGGCTACGCTGTTATTGCTGAAGGATCTTCACTTAGAGCAAGGACAGACAATTTTGGCAGCGGGGTGCTGAAATCAATGCCACACCCCTTCATGAAAGACCAACTGAGGTCCATCTTCATGCTTCCCTTTCCTCTCCCACTTCATTCATCCACTACTTCATCCTCTCACACATCCCTTCTCCTCCCTACATCATGGTAAGGTGTGTATCACGGTTTCCCTGACCTCCAGGTTGCTTTACCACAGTTCTCTGTAAATTCCCTCAGGTGCAAAAAATATTATCTGTCATGTTATTTTCAATGGTCGCTATTCATTTGTGACATTATTTTCCTCCAGTATTCATCAGATCTAGTCACCTGGGCTAGTTAGACAGTACAAAGTATTTGAAACTTTTAAATCTGTTTCTAACTTACTGTTAAACTTTAACGTTTAACTTACTTATTTTATTGTTTTAAACTGTTTAACTTGTTTTAATGCTATCTAAGCCATCATGAAATTTTTGATAGAGATTATTATTAAAATATTTTAAATATTAAATATTTTAACAATAAGAACAACAATAATAATAATACCCTGAAAAATCTTTCTGTTTGACAAAATTTTAACTTGTGGAATGGGACAGACTGCATGTGGTTTGGTATTTTTAATTCTGTACTGTTCTAGATAGTTCCTCATATTGTTTTATTGCTTGAACTGGATATATCATTTTTGTTCCCCACTTTCCAAAACTTGAAAAAAACAAACAAACAGTGAACTATTTCTACACAAAGGGTAACACTCAAACAAGAGAGCCAGCTGGTCCAATGGCTCTTCAATATTCTCTTTTGTCTCATTTGAAATTTTATCAAAATAAAGCTTTATTCAAAGTATCAAGTATAAGCATTACTGCACTTCAAGTTTTAGGAATGTATCACTAATACAGAAGGCATCAATAATCCTGTAACTATAACATACATATCTGACAGTATAAGTCTATCACAGGCAGAGAGCACAAATGTTTATAGCAGCATATCATAGTTATGCTCACTTGCTACAACTGTTTCTTTCTTTCCCAGAAACTCTCCACGGATTGGCAGCTTACCCACAATCTATGGGCCACCACTTTGTGTACCACTGGGATACAGTTTTGTTGTTGTGTGCCTTCAAGTTGTTTCCAACCTATCGCAACCCTAAAGCAAACCTATCACAGAGTTTTATGGGTGTGAGAGTGTGTGATGCTCCCAAGGTCACCCAGTGAGTTTCCATGGCCAAGTGGAGTATCAGACCTGGTTTCCAGGGTCATAGTCCAGTTATTGTACTATGGGTTTTATTACAATTTTTGCAACACATATCTTTGTCACCAAAGTTACATGTTGATGAGGAACATAGATATTCAGGCTCAAGACTTTCATGGAGTATATGCTTGTTCAGAAACCACCATAAACCACTTAGTAACTAACAGCTGTGCAGTCAAATTAACAGTACATTTTTACTTTGTTTGACTTCAAGCATTACCTCAGAACACTTGCCACACCAGTCCTATGAGGCATTTTTTATTCATTCTCAATATAAAAAGCTTCAAAAACATGAACGACAGAAACAATCTGATACAGACAGAGAGGATTTCCAACTAAGAGCCAATGTAACAACCAAGTTGCCCAGAGCCTGTTACAATTCTATGAATTACAGCTCTCCCTACAATCAAGGTAGGCAACTACCTGAAACACGTGGGCTTCACACACACCTAAATCTCATTTCCCTTCAGTAAAAAAAATACTCAAAATGCTTCCCCATGCATTCTAGGAGGGATGGGGGCAATTTTGCAATGCTTTTCCCCATTTGGGCTATTTTAGGTTTGGGAGAGACCCCCCCCAAACGTAGGGGTTAACTGGAAACTCCTAATTTCAACAAACTGCCCTCAGATGGCAGAAGAAAGCATATTATGGTTCTTACCATCATCCAAGAGAAAAAGTGTCCCTGAGAAGGTACATACTTTGTCTTCTACTAAGATTTTCACGGAAAGGTGTTCGTTTCCAGTCTGCCAAAATGAATGCTCCAATTATCAGTTACCCTAATATTGGAAAGTAGGAAACACACAAACCTGGGTACCTTGCATCAGCCAAGGGATTAAAAGTTAGGCTTAAGGAGCTGTGTGCATTTATGTTTTTACAATATGTATAAACTGCCTTGCTGTTAATCAGTTAAAGGCAGGATATAAATTTCCAGCTACTTCCCATTTTCTATCTTCAGTCTCTTCCTTCAATTTCTAGTTGAGTGTCTTGGGCACTCTTTACCACACCTTCACCAAAAATGACTATATCTTTCCTTTCCACTACAGAATTCCCTGTATCCTGTATCCTTCAAAATACAACAAGTCCAAAATCCACAGAAGAGCGATACCTTTATTGGCCAACTCAAATACAGAATATACATCAAGAAAGTTTTCAAATCTTCACTGGTCTCTTCATCAGGCAAATACGTTAAAAATCATACAGGAGAAGAAAACTGATAATGTCACAGTCCTACATTTTGTCCCAGATATTATTTTCTGTTGTCAGTTAAGATGGTCTAGAGGGTTATCAATGCAAAGGCCACTCCCCTTCTTGGCCATGTGGATGGGGGGCAATAAAAGATAAGTAATAACATTCCAACTGCACTACCAAACAAAGTAACTTCCCTTGAGATATGAACTGCCTCTGCCCTGTGCGAAGTCAACCGTCTCTTTCTTAGGCAAAGAACAAATTTCTCAATTAGTCCCTGTACTGTGATGTCTGGAAAGCCTTTAGGTGCTATATAAGCAAAAAATGCCACTTGTAGTCCAAATGAAAGTTTACCCATTGTTAGGGGTAAAAAACCAAATAACTACATGAAACTAAGTTATCAATTAAATTGGAAATTGTCAAATGAAATGAGATTTATTTTAAACTTAATTTTTTGACTTAAGTTGGAACTCAAGAATGTTAACTTAAGTCATTTATTAATTAGATGAATGTTTTATTTGCCAAATAAAATCTAGATCTTTTAGATTTTTACACCTGCTTTTGTTTTCCTTCCCTTCCCTTATTACCTCTGCACTAAATATTAAGCTGGAAGCCCATACTTATATGCACACTGCTATAAACATGATTTGTTGTCTTAAAGACAGCAATATAGGGCTATGCAAAAGACGGAGGTCTCCAATATGGTGTCCACAGACATCTTCCGTCCAGCTGGCTAGGATCCCTGCCCCTCCTGACTGACGTTCATTTGTAACTGTTATACTGCATAGCAAAGCGCTAGCCTTCAATATCATCCCTCTTCTCAAGAATGACTTAGGGCCTCATGTAGGCCAATGAAGCACTCTTTAGAAAATGAAAATAGTGGATAACTAGTGTTTTAGTTTAGTGTTTTGTTCAGAAGTAAACAGCTGTTAGGAAAAAAAATGATGCCACGGATTAAGAGGAATGTTTTGCCTGTGCGTGTTGACTGATGCACAATGTATGAGTTGTCTCGGTCTCACCAGTTTCTCTTGTGTACATTTTTGCATGTTTTATAGGGAAAAATGTGATTTAAGAATCAGGCACTACCTTTTCCTTGCATTAAAGTTCCTTGGTGATGTCACATTACCTATCAGTATGTGTTCTGTGAAACTGGTGCTGGTGTGGAAAACTGTATGATAAAAAATTGATTTTATATTCTGGACTTCAGACCGCACTTAGATTCTTACACAAGTTACTTTTTTCAGCTCACTCTTTTGCCTTCTTCTAAATAGATGCTTTGTGACTGGTCACACATCAGAACAATCATTTTGCAGGAGTGCTCATGGCTCTCCCTCAAAATTCCAGGCATTCCCATTAACATTAATTAATTAATTAACATTAACATTAATTGGGGTACTCCTGTGCAACAGTACAGGTTTTTAAATTCTTGTAGTGACAAAGAAATGTCATTCTTACAAAGTACTGGACCTTCCTCCTAGTCTAACGCCACATTCATCACAAAGTCAATGGTACACAGCTCACAATACGATATTTATTCAACTGCACATAATCAGCATGCAAGTTGAAATGTGGTAATTCAGTTTATGAAACATCTCCAAAGAGCCTCCTATGTAATGAATTGCCTATACAATGTGAAAAGTCACACTTGAGACAAGAAAAACTATAGATGGCATTTTCTAGTTGCACATGCTAGGCTGAGGCAGCAAGACTTCCCACATGTTTGCAGAAACCTAGAGGGTTTTTGTTAAAGAAAGCTTTTCATAGCTGTGATGTGCTAACAGAACATCGGTCTTAAGCAAAATGCTCTATCAGCTACATAAGAGGTTCTGGCTTAATAACTAACAGTGTGAGCAACTCCCTCTTCACTGCTGTTTTAGGCTAAAAGGAAATGCTCCAAAAAAGCATATTTTGCCCACATAGATTCAACACGCATTTCCTCTTACCAGCTACTTCTGAAATAGAACAGTTCAGTTCCCTGAACTCTACAGTAAAAAACAGTCATACTAGTAAGCCTGGAGGGGAAAAAACTGCATAGAAGTGAGGATATAATGCTTCTCAGAGCAGAATGACTGTTAATTCAAACAATATGCAAAAAGAAGTATCAAAATTAGAAATTGTGCTTAATGCATCCTCAGCAGCTTCCACACAGTAAACTATCTGAAGCTTGCATTGCATATAAAACAGTAAGCTGCCATACTGTTCAGCACACATGAACACAGTAAGGGTTCTTCCCCCTTAGATCTCTACATCACAGCACTTTGCTCACCAAGAACCACAAAAAGCAGCGTTAAGAAATAAATATGGCACAGGAAGTTTCAAGATACACACAAAACCTGACTGAATTTGTTCTGTCAAAACTAGCTTTTTCCTGTCAGAGGGCACAGAATGAGCTTCACTGAGTACCAAATGCTTTTTGAACATCTACATTTTCATAGCAGTTTTTGATGGTTCTTTACCAGTAGGCATAAAGATTCAAGGCAAACTTAACAAAGTCCCTTGTCTCAATAAAATTTTAAAGCAGTAGTTTAATTTTTATGTACAGTTGCAGACTTATAGAACTGATATGTGTTAGAATACCATAAAAGCCAAATGGAGGCATCTGAACCTAGGAGTTTAGAAAAGCTGAAAAAATGCAGTCTTTGACTAATATGGCTGTAAAAGGACAAGGCAGTTAAGATTTTCAAGATGAAATGTTCCACTATGTAGTTGTTCAGAAAACCTGAAGTTTAATCTAATCAACCCCCAAACAACACACACACACACACACACACACAGGCTGCTATTAATAGATGTGCATTATATAAGTACTTGTGAATGTTTAATCCTTGAGATAATCATATTTGGCTTCAGAGTCTAATAGAAATATTTATGGGTTATAATTTGTGTGCCATCAGCCTTGGAAGGCTAAAGACTCAATATTTTATTACTATCAAAGGGGCATTTGGAACAGTTCATAAGCATTATGCTGCAAAATTCAATGAAGCAAAATGGCAACATTGGAAGTATGCTGTCACTCTCAACAGGAGGCAGAGGAAGTGAAACATATGACACCTGGCCAGGCAAAGCAAAATCACCCAAAAACACACAACACAAGAGTTAACATTAACTTACACTACAGTTTAAATGTATTTATTTAAAGTGGTCAAGAATCGAGACAATCCTGTCAGACCTGCCATTTTTAAGAGTGACTGAAAAATTAACCATCTCTCTCTCGCATAATATTGTTTTCATTGAAGTGAACATGCCCCAGCATGAATGCAAGCTAATTCTAAGTCCTGGGCACTTTCTTGTGGAAGTGGTATTTAGACACACTTGCAGACAACAGGCTTAACTTGCAGGTAACTAATCCATATGCAGACACATAGAATAATGATGCCATTTGATCGTGTGCAAATTATGACAGATCAATATCACAATGTCATCTTGTCTTAACTGCATTCTCCTTAAATGAAGTGAAGCTCACTCCTTAAGCTACTACAACAGATGAAGTCAGATTGTTCTAGAGTTGCAAAGTAGAAGAAAATGAATAGAAAATTTGCCTTGCTGGCACACTTGAAGTAGGATTCAAATCTTTAAAAAAACAAAACAGTGCTTTAAAAAATCTTGGCAAATTACAACAGCCAAATGACAAAGTGTTTCTTTGAAGAAAGACTAACATTAGGTCAAAGAACAGAACAACAATCTAATTCCACACACAGTCCAGAGACCCAGCCTCTGAAGGCAAGAGAGAGGCAAAGTAATCCTTAGTCTAATGATTAGAACAACCATTTCAGAAGTTACAACAGTGTAATGAAATGAGTCAATATGCCTGATACCCATTACCTTTACTACCCTACAATTTGGTAAGCCTAAAGCTTATGATTTCTATTTGGAGCCTATTTTGCTCCATGATAAACCCTTTCCATCACTATGAAGTCAGTCCAGAGCAGTTCCAATATAAGAGAAAATTTATTCAGGGCGAAAGCGTTAATCAAGAACATCTTGCATTTATTTCACCCTCTGACACAAAGTTACATTACAAAGTCTGCTTCCATTACAATTACACTTCTTTGCACTTGTCACATGCTATTTCTCCCACACTGCAACTGAAGGGATATAGAGGCTGCCTTGATAGTTTTCCCAGACAGAATGAGCTTGACTCCAAATCTCCAAACCAATGAGTTAAACCTGAATTTAAAACAAAAAAGCGCACAACTGAAAAGACTGCTGATTGTTGCATTTTTTTAGATGTATCAAAGTCTATCCTAAATTTTAAAACTACAGATCTAAAATCTGAACTCTTAAACAGGCTTCACACAGAGATTTTTCAAAAGTGCTTGTCATATAAGTGGCTCAGTATTTAAAAAAACTTCAGGATGGGAATGATGCTCTCAGTAAAAATGAAACTGCGGCCATTTCCACACGGGGCGAGGGAACTGTTACTCACTGGACTTTTGGGCTCCCCGGTCCAGTCCACGCTGCTCCGGAGCAGCACGTGGGCACTGCTCCGCACTCCTCCAGGGATGAAAATGGTGGCTTCCGGTTGGTCAAGGGTCTCGACCAACCGCTGAAGCTCGCCAGCCTAAAGTCCGCCCCCAGCAGATCGCAGGCTCGCACCAATGCGAACCTCAGAATCTGTATAAGGGAGCAGGCTCACAGTGGCGCTCTCCGTGCTTTTGAAAGACCTGTTTTTAGCGGTCTTTCAAAAGCACGCTGGATGACCCACTTGGGGTTGTTCCGGAGTGGGCTGGGGTGCGGATCTACGTTAAGTAGGTCCGACCCAGTCCACTCCCAGGTGCAGACGTCCTCCCTGGAGGACACTCTGCCCCGTTTTAAAAACCCCGTGTGGAAATGGCCTGCATCTCTAGATCAGACTTAGGTCCCTCAAGTACAACACTCTTTCAGTATCCTCTCTAAAGGATGAAAAGCAGGACACTGGAATTAACAGTATCTGACACTTAGTGTTACACCGTCTCAGAAAACTGAGGTTGTACTTTTTTTAACCAGAGTCAGAATCACCCATTGTATTTCCAGAGGTTTTTACGGGTATGAAAGCTGGACGATGAAGAAAAACTGACACGAAGAAAAGCATCTCATCTGAAATGTGGTACTGCAGAATGCTACAAATACCACGGATTGCCAAAAAGGCAAATAAATGAGTCCTAGAGAAAACTGAGTCTAAACTGTTCCCAGAAGCCAAAATAACTAAACTGAGGCTATCACACTTTGGTCGTATCATGAAACGTAGCTCATTAGCAAAGACAACAATGCTGGGAAAAGTAATAGGAAATAAAGAAGAGTAACATCACAAGACAAATGGATTGATTCATTCTGTATTTCTCAAAGCAAGAATCCTGATTGATTCAATATTTGTGCACTGAGGTAATATACATAAAGTTTCTCCAAAGTCATGTTCTTATGTGAGCTACATAGTAATCATAAGTTGGACCAACATGAAACTCTTCTGATTTTTTTCATTATAGCTGATTTATATGGTTATATAGCTAACTTTCATGTGTAAAACAGAGCCAAACCATACTAACGAACCAATATGTAACTTGTCAAAACACTGGCTTCCATTTTACAATAAGCCAATTTCATGAAGAATGAAATGAAGAATAATTTAGTACGGCTAGAATCCTAATAACTACAAACTATATTTATTTATGGAAATGGAATTTCTTGCCTCTTTCCTGTTTAACTGAACTGGCAAAAGACAGTCTTAATGGACACTGCAAGAAATTTGGAACTTTTGTTTCAATACGATGACCATGTACTCCACATCTGATTCTTACTAGTCAGCACTACCTTCTCCCATGGTTCTTTCCAATTGTATTCATTATGATAAAGAGTAGTGGCTTGAACTCATGTAGTTTATCAATATTGTGGTCTTCTGGTTAAAAGTACAGATGGGCCAATCAAATCCTCGGATCCTCAAATCCTGGGCAAGGATCCGAGGTTCATGGATCTGAATCCTCATGCCAAAAATGGCAAACCAAATCTTTCGAATCCACCAACCAAGTTTGTTTTTCACTTTTTAAAATTAGTGCCTCTGGGGCCTGCTAAAAGCCTGACTGGCCAGCAGGTCTCTAGGCGGGCAAAAATTGCAGCATAAAGCCGTGTGTGCTCAACCAGAGGCTGCCTGTGTCCGCTGCCTGTGCCCGCTGGGGCTGCCTGCCTGTGTCCACAGCTGCCTCCCTCTGCAAAGTTATATAATTATTCTCTATTCTTTTGACTTGAGACTGGAGGGTAGGGATTGGTGATGATTGAGACTGGAGTAGAGACTTGACTTGAAAGTCCCTTGTAGGACTTGAGACAGCAGGGGTGCAGAATTGAGACTGGACTAGAGGCTGGGGTTTTTGTTGTTTTTAAGTGCCTTGTTGCAAGACTTGAGACTGCAGGGTGAAGAACTGAGACCAGACTAGAGGCTTGACTTGAAATACCTTGCAGGACTTGAGACTTGACTGGAAGGTACCATCTTCTTGAGATTTCAAGGACAGCTGGAAGATTCCTTTGCATAGCTCCCTTGCAAACCTCTTTCATACACAATTCTGGGGTTTGTAGTTTTACAAGGTGTCACAGTCAAAGTGTGCTGGTGCATCACAGCACAATACCAGCACAGCGCCTTCATCTCATTTTCAACCTGGGAAGATCCTGAGGCAAAACTATGAGAATTGTCCTGGCCTGATTTCTTCAGAGGGAGGTTTGCCTTTGCCTAGGCTTTTGCTAAGGCTGAGAGAACGTGTCTTGCTCAAGATTATCCTTGCCTTTTTTTTTTCTTTTCTTTTCTTTTTCTGGTAATTGTCAACCCAGGAGATATGGCATCATCTCAAGCATCTTCCAACATCTGGAATTACTTCCAAATTACATGTAATGAGAATTATGCCCATTACACTCTGTGTTCTGCAAATATGTTCAGAGGGAAAGACTCACATACTACTTCAGCCACGCAGAAACACATCCGAACCCAACATTTAGCCCAATTTCAAGAACTGAAAGGTAGAAGTGCATCATCTACAATGACTCCAGTTTCACCCTTAAGCCCTGCTGTGGCTGTCAGAGCCGAGTGCCAACATGAAGACAGTACTGACACAGATGATACAGCTGCTATTGGGACTCTCGCACCAGTTCCTTCAAGTCTCAGTCCAAGTTCAGTAGCTTCACCCCCAGTGAAATGCAAATCAGCATCTTCTTTCCAACTGACTCTAAAAGCATTCATGTACACCACTCAAAGTTTCAAGCCCGGAGATAGAAGAGCTAAAGTCATCACAAGGTTGGTTGCTGAAATGATCTGCAAATATAACCAGCCATTGTCCATAATGGAAGAGAAAGGCTTCAGAAAGTTGATAAGCCACCTTGACCCACAGTACAATATCTCAAGCAGGAAATGCTTTGCCCAAAAGATGATACCAGAGATGTTTGAAGAGGAAAAAAGAAACGTGGAGAATCTTTTAAAGAACACTGACTTTTTTGCAGTGACAACTGACATGTGGACCTCAACAAGTTGTGACAGTTATCTCAGTTTGACAGTTCACTTCATAGATGACAACTCGGAGTACCATCACTTGTGCTTAGAATGCATTCCCTTTGCAGAGGTTTCCCACACAGCATCAGCAATAGAAGCTATCATCACTACCACTACAAAAGAATGGAATTTCTTACACAAAGTTGTGTGTATCATGAGAGACAACAGGCCAAATATGGCTGCAGCTTTGGAACGCAGTACCTTTGACCTGCCTTGCCTTGCCTTGCTCACACCTTTCAGTCAGTTGTCAAAGATGGCTTACTGAACAAGACTGAAATTAAGGCGATCATGTCCACCTCCCAGAGTATCGTGGGACACTTCAAGCACTCCTCTAAAGCCGTGAAAGAGTTATGAGCTTTTCAAGCCAAACTAGGTGTGAAACCCCATCGGCTGATACAAGATGAACCGACTAGATGGAATTCTCAGCATCACATGTTCAGTTGTCTCATGGAACAAAAGCAAGCTGTTTTACTATCTGCTTCGGAGTTGACTTTCCAGGTGGATCTGACCGCTCGACAACGGATCATTATGGAAGAAGCAATATGATTCCTAGATGTGTTCGATGGAGCAACATTTGTGGCCAATTCCAGTGAAGTGATCATCTCAGAAATAATTCCCTTAGTGAATAGCACCACTTTTACTCTCCAAAACTTCAAATCAACCTTAGGTGCCAACCAGGGTTTCTGAAATGACTTGCTGACATCTCTGAAGAGGCGCTATCAGTCTGTGGAGACAGAAAAACTGTGTGCTCTTAGAATTCTCCTGGATCCCCACTTAAAAGCCAGTGTCTTTTTGAACAAACAATCAAGTGAAATCAACACTGGCCACGGTGATCTTCATTTGCAAGCAGATGTCACTGAGCTGCAGTCATCACAAGAAAGACAAAGAGACACTAGCACTGTCAAATGAACCAGAAGAAGATCACAGAATGTGGAGTCACTATGCTCAGTTGATGACCCCATCTAGCAGCAGTGAGGACAGTTGCACTTTGACTCCTGAAGATTAAATCAATGCCTACTCGTCAGAACCCCTGCTTCCGCCATCTGCAGACATCTTCAAGTACTAGAAGGACAAGCAAAAATATCCCAAATTTGAGGAAACTGTCCAAAAGGTTCCTAATCACACCACCATTGACAGTAATGTCAGAAAGACTCTTCAGCACATCAGGTGTCACAGCTGATAAAAAACAGAGCAGGCTAGACCCAGAGCGAGTTAGAATGCTGGTGTTTTTGAACAAAAATCTGCATTAAAGGTTTCAGCTATGTTTTTTGTTTATTTACATTACCCTGAAACAGTTCAGGTAGGAACTCTTACAAGTTTAAAAGGTAATATGTTTCTGTTGTTCTTAATCATGTGAAAAGAATCAAGACTTGGGAATTATATACTTCATGTAGTAGATGAACATGTCAATTGCATTTCTATCTCCTTAATGAGAAGTATATAGGTATGTTTTCCTGAAAGTGAAAACTTTTAATTTTTTTCATTAAACAAAGATGTCAAAGTCTTCTTCAAAAACACTTTTCAGTAAAAGTGCTTTCTTTCCCTTGCTTTTTAAACCTTTTTTTAAAAAAGGATTCGAAAGATTCGAGATTCATGGATTCCCAGAACCTTCCACGGATTTGGATCCAGAAAATTCTGGATTCTTCCCATCCCATATAACTGGTATCAGACTAACAATACTAGATATCAGAAAACTTTTGCTAAACACACGCTCAATGGGTTTATGCCACCATCACCAACAGGCAGTAGCCTGCTTAAACCAGTTACCCACACCTTCTAAACAAGGTACCAGTAACTGATTTGAGAATTTCCTCCAAACACCTAACTTAAAGAAAGTGTCTAAGCCAATTTTTTTATTCAGACCTAACAACTAATTATGGCCTAAGAAGCAAGGATATCTTTGCAAGGACACACACACAAAAGGAATAGAAGGCACATAAGCATTTGAATCATTCCCAGTCCACAAATCACATTTAGTCACAGATCATGTCTGGCACAACAACAGACTGACTCATTCAACCATATGCAGAGCAATATGAATATGAATCCATTTCACAGAGTATACCAATGTTCTAACAAAGAAAGATCTTGGTTTTATCCAAGAATTAGACTCTCTTTTGGAATCTTTGGGGCCTGGCTACTTGATGGTGGCAACCTTTTTCTTCAGGTAAGTGTTCAAAGTTCAGGTTTTTTGTTCACAGACAATAAATATGAGTAGGTGTGTATCCTTAAGTTGCCCACCAATTTATGGCAACACCATGAATTTCATAGGGCTTTCTTTGGCAAGGAATTCAGTTCCTCTGAAATACAGCCTACAGCACCTCACATTCACATCTCCCAACTAAGTACAAACCAGAGCTGACTCTGCTTAGCTTCCAAGATTAGACAGGGGTATAAATAGCCTTTAGGCAACAAATATACATCCATTAATTTTACTTACCTGAGTTGATTAAAACATGAAAAGAAAAAAGTCTTTCCAGCAAGGTAAAAACAATTTAATTGCAAAACAAATATAACTGTTTTAGCAACCAGCTAATACAGCACCCTTATTTTTGTAATGAACTATTTACAAAATAGAAAACAATATAAAGAACTGAATTAAGATCAAATTTGGATCTTGATGATTGAATTACTTACTTCAATTGCTGGAGAAAATTGTTTTCAAATAGTTATGACAACAGTTTCTGCAAATTTGTTTACATAATATGGATATATTAAGACCATGGTTGCAATTAATCAACAAGCTGGTGACCTGAGCTAAGTTAGGAATTCCACCAGCTAAGTCTTTCTAGCGGACAAAATCAAAAATAAGGTCAGTAGAAAAGAGTCCAAGCAATTATTAAGTTAATTATTAAGTTAAAATTCTAATGCAATTACATTTCTATTAAATGAGAGGAAAAATGCTATTAAGTATATTACATTACAATTTAAATTTAAGTTAAATGCCCACATTAAAAACCTTACCAGGATGAAGCTGAAAAATGCCATGCATTATTTTTATCTCCTCCCTCACAGGTCTGATTCTGAACTTAAGAAAACAGATGCATCAATTTTTGAAAACCCATTTCCTCCAAACCCCTTTTCTTGATTTCCCTTTCTCCTTCTATTATAGTTTCATCCCCTTATCCTCACTTTCTTTACCTTACTGGTTCCAAAGCAAATTGGAGCAAAAGCCTCAGGTGTAAGAGTTTCTAAATTCTGCTTCTTGGAACAGGTGAGCAACCCCATGTGGTGTCCCATTCAGAACACAAGAGAACTAGCTGAATGCAAAGAATTCAACCCCTCTGAAGCTGCCCTTTTTGATTTAACATCTTTTCACCTTGGAATTACCTGAACCATCATAATGTACTCATAAATCCTTGGCTTCTGTGATCATTTAGTCCCTCAGAGTTTGTAATTTCCAAAACCATGAGAGGTTAAATGAAAAGCAAGACATAGGTTTACAAAAACTCAAGAACTAAGGTTTGAGTAATGAACTAGTTGGGGAATGTAACACCATCTGACCTTTAGCATAGTCCTATTTAATTAATTCACAATGTAATTAATAGCTTAATCCTAGAATTAAGTTAATACTGAAATTCCAAATGAAGTCACTCAAAAAATTAAGTGCCCTTTTCATTTGAAAGCTTCAATTTAACTGACAATTGAGTTTGTTTTAACAAGTTAGTTCTTGTCTCTATGCAAGACGCTGACTACATTTACTCCCAAAGTTAATCCATGGTTTTAAATTAAAAAAGAATATCTAGTCTCCCACAGAGCTAATGAGCCCCCTCCTCTTCTAGCAAAATATGCAAGATAATCAGAATCTTCAATTTTTCATTAAACATAGCTTGCCATCCATGCTCTAACTTCAATTAAGAGGGAAAAAACATTCTTCCTAAACTATTATTTGAAGTTGGCTTGTTTCTGCTAACCAAGTTCAGATTAATTGCAGTTTGTCCAACTCCAATCCCAATGAACAGTAATCTATCAAATGAAAGCAAAAGTTTCTGAGCCTCCCTTCACAGCTAGACCACAGGAGGAGCTGCATGAGCCAGGGAGGTTAGGCTCATAACAGACAGCTGTGTGTGAAGTCTGAAGATTATCAATGGACCACCACTCAGTTTCTCAAAAGCACAGTAGTAGGGAAGGAAAGATGCACATGTTCTTCAAAACACATTCTGAATAGTGCATGAACAGGTTAATCTACTCTGTAGAAGCTTCATCTGTTAATATTATGGCTAGAAAAAAGCCATGTCCATAACCGGCATAACACACAGACTCCATCACAGCAGCTCTGACCAAGGTAAAGAACAGCCATCATTAATACTACAGAAATAGCAGCCGGTTCACCTGCCCCCATCTTCTGGAATTGAGAAGCCATAGGCACCAAAGGAATATGGCTTGGAGAAAGGAATTCAAAAGAGTCTCTCAGGCAAACAAAAGAAGACTAAAAGAAGGTAGCCCTAAATGTTATTTCCAAGTTTCATCAGAAAACTAACGTTATTATTATAATCACGCATTTTTCTTTAATGTGAATGTCCACAGAATGTTCTACTGTTTTTAAATGAAAGCAGCTGTCACACTCAAGAGTAAAGCTGGATATTCTTCCTCCATGCTAACTGATCACTGCATTGCTTGCAACAAAGCATATTTTTGCAGGCACTTTAACACACAACCCAACCACACCTTAATGTAAAGAACACATGTTGCTAACAAGAACATTAATATTCTTCACCAGAAAGATATTTCAATTCAGGGTTATAGATTTTGATTTTATCAGGTAAATATGCTTCACAGCTACACAGTAGATTCTGGCACAGTAGCACATCTAGAAACAGGTTAACAATTTTCAAAGAAGCTTGAACAAATGGAATACCCATGTTGAATACACCCATGCGTTTATTATCTGTTTATTCTCACAATGAAGAAGGGCAAGCATACTTCTGCAGTACTCTCATCTTTGAATTCACATCTGTCTTGCATCACAGGCAAAGTGAGCTTTGGCACCTCACTAGGAACAAGACTGACAGCTGCTCTGCAAGCCAATGTGGTACAGTGACTGACCTACAAAACAGGAAATCCCAGTGTGAAATCTTGGTAACCCTGGTGAGCCACTCTCACCTACTGAATCCTAGGGATAATACTGATCTCCCTTCTGTGGCTGATGTAGAGATTATGATAACACAATGTATTGAATATTAACTATAATAATCACAATCATACTGTACAATGTGCTGCACCAACAGAGTAATGTCTGGACTAAGAAGTGCATGCATCGGTAGTTTCAAACTCCTGTCTTTACAGAAAAGGAGAGGGGGGCAAGGCGGGCACATCCTTTAGTTTTTCCCACAGAAGTCAGTTAACTTGCAACAAGCTTAAATAAGATCCTTTCTGTACTGGATCCCTTAAATACACATCTAAGTTAAACCTGTATCTTGTATCTTACCAGCCTACTGATTTTGACTGTCATCCAAAAGCTACTGATCTGCTCTAATTTCATAGTGAAGTTTGGGCCACAGTTGCTCAGGCTGCTATTGGCTTTGCTGTTGGTCTGTCAGAAAGACATACACACTGAGCACTTTGGGGATAAGCAGCTGAGAGCTGAGGTAACTGGCAAGATATATTTTCAAAGGATTTAAATATCTTCACTAAACAAACTGAAGTATTACTTGTTTTCCACTAGCTTCCAAACATCCACTAGGTTAACTGAGGTTTGCAGAACATTTCCATGGAAAACCACAAATCACAGATATGGCACGTTCTATTTATAATGTAAAGCAGGGAAGGACAAAATACAATGCTTCAGATATTGTTGGACTGCAAGTGTCATCAATCCTAGTCAGAACAGCCAATGATGAAAAAGGCTGGAAGCTGTAGTCTCACAATATAGAGACAACTTACACTTTATTCATCCCATATACAAAGAAATACCCAGACTAGACTATACAATGGGTTGACTTCTAAGCAAGCAGTAGAAGGCTTGATAGCAATTAAGTGCCAGAATATGTCTGGCACTGTCAGCACAATAACTTAATTACTTCACAGGTGTACTGTCAGCACATATAAATTAAGACTATTCAGTATTCCCACCCAATCTTGACTCAGTGAAATGCATGAGGGACTTATCTGGAGCTCTTCAACAACACCCAACACTTTAAGTTACATGAATGAATGATCAATTGCATACTTAACTTCCTCTGACCTACAAGGCTAAATTTAGTACTGGAAGACAAAAAGGACTTCTGCCTATTAACTATACTAGTGAGCTGCAAAGGCCCGTAAGAACTCAATAACTCATTCTGATAATTCAACTGTCCAGCCACCGAAGAAATACACCTATTTTAAAAATTCAGTTCCTATATCAGAAACCAACAGAATAATCATGCCAATGGTTTTACTCTAATAATCATGACTTCATGATGTGCACGAGCTTAAGATGCCTTCTACCAGTTTTTGACATCCACCAAAACCCCCCAAAAAGCTGCTGACTCCAAAAAGAGCAAGATTTACCGCACACTAGAAACAAAACATTTTGAAGTAAAGCAACATACTGAATCAATTAATAGTACTACTTACTACAATACATACACAGAAATCCCTCTAAACTATTTCCTATCACAAAGTACCAAAATCCTCTGTTCTCCAAAATATTCCCACAATACTTAAACTAGTTTTCGTACAGGCTTCCTACATGGTCATCATCAACGTTATTCCTAAAATATATGCCCTTGTCTATAAGGCAAATGTACCTGCATGTACAAGAAGAGAACTATTCAGACCACACTCTTGTTGGAAACAATATTTCACCATACAAATTCAAAGAGACAGGAGTAATAGCATTCAAATTCAACAGTTGTCTGTAAAAATGTTCCCTTGAAAATTCTTCACTCATCTTGTTAGTAACAGTAAATAAGCACAGACTTAAACTAGGAGCACAGTATTTTACATTTATTTTAGACTACTTCATATTTTCCCCTTTACTAGTTTATTGCTCTTGCATTCTAGTAAGCACTGTTATAATAAGTTATCCCCAAGGCAAGACATAAACATATAAAAATTTCTGAAACTCCTTTTGGTTAAATTGTTTTTCAAATGTAGTTACACATGGTTATGAATTGAAATTATTTACTACACTGAACAGATTCATCTGCTGAAATCTTACCTCTTTTACCACAACCTTTCAAGAAACCTTTATGTTTTAAGAAGCTGGAAATACTGTGCTAAATAATACCTAACAGTCAAGTTTTTACCTTATAATAAGCCAAAGTTTGGGGGAGGTCAGATCCTGGTATATATCATTTACAAGTAGCAGCACACAGGCCAGTCTCTCCTGCTGTGAATCAAGAACAAGCATACTGGAAAAGAGACAAGCCAGAGTTGCCAATTTGCACACCACACTAAGCAAACCATGGTTGGAAGGTCCTTAATTTGTTTCATTGGTTCTGTTGCAAGTGGAAGCAATCAAGTAGTGTGCATAAAACCATTATCCATAAGCAAGCAACCAGACTTCAGATTCATGCTAAACAAGCTGCAGACAGAATAGCTAGCATTTGTTTAGCCACACTCTCTCAACAACAGTATTGCAAATACCAAAGATGAACATTTCATTACAAGCTTTAATTATGTGCTCTACTTTCATCAGGGCTCGCAGCAAAAAGCCTGGCGCATCTCACCATAAAACAGGCAAAGACCTACATAAACTGACATAAGCTAGATCAAGGAATACATAATTTTAAAATGACTTCATGTTGCTAAAGAGTAATAACACTGAAACAATGGCTTGTTTCTCCACTCCCTTTTAACTTCTTCCAGGGGCAAGACAATACTTCTAATTGCAGACTAATACCTATCAGCCAATTAAAATTAAGTGACTGAATCAAGCTGAAAGCAGCCCCATTAAGAAACATTTATGGCAATAAAATTGACCTTTCTTGAAAATACATCTAGACCCCAAATTTTTAACATCACAATCAAATTCTCACTGTCTAAAAGTGGAGAGTATACACAAAAATGTATGCCAGAAGAAGAACTATAGTTAGTATTTATAGTGCTACAAGACCATTGTTCAGTTGAACTAGATCCACTATTAGTTGCTCAGTTCTCACGAGCAAGCATATCCTGGCACAAATCTGAGGACTGCATGCACATCCAACGCTCACAATCTGTTCTGTGCCCCAAACCAGCCCACACAGTCATACTGTGATCAATGGACATAACTGCTATTCCAGTGCAGCTGTCGGTCTGTACACTTGATTCTTGCTTCAAAGGGCATTTTTTGTCAATCTAAAAAAAGCTCCAACACTGATTAAGACCAAAGCAGAAACACAGCAGGCACTAGCCAAGCTAGATGAACCCTAATATCAGATGACATACAGCCAATTTGTTCTTAGAACATACAATTTGAAACCTGTATATCAGAGCCCCACTTCTAAATTGATCATTCCATTTTAAGCAAGCACTTAACCAAAACGCAGAACCTACCTACACTATATGCTTGTCATAGGTCACTGCTGAATTGGTATATTAGCCCAAGGTGGCTTGCAACATTTATACTAAGATGAAGAAATCCAAGTTTTAGAACAAACAGTATAGAAAGGGAAACTTTAGGGAGGCCAGTACTTGGCCACTCTGATTGCTGTTAGAGGGTCAAACTCATCAGTTCATGGGCACTTTTACCTTCTTTCCCCGCTGTATTTGGTTTATTCTCCGAGTCTGTCTCAAACACTAGCCTGGAAACAAACTAATCTAAACTGAGAAATCTCTACCTACCTCACCATGTTTATCAAGATATTCTCTGAGAGTAAGCTTTTATTGTTTGTACTTTTGCAGCTTAACATAGCTAAAAGGTTCAGCATATAGTGCTACTTCATAAATGAACAGTGCAACCAACATAACTGCCTATCAAAGTCTTTAGAAAATCTGGACATTGATTCCCATTACCCCATTGTTTCTCTAAGTGAAAAGAGTTCATTTACTTCATGTAATTTACTAGCAAAGTCACTGCCTCAGACCTAATAATAGTGATTTATTTCTCTCAGTCTCAGAGGAAAGCGAAGGCAAACGCACTCTGAACAAATTTTGCCAAAGAAACCCCTATAATGGGTTCACCTTAGGGTTGCCACAAATTGGGAACAACTTGAAGGCACACAACAACAACCTTGGCATAGCATACTAACTACCTAGCAAGCAAAAACCAGTACTTACCTAATTATAAAGATCATGTAAGTAATTCACTTAAAAGAGTACCATCATGCTGTTTTCTAAAGCAGTACACATATGCATGCAAGCATGCACACAGACGAACTGGACAAAGGAAAGCCAACTGCAGGCAAGTGGACATAGTGTAACCCTGATCTGATTCACATGATCCCTTTGAATGTATGCATCTGAAAGAATACCAATTTACAATTTAAACTGAAGAATTTACTGCAAAAATTTCACACAAGACAAGGCAAACAAGGCACCATGGGCTAATTCCAACATTAACCCTACCTACAGTAAAACTAAATGAGACTAAAATTTAAAATGACAGACTTTTAATAACTTGAATCCCACTGACTTCACTGGGTCTGCTCTAGATAAGACTAATATCAGATTTAGTCTCCTGTATCTCCTATGATAAATAGTATGTGATGAGCCTACTTCTCTAAACATGAAACACAGCCACAGTCCTCCAGTTCACGCTTACCATGTATTTCCGAGATATACATCTGCCCTACACACATTATCTTTTACTGCAGCAAATCACAGTGCAGCTGCTGCTGTAGTACATATGAAAGAACAGCAAAAATCTCTATACAGTCAGCCCTCCACATCTTTCAAGTTTCACTTCTGCAGATTTGATTATTCATGGTTTATTTGTTGTCACCTCTACTGCCTCCCTATGCATGATTAATAGGGACTGCAAGCCTCATGAAGCTGAGAAACTGTGAACATGGCTTGTAAGTCCCTATTAAAAATGGCATGGGTCAGCAGTGGAGGTGGCAGTAAGCCCCGCCAGCCACTCACTTCTGTCTTGTGAAGGAACCCCGATGCCTCAAAGGAAACCATGTTGGGTTGAATATGGTCATTGTATTTTTTGTGTGTTAAATATGGTCTGGGAGGGCCTAGTTATTCACAGTTTTTTTCACTTTCACGGAGGTCCTGTGCCTCTAATCTTAGCAATATGTGAAGGGATGACTGCACACAGTTACTCCAAGGCAACTACAGTACTATGAACATTTCATTTATACTTTAAGTTGCACAGACTAACATTAACAAGAATAAAGCCTGTGATATTATGACTAGCCACAGCTGACTAGTAGAGGCACATAAGATTAAGATTCTATATCAGTTTAACAGAGACACTGCTAACTCTTGAGCTTCCCATTTCAGGAAAAAAAAATCACCAAAGTTATTTTCCATTTCTTTAACAAGGTATTATTATCTTACGTAACTGGTCAAGCTCTTTGTTATAATACTTTAAGAAAGAACAGGTCTGATACAAAGCAAAACAACTCTAAAGCCCCAACAATGCACCCAAATCCTGGTTTGGGAACTTACATGTAAATCTGACATAGGCCTGAATCCTACTTAGTCCCTGCTAGAATAAAGTCACTGAAACAATGGGATTTACCAACGTGTTGACTCACTATTGAAAGAGATTCAATGGGTCTACTCTAGTTGGGATTACTTAGCACAATTCAGGCTAATAAGAGCAGAAATGACAAACTTCCCAGACTTTCAGCACCAAAATGTGAAGAGTGAGAAGTTTTCTGCAAATCCCCCTATTCTTACTACAACCCCTGTATTCCATTCTTCAATCTGCTCGAATAGGCTGAGGGCAGATTCTGGGGTGTCAGGCAGCTAGGAGACAGAGTGAACTACTCAAAACTGCCTTTCTTTTGTGCTGTATTAATGGAAGCATTTTGTCATGGAGGGAAAGCTAGGAGGATTCCACCCTAATTAGTGGAGTAAATGAACATTCCTAACATACCTTTAGCACAAACATAAAATGGCTGCTATTTAAAAGATACCCAAGAACAATCTTAAATTTTACATTCAGGGTACATCGAAATGCAGTATTTCCTTGGGACCTTCTCTCTGACAGCTGCTGAGCGGCTGCCCTAACGCAAAAGACAAGTAACTCCTTCCTATTACCTGCAGCTCGCACCAAGCAACCTCCACTGTGGTCTCAGTATCCAGTCCCTTGTAGACAGTCTTGAAGGAGCCTCTGCCAATCTCAATATCAAACTTGAGAAAGCGACCATCGGGGGAAACTGCCACAGCTTTGGTCTCCAGCTCCTCGGTGTCTTCTTGCTGCTTATGCCTCTCATCTTGCAGCTCCCTGGCTGAAGCAACAGTACTTCCCGCTGAACTGGAGGGGGGCAGCTGGGCGACCTCCGACCCTTCCTCCTTGGCCAGCAGGGGGGCGACCTCCTTGGCCACTAGGGCCTCCTGGCCGGGCTGCCCGTCGGCAGGCGGAGGCAGAGGCGGCTGCTGTGACAGGAGCAGCGCGGGGGCCTGGCTGGCACCGGAGGCAGAGCCGCACGTCGCCTGGCTGACAGATTCAGGCGGCGAGCCCAGCACCAGCGGGATGCTCCCCGGGCGGCGGCGGCGGCGGGCGGCGCTGCGGGCTGCAGCCGCGGAAGCTCCAAAGCGGTCGCGTTGGAGTCGCAAATGACGCTCCGGCGGAAAAAGCGATGTTCGGTGGCCGCCGCGCCGCGACTGTCTTTGTCCATGGTGTGGCGGCGTCGCCGGTATTCCTCGCTGCGGCCGCCGGAGCCTTCGGAGCCTTCGGGGTCCGCGGAGGTGGCGGCGGCGGCGGCTGCGGTGGCGGCCGCGGCCACGCCGAGCTTCTCGCCCACGGAGCTGTCCGAGCTGGAGCCGTTCTTGGGCGGGGGCGCCGGAGGAGCCAGGAACCGGGGAGCCGCGGCGCCATTCTCCGGAGCGCCCCCCGACATGGTGCAGCGAGAAGAAGGGAGGCGGACGAGCGGAAGGCGCGGGAGCGGCGGCGGCGGCAGGAGGGAGCACCCGCGCCTCCCCAGCAGGCAGTTGTTGCCGCCGCGGCTGCAGCAGCAGCTGACTCCTCGCAGGGAGGGCCGGTCAATGGGCGGCGGGGAGCGCGCCGAGGAGGAGCTCCTCTCGCGGCGGCGGCGGCTGCAAAGGAGGCTCTCGGAGGCTCCTCACGGCCAGGAGAAACGGCAGCAGCGGCGACGGCTGCTGCTGCAGCTGCTGGCGGAGGAGCGCGGGCTGGGCCGGCGGCAGCGGAGGGGGGGCTCCCCGGTCAGCGTCCGCATCCATCCTGCTGCAGCGGAGGGCCGAGGACCAGGGCCGACATGGAGCAGGAGCGGCGGCGGAGACGGGCGAGGGAGGAGGCGGCGGGGGTGGGGTGCGGAGACCGAGCCCGAGGAGGGGGGAGGGGGGAGGGGCCGGGCGGGAGCCTGCGGCAGGCCCCGGGCGGGAGCGGCGGGGTGGGGTGGGGTGGGGTGCGAGGCCCTCTCCTCGTCGCCCTCGCGCTCCTTCTCCTGCCCTCCCCCCGCCCCGCTCCTTGCCTCAGTCCGAGTCCGCCGCTCGCCGCGGGGCCCGGCGCGTCCCTCGCCGCACTGGCTGCTATTTCCCGCCGCTGAGGGAGAGGAGCGGCTTTCCTTTCTTCGTCGCCGCCGCCACAAGCGATGCCGGGACTTTCGACGTCGACGCCGCCTCCCTTTCGCTCCCACTCGGAGGAGGCCACCCTCGCCTCACGCTCCCCGAGAGTGACTAGCGGGGAAGCGAAGGGAGGGGAGAGGCGGGGAAAACAGTACCAAAGAAGAGCCTCGCCTCGCCTTCTCCTCAGCGGCCTCCCGTCCTCTTTCGCTCTCCTCCTTCTCGCCCCTGAGGGGGAGCTGAGCGGGAGCGGATGGGCCTCTCGCTTCCAAAACCCGGGCGAACTCGCCGCGCCAAATGGCGACTCTGCCCGAAACCAACACACACGCACGCACTCAATCGACAGCCAGCGAGAGACAGCCTCGGAGGCCACGCCCCCCTTTTTCCGTCCGCGCTCCACCACGCCTGCGTCAACGCCTCGTCGTCGTCCTTCCTCCCTTTCACGGGAAATGTAGTTCCGACCTGCCTCCGAAGACGCTAGAGTCAAGTGCAGCCTGCAAGTCCCATAGTGCACTGCGAGAGAGACTGGGCCGACGGCGCTATAAATGACTAGGAAGCTTTTCACCAACCAGTGTTCCCTATTACGCTGTATGACAGTGCTGTGGAACTAAAGAGCAACCTATGAGGGGGGGAGGGGTATGAGGGGGAGGGGCATGAGGGGGAGGGGAGGGGCATGGGGGGAGGGGTATGAGGGGGAGGGCAGGGGAGGAGGACGGGTATGAGGGGGAGGAGCATGAGGGGAGGGGGAGGGGAGGGGAGGGGGAGGGGTTGGAGGGGGGAGGGGAGGGGGAGGGGTTGGAGGGGAGGGGGAGGGGGGAGCTGTCCGTTAATTCTGAAGGAGGAGAAAAAGTTTTCCTCATGCTTAGATTCTGTACTTCTCATTTCCAATAGAAGGTATAAAGTTTAAGGGAAAATACATACTCCCTTCATGTATATACAGCTGGGGGAGCTGTGGCAGGTTTGTTGTAAATTTCTTTTCTTTTTTTTAATATTATTTTTTATTAAAAAAGTTTCAATCATTAAAATATATATCGTCCGATTTCACTCCTAAATGTGGACTATAAATTATTTATGTGGATAATGGCAAACAGATTGAATTTCTTTTTTTTCTTTTTTTTTAGGGACTCTGGAGTCATTATTAAGAGTCCAGATCAATATCAAAAGCTCTAACATGAGCATCTGAAGCCTTGTAATAATCTTCTTTTTAAATTTCTTGGTTTTTCATCAGTTTTTATATCAGTATATCATTTCAAAGGCTATAAAGTAATTCAGATGTCTGTGTGTGGTTGTTGTTTTTTTTAAGTTCATACTTTGCAAAATTGCTTGGAAATAATACTTTGCAAAGTTGGCCATTTCCGCACTAGCCTGTTATAGCGCGATGATTCCACTTTCAACCTCCTCTGGAATCCTGGGGTTTGCAGTTTCGGGAGGGGCCAGCCGGCCGGCCCCTCCCGAAACTGCAAACCCCAGGATTCCAGAGGAGGTTGAAAGTGGAATCATCGCGCTATAACAGGCTAGTGCGGAAATGGCCATTACCTGGAAATAAGCCTCGTAGAACTTGCATCCAGTCCAGAAGGAGAACAGCTCAGGAGGAACGGCTGGAGATCTGCCAGTGCTGACACCCAGCATTTATCATTTGAAGCAGTCACCTTCCTCTGTAATGGTAAAATGCTGGCCCTTCTGATAAGGTGGATAAAACAGCCTTTAGAATTAAAAAAAATTATAAATGGACACCACACTATATATAAGGAGTCAAATATCATTTTGGAGGTGTCTTGGCAATCCTCTAAAATAGTATTTGAATTTCAGCAGGCCTTTTGAGACACCTCTGAATTCCTACTGTAGTAGAATTGACATTTAAAGCTGCGCAAAGTGACTGAGGGTAAAGGGTTGGTTTAGAAAGCTGGCGTGGTGCCGTGGTCTGAATGCCGGACGGTGACCGTGGGGCCCAGGGTTCAGTTCCCCACTCGGCCGTGGAAACTCACTGGGTGACCTTGGGTGCTTCACACATTCTCAGCCCCAGAAAACCCCTTAGGGTCAACATTCAATTAGTTCAGAATATGGCAGCCAGGTTGGTCACCAGAAGATCTAAAACTGACCACATAACACCAATTCTGAAGTCCTTACATTGGCTGCCTATTAGTTTCCGGGCACAGTACATGGTGTTGGTTCTTACCTTTAAAGCCCTTCATGGCTTGGGACCAGCCTACCTGCGGGATCGCCTTCTCCCCTATAATCCGCCCCGCACATTAAGGTCCTCTGGGAGGAATTTACTGCAGCCAGTCAGAACTAGGTTGGCTGCGGTTACCCAGAGGACCTTCTCTTCTATCGCTCCCAAGTTATGGAATGGCCTGCCGGAGGAGACCCGGCACATTACCAGTCTTGACTGGTAATATGCTTCCGACAGGCCTTCCCAGACTAGTGCTCCACCACCGCCCACCGATAGTTAATGTGTTTTAGGGGGTTTTAGATGGGTTGGTGGGTGGGGAGGATGGGTTATGTTTTAATTGCTTTTAATGTATTTGATGTACTGTTGTAGTACCGTCGGGAGAGGTGGGATATAAATAAATATTATTGTTATTATCATGATCATTATTATTATTATTATTATTATTATTATTATTATTATTATTAACATAAGTCAGAAATAACACTGAAGACACAAAGCAACAGGGTTAGTATAGCTGCAGCTAGATGACATTTTGTGAAGTGGAATGCTTTCAAACTGTAATCATGTACACACTTCCCTGGGAGCAAGTCCCTTGAAATATAAAAAAGCTGACTTCTATTATTCCTTCAAATGCCACAAGACTTTATACAAAAAGCCCTCAGCTACCTTCTAGAGTATGGAAACAGATTTTGTGATCCTGAGCAGGGAAGTGAAGAACTTCCTGTTTGTTCAAACTTTGGCTGAATTACCACTAAAAAAAAAAAAGAATTTTATTGGAGCACAGTTTGGGGCAGATGTATATAAGATTTGTCTTGTCTTACAAGATATCAATGAGAGTCAGCTAGAAGGTGGCTGTTTTTCTGTGGTTGACAATGAAGTTTCACAAGAATCTTTTGGAAAACAATGTTATTAATTTTTATGCATTATATAAAGAAGTGTGAGTATAGGCTTTCAAGTCACCTGTTGACTTATGGTGACCCCATTAATTTCATAAGATTTTCCTTAGTCAAGGAGTATTCAGAAATGATTTTGCCAGTTCCTTCTTCTGAAAATAGCCTATAGCACCTGGAATTCAGTGGCAGTCTCCCATCCATCCAAGTGCTAACATGGGTTGACTCTGCTTAGGTTCTGAGATCAGATGGGATCTGCTGCCTTTAGGCTGTGTGCCTTCAAATTGTTTCCAACTTATGGCAACCTATCACTGGGTTTTCTGGGGCCAAGAGTGTGTGACGTGCCCAAGTGGGAAACCAGTGGGTTTCCATGAGAATTGAACCTTGGTCTCCAGAGTCATAGTACAACATTAAAACTACTATACCATGCTATCCCTCATTATAAAGGCACTTGATTATAAAGTTTTGCATAATATTTCCTGTGAATATATTTTGTTCCATATTATACTGAATAGTTAAAACAGTATGTGTTTTTTATGATTACTCCTGATTTCTTTCTGATTCTTACAAAGGCTACTTAGACCTGAAAAAGTGTTGGGGAAAGAGAGGAAATAGCCTTTAAATTAATATTTGCACATGGTCAGTTGGAGGGGTGGGGGGCAGAGTGTATGTGTGCGCACACATTAAAGACCCTGGCAGGCTACCTGCAACACATCAGCTGTGCTTTACACACCTCTGTTCTCACTGAAAAACTGGGTTGGATTCAAGGTCTGTGTCTCGGGACATGTTTGAATTTGAATAAGTTTTTCTTAGAACTGTGGCTGTTACACATCCAAATAAATTACATTCAGTATTTTATTTCAACTATCCAGCCTGTGAATTCTTTACAAATGTTTCTGAGATAGTTCACAGTTCATACAAAAGGATGCAGCTGAAGGATACAGCAGTCCAAGTTGAATTTGCTGCCAGTATTAAAACTATTTGGAACACTGTGAGTGGGAAAAGGGGGAAACCAAGGACTGTATAAGAGTGTGTGTAGTATATGTCCAAACCATGTCCCCCTTTTTATACTCAGTAATATTTTCTTTTCCTCATGAAATCTAGTGAAATCTAGTCCAGTGAAATCAAGGAAATCACAGGACTTTTATCAATTAAAAAAAAGCCTTTTGCTTTTTGCATTGTATAAGGAGCCTAGCTAAGTTACTTCTTTTAAATATGTATAACATTTTATATTAAGCAGCAAGGCAGTGTTTGTTAAATATTTCAAAACAATAGCATGCTGAAGACCAGGAAACTGTCTGGGTCCAACATAATGAACACTGAAGTTAGCCTGTGTGTATCCACAGAATACAAATTACTTTGAGGGTATTGAAAAGGGGGAAAAAACCCAGCAACATCCTGGACTATGTACACAAGGGAGCCCGATTGATTCTTCTTTATATGTCTATCGATTAGAACTTGCTCTCCATTATTGGTCCTCTGGCTATAAGAGCATAACAGGCATTTAATAAGAAAACAAATATGTAAAATCTGCCTGTACTCAACACCTGTATGCAACATAACAGAGCAGCCTACTTAGGACAGTCATAAGGATAAACTGTCTCAGTAGTTTCCTGTTTCCTTTAAGTGAACGTCTTTTCTATTATTCATCAGAATAATTCTTTTTAGCTCAAAAATGTAGGTAACCTTACAAAACAGAAAACTATTTCACTAACCTTTTCTGTTTTATTCCTCTTTTAAACACAGCAGCAGATATGTACAGTAAGGTATATTTAACCCAAAAACCAATGGTTAGCCCCAATTAGGCCATTTGCACACAAGGTTGATACATCATAGTAGCATCGAATCCTCACCCTCATGTCAGCATGTTGAACTGTTTTAGCATCATAGTTTTTCTTATGGTTCTGCACGTTTTCAGCTCCTAGAATGGTTCACTACGATGCGAAACTGCTGTATGTGAAAATCAAAAAAACTCCGATGTAAATCTTCCAAACCGGTTCTGCTTTGGTTTTCAACTACACGCAGAAGCATAGCATCGATTCACATCGCAGAAGTGGCCAGCTATGGGTGTTTCCAGGCTGTCCCTTCCATCATTTCCATCCCTATTTCTGTCTCTTAACCCATCAAAGGACAGGCTGCCATCATTATTGTCTTCATGCATTAAACAGACAGTGGGGAGAGAGTGGATCTGGTAATGGACTGTTAAAACTGTTTTTTTCTACATATCAACAAACATAACCTACGCATAAATGTAGCAATGCAGAAATGTGTTTAAAATGTATATGTGTGGTTTTTTTAAAAAAACAACAACAACAGACCAATCAGCGATGGCAGGGCAGAGGGAGGGAAGGGAGTGGGAATGGCCAGGGACTTGCTGTTGTGGATTTTCTCTGCAGTAATACAATGTAAAGCGGGGTGTGTGTGTGCAGACAGCACAATTTCTGAATCGGAGTATAAAAACACCATTCTTGACATGCAATGAACCACTCCTCCCCTCTCGTGTGGAAATGGCCTTAGTGTAGACCTATTGGATCAATTACATGTATTAACTTAAAAAGTTCCCATCAGCAGGGCTACTCTAGTTAAGAATAACAATTGGATTTAGAGCAAGAATGGACAAAGAGCAACCTTCTGAATTTTGTTGGATTGCAACTTCTGTCAGCCCTGGCCAACATAGCTAATGGTGAGGAACGTTAAGAGCTGCAGTCCAGCATCTGAAGGTCATACATCGTCAACCCTTGACTGAAGCCATAGTATTTATTTATAGTGCCTATGAGGCACATGGATGCTGAGCTTTTTATGCTGTAGAAGAATTGCAATAACATAATTACCCCTCTTTTTGTATTTTTATGTAATACTGCAAGTGGATTTACAGTATCACAAGACTGAATTCATCCATTATAAAAAGAGTTAATGAAAATTTAACTTTTTCCTGCAGTTCAAATCTGAAAGAAATCAGAACATAGCAAGTTGTCTTGTACCGACTCAGACTTCTGGTTCATTATGTCAAGGCTGGCCTTCCCATTAGACAAAGTGAGGTGTCTGCCTCAGGCAGCATAGAAGAGGTAAGAAATCAGGCCCCTCACACCAGAAGGATTCTCACCATATCTATGGAGAGTTTCTTGGCCATTTTCTCACAGGGTCTCCCTGTCCATAGTACCTGATTCTGAGGAAAGCCCTGTCAAGAATCAGCCATTTTGACATGACCAGATCTGTGGAGAACAGAGCTGGCTGTCCCGAGCACTGTTCTTCCATGCCCTCCAAAATTTCAAGGTGAAAACAGGGACACCAATGACCAAGTGGTATCAGAGTAATTCTATCTCTGCTCTCCCCTCTAATTGAGTGCAAACTCAGTGTACTCAGTTTGCAGCAGTTGAAGTCAGTTGAGGACAATGGGAGGAAGGTTGGAGAGAGAAACTGGGACATTGAAAAAGTGAGAATTAATCAGGACTGTTGCTGTCAGTCTGATCGTATGCTCTTCACCGAGAGTGAATAATTCTTTTGCTCCCACTTCAAGAGTGCCTGCATCTAGCTCACTATTGTTTGACAGGCAGCAGCTCTTCACAAAGAAGTCTTCCCATAGAAGTCTTTCCTGGCTGTTCTCAGCAACGCCAGGGATTGAAATTGAGACCTTTGGCATACGAAGCATGTGTTCTCACGCTAAGGTACTTCCCTTCCCCAATGAAGGAATAAAGTGGGTTTCAGGACACAATCTGGAAGTGAAAATGCTGGACGGAAGGGAGCCAGCCCCCTATTGAGTTGAGACCAAGGGCGTCCTCCTACCACAGCTGAGTTATGAACAACTTCAGCAGTCATTATGTTAATTTTTTTTAAAGTAACTTATCTACTTATACACTACTGCAACTGGTTTATGAAGGGCTGAGTCAACTTATTCTGCAGCCAAACTCAACCCTGCCAGCAACTGAAAATACAAGAAACCATTTCAGTTTCTGTGTGCTCACCCACCTTCCAACCACATAGAAATTCCTCCCATATTGTGTTTAAGTGACACAAATGACTTGCATCAGCATGCTTCTGGCTTGAAAATGTGCAGTGTGTTACTGTGTATATTTAGTCAGAAAGAATCCTACTGAGTTCAATGTAACTTATTTTAAAGTCTTATGTCAAAGTTTGCTACTCAAGGGTTGGTAGACAGCACAGAACTGAGGATGTGCTCCCAGGATGTCACTTGCAAAGGAATTTATGAATGGAATCTCCCCATCCCCAAAAGAAGGAAGTGGGGACATTTTACAATACCTTTGCTACTCAGCAGCTTTCTTGATTCTGGTTGCCTGGGAAGTTAATCTGAAGCAGCTTTATTTGCCCTAGCCTACAGGTGCAATTTAGATCTTGTGATACCTGACAAGTCTAAAAACAGATCCTTAAATCTTTGCTTTACTTGCAGGAATACTGGGTGAAATAAATACCGCCAGCCAGACCTCTTTTCAGGAAGTACAGTAATCCGTCCACATTCGCTAGTGTTAGGGGCACAGGACTCCTGTGAAAGTGAAAAAAAACCCATGAATAACTCTAGGCCCTCCCAAACCATATCTAACACAAAACATAAGTACGAACACCATATTCAACCCACCATGGATTCCTTTGAGGCATCAGGGTTCCTTCACAAGGCAGAAGTGGGTGGCTGGTGGGGCTTACTGCCACTTCCACTGCTGCCTCACATCATTTTTAAGAGGGACTTACAAGCCTCATTTTTGGTTTCTCAGTCTCACAAGGCTTGTACTCCCTGTTAAAAATGACATAAGGAGGCAGAGCAAATAATCCGCAAAAGTGAAACCTGTAAATGTGGAGGGCTGACTGTAATTGAGACTACACATATAACAGAGTTTGATGTGAATGAAGTACATAGTAGGAAGCTTGTAGTCTATGGGTTTGGCTGACTGTATTTTTAAAGGCATTAGCAGAAAGCCTCCAGTTGCTAAGATTCATGTACAGATTGGAAGGTGGAACTTTAGCTTAGAACACTATTGCCAAATGAGAGTAGAAAACACAAGACACTGCAGCTGATGTGACTGTTTTATGAACCTGCAAAGTTTTGCGAATCCATTCTGGAGTTTAGTACAATGATGCTCTGTTCAAACAGGATAATTTTTAAGTAAGGGTGTATCAGTCAGCATTACACACACACTTGCTTAATAGCAATTCACTCTGAAGAGAAACAACATGAACAATAGTTCTGCAAGGAGGCCAAAGACACGTAAGAGGGGGGAGAGATCTAATCAGCATCATCAACTCTAGTTTTCAGAATTCTCTGGATGAAGCCATAATTAAATCTGTGTTTAAAAAAAATAAACAGGTACATAATTAAAGTGTTGAGCTTTCTAGAGAATTCCAGTTTAAGTTCCCTTTCTTGATAGAAGGACAATCATTTCTCTGCCTTACCACCTTCCAGCCTCTACCACTTGAAGCATCAACCTCACTTGGTCCAGTGATAAAGTCAGTCCTGCTGAACAAAAGTAGCAGATCAAAACAAAGAGCATGTACATCTATTTAAAATATGTGCAACAGACAGAAGTGACCACCTGCCTTAAAATAATTGTCGTGTGCCTTCAAGTCATTTCAGACTTTTGGCAACCCAAAAGTGACCATCTCTTTGGGTTTTCTTGATAACATTTGATCAGAGGGAGGTTGCCTTTGCCTTCCTCTGAGACTGAGGATGTGTAATATGCCCAAAGTCACTGAGCAAGTTTCTGAGACCAAGTGGGAATTAGAACTTTGATCTCTCAGTATCCTAGACCAATTACTCAAACCACTACACCACGTTGGTTCTCAAAACAATACCTACCCAAGATAAATTGCATAGGTATGTGTATTACGCACTTATTACACACATCTTATTGTATGAAAATGGCAAAGCCAACAAGTCTGCTGGCTTTCTCCTTCATTTCCTTTGTATGTCAGCTAATAATTGCAACTTGGATAGTGTACAGAATTCTCATGCCCATTCATGCTTCTGATGTGTTTGTCTGCTGACAAAATATTGTGGAATTATGGGTGTGGGCTGTAGTCAGCATTTTCCTCTAGACTTTTATATGCCACAAGTACCCAAGTAGGATGCCTGACCTGTAAAATGTATTATTTTTATTGAGATTTCCCCTCTCATTTAAGGTGAACTTTGTGCTTTCCTGTCAAGCATAAGGTCAAGGTTCTTTATTAATAAATAGAGAGAAACAGAAACTCCATGAGGGACACAATAAATGAAGGAAGGGGAAATACAGCTGTTTGATGCTGTCTTTTCACTCAGTTGTGTTGGTCCTGCTGTTAGAGAAGACTCTTTCTGCCTTTTTGGCCAAGCAAAGTTTCTTGTTAGTCAAGTTGTCCCTCAGGAGAACATGTTAGGGATTCAATTTTTGATGTACCTTAGTCAACTTTTTTCCTTTATTCTTTTAAAATATTTATATCCTGCCTTGTCTCTAAATATTATAGGGAAGCTTACCATAAAATCAATTTGCCTATCTTAAAACAATTTAACTTAGGGACAGATAGCTTGTGAGCCTCTAGATGTTTTTGGATTTGCATTTTCCCTTATGCCTTATCATTAAGTATTTTGTTAGTGCTGATGCAGATTTCAGATTGGAAACATTTAAAGGCCCACAAGTTGCCTACCAGTGCTTTAGCCAGTATTTACAACTGCTTCCAAAGTTTAGTTCCTTTTCACAATACTCCTTTGCCATAACTCTTTCATTCCCTCAGACACTCCTATGTACATTTTTGCACTTCCTTTCACTAAAATGAACAGTTGCTGAAAATGGATTGAGATCCCATACCTGCAATAATTGAGTTTGTTAGTGTTGCTGTTGTGTGTCTTCAAGTTGCTTCTGACTTATGGCGATCCTAAGGTGAACCCATCACAGGGTTTTCTGGGACTGAGAGTGTGTGATGCACCCAAGGTCACCCACTGGGTTGAGTATTGACCACTGGTCTCCAGGGTTCTTGTAGTCCAATGCCCAAAGCCCTACAGCATGTGGCTCTCCACAATAGTTGAGTACAAGAGAGAAATTCTGCTGGTATAGCCTGTCACACTCCAGCATAGCAAAGCGTACCCTTTTCTATACAACTCAAAATGTTTGGAAGTCTTATTTTAATTCCACCCCTCTCTTTTACCCATGCTTTTGGTTCAGATTTCTAGACTACTCTGATATTGTGACCAAATCATTGGGCTTCTCCAGACTGCCCAATACTTCCAGTAAATGTCAAGACATTCTGCATTGCACTGTCACCCCTTGTAAAGCCTTCTGAAGGTTGTTTCCACTCCTGCATCCAATTGGATCCTAAATATGTTGGGCTTTTGATCCTTGTTTGTGGCCAGGCATAGTGGATTTTTGCACTACCTACAATTTGTACATAACAGTTCTCTCCTGCTTGAGGTGTGATTAAGTTGTGATATAGGAGTGGTTTCCCACCATCCCCCTGCTATCCTCTCCCTTAAACTCAGCATCTTCCCCCATACCCTGCTCCCTCAGTGTGCACATTCCTAGTCTTGCACATTAGCACTCTAAAATGAAGGGGTAAGGAGAGAAAAAGATTCAGTCTGGTAACTGGAAATGTAATGAGGAAACTCAGTTCAATGTGAAACTTCCATGGCAAAGGTCATACCTCCATTTGAAATGTCATCAGTGGGAACACCCAAAATATGTAAAAGGAGTGACTGAGACAATAGATGCAGACAAGTTATATTTTTCCCACTTGTATTGGAAACTCTCAGAACACGGAGAAAAAAAAATTGCAGCTTGTGGCTAGTATGAGAATTCCCTGTGGAAGAGGGGGCAGGGATGGAACAGGAAGAATGTCATATAGAAGTTTAAAGCAAACCAGTTAGTACAGTTACAAATCCCATCAAATCCCAAGGTTTTTAGCTGATCTGGAAGGATCTACACTGGTTTCCCAGCTTTCACTTTATTTGCCATCTGAGGTAATTCTTGATATTTTTACCGTGTTGGGCCCCTTCATCACACAACTACTCTCTGTGTCTCTGGTTTTTCTTATTCCCCTCATCCCAGTTCATTATATACATCCAGAGGCTGGGATTGTCTGACATTGTCAACATTCCCCCCAAACAATCTAGCCTGTTCCTGTTCTTTTAACAACACATAGATGTGCAGAAATCAACGGGTGATGTTTTTAATGGCATGAAGGTAAGGATTATCCTCCAATAATGTTTTCAATTAAGGATGCTCAAATGAGGACCAGTAAAAATCTAGCAACTCTAGATATGTCTGATTATCCTAGGGAAGGTCTCAGTATCTTAGCCAAGACTTAATATAATTCAGAAATAAGATCTTATTTTGCCAAGAGGGAAATGGGAAAATTAAATAGTTGTAATAAGCTAAGCAGGGCCAACCTTGCTTAGTACTTGGACGGGAGACTGCCAATGAATACTAGGTGTTATAGACTATATTTCAGAGAAAGGAACTGGCAAAACCACCTTTGAATGTTCCTTGCCTAAGAAAACCCTATGAAATTAATCGGGTCACTATAAATCAACAGGCAACTTGAAGGCACACACACACACACACACACACACACAATATGATTAATTTCAAAAGCCTGCAAAGGCAATTCGACACTTTTGAAAGTGGAGAATCGTTTGTACATTGCACTCTGTGAACCTTTATACCTGATTTCTTTGTTTTTCCTTTCTGAGTAAGTTAATCTGTTTCCCCATTTGGATTATCTTTTGTTCCAGCAGAAACAGGTGAAACAACAACACTTTTTGAAAAATAGGAAAAAATGACTGCACAAAAGCTGGCAGAGGATTTGCTGTAGGTGTACTACCTTAAAACAAAGCACTTTTTTAAAAAAAATGAGTTTTTCATGTTGAAATTTCACTTCAGACAAATAATGGGCTCTCTTACCTGCAGACTTCTGTCGAAAAGCCCATAATGTTAAGGGACAGAGTGAAGAGAGGATTAATTTATTGCATTCCATTGTTCAGAGTTGAGTGTATCTGCAGAAGGAACTGACTGGGTCCTTCCTAAACCAGAGCGAGGGGCACGAATGCACAGAAATGGCATCTTTATGAGGTTCTTCTTAATAGAAACTTCTCCTTCCTTCAGTGGCAGAGATGTGTGTTATTGTGGTGGTGGTGTGCATCTTCAAGTAATTTGTTACTTATGATGACCTATCACACGGTTTTCTGGAGGCTGTGTGTATGTGATGCATCCAAGGTCAACCAGTTAATTTCCATGACTGAGCAGGGAATCGAACCCTGGACTCCAGGGTTGTAGTTCATTGCTCAGACCACCACACCATGCTGGCTCCCAGAGGTATTGTTACACTCACTAAAAACAAGAGGAATCCACAAATATTGGTTTGTTTTTGACTTTTAGAGAGGAATACCTTGCATGAGATAAAATAAAAAATGAGGAAACAAATACACAGCTCTGGATGATTCCCTTCATGGCAAAAACTGGATTAAATTCTACAGTAAACCAAGGATGGGCATACTGGCACAGCTTTTCAGATGTTGCTGGACCACAGTTTCTTACACCCTTCACCATTGTCTATGCTGGCTAAGGCTGAGGGGAGCTGCAGTTCAGCCACATCAGGAGGACCAAACTTTGCCCTGGCCTGTTCTACTACGCACCTCACATGAACTGTGGGATTCTGACAAAGACAAATAATCACAATAAGAAAGGTTCAGATTAGGCCATCAATTGCATCAGAGACAGATTTCAAATATGCAGAAGCAACATATACAAAACACATTGCATATTTCTTAGCAAGAACACTTAAAATCAGGTAATAGGTTTTTGTTGACCTACTTTTTCTCAAGCCCACTTCTTTGTCTCCCAGCACGCTTTCTCGATTAATATAGTGACCATAAGCAGGATTAAGCCTTGGATTTCCAGCAAGCAACAGTAGAATCCATTGGAAGTAGACGAGACCATGATTGTTCCTTATCATTTAAATATACCCTAATGCATTAACAAAAAAATCTTGTGAAAGGCTGGGAAACCCTACAGAGGTATTCTGCAGGTGGCTCCCAGAGCTGTAAGAGAGAGGGGAAGGAAAGAAAGTTTTATCACAGTGCGACTGAAATATCAATGCCAAAAAACATTATCTGTGCTAGCGAGCTATCCGGAACTGGATATGATTACATCTTAAAGCAGCAATGACCCTCTCCCATTTTACCAGGGCCCAAAGGAGACCAGCCCAGAGTGTAATCCATACCCTCCAACATTTCACAGATGAAAGCTGAGGTACATGTGGCCAAATAACATCTAGATGGCAAAAATTATTAATGAGTAAGAACACATAAGCTAGGAGGGACTGCAGCAGTTTTGCCTTTGCTTGAGGCTACTGAGAAAGGCAAGATTCTATTCAGAGTTAATTGAGTTCAAGCTTTTGCACTTTGAACTCGATTTGCAGCAACGGAAGTAAGCTGAGAACAAAAGAGGAATGTGGAAGGAGGAGAGAAAAATACAGTCCCAATTAATCCTCTGTTTTCCCATGTTTTCATCTGCTTTTAGTATGTCTCAGTTTCTCACTGTGTAGTTCAATGTGCAAAAGTTGTTTGCACTCAGCTCAGAAGGAGCAAAGAGTAGCAGGGGAAGCAGAATCTTGCCCTTTCTTGTAGACTCAGGAAAACAAACTGTTGTGGCCTCTATTAATTAGAAGGAGTATACTAGGAGCTAGGAGAGGCTGAAATAATTTGTTTTGCCATTTTGCCCGCACTTTGGTGTTGCTTGGCCACATGTGCTCTGGTTTTCATCTGTGAAATGCTGGAGGACATAAGACTGTCCCTACAACTGTGCAAGGAAAAATTAAATTTTACATCACATCACGCCTGTTGATATTTATAGAAAGTCTAGAGAGCTTTCTGGAATTAGATGTGATTAGGCCTTGAAACAGGAGCATGGGGCCCACATGGGTGGTGGAGGAAGAGGATACATTCCACTGCGGCCCAGGTTAAAGTCATTTTTACTATGAGAGGAAAATGTGGATAAAATCTATAACATGCCTATGAACAGGGCTGGTAGTACCATTTGTCTAACTAGACAGCCGCGTAGGGCATAGATTTCAGAGGGGTGCAGTACTGACCTTTGAGAGGCACAAAATTTGCAAAGAAAAAGACATGCAAAGTAATATTTTGATGTGCCTGAAACTGAAACTTTTAAGAGACTTAAATTCCAACATTACATGTCACAAGATCAGTCAAAACGATTTGTGTGCTAAAATATTTTCTTTTGTATTTGAAAAAGATAATCAAAGATGGTTGTGTTACTTTTTCTTGGAATTTAAAATAAAGGCAGCTTTTTCAGATTTTGTCCCTTTTTTGCTACAAAACATCTGCTTTTGCAAATCAAAATTAGCAGTGGATGCATGTACGCATGCAAGTAAGTAGTTAGCCTTGCCTAGGCACAAAGTAGCCTGGCGCTGGCACTGTCAGTTAATACTTATGGAAATTGTAGCGAGCTACATGAGACTAGCTCTGATTAAGCTCTAAAGTAAGGGCAGGGGAATGGTAGTACAGTCCAGAGGAGGTCAGTCCAGAATGCAGTCTCTATAACTATGTGGGAGGAAATTGAGATAAACTTTATATAATGCCTCAAGACATTTATGGAAACTCATTTGCTTTAATCTGTGTATCTTCTGGTTGTGTGAGATTTGCTAGGGCCAATCAGAATCAAAATTAGATCAATATCAAGCATCATTTTCAACTGCTGGGCTTCAGCCTCAAGTCCTTCTCTGCAACAAAGAGAGTGCATTTAAACTAGGACTGTGTAGGACTAAGAAACAGGACATTTGGTTTCCATGTATTTGATACGGTGCATCATATCAAGAACTACAAGCTCGTAACCTCTAACTGTCCTGATTTGGTAGGGACAATCCCAGTTAATCCTCTGTTGTCCCACTTTGCAGCTGCTTTTAAAATATCTCAATTTCTCTCTCTCCCTCTCCTACTTTCCCTCTTCATCCTCAGTTTACTTCAGTTTCTGCAAAGAGTTCAAAATGCAAAAGTAGTTTGCATTCAATAAACTGGGCAGAAGAGGAGGGGGCAGAATCTTGCCTTTCCCTTTAGGTTCTGGCACACGCAAATTGTTGTATCCTATTATAGCCTGTGTGTTCTTCCACATTAATAACGTTCATTGTCTTGACCACACCCTGATGTTGCTTGGCCACTTGTGTCCCAGATTTTTGTTTCAGGGATAAAGAACTGTTTGAGAAAAGGGCCTCTGTGTTATGGGTTTGTGTAAGGCCTTGTAAAAATTATGTTTGGACCCCAAGCAAGGATGGGGAATGTGTGGCCTTCCAGATGTTCTTGGACAGCAATTCTAATCACCCCTCACTCTTGGCTATGCAGGCTAAGGCTGATGGGGACTGCTGCTTATCAACATCTGAAGGACCACATGTTCACCACTGTTACCCTGATCTCTGGGAGTCCTGGGAGGGGCGCCCAAATAACCAAACAACAACAACAACGACTTGGGAAAAATTAGCTGGAGCACTCACTAAAGCTAGCGAGAGGCAGGGTAACTTAACAGGATCTTGCAACCCAGCATCTACAGGGTCAGGTCAGTCAAGCAGTCAGATGGTTTAAAGTAGAAAAAATGATGTTTTATTAAATACAGGCAAATATTAAAGACACCACAGTCACACAGCTAACTAAAGAATCGGAAATGGGGATTTTTAGAGGGAAGTGGGTGATACGACACCTGTCTCGTAGTCCTGTAGTTTGAGAGTGATGTTGGGGTGCAGGGAAGAAGCTCAGCGCGGTTCGCTGAGGGGAGCTCGACGAACGAAGAGTCAGCAAGGCGGGATGGAAGTCCAGAGTGATCCGGGGTTGAGCGGGCTCAGTTACCGGAACTGAGGGGAAGGCTCACCAGGCAAAGTGGCAGCAAGGCGGTCTGGAACTCGGGAGCGATCCGAGGAAGGTCTCGGAATCGGGGGGGTTTATAGAGTGAATTGTGACTGCAGGTCATACCTTACTCGGTGAGAACAATGCGATTTAGGAGCGAGACAAAGCTTTGGAAAGGTCAGAGTTTAGCATGATTGGCTTAGAGCCGAATTAACAATAGTGTAGCCAGTATGCAAATGCGGAACGCTTAGTACAGCTTTGTGAGGCTACCTGCTCGGGGCCGGGAGCTTTTGTTAGTATCGTACATAAGCAATGAGGTGTTTGCCGGAGAGGTCCCTGAAGCGACGAACCGGCTCTGTCTGGCCTGCTTGGGTGGAGAATGGAATGTCCAGCAGTTATCAGTAGCGCCAGTTTACATGTTTGTCCAGAGGCCTCGCAAACACATGGAGCGGGGTGGCAGAGGAAAGCCGAATGGTTTGATATCAAAACAATATCAAGTGCTATCTCTGGGTAGACCTGAACCGCAGTAACACCACCACCACCCCTTAAAGTCTTTGTTAGAGCCTTGATGAGTCTGGAATGGAATGCTGACAGGAGCATTTTTTCACACACGTATATATAAAACACATAGAAACTAAACTAAAAGTCTTTCTGTATAGGTTATTCCCTTGATTGAAGGCAAGCCCTACCCCTTTTAATTACTGCACAGACTTTTCTGCTGAATTAAAATCAGATTCCGTAGACCAAGCTAGCTTATGGGTCTCAGGGCTGGCTATCTGGCCCATAGAGCTGTCTATCAATTTCTTAACACAGCTCTGTGCACACATGCACACAAAGAGAAAGCTTTTTCCGCCTGAGACAGCTACCTCATTCTGCTTAACGGTAAGCTCAAACTTGCTGTAGTGATATTAATACCACCAGTTCACCATGGATCAAAGCAGAAAGTGAGCCACACAGACTATGCATTTCTTGCAGATGTCACAAACTGAAGGAGCTTTGACAATTGAGACTCTCCCCTTTCCTCCACATTATTCATGGGGTAAGTTCATACCTTGGTTAATTGGTAGCAAATGTTTTGTCACCAAAGCCACAGTCCTCCCCCATGTGCAGTTGTTCTTGTCAAGCAATCTTGAGTCAAACCAATGTGAAATATCTGGGCCAAGGCCTTTTTCCCCTGCACAGGAGGTGACAAAAATTGTGCAAGTATTTTAAATAATTAACTACATCTATTTTTGAGACCTTTGTCTTAGAAACAGATTTATGGCTAACCTCAATGTTTCCATAGAAATATTCCTGTAATCAAACTACTTCTGGGATATCAGCAGGATAGCATTCAACCTGCCAGAGCTAAATTTCCTTTTCCTTCTTGACATAAATCAGAATTGATCTTAACCAGTTGTTGCAACATGAAACCAATGTGACTGAGAGTCAGGCTCTTAATGATGATAACAGCATTATACTTTTGTCCAGAGACTGTGAAAACTAGTTGTTCGAACTACAGTTTCCAGAATTGCTGAGCTGGCACGACCATAGCTGGAGGATTCCGGGAGCTGAACAAGTAACATTTCTGAACTCTTATTTTACCATGTGCAATGGCTGCTGCCAGTTTCCATGTTAGTGGCAGGGGGTGGGGTGCTGAATCGGCTCCAAATTTTATGTGTGTCTATGTGCCATCAAGTTGCCTGTATTACTCCAAAACATGGGTGACTCAGGGGTCCACCTGTGATGCCAGTGCCTCTGTGAAATGATGGGGAATATTAGCTCAAAGAGGAAACCTGTGAGAGGAGGGTAACCTTACAGGATCTCCCAGGACTAGCATAGGGAAAAACTAGCTGAAGATTTAAAGGTAAGCTTATTTGATTTATTGGGGGAATTGCACTCTCACACACAAGATCCAAGCAGTCACACATAGCTAACTGAAGGAAAAGGGAAGAAAGTTTTGGATAGCGAGAATTCAGGGCAAAGTTTATTTGTCAACCTAGTAAAGAAGTGAAGAGCGATATGTCTTAGACTAGAAATCCAAGGACAGTACACAATTGGGAACTGGAGTGGCAGAGTGATGATGAGTAACCAGTGTACTGTGCATTGGCTAGCCCAAAACTTGGGTTTAAATACTCTTTTTCTATCTGGAGGGGGAAGCTGTTAATGACTCTCTGGCAGAGTAAACAATAGAGTTCACAGAGAGGAGAATAGGGTTCGAAATTAGCTAATGGTCTTAGCAATAGGAGACAAAGGGTCAATGGTAGCCTTAACAGCTCTGTGATTGCTGGACAGGTATGAGAGGAAAGGGGATGTTTGTTGGTCCAAGGAAGAGGGACTAAGACAATCAGCCATTCTGTAGGAACATTGCAGATGCTATTGTCTTTAAAAGTTGAGTTGTTGAAGGCTAACTGTAAGCTCATTATCTCTGGAGTTTCCTGGTGATTTCCTGACTATGACTTGGGTATGCCCCCAGGTCTTTCCTGTCCTGATGTTGCACTGCATGTGTTTGACCAGCTTTTCCTCTTTGCCAGCATAGTAATACAGCCATAGCAGGGTATAATTTATATTTTATGCCAATTAAATATTCACCAATTAAATATATATTTTGCCAATTAAACCATATCAAAGCGTGGGAGTGTACAGCCTATTAACACCTGTTGACTTATGGTGGCTCCATGAATTTCGTAGGGTTTTCTTAACCAAGGAATACTCAGAGATGTTTTTGCCAATTTTAGACTAGACTTTAAAGGAGATGCCCAAGATGCAGATAGAATTTCACACTAGATCCTTTTGAGTTTGGACTAAAATCCAGAATTGATTCAGTACTCCACTGACACCACCAGCTGCCACTAACAGGGATCCTGGAATTGTTTTTAAAGTGAAGGGAGCTCAGCATTGGCAGCCAGGTTGTTATTAATTTTGACTACTTGCAGGTATGTTTTTATGAAACAACTAGAACACAGTGTGTTACATTAAAACAATCATCATGACAACCACCATCAGCATCCAACTGAAGCTGGTAACAATCTGACTACAATAAAAGCAATAGCAAAATAGTGATCATTTAGTAAATTTGAAATTTATAATTCTTTAGTGAACTAAACAGGAGTCTTGGTGGTCCAGCTTTCCCTGATTATTTCTGTTGTGGGTGTTTCAGCCCCACCAGCCTAGTGTCATTGCCCCCATTTAAGGGTCCATGGCCACAAACCATATATCCAAAAATTATTTTCAAAACCATATTTAAATATTTAAAATACAAATATACACAACACACACAATCCAGACAAGGAGTATGTAACATGCACTGAAATAAATAGAAGCTATATTTGACAAAATCTGTCTGCATGAGTATAAGAGGTGCAGAAACCCTCTCCTCTTTTGCATCTAGGCACCTTATCTATTTTCATTGCTCAGCTGCTAATGCTTGTCCACTCCACTACTGCTGGATGCTACTTTTCCATCTTGTGTTTCAGAAAGAAATCAGGTGCACAGTGCTGGGAGCAGGAAGCAGTAGCTGCAACACATATGCCCCTGGTCATTTGAGTGTCCTTTCTATCTGGGTGGCAGTTGCTGGTGGTGACTGAACCACTTTGCCAGCAAAGGCAGAAGAGGGCAGATAATGGCAATGAAGGGGAGATAGGCACAAAGAGGAAATCTTCTCAGAGCCTGGTACCACTCTATTCTGCATTGGTTAGGCCTCATTTGGAATACTGTGTCCAGTTCTGGGCACCTCAATTCAAGAAGGATGCGGACAAGCTGGAACGTGTCCAGAGGAGGACAACCAAAATGGTGAAGGGTCTGGAAGCCATGCCCTATGAGGAGTGGCTTAGGGAGCTGGGTATGTTTAGTCTGCAGAGGAGAAGGTTAAGAGGGGACATGATAGCCATGTTTAAATATTGGAAGGGATGTCATGTTAAGGAGGGAGCAGGCTTGTTCTTTGCTGCTCCAGAGACTAGGACAAGGAGCAATAGATTCAAGCTGCAGGAAAGGAGATTCCACTTGAACCTCAGGAAGAACTTCCTGACGGTCAGATCTATCCAGCAGTGGAATATGCTGCCTGTGGTGGAATCTCCTTCTTTGGACGTTTTTAAGCAGAGGCTGGATGGCCATCTGTTGGGAATGCTTTGAAGGGTGTTCCTGCATAGCAGGGGTTGGACTCGATGGCCCCTGGGGTCTCTTCCAATTCTATCATTATATGATTCTATGATAAGATAATTTTGAAAGTAATTTGCAGTTGTGGTTCCAAGCCATGGACCCCTCCACCAGGTAGTTTGTCAGTGTCATAGCTGCAGGATATGCACCCTCAAGTTATTTCTGACTGATGGTGACCCTTAGGTGAACCTATCATGAGGTTTTCCATGACTAAGAGTATGTGACATGCCCAAGGTCACTCAGTGGGTTTCCATGGCCAAGTGGGGAACTGAACACAGGTTTCCAGGGTCATAGTCCAATGCTCAAACCACTATATCATGCTGGGTCTTTATAGGATTTTACAAAGAGCTATTTGCTGTCCCATCCTTGAAATGTAACTGCAATATTTACTGGGTAGTTACACAGTTTCAAAGCCATTAAAATACACCAAGTGCTGGCCTGTGGTAGAAAACCTAGCAAGTAATGAGGTCACATACACCTGGGAACTATAACAGTAAATAAGCAAGTTATACCTACACCCTTAAAGGAGTTAAGCTCTCCTTTGGTCCTTTGCATGTGTAATGTAAGATAGTTATGCTTTGGTTATTGAAAAAGGAATTAGGTACAAGTAATTACTTGTAATTAGTGTTTTCCAGGCTCTGGTACTTAAGTGTCTTCCAGAAGTCAGAGCCAACACTGTAAATAAACTTGAGCTGTGTTTAAGGCTACACTCTCTGATCCATTTACCCAAGAGTAAGTCGCAGTGTAACACATAGGACTTCCATCTGAATAAACAAGCATAACTTCCAGCTACAAAATGTGTTTAACTTTTTGTGTTGATTGTTCCATAGGAAGACATTTGGAAGGAAGTCACCCAAATGAAGTAAACATTTGGATTTTATTTCCGTACAACTATTCTACGAAAATATATGTTTGTATAGCAGTGTTTGAGGTGGCCACATGATTAGAGCATTATCAAATAATGTATGAGTAATATCAAAGGTAAATATAAAGTGCTCTTGCTTTGTTTACAATATGGTTTTGGAGGTGACTTCCTTGGGGAAGTTATGGAACTGTAAATATATTCTGTATGCCATCTACAAGGAATGATTTCTCCTTCTTTGAGAGCATCAAGCACTGTTTCTCTTTATAGTGAAATTGCTGATTTTTATGTTTAACCTGTTTCTTTGCAGGTGACTTATTGTCAAAGTACTTCTCTGAGCCATCCTAGCAGCATTTCAGTTCTCTTCATTCTGTTTTTCTCACAGGTTGTCTACATCACTACAGGTAGCCAAGTAAAAACTGTGACAGGTGACTCAGTAAAGATTCTATCAGAACAGTTAGACTAATACGATGCTACCTGCCTGATACATCATATAAAAATACAAATTAAATTCAAATAGATATTATAACATGGCATGCAACCATTCAACTGTTCTCGTTCCTAGCATTCCTGACTGTTGGCTATGCTGGCTAGAGCTGTTGAGACTTGCATTCCAGCAAAATATGGAGAATCACATGCATTCAGGCCTTGTATTAAAAAGTATGAATTAAAATTTATTTGACCAAGAGTAAGGCAAAGTGGCCTAAACTTGTTTGCCTTCCACAGGTAAAATCAGCATATGGCATTCTGCAAGATCACAGCTACATAACTTCTTAGATTTCGCAGATGAAAACCAGGACAAATGTGGCCAAGCAAGATCAGATTGTGGTCAAAATGGCAAAAGATGAATGGGGAAGAATGTACAAGTTAGTGGAAGGTGAAGCAGTTTGCTTTTGCCTGGGATACTGGAGAAGGCAAGATTCCTCTCCCTCTTTTCTCTCCCCGACTGAGTTTATTGAGTGCAAATTATTTTTACATTTTGAACTCAGTTTGTGGCAATTGAAATAAACTGAGGATGAAGGCGGAAAGCTGGAAAAGGAGAGAGAAACTGGGACATTTTAAAAACAGTTGAAAACGTGGGAAAACAGAAGATTAATCACAACCGTCCCTGACAAATCAGGACGGTTGAAGGGCATATAGGTATGAATATCTGTTTGAAATCCAAAAATAAAGCTTGGCCTATGACTCTGGATGTCATAAAAGGGCAACAACTCATTAGTTATTTGATATATTTTTGTATTTTTACTATTAGAGATAGAAGAAGGTGCTTGAGGGATCTTCTTGTCTCAAGATAACGCAGCTGGATTTGGGGACTATCCATCTTACTGTGGAATGTGGTGTTTGGTATTCTGCCTCAAACAACAAAATGTCCTGGATTAGCCATGCCAATCAATAGCACAAGATAGGAGTGAGCAACTGTGAGGAAGTGCTGGGAGTCAATTTCCCCCTGATCCCCACAATCAGCCCAATGGCCCAGTGCAATATCTCCATTTAAAAGCAACTGAAAGTGGCATGGCGACACTTCTGGATTCCATTTTGACCAGTACACAGACGAAAACTGGGGTATGATCAGGGAAGGGAGCTCTAGGAATGGGGCCAGGTGATGTGGATGGGTGTTGGGGAACATTTTGGTGGGTTTTAGTATGATTTTTGGTTAGATGTCATATGAAAATCACACACCCCCCAAAAATGGCAGAGAGATTCAGGGCAGGGCTTTGGGAAACTGGCAAAGAATTTGAGGGCCACATACATGAGACCTAGGGACCACCTATAGCCTGTGATATGTATTTTCACCCCCCTTGTCATAAAGGTACTTCTAGAAATAAACCATGAAGAAGGACCATTGCTCAGTAACAACCTGATGGCAGCTCTAATCAGCATTTCCAATAATTAGGCATTATAAGAGTTGTAGTCTAAAACAGTCTGAGGGATGCCACTTTAAGCAATTATCATGTATTAACACTTTTAAAATTTAATTTTTGCTGCCACTTTGTTTCCCTAGCTGCTAGTTCCCAGCAGCATTTTTAACATTTTTTGCTTCCTCTCACAATACTTGGCACCATGTATCGTTCCTACATTTTAACCCTTCTGGCTGTGGCAACCCATATGATTTTCTCTGTAGACATGATCATATCAGGTAAATAACTCTGGGGAAAGTCACACAGATCATCACAGCAGAGAGATGAATGAAGTTAAGGCCATAAGGGCAAAAAGACAAAAAAAAAAAAATCTGAGTAGCAGCAGCTAGAAAAACAAAAGTGAAATACTCAGTTTAAATATTTAGTGAGGTAGTTGTTTTAAGAAACTAGTTCTACTGCTTCAAAAATATACAAATTCTGATATGAATATTTGTTAATCTAACACATAGTCCTAATATTCAGCTCACAGTATCTCTTGTTATGGTTTCTTTAATTTTGAGATTTTAAAAAGTTGTGCATTTAATCTTTAATCTAGTATTTTCTTTTTGTTTTGTAAACTTCCCTCAGTAGGAGAGTAGAATACAAATATATATATAGGATATGCTAATGCATGTGTGTGTGTGTGTGTGTATAAAAACAAGTACAACAACAACAACGACTGCTGCTACAATAATACAGGCATACCAAAGTTAACAAAGAGACTTTGACAAGTCTTTTTGTGCCTGCCTAGACCCCTTTCCTCTGTATCTTCTATCTACTTAGAAGGTTTTTTTGGCAGCATTGGCACTGGGAGGATGTGAAGCAGGGCTAGAGGAAAACAGATTTGGAGTGCTGGGTTGCAGCAGTGGGTCTACAGGAAACAATGCAAAAAAGCTTGCACTGGGAAAAAATAGGATTCAGCTCTAGCCCAGTCCACTGTAGCTATGTGTGTCTGCATGCAACAGGCAAGCTAAACAGCAGGTGCCTCTAAAATCCATTATTGAGCACCCATGAAGAGCAAAACAGAGAGAGTAGCGTTTATGGTTTACCGAGAGGAATGTGTGCAGCTTATGGTGTCAAACCAGAACATATCAGCTCTCTTCCAGGATTGGTGTCTCCTTCTCACAAACTTTGGGGAAGTGGAGAGGAGCCAACAGATCAGGTAGCACTTGGCTAGTTGTGGGGTTAGTCTGGAAGAGATCAGGCATAGGAATGCTCGATTGATTGGGGGCCTAGTCTGGAGGAGACTAGTCTACTACTGGACTATTAAGCCAGGCTCTCTTCATTTCAGTTCACTCAAGAGCGCTGTTCTCTTGTATAGGATGTCTGGGTTATGTGTGAGAGCTGTAACCATTATCACAGTTTGGACTGATTTTAGCACTGTTCCCCTCTCCACATCCAGATAATGACTGGTGTTTCTCATTCCTTATGTGCAATAATTAGAAGAGAAGTAGTAGGGGACTACCCTGACTTCAAGTCCAGAGGAGGGCGACCAAAGTGGTGAGGGGCCTGGAAGCCATGCCCTATGAGGATAGACTTAGAGAGCTGGATATGTTTAGTCTGCAGAGAGAAGGTTAAGAGGGGACAGGATTGCCATGTTTAAATATCTGAAGGGACGCCATATAGAGGAGGGAGAGGGCCTGTTTACCACTGCTCCAGAGACCAGGACAAGGAGCAATGGATTCAAGCTGCAGGAAATGAGATTCCACCTGAACCCCAGGAAGAACTTCCTGATGGTCAGGGCTGTCTGGCAGTGGAATATGCTGCATCTGAGTGTAGTGGAGTCTCCTTCTTTGGAGGTTTTTAAGCAGAGGATGGATGGCCATCTGTCGGGAGTGCTTTGAGAGTGTTCCTGCATGGCAGGGGGTTGGACTGGATGGCCTGTGTGGTCTCTTCCAACTCTACATTTCTATGATTCTATGATTCTATGACTTGCTATAGGACATTGCAGAATGGGAGGAAAATCCCTAGGAGTGGGAGCAAAAGCATGTGGTTTCTCCTTGGAATTCCCAGGGATGCCCCAGGAAGAAGGGAATGTAATTTGGTTCTTCAAAACAAGGACAGATACTAATACCACAAGACAGATACTAATACAGATACTAATACTTCAGCAGCATTTGCCCCATCCGGATCCACCCTACACAGACAATTTTTGAAAGTCCCAGGATGAAATTAGAAACCGCCTTCTTAATTTTTGGATCACAACAGACAGAATTTCCAAGTGGCTGTGGCCATATAGACGAGGAAATTATGAGAGCTGGAGATTTAAAAAGTAGTTTTCTCAAACTCTGAGCCCTGGTGGTGAAGTGGTTAAATGCCAGTACTGCAGCCACAACATTGTGATTTTGATCCTGCAGGGCTCCAGGTTGACTCAACCTTCCGTCCTTCCGTAGGTCAGTAATATGAGTACCCAGCTTGTTGGGGGCAATTAGCTTACAACATTGTAAACTGCTTAGGGAGTGTTTTGCACTGGTAAGTGGTATAGAAATGTAACTGCTAACTGCTGTTTTCAACCTCCTTTCACAGACATTTGTCCATGGTGCCTAAAACAGGGATGCTCAGAAACCTCTAAAGTTGGCCTCGGTGAGAATGTCTGATAATGTACTTGTGAAACCACAGTGAGATTAAAATATTCTGTTTGTAAAATAGCTCAGCCAGTGCCTCCTGAAGTCATAAGCCATTACTCGAAGAAGACACGTTCCCAATGTTTATCCAGGTTTGACTCTACAATGTACAACTTCCACAGCTATGCTATGAACCATGTTTGCTATGATGTCATAGTAGCACATTGCTCCCTCCTATTACAAACAAATCAGCTGTTTTATAGGGATATATGTAGAGAACTGAATGCTCCTTTCTGTATCCATTCCAAGTGTTGCTCCATGTGACTTATCAATTCTTCTAAAGAAGTAGAACCTGGCTGCAAATAGTAATACCCTAGATTTATGAAAACTATAGGGCACTTTAAAAATACATTTTCGTGGAGAATGTTTACAATATAGCTGTCTTTAGGACTTTAGACAATAATAACTATTTGGTATACAACCTCAAAAGCTGAATTCAGTATACAATGAGACCTTGGTATCCACTAGAGTTTGGTTCCAGGACCCCCCATGGACACTAAAATTCGTGAATGCTCAAGTCCCATTATATACAATATTATAGTAAAATGGTGTCCTTTATATAAAACAGTAAAATCAAAGTTTACTTTTTTGTTTTGTTTTTTCATTATTTTCAAGCCCTGGTTGGTTGAATCTGTGGGTATAGAATCTGCTGATATGGAGGGCTGACTGTATTAGTCACAATGGCTACTTTCAGTATAAAAGGCAGCGTGCCTGGGCCTGAGCTTAGGAAGCTGAAGTATTTCATAGTGTGACCTTTACAATGTTTCTCCCCAGCAACTAACACTGATGCTTCATTTTAAAAAAATCTTCTCAGAATCTTCCATTCAGTGTGGCCACAGTGTGGTGATTCTGGCAGTTATGATCCAAAAATTTTACTTTTCTGTCCCTTTTTAGGGGAAAAGACCTGTTAAAAAGTAAGAAAATACCCTAACATAAAAAAAAAAAGTCCTCTCAAAATACATTCCCCACAAAGCAATGTGTAGCTTCTCACAAATAATAAAAAAAAGAACTGAGTAAATGTTACTTTTTACACAGGAAAAAGTAAAGCCATTAACCAGTCATTATGTTATTTGCTCCTTCTTAACCCCTGCCTTTAACTCCTGCCCATAGCATAAGCAGTGATGTTCCTTGTAGCACGTTGCTTTGTTTTTGGTGAAGAAAAGAACACTATTGTGCTTGTGTAGTTTTTTGTGGGCTTCCCAGAGGCATTTGGATAGCCACTGTAGAAATAATACTGGACTAGATAGGTCTTTGGTTTGATCAGGCTTATTGTGGAGAAACCACAATAATGAAATGAAGTCCGATAGTTTCTTGTTTGCTTGCATTTCCCTTCCCATTTCACACATCACAGATTTCTCACATCTAATGTGTTTGCCCCAGATCATAGTGTTACTGTAGTTTCTAGTCTGGACTTGTGGGATATTAGATATCATTTTGATATCAATAATTTGGCCTACTATACCCCTCTGTTCTCCACGTGCCTGCGGGGGCCCCGGACAAGCTCGCAGACAGGCACGGCCGTTAACCGCTGTAATATTCCACACAAATACAGGCAGGCCAGAAATAGCCGATCCGCCGCTTCAGGAGACCTCAAGGCAAGTACCACATTATGTAGACCCCCAGAAATCAGGGTAACAATAGAATCAGGGAGTTGGAAGGGATTCAAAAGGCACAAGAATTTATTTATTTTATTTAGATCTGGCTTATCTCGTTGCACAGGATCCAAGGATCCAGGAGGCACAGCTAAAGTATCCCCAAGATGTGGACACTCACCTCTCCTAAAAACCTCCAACATAGGAGAGCCCTCCACATTCCACTTCAAACAGCTTTTACCATCAGGAAGGTCTTCCTAATGTTTAGGCAGAATCAAACTCTGTTCCAGCTATGAAACAGAGCCCACAAACTCAGAAGAATATCCCAGAAATTTGAGTCCTGTTCCAGAATTTGGAAGCTAATGTTACTAAATATGTGAAGATATATTCACTTCCATCATTGCTGTCCAAATGTAGAAAGCAATATCCAGAAGAGAAGAGCCTTTGCAACACAAAGAGTCTCTCCACATGTTCTAGATTCTGTGGAGAGCCTCCATGCCTAGAAAAAGGTCTTCTCTTCAGATCAAAGTTGGACAAGAGTAGCACGTTCTTTCACCTCCTGCAATTATTTTCACTAGATTCTGACTGCCTCAACAGGGCTACAGCAATTATGTATTTCAGTGCTCAGCATCTGCACTCGCCAAGTAAAAGTATTAATCATTAAAGGACCTGACAGCAAGTATGATGATTTTTAAAAGATCATGTCAAATACTATAAGATTGTTTTATTCATCCCTGCAGGGCAAATACTCTGCCAAATACAGTATGAACAGCCAGATACGATATCTCTATCATGTCTTTTCCTCCAAGGAGATGAGAACAGAATTATGAGGTTCTCAAATAATCTCATATCCAGATACAGGCTATGCAGATGCAGACCTTTTTAGTCAAACTAAGTCAGGTGCCTTCAAACAGTCTTCCAGGAGCAGAAAATTATTCCAACAGCAAGGAAAAAAGCATAATGACCCCTGCTTTGACTTCTCTGCACTACTCCATTCACCATTCTCTCTTTGATCCTTTTTCAATTTACGTTTTGCTGCAGGATAATCTACGAAAAAAAATCTTCTTTATGGATATCTCATCTCTTTTTATCTCTCCAGTTATTTCCTAAAGCTATTCTCATTCACTTTAGAATTCGGGAAGTGGGGAGGGTCAGCAAGTCTTAGATTATGGCTGAACATATTATTTTGAAACTTGACAGGGCAGGAGATATAGGTTTGAAGAGGGCTGATTTGAGATAGAAGGGTTAAAAAAAAACCCTGCTTATTTTGATCGGAAGTGAACGTTTGATTCTAGTTGTTTGCCAGTCCTGTCTTATCCTCTCCCACAGTGTACTAGATTTGGATTTTGTCAGGTAAATTATCTGTTTCGTTCTGCATCTTTTGGGATACCATTTCTTCTATCACAGCAGGAAAAACACCTTCTATTTGCTTGATTCTAGTAGTAGTAGAATATGTCTGTGGGGCCTTTTTTTTAAAGAAAAAATGTGCTTTTCAACACATTTGACCCTACGACTGATTATAAAGTTTGTCACAGCACATGCTCAGTAGGAACCTGTGTTGCCTAGCAACATAATTTGCTTTTTTAGAGAGATAGAATGAGGGTCTCTGGGAAGGAGATGACAATTCTAGTTACCAACTTGGGTAGGTAGAGTGTGGCCAAGGTTCTTCACAAGTCTGAATCCCATAGAGGCCATGAGCTCTCTTTTTCTTTTTGGCCTAAGATAGTTTTGCAAAGGTAATTTAAAAAAATAAGCTGTGACCTTTCCACTTTTGTAAGGGTTCAGGACACAGAACCCTTGCAAAAGTGGAAAAATTGCTAATAACTCCCCCCCACACCCCCTCCCACTACCTTGCCTTTTGTTCAGGCACGTGCCTGCCTTCTCCATGCCTGGGCAAAAGGTAAAGGAAGGAGGCAGGCAGGCATGCACCTTCTTTCTCTATATGCTGAGCTCCCCACTTCCATTCCTTTGCCTTTGGCTCTGGCACAGAAAAGGAAGGTATGTATGCCGGGGCAAAAGGCAAGGGAATGGGAAGAGGAGAAGGGGGGGCAAGGGAATAGAGGGGAGGTGCACATGCCTCCCCCTTCCCTTGACTTTTGCCCTGGCACATTTTCTTCATGCCCAGACAAAAGGCAAGGGAATGGAGAGGGAAGATACACATGCCTCGCCCTCCCATTCCCTTGCCTTTTGCCTCAGCGCATGTTCTCCATGCCAGGGCAAACAGAAAGGGAATGGAGGGAAGGTGTGTGTGCAAAAGGCAAAGGAATGGGGGGAAGGCATACGTGCACCTTCCTTCTCAACGTGCAGTGCTCCCCTCTCCCATTCCCACATCTTTTGCCCAGGCATGGAGAAGAAAGGCACACCCACTTGAGCAAAAGGCAAGGGAATGGGAGGAAGAGAATGAGGTGAGGCATGCACATGTCTTGTGAATAATCTCACAAAGGTCAAACCCATGAACGTAGATGGAAGATTGTATAGTTTAATCAGAGATATTTTAAAAGAGCAGAGTTCATCAAAGCATGTGCAGATTGTCTAATCATTCATTCGGAGATCCTCCTCCTCCTCCTTCTCCTCCACCTTCTTTTTCTTAATTCCAGAGACTTTCTTCCATCCAGTTCTGCCCTATCACTTCTCTCCTTCAAGTAAAATTAAGTAAGCAAACTATTAACATGGAAGGAGTTTGTCAGAGCATGCTCTGTACATGTTCTGATGAAGTTCCATCTTTTAAAAAATATTCCCATCAAACTCTTTAATTCTTCGTGTGAGGTTGGTTGGCTGCCAGCTAGATACTTGTAATGTGAAATAGTAACTTCAGTTGCACAATTGTTTCAGTGGCATAGGCTCCATGTTCCAATGAACAAACAAAACTGGAACTTAGGCCCATCATCCTGCCAATGGTATGGTATTCACTGTAGCAGAAGATGACACACTATGCTGGCCAAATAAAACAATTGCCCGAAACAGCTGGAATTTCTTGGCATTTTAGAGCATGAGTAAACATGGAATCAGGGTTGCTGATTCAGGAGCACTCCCAGGACCTGATGTTTCCAGTCCAAAAATTGAGACCTACAGGTGGCCTTACTGTTCTACACTAAGTACCAGCCTCAGGTGATTGTCATTCAAACATACATACACATACAGGGTGCGGGGATGACATATTTTTCTGTTTGAAAATTAAGACAGAAACCTTACCTAAAGTGGCTCTTCCCAGATCAAGGTGAAATGAGTGGATTATTACTTCATATTTACTAATCTAACTTACTTGCGTCTAGCCAGAAGGTGGATGCAGAAGAGAGTGGAGGGTGAGTCCTGGCACCACAAGGACTGGAATGGAAGAAGAAAGCTAACTAAGTAAATAAAAAGACTTTCTGGAGAGTCTAGGTAAGTTGCAATAACAATGAAACCTTGCAAATTGTAGGAAAGTATTGCTCTACTAGCTAAGCTGGAGATTTCCTCTTGTCTGGGGCAGAGCTCACCAAAATTGTAGAATTTGCAGTCTTGTCTTCCAACTGGCAATGGCCCACAAATCCTAGAGACTTAGGGCTGGACTCTGAGATCTGGCAGCTCTACATGGAAAGCCCTTCCCACAATATATTAAACTAAAAGGGCTTCAGCAGGCCAGGGAGGTATATGTGTAGGACAGGATTCAAAGGAATGTTCTTGCATTTGAGAGAATCCTGCACTACCTGTAAGGTAGCACACTTACAGTAATAGTAATCTGCGTAGTTAATTCCAGAGCTATTAACCCGTCCAAAATCAGAATGTCATAGCATGGCTATAGCCACAGCCAGATTAGGACTGTCAGCCCAACAGGAAAACCAAAGACACTAGCTTGTCCCTATCTGCGGGAAATGCCTTTCTGGCTACACATAGGATGGTTAGCCCATCCACTGCATGATTTCAAAAATACCGCAGATATCACCTCTGGGCAGACTCACTTATGTTCTTATTACCTGCCTTGTCAGTTTTCTTCTCTTCCGCTTTGTTAATTTTCTTTAACTGAAATGGTATGCATACCAGTGTGTTCATTTCCACTTGATTTGTGGTTTCCACATTTAAATTCTTTCCCACTGTGCAATTGCCAAACTCTGTAATTTGTTAGATAAGATCATGAAGATTACAAAATTTCCATAGGGAGTCTTTTTTTTAAAATGAAAGACAGTAAGAAACCTAGTACCTTAGACTGAATACTCAGGCAAAGATTCACAAACTTTCTGTAAGGGGGACTACTCCACCCTCATCTAGCAAGTTTCTTTTTTTTATTTCTATATGCCTTGAATGAATGAGGTGATAAAACAGGGTTTAGACAGGCTTTCAGGCTAACTGCAATTGACTGGATGAGATCAGCTGAAATCCAAAAAGTGTGGAGATCTGAGAAGCTGGGAAAATCTCCCTGAAGGAGTGTTTGAAGGGTTGGACAAGGTCAGTACTAATCACTCCTCAGGGATTCCAGATTGAAAAAGGGAAGGGAAAAGATAGGGATGATCTCAGTTAAACTTGATTTGTCTCTTATTCTGTCTCTCTCCTGTGTATTCACACCTTTCCATTCACAGTTCAGACCAGCTGTAAAGAACATTAGCAAAATGGAGCAGGAATGTGCTTGCCTGAACTGTGAGGCGTTGAATAGCAACAAATGAGTGAGTGAAAAAAGACTGTCCTAGATCTCTCTCTTTCTTGGAGCTTCATGTGGTTAGTAGTTCAGTTTGAAACTTCAAACAACCTGACCCATTTAAAAATGGTAACAGTTCTCTGTAATTGTTCCTGGTATCTCAAGTTGGGGTTAGGAAATAGTGCTGTCCAAGGCCTTGAAGGCCTGCTGTCAATTAGTATAGACAATATTGAGTTCAACAGACCAACAGTTACATACCCTTCGACATTTCACAGAGGAAAACTGGGCCACATGTGTCCAAGTGATATCAAGGTGTGGTCAATATAGCAGAAGTTATTTATGAGGGAGAACATATAAACTAGGAAAGACTACAGCAGTTTGCTTTTGCCTAAGCCTACTGGGAAAAGCAAGATTCCACCCCTTCCTCTCTTCTCCCCTGTCTGAGTTGAGTGCAGACTACTTTTGCACTTTGAACTTGGTTTGCTGCAACTGAAGTAAGCTAATGACAAAGGGAGAAAGTGGAAGAGTAGGGAGAAACCAAGACATTTTAAAAGCAGTTGAATAAGTGGGAAGATAGAGAATTAATTGGGACTATCCTTGCCAGATCAGGATAAGCATGTGGTTGGACATGATATATTGGTTCCTGTATTCTTTATGTTCTCTGTCATGCCCACAAGAAGGAGATTAACAGCTTTCACTTCCAGTTTTAAACAAACCAAAATTTTCTGTGTGTCTGAATTGAAGAACTTGTGGCTTGCTTAAACTACAGTTAGGGTGTTCAAACCAGGATCAAACCGGATATTCAGATGAAGGCCAGTTCCACATGGCATCGCAGTCCTGTGATGGGGATATGATGGCAGTGGTCCACAGGTTGTGCTTTTGCTTGACATCATTGCGATTTTGCAGCCACTGCATCCCCATGTGCTGTGATCATGAGATATTGGCTTAATGGAAAAAAATCTGTTAAGCACCCACTATCACACAATGCTCCCATTACCCCCAGCCCTGTGGAAGGGGAGGAAGTGTGATCACACACTTCTGTTACCCTGATGACAGACCTTATCCCAGAGAATATAAATTTGATATCAAATATACCCACCATGCCAGAAAGGTCGCCCAAATGGGTATGTAAGTGTTCTGTACTATTTGCATTTTTACTAAAAATACGTATTTGGAAAGAGGAAAAGAGAGCATTCCAAAATCTGAAAACAAAAACTCAGTAACCTTTCACATTACACAACTATAGCTCTATGATTCCATTTTATCTGCCATGGTTACATCCTATGGAATTCTGTGGTTTACAGTGTGGTGAGGTTGTAGGGTAGCTCTCTGGCTGAGAATGCTAAATACTTGTCCCTAACTGCAAATCCCAGAAGTCTGTAAGATGGATCCATAGCAATTAAAGTGGCATCACAGTGGTATAATTGTGTAGTGTGGAAGAGTCCTCACTGTTTAAACCAAACCACAGTTTAAATGAAAAAAAGTTCTATGTATTAATATATAGATTAATGTAGGTATAAATCAGTACTGAAAATGATGCCAAAGGCGTAGAATACTGTTTCAGTTTTGTGTGTGTGTGTTTAAGTCACTTGTTGAGTTATGAAGATCCCATTAATTTCATAGGCTTTTTTAAAGCAGGGAATGCTCAGAGGTGGTTTTGCCAGTTCCTTTCTCTGAAATATAGTTTGCAACATCTGGTATTCCTTTGTGGTCTCCCATCCAAGTACTAACCAGGACTGATCCCCTTCCAAGATACTAGGATTAAATTTCACAGCTGTCTAGTAGAGAACAGTGCTTGTCTGCTAAGCCCATCTGTCGCTTCAGGATCTCTGATCCCAGTACTGTTTTACTTTGGCTGGCAGTGGCACACCTTAAGGTCTAAAGGTGAAGTATTTTTCAGTCCTGCTAGATCCTGTTAAACTGGAGATGTCAGTGATTGAACCTAGGGACATCTGTCTGCAAAATTTATGTTCTGCCTCTAAGCCACAGACCTACTGGAAAGTTTATCTACCCTGGCATAATTCAGACCATGAAAGCAGAAGTTGTTTTGCCTGTGAAAGCATGCCTGAAAGAAGAGGTGAATCCTTCTTTTCCCTCTGTTTTGGAAAACAAATACCTTATGCATTATTTTCAGAAGTAATACCTAAGATATCTCTAATATAAACTTATTTTATACATGTATATCAACATATCAGCATATTATAATAATAAAGACCAGTTCAGTTCCAAATGTGAACGTAATGACTTCTGAGTACACATGCACTGAGTTGCTGCTTCAGAAGTAATTTGGAAAGATTTTCCCAGCCCATAAGATGCAACAAAGTGATAAGAGGTTAGAGATTTGTTGTTGTTATTCTTGTGTGCCTTCAAGTTGTATCCAACTTATTGAATTCCTAAGTTGAATCTATCCCAGGGTTTTCTTGGCAAGATTTGTTCAGAGGATGGGGTTTGCCTTTGTTTTCTTCTGAAGCTGAGAGAGTGTGACTTGCCAAGGTCATCCAGCCTGTTTCCATGACTGAGTGGGAACTTGCATCATCGTCTCCCAGGATCCTAGTACAGTACTCAAATCACTGTACCATGCTGGCCCTTAATAAGAGTTTATACATTTATGAATAACACATGTATTCCTACTTCTGCTGTTAGGTAAATGGGAGAACGTGTTATTCATAAGAGTTTATATATTTATGAACAACACTTTCTCTCACAGGAGATGCCAAGGTCACTGAACTAAGCTAATTAGAAGCAGGAACAGGTGAAACAAAAGGAGCCATTTTCTTCCCCACAGTGCATAACTTAACACCTGAAATGCTCTAGCACATATTGATAAAAATAAATTCTGTTAAAAAGTATTCACCATGACATTAAATGTAACCTCCATGCACAGATGTAGTACAACCAGAGTTTGGAAATAATGAGATCCAAGTACTATATATTTATTTCTTAGATATTTTTCAATATAACATGGTCATCATTATGTTAATTTCAAATGCAACATGAGTGAAACTGATTGCATTGTTGAGGTTTGTGTAATGAATAATATTTTCTAGTTACTTTTTAAGAGCGCTTTCTGACATTTTAGAGGCATCTTGATGGTATTTTCGAGGTTTTTAAAAATCCTTTTTAGATAAAACCTCTATGTAGGTGGGTGTCTATATTTAAAGTAATGAAACAGTAATGAGTAACAAGCACACAGCATTAACAGCAACAAATTACTTTTTGTTTAAGCAGGAGTTTCATAAATAATTACCTTTAAAAAAAGTAAATTTCCAAGCTCTGTGTATATCTCAGAACATCAAATGCTGGGTACAAACAGCAGAAAAAGACCACCCATCATGACTGTGAGTTTCTTGGAGTTGGAAGGAAAAAGTTGGACTAAGCAGATCTTAGTCTAGTTCAGCAAGGCAGTTCTTACGTTCTTAAGGCAAAGGTGAGCAATGTGTAGTCTGTAGGCTACACGTTTTCAGGTTACTTCCAAAAGCATTCTTGCAGACATTGCAGTATTTTCTTGCTGCCATTGCTAAAATGTTGCTCCAAACCAACAAAACCATATTGCCAGTCCGTTACTCCAGAAGAACCTCAGTCTTGAGTCACCCTTTGATCTTGTTGCCTCCTACCTGCCTTCCTCTTTACTTATGTCCTGTTTCCTCTCTGTAGTTTCCTTTTTGCCCACTTATCACAGACCACAGGGAGCCACTGCAGTTTCTGTCAAATTTCAGCAGCATAAACTGTGGCCAACAGTGTGCTTTGGAGGGAAGGCTGGGGGAATGAAAGAATAATCAAGTTATTGCTACACAAGATCAGCATAATATGAAAATGGAGAATGGAGAATGCCATATCTGAGACATCTAGACCAGGCAAATCTAGATAAATGGGAATGAAGAATCAGTATTTATGACAATATGGGTTCCTCTTCAGTTTTCTCAGCCTGGGACTCTCCAGCTTGTTGTTGTTGTTCTTGACTGCTGTCAAGTCGACCTTGCCTTATCCACCCTATGGATGAGAGATCTCCAAGTCACTCTGTCATCAACAGCCGTGCTCAGTCTTGCAGATTCAGAGATGTGTCTACCTCTATTGTCTTCCTCTATTGAGTCTATCCATCTGTAATGCAATCTTCCTCTTTTCCTACTGTCTTCTACCTTACCAACAGTTATTGTCTTTTTCTTTTTCTTTTTTTGAGTCATGTCAACTCATGACATGGCCAAAGTATGATAGCCTCAGTTTAGTCATCTTGGCTTCTGGGGAGAGTTCAGGCTTGATACACTGGGCTGAAACTCTCCTCATTCTCAGCCAGAAGGGCCACTGGCTGGGGATGATGGAAACTGAAGTTCAATACATCTAGAGATCAGAGAAGACTGCTGTGCAAATATAGTCACCACACAGACTGTGACAAATTATACCTCATCCCCAGCACATGTCTTGTAATCCAGAGCTGAATTTTTAAAATATTATTAGAACAATGAGATGTTTTTATTTCTCTTACACTTTTTCCTATGTGCAGAACATGCCAATTGAAGTATCATGAGATGAGTTAACAATATAGCTTCAGAAACAGGAAACACACAACATGGAACATAAGATCCTTATCAAGGGGATGGTGACAGAGATTTGGCTTGGGAAAGTTACCTAAGCCAAGTGCTGACGGCTTTTATGGGACCATGAGAAAGAAACATCAAGGGCTTATATCAGACAAAGAAAGCACTGCATTCCACAATTGTTTGTCAGCCGCTTTCCAAATTACTCCAATTATTTCTCCTTTAGGTGTGTCATACTCTCAAGATAGATTCCTTCCAAGCCCATAGTCCCTGATGTCCTCTCCTTGGACTCAATCCAACACTAATCCTACCTAGAATAGACCAATTGAAATAAGTGGAACTGAGGTCACTTGTGATAATAACTAAGTAGCATTCTTTTTGGTGAGGTCTGGTCTATGTAGATCTAGCGCTGGATTAAGTCCCTTAGCAGCTCAAGCACACTTCTATTTAGTTAGGAAAAGATCAGGGAAAAACCTGCCCGTATCATAATAAAGTGCTGTTTCTTGCTTTGCCTGAACCTGCAAAATGTGTTGGGCTGATTCTGCTTGCTTGAAAGCAGTCTCTCACTTTCTGCACCAGCTGAAGCTTCTGAATGATCTATTCAAGTAGCCCCATGTGACTAGAATTGCCATTCCTCAGACATTGGCGGAAGCCACAAGGATTGCTATTATTCTGTGGCTTTCCAGGCAGAGAGACAAGTCGCAGGTTGAACAGTGCAAGAGTAGTAGTAAGTCTGAATGTGATGAACTGGCACTGAAACCTAGGTATTTGGGTGCCAGACTTCACTGCCTTTGCTTATACGTGTCTGAATGTGTGTTGCACAAGCCAAGAGTGAAATGAAGGGACTAGGAAGAGAGAATTGGTGGACGTTTCACTATTTAGAGCAAGGCAGAATGTGGAGTGTTAGCACAGTATCTTGTGAGTCTTCTTGTTGCATAAGCCCTAGCGGTATCTCTAGTGAGCCTTCTGCATCGCAGCAACAGTGGGGAAAATGTTCCATGTGTCATGTGCTATGAATAAGGCCATTTGAGATGTGAAATCTAATGGGAATGGAAGCAGCCAATGCAGCTGTTGAATGCATTTTGCCATTGGTCCAACTGCCCCACCTCCCAGAAATTGTTGCTGTCATTTTCCATGTTACCCTATTACCCTGGTTTTACCCAATTACTGAGCTGGGGTTGCCAGATCTCAGGGCCTGGTCCTGAGTCTCCAGTTTTCATGGATAATCTCAAAGCAGGAGACAAGTGTGCAAATGCTCCAGGATGTGTATGTGTGTGTGTGTGTGTGTGTGTGTGGGGAGCTCAGCTCCAGGCAGGAAGAAATGACTGTGTTCAAATCTGCAACTCAGCAAATAGAACAGCAGCTTGTTTACAATTTGCAAGGATTGATTGGTTTGTTTTGGCAACTTGCAAAGACTTTCCAGAGGGTCTGTGTAGAGTCCTCCCTCCACATTTGTGGGTTTGACTCTCACAAATTTGATTATTCATGAGGTGCCCATGCCTCCCTCCCATTCTCTTGCCCCTGTTCCTTGCATTTTGCCAGAGTAGAGAAAGAAGGCAAGCATGCCAAGGCAAAAGGTAAGGCAACGTGGGGGAAAGATGCAAGTGTGCTTTCCTTCATCCTTATGGAGTTCTCCCCTCTGATTCTCTTGCCTCCAGCTCTGGGCTGAGAACTCACACCAAGGCAAAAGGTAAGGCAATGGATGCACTCCTTCTTTCTCCCCTCTGGAGATCCCACCTCTCACTTTCTTGCCTCTGGCTGGGGTGCAAAGAAGGAAGTCTCCTGTGCTAGAGCCCTGGAAAGGAATGGGAGAGGGTAGTAGGTGGAGTTATTCATCATTTTTCCATTTTGTGAGAGTTCTGCACCCTGAACCTTCATAAATATGGAGAGGTCACTGTATGTATGTATGTATGTATGTATGTATGTATGTATGTATGTATGTATTTTCTTCTTTCCTTTTGAGATTTTGAGATTGACACCAGAGCTCATCTTCTGTTCCGCTCTGCATCCACCTTCTGCCTATAAGCATGTTTGTTGTTGTTATTGTTATTGTATGCCTTCAAGTCATTTCCAACCTAGGGGCAACTCTAAGGAGAACTAATCACAAGGTTTTCTTAGCAAGATTTGTTTAGAGGAAGTTTGCTTTTTTGCCTTCCTCTGAGGCTGAGAGAGTGTAACTTGCCCAAGGTCACCCTGTGGGTTTACATGGCTGAGTGGGGATTTGAACCCTGGTCTCTAAGACCATTTCCGCACTAGTGTTATAGCGCTATGATTGCACTTTCAACATCCTATGGAATCCTGGGGTTTGCAGTTTGCTGCCCGCCCCTCCCGAAACTGCAAACCCCAGGATTCCATAGGATGTTGAAAGTGCAATCATAGCGCTATAACACTCTAGTGCGGAAATGGCCTTAGAGTCATACACCAGTGCTCAAACCACTGAAGCTGCAGGCTACATTAAATTTTCCTTGTCCTATCTCCCTAAATAAGTGAGAAGAAATAATCCCTTCATTTCGCTTTGATCTCAGAACAGCCCATTTAGATAAGATTCCTGTCTTAATTTCCTGTCAGGACTATATGTGTGAGAACTGTGATTGGCACTTAATACATAACAAATAATGACTTCACCAGGGGTTGTTCCTATGTCTCAAGTTTTGGCCAAGGAACCTCACAGTCTGGGACAATCCTGAATTAGCAGCCTTATTTTGGGCTTATTTGCATAGATTACCTCTGTACCATTTCCAGTAAGAGCTGGCTGGAAGCAATTCAGGCCCTCTTCCCATTCCCTTCTCTTTGTGACATCACCTTAACTTAACTGCTGTGGCTCTATCCTATGGAGTCCTGTGATTTCCACTTTGCCCAAGTATTTGGGAGTTATCTGCTGGAGAGTTCTTGTGCTATAGTTCATGGGAATGTGTTGGAGCTCTCTAGCAAAGCGTACTAAGTAATTCAGCAAAGTACAAATCCCAGGATTCCTTTGGATGGAGACATGGCATCTTGTGTGTGGTCAGACTGCTGTTAACTGTATCTCATAGATATACTTTAGTGATTTCTTGTAGCAGCATGCCAGTTATGAAACTCCTTCCCAAGGGAAGTTAGATTGACTCTCTTTTGATTATACTTTTGATGGGCAATGAAGATGTTTTTGTCTTGCTGAGCTGCTATTTTAATACCTGGCTCTAATGTTTAGTGATGTTTCTGTTGTAAATGTCTTTTGTTCTTATGCTTTTATTATAGATAAAAGCATTTTATTATTCTATGCATTACATTGAGCATCTACTGGGCAAGAGTAGGATATTAAGAGGGCCAGCATAGCATAGTGGTTTGAATATTGGACTAGGACTCTGCAGAACAGGGTTCAAATCCCTGCTTAGCCATAGAAACCCACTGGCTGACCTTGGGGGAGTCATACCCTCTCAGCCTCAGGCGAAGGCAAACCCCCTCTGAACCAATCTTTCCAAGAAAACTGTGTGGTAGGTTTGCCTTGTTGCTTCTGTTTCAAGTTATTTCTGACTTATGGAGACCCTGGCCTAAGGCAAACCTATCACTGTGGCTCTTGCAAGACAGGAAGTGAAATTTCTTATCTGCAGCAAGGAAGGAAAAAGGGGTTCAAAGAAGGAATTGGTTTTGGTAGTGACAACAGCATCACAGGACAGTTTTGTTACAAGAGGCACTGAGAACGTTTGGGAGGCATGGTTTTTTTGGAGCTTGTGTAGTTGTGCCAGTTTTCATCACTATGGTTTTTGCACTGGCAATAGTGGAGGCTGATGGCTTCCAAGTCAGTGAAGTAGTGAATCTGCTCTGGGTTTTAGTCCATACTTAAAAAAAACTATGCAAGATGCAAATTCCTACCACCTAATAATTTCAGCACATTGGATAGCTTCTGTGCAGTTCCTATTAAAACCCAGAATGTAGCCAGCAGTCTCCTCTAAGTAGCAGGACAGCAACACAGTAGCCTCCCCTGCAAATGCACCCCGCTCCTCCTTTATTGTGTTCCTAATCAGTGCCTGAGCAACCATCTTTGTGATAGCCTGCAAAGAAAAAGGTTCTGCAAATGCCTTAAGTATTTTGTTCAATTGTTTAATGTTTCTTCTGCGGGACAAGCTCAACCTTTTTTCACATTATTTCCAGGAAGGAAGATGCAGTATTTTGTCCCTCCTGCTCTCCCTTAATTGGAGTGGATAGTTTTGTTTTGTTTTTTAACTGTATATTAAGGATTCCACTTCCACGGGGGTGATCTGTTGAGAGTCATATGTTGGTAGTGGATGGTGCCAGAAAAGACTACTGTGGACGGATCAGATTCTGTGTTGCGAAGGCCCAAACTTACTACGTGCAAATGACTTTTGAAATTAGTTTGAGAGCCATATGAGATCATGCTAAAGGCCACATGTCATCTGAGGACGGCAAGTTGTCCATCCTTGCCCTAAATGGCGCTGCTGGATAGACTTGTTTATATTGATGGCAGTGTTTTCTTTGACTATTTTTTTATACCTTGCCCTTCTCCCAGTCAGCGTAGGATAGCGCACACAGTTCTCCACTCCCTTTTATTCTCACATCTAGTCTGTGAGTTATGCAGAAAGATTGCAATGGGCTCACGGTCATCTAGTGAGCTTCATGGCAGAGTGGGAATTTTAGCCTGTGCCTCCTTATTCCTAGTTGAAAGGTGGGAATCCTCCAACCATTGGGCCACATGTGACCCATGCAGTGACATTTTTGCACCTTCAGCCCTCTTCCAGACCTGTCTTCTTACAAAAGCATTAAAATGTCTACTACTGGAAGCATCCCACAACACCTTGTTTGTTTTGTTTCACCTCCTCTTAAAAAAGGGGGAGGGGGTTATAAAGCCTTTCAGTTTCATTGGAGGGAATTGGGGCAGCGTTAGGGGGGCCTTACAGGCTCAAAATTGGCTGTTGGATCTTCAGAACTTCCCCTTTCCCGAACTGGTCCAGTATTCTAACCAGTACACCACATCCAATTGGACTGAAACCACATAACACCGTCCAGGGAGAACTGTGTATGCTCAAGAACATGTGCAGTTGCTCCTTTTCAAAGTTTGGCAAGTTACTTTTAACAAAAATGACTGGTAGAACCACTAGAGCCAAGAGCATCATTTTCCAGTTCTCAGTTATGAATGGCTTCAGAGTGTCATTATATTCATTCCTCTTCAGAACAACATACCAAGATCTGTTTCTTTTCTTTGAAACATCAGCACCTCCTCCTTCCTAATCAGTACTGCTACAATAACAGTGCAGTAAACTGCATTTTTAAAGTTTTCCATTTAGACGTGACCTGTCCACTGTCAAGGAATTTTCAGTTTGAAAGAGAGATAGAGTGGGTGAGTGGGGTGGAACATGAGTTCTGCTAAGCACCTACAGCTTTCTATTAATTTCTTCATGCCCATTGTTAGAAAGTGTCTCTTAAATTTATCTTTCTTCAAAGTAAAGTCCACTAATTGGAATGACTGTAATAAAATTTGATGTGCAATCTAATCAACAAAAGCAAACAACATCTTATCTTCAACTCTTTTCCACAAGTTGCAACAGAGCGACATGGAAAAAGCAGATAATTATGCTGACAAAAAGTCTTCCCATGCCTTCACCCCGTCCCACATCTGAGCATGATGAAATAAATCAAGCATGTTGTTGTTTGCAACTGGGAAAGAGATCATGGACGGCATTATCTCATTTGCCATTCACATGCTACCCACAGTAACTGTTGGACTGACTCACACCCATTTGGCACAGAAGGGTTCAATTTGCAAATTCCGGAGTTTTAAGGTGAATTAACTCCCAGGAATGCTCTTGGGAGTCAGGACTCTGCTAACTAGAGTGGCTCAGGGAAGTATCTTTAGTATAAGAATTGAGGTGTTGTAAGTCTGTCCTAATTTCAGCCTGTAAAATGTTAGATAATATGATATATGCATATTTATGTATTGATTATTTATAGATACCATTTCTGTTCTGCATTTCAGCCAGAAGAGTTCCCAGAAGCATACAAATCAATAGAAACAAGAAAATCAATGCCTGTACTTGGTGTTATATCTGAAAAAAAAAATACAGAAAAGCGGTGGAAAGAATGAGTAAGGAAAAGGATCTAAAATTAGAAAAACATGGAGTTTCTGGTCCTCAGCATTACTTGATTTTTGTAAAGACCTACTGCTATAGAAATGGGTTGATCATTTCAAGAAAGGCATACTTTCCAACTGTCCTGATTTGCAGGAACAGCCCTGATTAAATCTTTTGTCATCCCAGTTTTTCCACTTACTTTAAAATGTCCCCTCTCTCTTCTTCTTTTGTCCTTAGCTTACTTCAGTTGCTGCAACTGTGTTCAAAGTGCAAAATTTGTACTTACTGTAAATAACTCAGCAGAGGAAAGGGATTGGAGAGGAGAGGCAGAATTTTGCCCTTTCCTGTAGGCTCAGGCAAAAGCAGACTGCTTCAGTCTTTCCTCAGCTGTATGTTCTTTCTCATTAATATTTCTCTTTGCCATCATGACCACACTCTGATGTTGCTTTGCCATGTGTCCTAATTTTCATCTGCGAGATGTTGAAGAGTCTGGAAAAGTTCATCATGATGATTTTAATGCATCCAAAGCTTTGTGATTTCACAGCAAGGTTAGGGAACTGAGAAGACCCTGATACTTCCCCTAACCAGGATACTTCCCAAGGGCCCAGTGAAATCAAGCGGGTGCATGATCCAGTCACTCTGCTAAGGCACTGGATGGTGGAGTAGTCCTTCAGTAGGCATCTCAAATGAGAAGCCAGTCTCTCTCACCTGTAACCTTTCTCCTAGATTGGAGGGGGAGCCCAGTTGCTTTTAAGTGAATAACACTGCTATTATTCTGCTATGACCACAAATACTGTTCAGATAGTATTTTCTCCCACTTAACACTGCACATCAGTTTGGATAAGTATAGGCCTGCCCTCTTTGCTGCCAATCAGAGACCATTCATTTTGCTTCTTGGGAAAATAGGAAGCCTGCTCAGTATTTTCCACACTGGCAGCAGTGGCTCTTCAAGGTTTCATTTAAATTTTAACTTCTTCTTAAAACTTGGGGGTAAGAGGCTGCACTCTTAGCGCAATTAGGCTTTGATGTTTAGAAATTATTAGGTCTGAATTCAGAGATAAATTAATATATAACGATTTTCCTTTTTTTCAAAGTGAGGGGATTTATTTTGAAATGGTTTCTTTGCCATGCAATGATGAGTCAAAAGCCGTCTTCTTCAGGACAGCAGCTCGGTTTCTTCAATTCTGTCACAAGATAATGTTACTTTTTCTCTCTCCTAGAGCATCTTCCCATTTTGTCACGGCTTCTTACATTAACTCAGAGCCTGGATTAAATGTTCTTTTGCAGAGACAGTTCATCTCAGCATCCTGACATACTCTGGGTGCTACTGTGGAGTTCTGGTGGGTGCATTTGGCTGAGGGACGTCTCCAGAGTTCGTACTGACATAGTTGTCTCTGCTGTACACAAACTGAGTGTGAGCTTCTTGGATCTCAGTTTATGTTTACCTTCCCATCTGCCACAGTAGTAGTAAAGTTTTGGCAGGGGGCCCTAGCTGTCATATTCAGCTGCTTGACACTCACAGCCATGCTGGGTTCCAGCCCATCACCCTAGGGGTTTTCCGTATTTGAAATGTAGTAGCCCTTCTACTCCCATTTCCACAAACACCAAGCCAAGGGAAACAAAACAAACACGTTGGAGTCAGCACAGGTCATTTCAACCAGTCTATAAACAGCATAGCCAGCCTCAGCAGTTCTGCCTTCTAGAGGCCCTTTCGACCTCAATGTGACACTTACTTCAGGAATGGATGATGAAGCAATGCTTGTTTAATTCAGACAAGCAAACAGAGCCAAAAGAGAGGCAAGATTGCAAAGGACTACCATAGGAATGGACACTTTTATTTCCTTTGGTTAAGGCTTCAACAAGTGAACACCTTCCAACATTTCACGGTTGAAAAATGGAACACAAGTGGCCAAACAACACTGGAGTGTGGTAAAGATGGCAAAAGTTACGGTATTTATGAGGAAGAACACACAAGTCAGAAGAGGCTGCTGCAGTTTGCTTTTGTCTGGGCCTATAGGGAAGAACAAGATTCTACCTCTTCCTCTCCTGTCTCCCTACTGTGTTAATAAAAACTGGGACTTTTTAAAAGCAGCTGTAAAAGTCGGATGACAAAGGATTGATTGGAACTATCCCAAATCTGGACAATTGGAGGGTATATTAAATTTTGTACTTTCCCATATAAGACGCAGCTGTTGGAAACCCATACATTATACACAGACATTTAGCAAATGGATCTGTTCTCCCTTAACTCCCAGAAAACATTTTAATATACTGCAGCTCTTCTTTTAATGTAGTTGACAGAGAATGAGAAAAGAAGGGCATTGGAAAAGAACAACAAGCAGTAGATGATCTTGGATCACTTGACAGCTTCAGTTTAAAATAATCTTGTGATATCTGGAAGGCATACGTTTTAGCAATCATATCCATTGGCTCAACAGATCTAGAACGGAATGCTGTTTGGCATAATTTCAAGGAATGACCTCAGCAGAACAGTTAGCTTTCACCACTTAATAGCTCCTTGTCAACTCCCCCCCCGCCTCCACTTTTAACAGAATGCACGAAATAGCTAGTCCTACGGAGTCCACTCTGGTTTCTCAACTAAATTTGGCTTATTGAGGTTCTGCCACCTAGGAAAGATACACAGAGAGATATTTGCAGGGCTAGCCAGAAGAAGAATAATGAGTCTATAAATGGTTTTCTGTTTTACGACATGTTTATGTTGTTTGCTGGGAGTTTCTGGGAGTTGTACTAAACCCTGCATTGCACATCCCGAAAAGTGTGCATGCTACTGGTATCACTCAAGCCAAAGAGAGGACAACAGGTACATAAATCAAGCAGGATGCAGGCAAACATGAAACAACTGTGAGGAACCATGATTTTTGTAGAAATGTGTATGCTGTTACTCCAATGGAGAAACCCTATCCCGGGGTCTACAATTTGATATTAAATATGATTCTGTGTGTCTGAGAGGTCGCCCGGATGAGCATGTAGGCACTGTCAAAGGACGAGAACCAGGTCAGGCCAGTAAAATCCCCAGTCATGTAGCCCCAGGAGACCTCAAGATGTATAAACCCACAATAAACAAAGGGTCCTCAGCCCTGAGATGCTGACTTGAGGGGATTAATGTGTCTGCCCCAAGTTGAGCAAATATTCTGTCAGGCAAGGACCATTTACATGAAGTCACACCACAAACAAACACAGCTGAAGATCCTGAGACTTTGGCAACACCTTGCAATCCCATCACGCAAAGGAAATTACCATTGTGGAACTTCGTTATTGCTCCAACACCCATTGTTCTCCCCAGGAAAGGATTAGTCCACCAGGTACTTTTCCCCCTACAAATAGTCCCGGCTTTTGAGCGTTTCTTCGGATCACTCCTGGTCACCCCAGCAGACCATTGCTCCGTCTGTCGAGTAATCCCCTCAGCCCCCTCAGTGCTGAGCCCCACTTATCCACTGCCTTCCCGGACCCAGGACTTCAGAAAAAGGTGCAGTATTACCCCAGTTGTACCCCTCCAATACTCCCCTATCCAATTTCCTCTCTTTTGTTTCTTAATAGCTCTTGGGTGCATGTGTGCGTGATTGCGTTGGTGCGTGAGACTTGCATTCAATAAAATAATTTATTGGACATTCTTGTTTGGTTTTTGGCTTGGCCTGACCCCGTAAAAGGTGGGTAAAAAGACCCTGCTAGGTTACCCTGCCTCTTGTATTGCTATGGCTCATGCTCTGGCTAGTTTTCATTCCCCATCATGTGGAGCATATTGAGGTGTTCCCCAAGGAACCCCAGAAATCAGGGTAACATATGCCACACAGTATTTTTAAGCAAATCATGCTCTGCAGAGAAGGATGAGTCATTTCAGTATAATCTAACCCATAGATTGTAGGGTAAGGTCAGGGGTCTGAAAAGTAACTTTTTAAACTATAAGTCCAAAAATCCTCAAGCTAGCAGAGAGTTTTGGGAGCTGTAGTATAAAAAAATAACTTTTCCATGCTCTGGGAAGAATTTGAAAGAGCTGAATAACTTAACTGATAGCACAGACTAACAGCACATACTTTTCAGGATTTTTTTAATGCATAGGTTTCCCAGCTGTCCCAATTTGGCAGAGACAGTCCCGATCCTTCCTCTGTTATCCCACTTTTTCAGCTGTTCCAGTTTCTTTTACTTCCTCTCAGTTTCCCCTTTTGTCCAAAGCTTACTTCAGTTGCTGCCAACTGAGTTCAAAGACCAGAAGTAGTTTGCACTGAATTAACTCAGCAGTGGGGAGAGGAGAGGAGGGAATGGGAGTTTGCCTTTCCCTGTAGACTCCGGCAAAAGCTGACTGCTGCAGCCTCTCTTAGCCTGTATGATCTTCATCATTAATAACTTTTTTTGGGGGAAAAACTTGACATTGGTGGAGTCACAGGATGTAGATGTGCATGTTGTTTGTTTCAATTTTGTGGAAAGCAAAGTGTGTTACGCAGACAAAAAGTCCAGACCCACCTACCCAAAGGGGGCAGAGGAATGTCAGGAACAAAGGCAGTAAAAGAAGACTATAACATTTCAGTTCTTCATTGCAGCCATAAATTCTGTTCTTTTGAGATCAGATCTGGCTCTGCTTATTTAAGCCAAAATTCCCTTGATTGTGTGAGGTCAGTGATCCTTTCAGGAATATCCCATGCTGCTCAGGTCTGCAGAAATATTTGGTTGGTGTGCCCTGGTGGCACAGTGGTTAACTGCTAGTACTGCAACCACAAGGTTGTGAGTTCGATCCTGCCAGGCTCCAAGGTTGACTCAGCCTTCCATTCTTCCGCAGGTCAGTAAAATGAGTACCCAACTTGTTGGGGCAATTAGCTAAAATACATTGTAAACCGCTTAGATAACGCTCAGTTGATAAGCGGTATAGAAATAAATGCTATTGCTATTGTGTGATAGGCCAGTGTGCCTTATCATTATTGGCCTGATAAAGGTATCACTCGTGTATTTTGAAGTCTGGATGTGAACAGTTTCTGTTATTTCTATTGTATCCAGGCCTATCAAATCTTATGCCATGAATTTTTAATATAACTTATGTAAGGCATTCTCTCTTAGCCTTGGGATAAATCCACACTGTACCAGCACAGTGCTTTGATACCACTTTAACTATCATGGTTATATCCTGTGGCATCCTGGGATCTAGAGCGTGGTGATGGAGGACTCAAAATTCTCTGCCAGAGAGCTTTAGTGCCTTGCCAAGCTACAAGTACAAGGAGAAGGAAGATGATAGAGCAATTAAAGTGAAATCAAACTGCTATAATTCTGCAGTTCAAATACGATCTTAGGGCATTTCCTCACTATAGTGTTATAGTGCTATTATTCCACTTTCAACATCCTGTGGAATCCTGGGGTTTGCAGTTTAGGGAGGGGCACTTAGAATTCTCAACCAGAGAGCTCTTTGGCCTCAGGAAACTACAAACCCCAGAATTCCACAGGATGTTGAAACTGGAATAATAGCACTGTAAGAGTATAGTGTGGAAATGCATCTAGTTTGGAACTTGGGGATAATATAATACTGGGCTACTTTGTAATGGTTGCACTGATCACATTTGTTGACTTCATGATTTCTCAGGAATGTCAGATAAATACTAGGCATTATTCTTAAAGTATACTAGGAGTCATAGCTAGTGGATTTCTCAGACACCTTGTATGGGAAGACTAAAAGCCATCTAGGGTGACCTCATGACTGACAATGGGAGGATTTACAGTATTCACAATTCTTATTCTTTTAATCTTTTCAACTAGGAGTGGGAAAAATGTGACCCCTCCTCCTGATATTGCTATATTGAAACTCCCACCATCCTCCAATATTGGTTGTGTTGTGTATGGATAATGGGAGTTGCAGTCCAACAACATCTGTAGGGCCACATGCTTCTTCCCCTGAAATAAGTGAAGAAATAAAGACCAAATTTATTTTACCCACCAACAGCATGCTTTAAAATATCATATATATCTACATTTATTCTGGCTGAGAGCTGATACAGAAATTAATTTTAGTGGCTACTCTGCAACTCATCCAGAGTTTTTCTGCAAATTAGAAAGGAGTCTTTTAAAGTGAGTTTTACCAGATCGAGTTTAATATGTACTTTAGTCTCCATGTTATTTATTTAACCTTTATCCTGCTCATCTTTTTTTTAAAAATGCTCAGAGCAGTTCACAACAATAAGAATAATTTAAAACAATCATAAATACCTTAGAAAGAAATAATTCAAGTATAACAATGTTAAAAATAAATATTTTATAGCCCATTCCACCAAATCTACTATGGAAATAATTTTTTAAAGGTTCAGAGCAGTTTTGCAACAAGAAGAACCATTGAAATCATAATAAAGGCTGTAAAGACAATTCCAAATACACTTTAAAATAATATAGTAAAGATGTTTAAAAGCCACAGTAAACATTTTATAATCAGTACCAGCATTTCTGCTACAAAATATTTCAGCTGAGCTTTCGTAATGGTAATACTTTACAATACTTGTGAAATGTCTGTAAAGCTGGGATTTGGCATGCCTCCCTAAGTGCTAATCCCACTATTTTGAGGGCACTACTGGTAATACTTGCTGCAGAAAGAAAGGAAAAGAAAAGAAAAGAAAAGAAGGAACTGAATTCAGTTCATCTTAAGAATATGCCTGCTCACATAAGCCATTTCTGCACTGGACTGTTATAGCACGATGATTCCACTTGCAACATCCTATGGAATCCTGGGGTTTGCAAACCGCAGGATTCCATAGGATGTTGCAAGTGGAATCATCGTGCTATAACAGTCCAGTACGGAAATGGTCATAGAAAAAGATGCTTCTTCTCAGGTTCAAACTAGAGGTAATATTGAAGATCCACATCTGGCATAATTTTCTTTGCCCCAAAAGATGCTGAGGAGCAGTTTTTTGTATTGAAACCAGGAGTGGGGGGGGGCAACTGATTCCCTTGCTTTATTTTACCAGTTTAAATCCCCCTCAAATTGCTATTAGTCAAGGAGAGGGAAAAACAAAACCTATGTTGTCCCTCACCTGGCCCTATGTGTTTAATGACATCTTTGAGTGACAATTTAAATTGGGAGAAACGTTATGTGGGAGGATTAACCCTATTCCCCCAGCCCTGTATGCTCCCCCAGCCCAGTTTCTGACCACTCCACTTCAAACTTCCCAAGACAGAGAGATCTAGTCATATAATTTTCTCAGTGCAATTCTAAATACGTTACCTTATTTATTGTACCACTTGACTCTACCAGTGGATAGAGTGAGTCAGTGATGTTAGATATTGTGAAATGGCAGAATATTGACAGTTCAAGTTATATGTATTTTATGTTTGCAAAGAAGAAAGACATTTGTGAGATTTTCTACTATAGCTGGCCCCCCTCCAAATCCTGAGCAATCTTGGGCACTAGGGATTGAAAGAAGAGTTACAAGTAGCATAGTTAGTTGTTACTTCTTACAAGTTTTTAAAAAACAGAAAGTAATGAAGTTCATCAAAATCAAAAATCAAATAAAAAATAATGTGATGCATGAGAAAATGAGTATATGTGTATATAACAAGCATTGTTTTCTCATTACTTTAAGGTTACTTTTTGGAGCATTAGATAGCTTGCTTAGAGGCACTTCAAGAGTTTTCTCAAGCTTTGTGCTCTTATGTATATGAGCCCTCAAGTTTCACTAGCTGACTGGTGGTGACCCCATGAATTTCACAGTTGTTTTTTTAAGGCAAGGAACACACAAAGGTGGTTTGCCAGTTCCTTCCTCTGAAATATAGCCTATAGCATCTGGTATTTGGTGGTGGTCTCTTATCTGAGTTAGTAAACCAGGGCTGACCCTGCTTAGCTTCAAAGATCAGAAAGCATCTGGTGCCTTCAGGGTATTTAGGTCACATTAACATTCCTAAACTGTTTTTTTTTTTTTTTTGCCAAGTACAGTTATCCCTCCATATCTACCAGTTCTGTATCCGCAGATTAAACCAACCATAGCTTGAAAACATTTGGGGGAAAATGCATAAAACCTTGATTTTGCCACACACTGAGCACTCTGCTGGTCTGTAGGCATACCCTGCTGTAGCTTCCCACCATTTCACAGATCCTCAGAGTCTCTCATGCATTTGTTTGAGTTGTTCTCTATTTTATATAAGGGGCAGCATTTTACTGTGCCATTGTATATAATGGGACTTGAGCATCTACAGATTTTGGTATCCACAGGGGCTCTTGGAAGTGAATCCCAGTGGATACTGAGAGCCCGCTGGAATAAAAACAACTACAAAATAAGTAGCTTCTTATTTATAAGAATGTAATGGTAATGGAAATGAATGTTGGTTTTTTTTTAGCCCTGAAACAAGTTATAAGAGTGGCTTACTTTTGAAAAGTGACTTGCCAAGCAATCTTTGGCACAAAACAGCATGTTGTTGTGGAAGAGAACTGGGCTGGTAAACAGTGGTGAGGTGACATTTGTTTTTCCATCTGTAGCCTCTTTTAAGGCAGCCCTCAACTTTCTGCCCCAGCTGAAACTTCTAAGTCATTCCTTCAGGCAGCTTCACACAGTGGCAGCCTTTGGCTTCCGCATCTGGGGTGTGGTAAATACACTCTGGCATTTATTCCAGACTATCCAGGCTCCCTTATTCCCAAAATAATCTCAGCACACTAGATAGCTCTTTTAACATCTGGAATAAGACTCAGAGCAGATCCACCACACCCCTAACAGGAAAACTGCTGGCTGCCAGTGAATGGGGCCAGGTTTCCCCAGGTTTCCAGCTGGGGAGACAAATCTCAAACCAAGCAGGGTTGGAGGAAGGGAGGATTTGATTTTTGTGTGTCATGAGAAGGCCACCAGCTAACAAACAACACCTGCTGAAATGCCCTGCCTCCTCAATCATTAAACATACAGGAACCCTCTCCAGTTTTCATTCTGGCAATTCTAGCCAGGGCTCACTTGCTCAGTGCAAAGGTGTTCATGTGTCTGTTGTGTCAATGCAAAGCCAATGCACCAAAAAAGTCAGGAATAAAGGGAAGAGACTAGAAAGAGAACCAGTGAGTGCCGGCACTTGGCCCCACTATGCCATTTGGAGGAAGGCAGGGAATGAAGCATCAGCATTGTATTGTAATTGCCTTTTTGTTGAACGAGCCCTGAAAGCAACAGTGCAAGGTCTGGGGGAAAACAGCCCTCTCTGTGGAGTGTTGGTGAGCCTTCCAGAAGCCCCGTCAGTATCAAAAGGCCTAGAAGAACTCCCTATATTTTATGGATGAATTAGGTGAGATCATACAAGATGCATGCTCTAGTGGAGGTGATGGCAACTGATGCAGCAGCTTGGCATTCCTGGCTCTGGGTTGCCATATTTACCTGAGGCCCTTTCACACCACACAATGATAGTACTCTGCTTCCACTCTAACTGCCATGGCAACATCCTACAGAATCCTGGGATTTGTAGTTTAGGGAGGGAACTCAGTGTCTCATCAAACTACAAACCCCAGTATTCCATGCTATGTTTCCATGGCAGTTAAACTGACATCAATTGCTTTCATATTTGGGGCCTTATCACATCACAGTGTCATACCACCAGATCAATGCATTACTCCTGGTTTGGGATCAGTCCTAGTGCCTGATGTCATTGCTCACCAGCAGCTATTGCATTGCTATCCTTTTGAAATGTGCCCTTGTTTTCATGTTGTTAATAATCTGTTAATGATCCCCTTTCCCATAACAATCCAATTAGCTGTGGGAATGTGGTTTCCTCATAGCACTTCCTGCAGGAGCTGATCCAGTAGTGAGTGTGGTGTGGGCATTCCTAGGTTGTCTCTCCCTCAGCTGTTCCCAAGGATATCTCTGCCCAATAACCTCCAGACCAATTGTGAGGTGTGGGGTGCGGAAAAAGACTCAGCAATGATGTTGTAATGTGGAGGGAAGAATGGTGTGAATGGTGCTACTCATCCGCAGATGTCGAAAGCATGCAATAGTGAGTGTTAATAACCTGATACCATCATGGGAATGACTATAGTGGGATTCCAACTTAACAATGCAGTATTAAGATATGGTGTGATAAGGCTCTTGGTCTTCTAGATGTTTTGGACCTATGTACCCTCCAACCTTTCACAGCTGAAAACCAGTATATATTTGGCCAGATAACATCAGAGTGCAATCAAGATGCCAAAAGACTGAATGAAGAACACATAAGCTAGGGGAAGCTGCAGCAGTTTGCTTTTGCCTTAGTCTACTGGGAAGAGCAAGATTTTGTCCCCTCCTCTTCCCTCCCTCTCCTGACTGAACTGAGGGCAAACTCTTTTGCACTTTGAACTCAGGCCATTTCCACATTACACTGTTATAGTGCTATTATTCCACTTTCAACATCCTATGGAATTCTGGGGTTTGTAGTTTACTGAGGCCAAAGAGCTCTCTGGCTGAAAATTCTAAATGCCCCTCTAAACTGCAAACCCCAGGATTCCATAGGATACTGAAAGTGGAATAATAGCATTATAACAGTGTAGTGTAGAAATGGTCTCAGTTTCCATTAATGGAAGCAAATTGGGGACAAAGGGGAAGAGTAGGAGTAGGAAGACAAACAAAGATGTTTTAAAATCTCTTGAAAAAGTGAGATAACAGGAGATTAATCAGGACTCTTCTGTCAAATTGGAAGAGTTGCAGAGTATGGACTCCCTCTCCCAGAAGCCCCAGCCAGAATGGCCAATGCTCAAGAATTTTTGGAGCTGAAGTCCAAAAATTCTGGGGCACGAAAGTTTGAGAAACATGGGTAGTGTGAAAAGGCTCCTCTATCTCAACGCTGATCTACCCCTGCACCTATGTCATTGCAGAGCCCCAATCCTGCGACATAATAAACATGATCTCCTGGTCTATAACTGTGGCACTAACATCTCAGGGAATGGAATACTGCTGGCTTGACAACCCCACAACATGACAGAACATACTGCAATTGTCTTGTCATAAATTCCAATGACTGCAGCATTAGGGCTACATGGCTATATCATGTAAAGAAAGGTGCAACCTCCTCCTTGTCTATAATTAGTCAGAAGCACTCCTGGTCACCATTATTTCCTAAAAATCTAGTTGTAATATTAGATTCAAGAACAATTTCAGGCTGCAGACCAGGATGGATATTTTCAGAATTATTTATTAAGAAGGTAGGTCCTTGCAAACATTTTGTTGTGCATGAAGTATACAAGGCAGAAGGAAACCTTTCTTTCTTTCTTTTGCTGTATGTCAAAAAGTGTTAATATATGTTTTGCTGTAAAGTCCCTTCATGTTCTAGCTTCATCTGTCTTACACTAATAGATACCAAGAATAAAAGGAAGGAAATGTTATGTGTGTGCAAACATATACTCATATATCATAGGCTCATAGAGATGGAAGAGACCCCAGGGGCCATTGAGTCCAACTCCCTGCTATGCAGGAACACCCATCAAAGCATTCCCAACAGATAGCCATCCAGCCTCTGCTTAAAAACCTCCAAAGAAGGAGACACAACCACACTCCGAGGCAGCATATTCCACTGCCAGACAGCTCTGACTGTCAGGAAGTTCTTCCTGAGGTTCAAGTGGAACCTCCTTTCCTGCAGCTTGAATCCATTGCTCCTTGTCCTAGTCTCTGGAGCAGTAGAGAAGAAGCCTGCTCCCTCCTCAACATGACATCCCTTCAAATATTTAAACATGGCTATCATGTCCCCTCTTAACCTTCTCTTCTGCAGACTAAACATACCCAGCTCCCTAAGGCGTTCTTCATAGGGCATGGCTTCTAGACCCTTCACCATTTTGGTCGCCCTCCTCTGGACACTTTCCAGCTTGTTGACATCCTTCTTGAATTGAGGTGCCCAGAACTGGACACAGTATTCCAAATGAGACCTAACCAAAGCAGAATAGAGTGGTACCATTACTTCCCTCGATCTAGACACCATACTCCTATTGATGCAACCAAGAATAGCGTTGGCTTTCAGATACCAAGATACACTGTAAATGCTGTCATTTACTAGTAGTTACTCATGTTTAAGAAGACCAGTTAAGAATTTAAGGCAATATGACAAGAACTACTGTCAGTGGCCATCAACCAAATTTCGTCCTTCATCATTTGCTGATGGGTGTTGCCAGAACAGGACGTGAGACAATACTTGCTCTCAGTAAATCTAAGGCAACTATGTGCATTGACCATTGACCACTGACATATTTCCTTATTCATGAGGAGATTTATAATACATAGAGAGGCACCTTATTAATTGCCTGATGATTGGGCCCTTTTAATCCAGCATCTCTCCAACTTCTGACATCAGTTCTCCAAGGTGAGAGTCATATTGATATTCTTTTTTATACCCTTGCTAATTATCCAAGATAATTTTAACTGAAGATATCACAGACTGAACCGCTGACCTTCTGCATGTATAACCAAGTTTGATAGTAACTTGTTACAAACAATGCATTACTCACCATTCCTTTTTTCTAGTAACTAAGGCACAACTAAGTTACATTGTGACTTCTGATTAACAAACAATTCTTTCTTTCTTTCTTTCTTTCTTTCTTTCTTTCTTTCTTTCTTTCACTCTCTCTTAATTATTTTCATAGTAACCAAGTGTGTGTGGCCTCATTATTTAGGTGATTATGCACTAGAGGCCAGCAGCTGAAGCACTCAAATGTTTAGTAACTAAAATCTATTAGTGACTATTGCAGTTATTCTTAAATAACAAGATTTTTTTTAAAAAAAACAACAACCCTGCTTTAAAATGGAAGTATAATGGAAAGAGACTACTTGGAAAAGGGGTTAACTGTAATCAATTACTTTTGAAGGTAACTATCCCCACCTTCCTGTATCCTCTGCTAGTATGTTTCTTTTTGGAATTTGTTGGAATAAAGTCTCCAACGTTTTATTCTTGTTGTTGCTACCATCACAGTTATTGAATATAGCTATTGGCCATCTACAGCTAAATTTATAAGTACTGTTTTAACATGAAACCATGCAAGCCTCAGTCCTTCTTACTCCAAAGAGAAATAGGTAAGTAATTTTTGTTTTCCACTTGCGTGCAGCCAATCCAAATATTCCTCTGGTTCGCCTTGTCACTAGACACTTCACCAACTCCTTTGCAGACACCTGAGTTTCAGGTAACAGGACAATAACAACAGTTATCAATGTGTACATTGTGGTTTGAATGTTATAACCCTGCAATTACAGTGCAATTATAACAAATCCAGAGGTGTAGCAGTTGAGTCCTCATTCCCTTGCAGCTCAGCCATGCAATTTATATTATACAAGGTGAGAAGAACCTATAATTATATAACGTTTGAGCATAGAGACCCCCATCAGAAAAAACTCTTTTTCCTCCTAACTCTCTGTTCTATGCAACTAAAGCAACCACTTAACGGGGGTTACGCATGCCCGCCATAGGTTGTGCTTTAGCAGACTAGCATATCTCTAAAACAAATCTCTTGTTGAAATGCGCTTGACATTTTACTGGTAAATCTCAGACTGGGGAAATTGCTCTAGGACATATTCTGGGAGAGAAAAAAATGCTACAGCCTTCTCTTGTTATTTTCACACATGTAATATCCTCCTTACTACAGGGACTCCAGTACTACTCAGTTTAAATGGCCTTTTGCTTTGCATCAGCCTTTTATTATTTTAATGGCCTTATGGCCTAGGACTGACCATTTTTGGATTCTCGGTACTATAAAATCCTGTCTTCACTACACACCCTGTCAACCAAGGACATGATAAGTTTGTTTTAAGTGTATCCTAGAAAACACTAGTCTGGGCCACAAAAAAAGAATTGTTACTCCTTTAAGAAAACCTGGATTTGGTGGAATCTGAACTTCAAAGGAACTGTCCAAGGTACTGAACCTACTTGGGAGATAGGTTTAGTGTGCTGGATAGCACCTTTAAAGTTCAGACTCAAACCTGGAGTAGATTGAGCACTCTGCTAACATGGAAGCCACCATCTGCCACTGAGTCAGGAACACCTCGGTCCTTTGCATGCTAGAAATAGCTGTACATATCTAATTTGACTGGCACAAATGGGGAAGAATTGTGTTTCTGTTTGTTTTTGAACAACATTGACAAATTTATTCATATATAGAATGGCAAGAACATGAGGGCCAAGATAGTGCATCAGAGGTACAGCTATGACATGGCAGCCATGCTCCATCTCCTGACCCAAAACCTGAAACTCACTTAAAAGTCAGTCAGCTGCCCTGAGTGACAGAATTTTGCCATTCTGATGAGTGGGGCTGTTTGGGATAATGTAATCAGCCCCCTCCTACCAGCAGGCAATGGTGAAGCAATGGCTCAAGGAACAGAAGTAAGGACCATTCCTGGGATCCTGACACAACTCTTTGTTGCATCACGGCTTGCTGGTGGGAGGGAACTGGTCACATCAACCTGCAGCCCCCTGCTCACCGGCACCGTAGAACCCCATCACTCAGAATGACTGGCTGGCTTTTAATATGGATTTCAGGAGCATTCACAATTATGGCAATGATACTTTATAATATCATATCTGACTAATAGATATGAGAGGATTTTTTTTTTTGGAAAAAAAAAGCACCTTACAAATGCAGGAGAAAGTGAAACTGACAGCTTTTTTCCATCCTTACCTAAAATAGAGAAAAATTCCAACTGCTTCTTGTTTACCTGCATATTGGAAGACTCCTCCCCTGCACAGCATTTCTTTGTTCAAAACATCATGGGAGGCCACTGCTGCTGAAGAACTCCCAGTGATGCAAAAGTTATCCAAAACACTTCTTCTCCCTGTAGACTAATTAAAAAAGCATGGTGTTTTGACAATGGCTTATGCTAGTCAGAAACTGAAATTCTGAGTTGGTGCTTTTTTCTTCAGATGTGCGTTTCATATGTTGGGATTTCATCCCAAGAAATATAGAAGAACATGAAGGAGAGCTAGTCATTTCAGGATTATATCAAATAAGTGAGGTGAGGTAGTGAAGAAATAAAATATATGTAAATTATTGTTAAATATTTTGTGAATTGTTTTTAAACTACACAACTATATCATAGAATTACAGAAACATAGATTTGGAAGAGACCACAAGGGCCATCAAGTCCAACCCAGTGCCATGCCGGAATACACAACCAAAGCACTCCCAACAGATGGTCATCCAGCCTCTATTTAAAAGCCTCAAAGGAAGGTGACTCCACCACATTCCAAGGCAGCATATATTCCACTGTCACCATCAGGAGTTTCTTCCTAATGTTTAAGTGGAATATCTTTTCCTGCAGTTTGAAACCACTGCTCTATGTCCTAGTCTCTGGAGGAGCAAAAAACAACCTTGCTCCATCTTCCATGAGACAGTCCTTAAAATATTTAAACATGGCTATCCTGTCACTTCTTAACTTTCTCTTCTCCAGGCTTAAACATACCCAACTCCCTAAACCACTCTTCACAGAGCATGTTTTCCAGTTTGGTAATTGTCATGACTTCCTTCTAAGGAATCATGGAACTTGTAGTTTAATGAAGTGCTACAAACTATAGGTCAAGAGAATACACTAGAGGTCTTTGTTGTTGCTGCTGTTATTTGCTTTCAAGTTGTTTCCAACTTATGGCTATTCTAAGACAAATCTATTGTGGGATTTTCTGGGCCTGAGAATGTATGATGCACTCTAGCAGAAACTTAGAAGAACCTCACCAAGTACTGTTGTCGAGATGGAGATTAGTGGGAATTTATTTTGGTTTGCTTTTTAATACGAATGTTCAAAAACTGGCAAATTTCTTCATTAATAAGACAGAAAAAATGATTTTTTAAAAAAATGAATATGGAAGAAATATTCACCATTGACCTGTTTTGTAAAAGAAATGCTTTCCAAATGGTCTGCCACCAGGAGAACAACAAAAGAGGAACAATGTCATATGGTTAGTCCCATCCAAAGATGCTGCTGTAAGTGTGATATACCTGCCTTGTGTGATAATGTCCTGAGAGACTGTGACTTGCCCAGTGTCATTCTGTGAGTGGGCGAGAAGCTGAAATCTAGTATCCCAGAGACATAATCCAACAGCCAAATCACTATACCACAATGGTTCTCATATCAGGATTAGAGCTATCATCCATTATCCCCCTGCCCTCCCCTCAAAAAAACTCCTTATCAGGCAGTTACAAGATCCTTCCATCCTGCCCTAACTTATTGAATTTAGCTAGTGCAAGTGGTTGACCATTTCATTTGGTTCTTTTTTCTCTTCTTTCTCTCCTTCTTTCCTTTTTACATAAGAACTCGCCAAAACTTGCAGTTCTTTATTTAAAAAGGAAGAAAGAACTCAGGATTTAAAGATTCAGATGTATGAGGGAAGCATAATCAACATTCTTTTGTCTCTTCTGTTTGAAAAGTAATGTGCATGGTATCTTTTGCTTTGAGCTTTTCATGGTTAACACATGGCTGAGGCTAAGGCATTTCTCTGACACAAACCATATCGTGCAACATTTCACAGCTGAAAACTGGAAGATGTGTGGCCAAACAACATCAGAGTGTGATCAAGATGGCAAGCATTATTATAATAAGGAAGAACACATAGGGAGGGGCCAGCTGGCCTGTCTCGAAACTGCAAAGTCCAGGATTCCATAGGATGTTGCAAGTGGAATAAAAGTGCTATAACAGTCTTGTGCGGAAATGGCCACAGATTAAGAGAGGCTGCAGCAATTTGCTTTCTTGTAAGGTTACTGAAAAGCACAAGATTCCTCCACTCCTCTCCGTCCTTGCTAAATTAACTGAGAGCAAACTATTTTTGCTCTTTCAATTTATTATGCAGCAGATGAAGTAAGCTACAGACAAAGAGGGGAAAGTGGGAGGAGGAGAGAGAAATGTGGACATTTTAAAATCAGCTGAGAAAGTGGCACAGCAGAGGATTAATCAGTACTGCCCCTGCCAAATCGGGTCAGCTGGAGGTTATGCTCAGTTCTGTTAATTGCTGATTACGTCTTTTAGACAGCAACTAAAAAAAGCATCAATTGAAACAGAGTGAGTCCTGGAACACCAAATTGGAACAGTTTGGAGGGCTTTTAAATAGATTTTGGAAACATTACTTTTGTGGACCACAGCTTCCAGAATCTCAAAGCCAGCATGGCCGCTGGTGGGCTTCTGAGAGTTGCAGTCCAATAAAATAAAATAACACTTCCAAGCTCTACTATGCATCTAGTAAAAAAGACCATTTCTCTTTGCTCTTCATAAAAACATGAAACATAGGAAGCACTCAAGAGAGCCAGCATGATGTAGTGGTTTGGGGGATGGATTAGGACCTTGGAGACCAGGGTTTGAATCTCCTATTTCAGCCTTGGAAACTCACTGGGTGATCTTGGGCAAGTCACCTTCTCTCAGTCTCAGAGGAAAGCAATAGCAAAACCTCCTCTGATTGAATCTTGCCAAGAAAACCCCATGATAGAGATGCCTTAGGGTCACCATAAATCAGAAAAAAACTTGAAGGCACACAACAACAAAAGCAAATGCTAGTCATGTGCATTGTGTTCCTGAAATAAGTAAGAATTCAAAAGGAAAGATTCAAGCCCACTTTGGGCTGAAAGCTACCTTTTTTTTTTTCCCCCCGTAACAACACAAAGAGTTGGATGTTATAGGCCAGAAAATAGTGACCGCTTTGGAATCTGCTGTCTTAAGCTACTGCTTCCTGTTTGGGCCATGGTATGTGAAGCTGGCCTCAAGTGAAGTATCAAAGGCTTGCAGTAAGTTTATTTTTGTTTTGTAGGTCTCTTGTTCATTCCTTTTTTATTATTTTATCAAAAAGGGCTTCATTGTATGCCACCCTCCTGCCTTTGCCAGTTGCTCTCATTCCAAGATCAGTCTAATGGATGTCCAAATAGGAATTATGAGTTCAGAGACCATCGGGAATTGAGAGATGAGTTTGACTTAAAACTTTTCCTTGTCTTCTGGCTGAAATCATACACAAGCATCTAAATCCTGTCTCATCTTTCACCACAGAAAAGTTATGCTCCTTACCACATTCTGGCCATTTCCGCACTACAGTGTTAAACTGCTGCTATTCCACTTTCAATGCCCAGTGGAATTCTGGGGTTTGTAGTTTACTGAGCCCAAAGAGCTCTTTGGCTGAGAATTGGAACTGCCCTTCCCTAAACTACAAACCCCAGAATGCCATAGGAGGTTGATAGTGGAATAGTAGCACTTTAAAACTGTAGTGCGGAAATGGTATCTGTGAGTTGGTTGTGGGAATATTTAGTGGAAAAAGTGGATTCTGCAGTTGCTTTTGTGTTACTACTTCACAAGTATGTGTTACTACTTCACAAGTAGTAGGACCTACAACAAAATATTGCAGCTTATCTATACCTCTAACAAAAGTACTACTTCTCTGGTTTCTTCCTACCATTTCCTCAAAATAGTAATTCTACTCTCTTCCTTACTGTTGTTTCCTTTCCTGCTGAAATTCAACATCCCATGGCTCTTGAACGTATTTGGAGTTCTGAGCTCCAAAGCTAAACAGGGATCCATACCTGTATTACAAGGATATATCATGAGAAAAATTATATTGGTACACATGGTATGGGTTAGTCATTACTGTAAATAACTTAAATCCCAGTCTTTTAAATGGAATGTAATCACAACCTAATTTTACCTGGAGAGGAAGGTCAAACTATAGTATATAAGTTTCAAACTATACAAAATCTGACATATTTCTGTTTGCACTCATGTTCCTCATCTAATATGCAAAAGTATAAGTTTGTGTCAGGTGAAGACCTCATATGATTGGCTGAGTCAGGCGAAGACCTCATGTGATTGGCTGCCCAAGAACATTTTATGGAATCCTAAGGTTTGCAGTTTTGCAGTTTAGGGAGGAGCCTTTAGAATTCTCAGCCACAGAGCTCTTGGGCTTCAGTCAACTTTGTCTGTCTGGAATAGGCTGGTTGCTATGGAGATGAGGCCTAGCAGCAAGGAGGAGGGCAGTGCATTCCCTCAGGAACCCAACCTCTGTATGTTAATAACTCTGCATACAGATTGGATTGGGAAGTATGGTGAAAAGTTACAGGTACTGGACAAGACAGTTTGGGGAATTAGAAACGCAGGCTCTCAAATCTTTTTAATAACTATTACGTATGGGAAAATAAAATCCCAGGCAATACTGGGTATATACGCTAGCCATATATATTGCCAATTTGCCAGGGCTTGTAGCACTTGGAACTTAACATTTTTTGAACGTTATGGCTATGCTGGTTGGGGAAGGCCTGAGATTTCTATTCCAAAAAATTTCAATTCCATACTCTGCAGTTTGTCCTGCAATGTCTCAGCACTAATCTTTTATGCAGTTCCTGTACAATATATACACACTTCCTTCTGGTCAGGACTGTGTCAGCCTGGATTTTTAATTGAGGGGAAAATATTGCTGATGCAGCACCACTGCATTTCATGTATCCGCCAAACACGAGAGCAATGTCCTTGAAAAGAGGTCACAAAGTAGCTAGAATTGTGCTCTCCCCCATTTTCCAAGAATCTGACATTGTACAAAACACAATGGTGGTGAAAAGTGGGGCCAGGATATTTTATTTTAACTTTCTGTTTATTTGTAATTACTAATTTTAAGGATGCAGACTTGGAAGGTAGAAGCACTCAGCTCTAACAGTGACATCAGTTCCTGGGCAGTGCTGGGAAAACATTTTTTTTGTCTTGGCCTACAACTCGCACAATCCCCCAACTATTGTGAACATTGGCCATGCCGGCTGAGGGATTCTGGGAGCTATGGGCCAAAGAGTAACTTTTCCAAACACTGTTGGCATACTTACTACTTTCCCTCTCAAGTTTACAAGGGAAACAAAACTGAGCCCACGTTGCTATTTTCCCACAGTGCCCCTTGGCAGGCTTAATGGTAGTGGGTGGTAATTGTGTCCTGGCAAGCTGCTTTTTCCCTTTTGAAGGGCTAACCCGAGACAATTGGTATACTAGGTGGGCTATCTGCCTGTCACTGCCACTTTTTCATAGAACCTTGGGTCATTTCCACACTACACTGTTATAATGCTATTATTCCACTTTCAACATCCTTTGGAATCCTGGGGTTTGCAGTTTAGGGAGGGGCATTTAGAATTCTCAGCCAGAGAGCTCTTGGGCCTCAGTAAACTATAAAACCCAGAATCCCACAGGATGCTGAAAGTGGAATAACAGTATTATAATGGTGTAGTGCGGAAATGGCCCCAGGGTCAAAAGGAGCAGCAAGGGCCGTCTAGTCCAACCTACTCCCATGCCTGGAATATACAACACTCTTAAAAGATGCCCATCCTTGAAGAGGCCTGGAACTGAACCAGTTCCAGAACTGAGATACCTCCAGAGTCCACCACTCTCTGAGGCAGTCTATTCCACTGTCCAGGGACACATCTAGCATAAACAGCACATGGGCCAAGCGTGGAAGTTGCGACCCTACCTTCTTACCCCTATCCTCACCCCCCAACCCTACATGCACAGCTTTTTTGTGCCCCCTGGTTTTGGCACCCAGGGCACATACTCTACTTGCCCCATCATAAATACACCTCTGCTACTGTCAAACAATTCTTACAGCAAAGAAGTTATTCCTAATGTTTAGGTGAATACTCTTTTCCTTGTAATTTAATCCATTGGTTCTCATTCTAGTCCCTGGAGCAGCAGAGAACAAGCTCACTCCAATTTCGCTTCTACATGGCATCCCTTCAGGTATTTAGAGATAGTTATTACATCACCCCTTAGTCTTCTCATCTCCAAGCTAATTTCATCCAGCTCCCTAAGCTGTTCCTCATAGAGCCTGGTTTCCAGACTTTTCAACATCTTAGTTGGAATGCTTGTCAATATCCTTCTTGAACTGTGATGTCCAGAACTGGACAGAGTATTCCAGGTGAGGTGAGACCTAAGTAGAATAGAGTGGGATGAATACTTTCCTTGATCTGGACACTATACTCCTTGATGCAGCCTAAACAGATATTAATTTTTGACTGCTGCATCACACTATTGGTATATGTTTAGCTTGTGGTCTACTAAGACTCCTAGATTCTCTTCATATGTACTGCTTTCAAGCCAGGTGTGACAGGTCCTATACTTGTACATCTCATTTTTCCTGTCCAGATGTAGTACCTTACATTTATACCTGTTAACATTCATTTTGTTAATTTTAACCCAGCTTTCCATGTTGCCAAGTTCATTTTGATTCTGATTCTGTCCTCTGGAGTGTTAGCTAGCCCCCCACCAATTTGGTGTCATCTGCAAACATGACAAGCATGCTTTCTATTCCACCATCTAAGTCATTTATAAAGGTGTTGAACAACACCAGCCCCAGGACAGAACCGCGAGGCACCTCACTAGCCACTTCTCACCAGGATGAAGAGCAACCATTAGTGAACAAGCTCTGGGTTTGTTGGTCAACCAATTACAAATCCACCTAACAGCAACCCTGTGTAGTCTACAGTTCATCAGCTTGCCTGCAAAAATATTACGAGGGGCCTTGTCAAAAGCCTGCCATTTTCTCAGCATTATCTGACCATGCCAGCCAGTATGCCTCCTGGAGAAGAGGGGCACTTTCTGCTAAGGAAGCTGTAGAAGAAGAGGAGGAGAGCGATTTAGAAAAGTTACTTTTTTGGACTATACCCCTTGGAATCCCCAAAGCAATGGCCATGTTGGTTGAGATGGTTCTGGGAGGTGTAGTCCCCCCAAAAGTAACTTTTCCAAGCTCTGCTTGGGGCCTTGTCAAACCTAGTAGACTGCCAGATGAAACAAAACAAATGAATCAGACAGTATTGTTTTTCCTAAAGGCAAATGCTGATATCTTAGATTGGTAATGCCTCCAGGTCCACTCTTCAGAACCTCCTTCCAAGCCTGCAGCTGGATCAGGTAAAGGGAGTCTGTTCAGCTTCTGAATGGGGTGCTAGGAGATGATGTTTCCAACCCCCTCCTGCCAGCATGACAGAAGTCCTGCTTCTAATTGTCACAGGCTTGTTCGTTGGTAGAAGACAGGTGGAAATGTCATCTTCCCTGAGCTCTGATGGAAAGTTGAATGCCCTCCTTTACCCAATCTGGCCACTGGCTCTTAACGTGGACTGGGGTGGCATTTACATCAGAGTCCAGTAAGGATGTGTAGTTCACTGAATACAGACCAGTTATGGATCCATAACTATAGACTTATCTCTTCTGGCAGGCCTACCCAGTTTATTTTTAATTATTATACTAATTATGATTTTATTTTGAACGGTTTTATGTTTTTAGTGTGTTTTAGTGTATTTTAATCATAATGTGTTTTTAATTGTATTTTAACCTCTGTTGTACGCCACCGTGAGCCTAGAGGAGAAGTGAGTAATACATAAAAAAATTATTCTTATTCTTCTTTACATTCTTACTCTTATTCTTGTTAGTTACAAATCCATAACTGCAATACTGAATACCAGCCCATGTCTCTTATTGCTATCACTTCATTCAGTTTTACATGGTTTGCTTCACTGTTTGTGGCTCACTTTTTTTTTAAACTATTGGTCACTTCAGTTTTTTTAAAAGAAGAAAAGGCAGGATATAAATAGTTAAAACAAATTATAAATATTAAACTATAAAGGAAGAGGAAGATGGCAGGGTGAAGGCAAAAGAGGAGACACTGCACGACTTCTGTGTAGTGCTGGAAATCTTTGTACCTCTTTAACATAAACTCTCACATGCCTGCACAGACATATGTACACACCCAAGCACATGGGGATCACATCAGAAATGAAGTGCTAATCAGTGACTGTGACTGAGCTGCATCTTTGTGTTATTATAAATAACAGCTTGTGCAGAGAAAACCACCAATCAAGACCAAAGCTTTATGCAAAGCTGGTGTTCACGGATGTTGAATTCAGCAATGGTGAATGTAGAATGTAGGATAAAAAGTATGAAACAAAACCACATTTTTGGCTCACTTTGCATTTATTTCTGGTTAAGAGTAAGACAACAAAATGACAGCAGCATGATAAAAGCCCTATGTGATCTTAGAATAAGATTGTGAACAACAGGCAGAGCAGAAGAATAATAAAATTATCAGGACCCAAAACCACACATCCGGTACTACAAAGGTTCAGTCTTCTACAATAAAATGTCTGCTACTAATAATACAAATAATGTGGAAATGGAACACATTTTTGCAAGATTTTCCCTTTGGGTGCAAGATGCTAGAAACAAAGGCATTCAGAACAGATTAAGAGTAACTTCTGATCTGGGAATAGATAGTGAAACACATATTTTGCATCTAGTCAAATGATTGATCCAAAGCCTACTTGTTGAGTTAATAACAAAAAGCTTTTTGCTAATGCAGAGGAAGTAGTCCTCACCAGAGAACTGGAAAGGCAGACAGCAAAATAGTTTCTCTAGGACTGGAGGATAGAGAGGGTTTTAAAATAGGAATTCTGCAGTTCACGCCCTAGTTTTCTCCTGCCTTCATCTGGGTTGCTGGACAGAGAAAGGAAGTGTAGGCGGTATAACTTGGACAAAGTTATGACCAGAGCCCAGAATTCATCTGGTCCTGAGAAAGTGGTGGTTCCAGAAAGCCGTCCTATGTCACTACTCACAATAAAGTAATTTATCAGTGACATAACAAAGCTCCTGGAATGATTTCCTTATTCTTTCAATGTATGTATCCAAATTTTCTATTCCATTTCTGTAGCTACATGTCAGCAGTGGTGCATACTTGCCAATATTTCACATGGACTTTATAGTTTACTGAGACCAAAGAATTCTCTGGCTGAGAATTCTAAATACCCCTCCCTAAACTGCAAACCCCAGGATCCCACGGGATGTTGAAAGTGGAATAATAGCATTATAACAGTGTAGTGTGGAAAGGCCCTATCTATGCTAGATTCTTTCCACCACTCTCTTGTCATGGAAAACTTAGAAAACAAAGTTGCTAGAAAGACATGCAAGAACTTAAATATTTCTCTTAAGTCAGAAAAACAACAGAACATTTCTGTCTCCATGAAGATATAATCTATTTATTGCCACCTAGAGATTAGACTATGACTCTTTTCACATGGGGCTTAAAAAACGGTGTAGAGCAACCTCCGCGGAGGTCGTCTACACCGTAACGTGGATTGGGGTGGATTACTTTAGAGTAAATCCACACCCCAATCCATGTAGGGGCGACTGGAAGAGGTGCCGCCCGCGCTTTTGTAAAGCCACTTGCTTTTTGGGTTTTAAAAGGCGCGGGGCGTGCAGCCCCATCCAGCCCCGTCTCAGCACCGGTATAGATCTGCAGGCGTGCGCAAGAGTGTGCCTGCAGATCGCACGGGGGGCAGGATTTCCAGCTGGCGAGCTTCTCCTACTGGCGGAGAGCCTCTGTCAGTCAGAAGCCGCCATTTTGGGTGCTCCCGGACGCAGCGGACACCACAGACGCCGCCGAGTGTGGAGCGGCGAAACGGGCAGCTCCACACAGCGACGGAATAAAGGTAAGCTCTTTTTCCGCATGGAGCTGCCCGTTTCCCCGCCCGCATGTGAAAAGGGCCTATGAAACAGTGGTTCCCAAACTTTAGTCGTCCAGCTGTTGTAAACTTCAGCTCCCAGAAGCCCCAGTCAATAGTCAGGAATTCTGGGAGCTGATGTCTGAAACATCTGGAAGACCAAAATTTAGGAAATACCGCAAATGCTAATCATGTACCATCATTTGTTTACTCTTTTAAAAAGGTGATTTTCTTCTCTTTGGTTTAAGTTGTTCACAAAAGCATTGTTTTCCTCACATTAGCATCCTTAGCTTAGATTGCAGCAAAGTGTTCCTCTGGCAGAACTATTGATTTATTAGAAGGATTATTCCCTGCCTTTTAAAAATCATCATTAGAATGCCCTCTTTACACAAACTGCACTGTGATTTCCCCTGGATCCTCTGTATGATTTGTAAACAGAAGGTCAGAACCTGTAACATGGTGGATACAACTGGGCATGGGATAAAGGGTGTGTATGTGTTAATATCTGGATCCTTTTGAGGTTTCTTGTTCATAGAGTTGCCATAAGTCAAAGCTGATTTTATGGCCCATCATAAAGATAATAACAACAACAACTGGGCCTCACATAAACTCTGATTTTTAACTACATTCTGAGCAAGAGCTACTTTGGATCACACAGCTTTTATATTGGCTTTTTTTGAGAAGTTAATGCAGATGTTTTGACGGATGGTGTCAGATTTTCCTCTTACCACCCTTATCTGGGGAATCTGGTACAATGAATGGAGAGGTTTAAAGTTTCATCTTTGTTTTGCTTATGGTATTGACTGAGAAGAAAGGGAGAATTAGAGGGTATCAGTTTGCCAAAACCAAAAAGAAAGCCCTGCAAGTATTGTTTCATATCTTTTATTATTTAAACTCTTTATATACAAATCCAGGATGACAATTCGGCAAAACTAAACAGTTTCAAGACCAAACTGATTTCTGTGGGAGAGTTACATACTTGTTTTAATTCTGCAGCTCTATGCACATGTACCTGTGAGAAAGTTCTGGGGTTTATGAAACTTATTTAGAGTAGACATGCACTGCAATTCTATTTCATCAAAGTCAAGGCATGGAGATTGTTACACAAAAAATGTGTCATTATTACTCATTTGTTGTTTAGACATAGCTTCTTCCTTGCTGGGATACATTGCAGTTTCTCGAGCACTGAAAGTACATCTAGCTCCAATATGGTTGAATACTATCTCCATCCCCATCAGCTAGGGCAAGCATTCTGTTTCTTCATACTAAGTGCATTAAAATGTGACTGTAGGGCCAGTCCTATCATTAGGCAGAATAAGGTGGTTGCCTCAGGTAACAGAGGCTGGAAGACAGTAAACTAACAGAGTAAAGAGCTATGTGTCACACAACTTGTGTAATACCTTGTTGTGATGGTCACCCTAAAGCAGACTCACATGCTGATAAGGCTCCAAAGACAGCAGAGGCCTGTCCTGTTCTGCCCTGCTAAGCTATTCTGCTGTGGAAGATGCACCACAATGGCCAGTTTTGATTAAAGCTTCAACTAAAAGTCCAGCCAGCTTTTGTACCTGGAAAAGGAGATGATGACTACTTGCCCTTCACTTCAGGCAGCCACTTTTCTTAGATCATTTCTGCCCTACACTGTAGGTCATTTCTGCCCTACACTGTTATAGTGCTATTATTCTACTTTCAACCTCCTATGGAATCCTGGGGTTTGCAGTAGGGAGTGGCATTTAGAATTCTCAGCCAGAGAACTCTTTGGCCTCAGTAAACTACAAACCCCAGAATTCCACAGGATGTTGAAAGTGGAATAATAGCACTACAACAGTGTAGGGCAGAAATGGCCTTAGTTGTTTACTCCAGGCAGCCAAATGTCCTGCTGCATGACTATCCATTGGATAAGTGTTCCAACACCCCCTTGTCATGCCAGCTCCTCCCAACATCTATGCAATTCCAAGTTGTGTACTATTACCCCTTTAAAAGCTGAGTATTTTCCCAGTGTGCCATCTAAGAATTAAAGCACTCATGTAGCCCAAAGCAACAGTAGCAGTGTGAATTCCTCTCCCCTAGCAATGTGCCCTTGTTGCTTTGAAGAGGATTAGATTCCACTCAGATTCTTCTATTTCTAAGGCTTTGAATGCTTCTTCTCCAGGGATGGAGTGCACACATTTTTCCTCTTTCAGCTGGTGGAATTCTCCCCTCCTGTCAATTGGAAGATAGTACCTTCCATGTCAATGGAATTGTCAATCCACTCTGGGTTTTATATTGAAGGACCAAGAAACCAGCCAAAGTACTGAGCCCTATCCCTAAAATAGTTTCAATGTCTCGCACTGCTCAGTTGAAGTTCTGATTAAAACTAAGGCCATTTCCACACTACATTGTTATAGTGCTGTTGCTCCACATTCAACATCATATGGAATCCTGGGGTTTGCAGTTTAGGGAGGGACCTTTAGAATTCTCAGCCAGAGAGCTCTTTGACCTCAGTAAGGTACAAACCCCAGAATTCCACAGGATGTTGAAAGTGGAATAATAGCACTATTAACAGTATAGTGCGGAAATGGTCTAAGAGCTGATTCCATAGCTCAGTGGTGGTAGAAGCCACCAACCACTGCTGCCTTCTGTATAGCATTTATTGCCTTTATTATTGTGATCTCTGTGGTTCTGGCAATGACAGAATTCTAAAGATCTCCCAACACAATCTTGGGAGTGGCAACAGAGGAGCAGAATTTCCGCTCAGCCTCTGTCTTTCCTTACAGGCAGAATCCAGTAAGAATAGACTAAATATTCAAAATTGGCCTCTTGAGAAAAACTAGAGTGTTGATGTATCTGGAAGTAATACTTACCCTTGTGAAGTTACAAATCTTGGGGAGTTACAAATTTCTATTGCTGTTTCCTTTCTGCCTATGTTTTCTGGTCTCTTGGTAAATTTGTCATAAAGAAAAGGTAGCTTTTACTGCAAAGTAGCTTTCTAGCGACAATAGATGAGTTGCCTGAGAGCTAAAATCTGATATCTCATAGCCTTCTACCATTCCAAAAACTTGGGTTTAAACTTAATTTAACTTGTCTCTGGATTTGAGAACTGAACTAGGGAAGTGTAATATGTGAAAACCCAGGCATCCCATAAAGAGCCACTTCTCAGCATTTCTACATTCTGTCATGCAACATGTCAAAGGGCTGCCTGACCTTTGGTTGACAAGCCCTTTGGGCCCAAAGAGCTTGTAGTTGAGTTGCAATCACATGGAGATCTTGTTTGTGGGATCCAAATCCCCCTCCGTGTGGCACAGAGCTAAGATATATTACTTTGGGGGACTATTGTCCCCAGAATCCTCCAGGCAGCATGGTCCAAAAAAGTAACTTTTCCAAGCTTTGGAGATGGATATTTGACACTGTGACTCTGATGGTTGCAGTTGCAATTTCTCCAGCCAAATACCTTTTACCACAGAAGTTAAATAATATGCACTAAGCATGACTTTGTAGATTTACTCTCCTGTTGTTTGACTTGAGGTTATATGGCACAGACTTCTGTGTCCATTTTTTCCTCTCCTGCCATTTCTTTCTCTTGGTACCCACATCTTCTTGATGATGTGTGCCTTCATTTAATTTCCAATTTATGTCGACCCTAAGGTGACCTTATCATGGGGTTTTCTGTGGCTGAGAATGTGTGATGCACCCAAGGTCACCCAGTGGGTTTCTATGGCCAAGCTGGGAGTCAAATCCTAATCTCCAGGGTTGTAATTCAATGCTCAAATCACTATACCACACTGGCTCTCACCCACACCTTATGAAATGTCAATTTTTCAAATACTTTTCTAATCGGTGATCTTTGTTCAGATCTGGAACACAGACCATGAGAAATAAGAACTATTGAAAGCTATTTTGGATTATAATCCCCCAACTAGCTGGAGTCTGGGGTTTGTTAGTAGTCCAATAACAACTTCTCCAGGTTTGCTTGTCACTTGCACAAGAGAGCACCCCATTCATTTTTAGATGTAGGCTTTGCACAGGGATCACTATGCATAGATTGTGTTTGTTTTCTTTGCTCACTAGAAATCAGAGTTGTCATAAGAATTTTAAAACTTCCTTTGTACTGTGTTTTCAGGTGTATAACTTGGTATTGTTATACTGGAACCGTGTCAGATACTTCATGATGGTGTACTGCCATGTTAATTTTACTAACATAGCAAAGCCTGCCAGCTGAACATGAGTGCAGTTGCATTCTCTATTTCATGTGTGTCAGTATCTGACAAACAAGGGTATACTGCCTCTGATTCTGAAGGTGATCCATAGCCAACCTGACCAGTAGCCACTGAAGGCCCTAACCTTTATGGATTTATCCAATCTCCCTTTAAAACTGTCCAATCTGGCAAACATCACTGCATTTTGCAGCAGTGAAATCCAGGGTTCAACTGTGTGTGAAGATGTATTTCCTTTTTTCTGTTCTGATGCTGTTCATTAATTAGCTTCAATTGATGTCCCTGGGTTATAGAAATTATGAGAAAGCAGGTCTGACACAGGTCTACAAAAATTATGAATGGTGCAGAGAAAGTTTCTCTGACTCTCCTTTCTCAGCACCATTCATAATTTTTGTAGACCTGTATCATTTATCCTCTTATTTGTCTCTATTTTGGTTACATAAACACCCCCAAACTTTTCTTTACAGATAAGCAACTCCAGCCCAATGATCATTTTGACTGCCCTTTCCTTGCTCCACAAAAGCATCCATTTCTGCTATTTTCCTGGTTTTTATGGGCTTTTCTTCACCAGAAGGTGCATATTTGCGGCAAGCAATGCCATAGTCAATGTTTGTTCTGTTCCAAATGACTTTGACGGTGAAATTGGATAAGCTCCAGTGGAGAATGTTCAGCTGCAATTTTCTGCACATGTGCACTCTCTGGAGCCTAGAGGTTCTACTTTGCCAAACAGAAGGCCACACAAATTAAGATCATTGCATGTTAGGACATGATGTTTGTCATTTTAATCTCTCACAGCATTTAGGTGTAACCTAGGGAGAAGAAAAGCATGAAGATTTGTTCCACATTCTTATTAATGTCTGTACATTTTTCTGCACTTGGCAGAAAAGAGATTTGTACTCTCTTTTATAATTCCTCCATGAAGCAAATACAGTAGGAGTGGGCAATCTTTCACCCTACAGATGACAGATTCTATCCTCCACCATAGTTGGCTGTCTTGGGTAAGGCAGGTAGGAACTGCAATTCAACAATATCCGAAGGGTCACAATTTGCCCACCCACTGCAGTATTCAGTTGCTATATATTTTTCCTGTGGTGTTGCAAATGTTACACCCTGAAGAGCTATATAAGATAAAGGAATATCCTTTTCTTTTCTTTTCTTTTTCTTTTTCTTTTTGTTTTGAATTTGCTAAAAGCCAATTTTATTTTCTTCCTGCCAATGGTAAAGTTTTTTTAAAAAAGAAGAATGAAAAAGTAAAATATTCTTCATTCTCCTATCCTGCTGGTCTTGCAACCTGTTGTCCTGTTGAAGGATGTGCCAAAATCTGGGCAGGTACAGGGTTCTTTCCTTTGGCTTTTGTGGGAGCCTTCACTCAGCAACTTCTCTTGGTAAAAAAGCAGAAGGGAAAAGAGGTAAAACAAAAGCTTGTGTTGAAGCCGACCTTCAATAGATTGTAGTGAAAGAGCTGCTCTGCTATGTATGAAACCCCGACCCAGAATCAGGTCATTTACAAACAATTTAGATTTAGGAATATCTTTATCTTTCTTGACATCTTTTGATGTCCCCCCCCTATGGCATATGGCTGTTAAAAGGTATAGAACTTCTGTAAGAAAAATGAAAAACTGTATTAATGCTAAAACTAGTTTTCTTGCATTAAGAACACACACACACACACACACACACACATTCTGCTCAGTTCAGCCTTCTCCTTCCCACAGTGGCCACCTAGAGAGCCCTGGGAAACCTATAAGCAGATAATTAGCCCTTTCTCACTAATGTTTCTGTCCCAGCCACTGGAATTCAATGGCATATTGTCTCTGAAAATAGATATTCCACTGAGTCATCATGCCTAGTAGCCCGTGGTAGATAAGTCAGTAGTGACGTTATCTAAGTTGTCCAATTCCCTTTTGAAAACCTTTCAATAGTCCAATCCTATGTCTGTCTCTTCAGGAGTAAGCCCCTCTATGTTCAGTAAAACTTACCTCCAGATATGTGTGTAGCACTGCAGCTTATGCTAATCACTGGCTTTAATGTCACATCCTGAAGCAACAAATTCTATAAATCAGTTATTCCATTTGTGGAAGAAGAATCTCCTTCCTTTATCTGGAATTTCTGGCACTTCATTGACCCACCCCAGGTTCTAATATTCATCTGTGCTTCCTCGATTTTGAGCAGAACAGAATAACTTTGCACTGGAAGAACTGCAAGAAAATATACATTATATGCCTAAATTTAAAATATGGAGTTACTTGCTGTTTTGCATAATACATTCCTTTCTGCAAGGATTGGTATAAAACAGAGGCAAAGTACTTGTGGTACTGAGGCCACATTTGGCCTTCAGCCTGCTCTCATGTATTCTTGGCCTAATTTCAAAAACTCTCTGTAAGTGATCGATTCAGGTCATAGACAAGAGCACTCTGTCCTTTCCCTAGCAGCCTGATGGGGTAGTAGATGTGGTGAGGAGGAAAAAGATGAATGATGGCAGGAGAGAGAGGCAGGTCGCAGAAAGGGAACCAAATGGGTTTATCAGTTTTGGGATCCAGCCCCATCCACTGCTGGCTTGAGACTTGCTCACTGTAGGTATGAGCTCTCAGCAGATTATGCTCAATTAATGTAGTCTATATAGAGAAAACTATTGCATTGTTCTGCTACAGAACAAAGAACTAGGCAGAAGGTGTGTCTCTAACCACAGAATGTCCTGCCCAGCTCTCAGTCTGATATGTAAAAAATCGTTATGCTCAGACACTGCTCACATAACCTCTCTTGAGAATCACAGCTTATTCCCTATGGACTAGAAGCTTGCCTCTTTTAAACTATGAAAGCTGGGATTCACTTTCTGGTGAATCCCTTTTGAATTCTGTCTTCAACAATTGTCGTCATGTGCCTTCGAGTCATTTCTGACTTATGGAGACCCTGAAGGGAACCTATCTCAGAATTTTTTTGGCAGAATTTGTTCGGAGGGGGTTTGCTCTTGCCTTCCACTGAGGCTGAAAGAATATGACTTGACCAAGGTCTCCCAGTGGGTTTCTATAGGGATTTGAGGATTCAAACCCTTGTCTCCAGAGTTGTAGTAATATGTTCAAACCACTACACCGTACTGACTCTCATCCTCAGAGGTCCTGAACTTAAATCCACATCTTCTCTTCTTCTGACACAGCAGCTGCTATGGAGTTTAGTCACTTCTTTGGGGATAGTCATGGAAAAATCTGCCTTACTTAAAGATGATTTTGTTCTCTGGTGCAGTATTACTCAGTTAGCAGCAAAGAATGAGAAGCAGTGCCCACATGCAGGTCTTGTGTGCCATGACCCACTCAGTTTTAATTCCTACTTTTTTAGCTACTTTCTAAAAGATGTAAGTAATAGGTAATAGAACCCACCCTACTGTTGAATTGTCTTGATTTGGCATGGACAGTTACAGTTAATCCTTCATTATCTCACTTTTTCATCTACTTTTTAAATGCCCTGATTTTTCTCTTTCCTCCTCCTGCCTTCTCTTTTTGTCCTTAGTTTTCTTCAGTTGCTGCAAAGTTCAAAGCACAAAAGTAGTTTGCAATAACTCAGCAGTGGCAGGGGAGAGGAAAGGAAGGTATAGAATCTTGTCCTTCCTTATTGACTCAGGCAAAAGCTCCTTCAGTCTTCTCCCAGCTTGTGTGTGTCTCCTAAAGAACGCATTTACCGTCTTGACCACACTCTGATGCTTGGCCATACGTGTTCTGGCTTTCAACTGTAAAATGTTGGAAGGTATAACCCAGTATCAAAAAGATAAAGTCCTTAGCCTCTGTTTGGGCATGCCATGCTGCAGCATAGAATGCTCCTCCTCCTTCTCCTTGGTTCCTATAGCTTGGCATGCCATTTCCCAAGATAAACCATTCCATCTCCTTCTCATTTTCTGTGTTTTCCTGCTTCCAACAGTCAGCCAACACTCCATGGCTACTTCCACGGTCACTGTGTTGTTGTCACTTTGTTTTCTCCTTCTCTTTTCCTCTTATTTTTTGGGCTAGTGTTACCCTGATTTCTGGGGGTCCCGTGAGGGACACCTAAGTGCGCTCCAAATTACAAAGTCACAAGCTAGCAATATGAGAGGCAGGGCAATGGAGCGAGATCTTTACCCAGCGTCTATGGGGTCAAGCTGAGTCAAGGAGCAAACAGAAGTAAAATAATAATAATGGTTTTTATTGATATACAAACAAGTGTATGCGACACGCTCACACAGAGAACTATAGAAATAAAGGTTGGAGTTGGATAGAGGGATTTTAAGAGAAAGTTTTATACGGGAAATACTACACCTGTCCTGAAGCCCGGGTAGTCTGAAGAAGTTCGTAGAGGTGGAGTTTCTCAGCACGTGGAGCTGAGGGGAAGGCTCGCCGAACGAAGCGACAGCAAGGCAGGATGGAAGCCAAGAGTGATCCAAGGAAGCGCTCAAAGTCAGGGGTTCTTATAGGGGAAAATGTGGCTGTAGGCTAGTCCGTACTTGGGGACAACAATGAGTTTCAGGCTGGAGACAAAGTCTCCGAAAGGTCAGAATTTTACATGATTGAGTTAAGACTGAATTGTCAATAGAGTAGCCAGTATGCAAACACGGAGTGCTTGACAGTTGAGTACTCGGCTCGTCAAGCTGCCTGCTCGGGGCAGGGAGTTCTTTGTAAGTAGCGTGCATACATAATGTGGTACTTGCCTTGAGGTCTCCTGAAGCGGCGGGACGGCTATTTCTGGCCTGCCTGTATTTGTTTAGAATATTACAGCGATTAGCAGCCATGCCTGTATGCGAGCTTGTCCGGGGGCCTCCCAAGCATGCAGAGGAAAAAAGGGTATAGTAGGCCAAATTATTGATATCAAAATGATATCTAATATATCACAAGTCCAGGCTAGAAACTGCGGTAACACTGGTTCTGCAAACCTTTACGCATTTCTAAACCTGCTGACAACCTCTCTCTGGTGCATGGGTGGTACCATGTCCTCTACATTATGATCCACACTCAGGAAATGCATTTGCAGTCGATAAACAAGATTGTGGGTAACAAAATCTAGAACCAGTTTCTGCCTGTTTCTTTACAACCTCAAGCTTCTGTGAAGAATTTCTCTGACCTTAACATTTTGACTCACTATGGGATCAACCTAACTGCCTCAAAATATCCAGTTTCCTATTCTTTTTGTTCTGATAGCACCTGTGACTTCATGGGTTTGCATCCAGTCACTTTCTTGAAATACATCCAGTTTCCTTCCTTCCTTCCTTCCTTCCTTCCTTCCTTCCTTCCTTCCTTCCTTCCTTCCTTCCTTCCAACTTCCTTGTGTCTTGCCCACTCCTCCTGATCATATGCCATATACAATCTCATGTAACCTTTCAGATTTTCCCCAATTTCCTTTTTAATTTTTTTTAAAATCCAGGAGAAAAATTACTAAAGTGCTTTAGCAATGTTATATTGCTAAACATTAAGATCATTTTATTTTAGTGCTACCATTCCTCTTTCCATCACCTGTTATCTGTTTAATCTGTGTCCCAGAAACAGTAGCTGTGTTTACTTGGCAGCCATCTTTACTGAGTTTGAGACACTAGAAATACATTTTGCTTTGAAAAGTAATGGGTTAATTTAAAATGATGGGGAGTGGAAATAAAAAGACTTTATTGACACTGGGAGCTCCCAGGAAACACTGGGAATGAAGACTGCATCATATGGATCTCCAAAATAAAATTGTTTTGTACAGAAACGAAACCTGACATTTCCTGAGGTCTTGTTTCTTATCTGAAGGCACCCTGTTTCTTGCTTACCTCCTCCTTTCCTCTCCTTTTCCCTGACCTGGTTTGGACGCTGGATGCACATTCACCCCACCATGCCTTGGTCCCCTTCCCACAGGCACATACACATTTTGATATTTGCAATTTTTCCACTTTTGCAAGGGTCTTACAGTCCTAACCCTAGCAAGTATGGAGGGTCAACTGTACTTCTTTGCAGACTAAAGGGCCAAATTCAGAAGTTGGTAGCCCTGTGAACTAAACTCAGCAGCCAATCTCAATTACAGTAGACCCATTTGTTCAATGGGATTGACTTACCATTCATTCACTAATTCAGTGGATCTACTCTATCAATAGAATTTAGGTCAGGCTGAAACTTTTCTGTGGCCCTCCAGATGTTACTAGATTACAAGTTCCAGCAGCCTTAGCTGGCCCAGCCATTTGAGAGGGATGCTGGAAATTGCAGTATGACAACATCTGGAAGGTCACTTCAGTTCTACTGTGATTTAGATCTATGTTGTATTAGTGGCCACAATTTCTCTTGGATTCTTTTTTTGGGCTTCATCATGGAAACGAAATCCAAACAAAGCCACAAGTTAGTCTAAGAATTGTGGGAACCACTGAACCATGTGAACTTTAGCTGATAATTGAATGTTGGATTTACCCCTGGTCCCCTCTCTGTCCTGACCCATTCTTCACTTCCTTCTTATTCTCTTGTGGCATTTATGGTTTAACCACAAAACTTTAAATGACCCAGTGCTTCAGATAGTACTGCTTCTTTGAGCGCTCTTATCCAAGAAAGATAACAGTAATTTTCTTCAAAGGATGATAATTCACTCTGTCAGACTTCTCCTTAATTATGGTGTATGATATGAGTTCCCACTCTCAAAGACACTGCATCTTCACAGCCTTGCACCTTGTGCAATCATTTACATACGTTAAAAAAAAAGAGAGAGAGAGAGTATGTGGCTATAAAGAGAGCTTGGAAAAGTTACTTTTCATACCATAGCTACAAAACTAACTTCCCCAATCTCTGTCTGTCAGCAAATTAGCGGTGTGGGCTACCGGCAGCATTTTTCTGCATTCAGAAGGAGATCTACATCAGTTTTTAAACCTTGTAGTACAGTCACAGACTGTACCACAGGGTTTAAAAATGGACTTGTTCCTCCTCTCCCCCAAAAACCCCTTTGCCACTAAATACTTCCTAGGAGTCATTTGGGCAATTCTGCTGTGCTTTAAAGGAGAACGCTTTAAAAATAGGAAGTGAATCAGAAGTGCATGAGATGTATGCTTTCAGGGTCTCTTACGAAGCCTCTGCAGCCGTGTAGCCACTGACACTAACCACCCCTAGTCTATATACAATCTGCTTCACTGACAAAAATTCCTGTCTACTTTCCCTTTTCTAAGCCAGCTGCTTGTATAAACTGAAATCATGCCATTTCTTTTTCTGATGCTGAAAATCTCATAGAATCATAGGCCATTTCCGCACTAGCCAGTTATAGCGTGATGATTCCACTTCCAACATCCTCTGGAATCCTGGGGTTTGCAGTTTCGGGAGGGGCTGGCCGGCCCCTCCCGAAACTGCAAACCCCAGGATTCCAGAAGATGTTGAAAGTGGAATCATCGTGCTATAACAGGCTAGTGCGGAAATGGCCATAAAGGGGCCTCATGGTCCAGCCCCCTGCTCAATACAGGATCTTTAGCTAAAGCATCCTGAGGAGATGGTTGTCCAGCTTTTTTTTTGTTTGTTGAAGATGTCTAGAAAAAGGGACCCCACCACCTCTCTTGGCCATGGGTTCCATTGCAGAACCACGCTTACCATCAAGAGGTTCCTTCTAACTTTCAGTCAGCATCTGTTCTCTTGTGACTTCAAGCTTTTAAACCTGGTCCTACCTACAGAGGCAGCAGAGAACAGGCCTGCCCCCCAGTAGCATAGGAACAGGGGGCGGGAGAGGTGCTTCATCTCAGGTGGCAATGTTTTTGGGGCGTCCCAGCTTGTAATCATGCCCCCGCATGTCCTGGCCATGCCCCTATGCCCCACAGCCACACCCCAAGCCCATTCCTCACTGGTTTTGTACTCCATACCACTTATCATCCTTGTTGCCCTTCTCTGAATCTGCTCCAGCTTGTCTATATCCTTCTTAAAAAGTGGCCAGAACTGAATGCAGTACTCCAGATGAGGCCTGACCCATACAGAATATACTGGGACTATTACTCCCCTCAACTAAGAAACTATACTTCTATTAATGCAAGCTAAAATAGAATTCAAATTCAGGGTTATGGACATGATGGAGATGGAGAAATTGACAAATGCATTAAAGAACAAATCTATATAACAATTTGATAGAGAATGGAGAGAAATAAAAGAGTGGCTTCAACTGTAAAGATAATGATTACAATGATATAATATGGTAAAAATGGTAATTACGTCTAAGATTTTACGTAGCATAGTCAACTGGACTCCTTGTACTGTATTATACTATTTTGTATTCTTTGTTTGATTCAGCTGGGCAAAACTGGAGAAAAAAATTTGTTATGGGAGTTGGGAGGGGAACATTTAGAATTAATGTCCCCATTTTATATCTTTTTTGAAATTTTAATAAAAATATTGAAAAAAATAAAATAGAATAGAATTCATCCTCTTTGCTGCAGCATCACATTGCTGTCTTGTACTGCTATGCCCCTAGAGGAGAGGAAGGCACATTACATCAGAAGACATCCAGTGGATCAAGAATGACTCTGAATTACAGCAAAGACCAGTGTTGGCATTAGGCAAAGTGAGGAATCTGCCTCAGGAAGGAGATTTGTAGTTTCATGAACAGGTAAACAAATTGTTGATTAGCTAATCTGTTATTTTTGTGTTTTTACTTACTGTCAGAAAAAGAGAGTAACTTGTGAGATTTTCTGTCTTGAGTGCTGTAATAACTTGACAGGCCTAGGACACTACATTGGCTTGGAGAACATGGTGTCATGTCCTGCTCCAACTCAAGTGGAAAAATTTGTTGGGCAGCTTCTGATTATATGGGATGACAAATGTTGATCAGAATAGACTGAGAACAGGGATATTAAGAAGCTTATGGACAATATGAGATAAACTCCAAGCAAGAAGAATTATTGATTTTCTGAGCGCAGAGCTTGGAAAGTTACTTTTTTAGACTATACCTACCAGAATTCACTAGCCAAGCTAACTAGAGAATTTGGAATCCAAAAAGAAACTTTTCTAAATTCTGCTTAAGGATTTTTTTCGTCATGGTTCTGACCCTCATGGTTGCAAAGGTGTAAAAGTATGCTTGAAAATAGGATGGAAAACAATGTGGAAGATGTAAATAATAGACTTAGAATTTGCAATGTTAGATTCTTATGGATTTTTCACTTGAGATCTTTGAAGTTGTTGTTTTCTGTTTACACCTGTAGAATAAACAATTCAATTAATCACAGTTTGCTGTGTCTGTAGAAATAATGTGGAAATTATACTAATCACAGGAAGTGAAGGCAAGTTACAATAACTCACCAACTTATTAAACATTTCTGATGTGGCGTTAGAGCTGTACGATTGTGACTCATTGTTGTTATGTACCTTCAAGTAGACTCATTTAGCTTAACCAGTTGATTCCTGAGTGAGACCCATTCCGCACTGGACTGTTATAGCACTATTATTCCACTTGCAACATCCTATGAAATCCTGGGGTTTGCAGTCACTATAACAATCCAGTGCAGAAATGGCCTCACTCTTCATCAATCTTGATTTGCAATCTGGATTCGTTGCCAAGGTCTCTGCTGTTTCATGAAGGCACACAGTCTTCTTTTGGAGGGGAAAAAATTGAAGCAAAATAGCTATTGACCAGTTCCGCATTTTCATTTTGATCTGCTGCTAACATTTTATCATCCTTGCTGAGCAACAGTCCCACCATTTCCTTTGCCATTGTCTTGTTTTGAGCATATTTGAGAGCCCCCCCACCTTTGGTTCCTTCTAACCTAGCTAGTGTCGTTTCATTTTGAACTTTAGCTTTCCTTATACTATTCCTGCAAGCTTGGGCTACAGATCTTATTCTTTCTTGGTGATTCATGCTTCCTTCCATTCTTTGCACATGCTTTTTTTTCTTTTCACTTCCTTCTCAAGTTTAGTGAGCAGCCACATGGGCTTTTTGAGAAGTTTCCCATTTTTCTTCTTCCATGGAATTGTTAGTGATTGTGCTTTTAGCAGTTCCTTCCTCATGAAATCCTACCCATGCTGGGTGTCCTCCTTTAGCATCTCTACCCATGAGATTCTGCCTGGAGTTTCCCTGAGCCTGATAAAATCAGCTGTCCTGAAATCCGTATTTCACTACACTATTCTTAGGCCTGTCCCACAACCATGAATTCAAGTATAACATGATCACTCCCTCCCTTCTAAAGTACCAGCTTTCATTCCAGTGACCAACTTCTTCCTGTTGGTTAGGATTGCTGATCCCCTTGTTCTTTCCTCCACTTTTTGAAAGAGGAAATTATCTGCAAGCTACATCAGGAATTTGTTGGAGAGCGTATGCCTAGCAGAGCTCAGGATAATTGAAGTCATCCATAACTACCAGTTCTTGCTCAGTCATGTAGGGATGGGGTGTGTGTGTGATGGTGGTGGTGTGCCCCCGGTGGCAACTTTTTGGGGGGTGCTGCTGCTCCTTGCTTGCCCTCTTCCATGAGACATAGCCCCACCCTGTGTGATATAGCCCTGCCCCTATGCGACATAGCCCCACCCCTGCATGACATAGCCCCACTCCTGCATGACATAGCCCCACTCCTCTTTATTTTCATTAGCAGATTCTTCCTGTGGGTTCTGTAAGATCAGTTCTCCTTCTGTTCTATCCAGGAAGTCCTTGTGTTCCCTGATGCACTGAAGAGTCTCAGCATGTAGCTGCAGTGTGTTAATCTTGTCTTCCAAGACAGCCACCAATTTGTGCTTGCTGCAAACACAGTTTCATAATTACTCTTAAAACTATATTACTTATTTATTTTCTTGCTAAATAACTGTGATCATAGCAGCATTTTTATACTGGGTACATTTTAACTGAATTTGTTTTTTTGTGGGCCTTCAGTGAAACAGACACTCCCATTGTTCTTTCTGCATTTTGAGAAACTTAACTGTGTTATTCATACTGCATTCCTTAACCCCACAAAATGTTTCTACAAGCTAAAAATGATCTGGCTCCAGACTCTTAGGGTGCTCAGAATTTTTTTCTTTTTACTAATATGCTGCGACATAACAACTCCCCCTTGCTGTGACAGAGAAGAACTTGGGGAGGGGGTTGCATTAATGTAAGTGTTCAGAAGGCCATGGTAGGTTATTTTCTCTCTAGCTTAATTTTTATCAATATTCTGGAAACAGCATAAGACTATTACACCCTAGAATATCCCTTGAGAAAACAGCAAAGAAGGAGAAGATGCATAAACCACATTTTTTGTTATTTGCACTCATTGGGTTTCAGTGTCGTTCTGTTGTGAGTGACATTTTTGTTTTAAAAAATACCCAGACTTTTGATTCCTTTTTCATATTTTGGGCCTGTCATGGTGAAAGTGAGACATCTAGGGACAGTGACATTTTTGTCAAGTCCTTCTAAGAGACAATTGTGGATATTCTACTTTGGCTGCTTAGTACATATGCATAACTCAGTAATGTTTCCTGGCCCAACCCACCCCAGCCCATCTTAAGAGCCAACAGCCAAATTGGGCAAAGGAAGTTCACTCAGCTTCCAGCTGGGATGCAAGAAGGATGACATTTTCAGACCTCTCTTGCCAGCGAGGAAGGCTGGGACAAGGACTTGCAGCTGACATCTTCTGGTTGTCACAGCCTTGCTGGCTAGTGAGGGGGAAGTGGAATCATTGTGGACCTCCTCTGCCCAATTCAGCTGCTGACTATTAAGGTGGACTGTGGGCATTTATATAATCTTACAGTAGTGGTTTGAATATTGGACTATGGCCATTTCCACAATAGAGTGTTATAGCGCTATTATTCCATTTTCAACATCCTGTGGAATCCTGGGGTTTACAGTTTAGGGAGGGGCTGGCTGGCCCCTCCCTAAACTGCAAACCCCAGGATTCCATAGGATGTTGAAAGTGGAATAATAGCACTATAACACTCTAGTGCAGAAATGGCCTATGACTCGAACAAGGGTTTGAATCACAGTTTGGCCATGAAAACCCACTGGGTGACCTTGGGCAAATCACATTCATTTAGCTCAGAGGAAGACAAAGGCACCCCTCCCCAAACAAATCTTTCCAAGAGAAACCATGATAGGTTTCCTTTAGGGTCACCATAAGTCAGAAATAACTTGAAGGCACACAATAACAGCAAACAGTAAGCCTACTTAGCCTTAATGAATGCAGAGCAGTAAAGGATCTGTAACTCTAGATTATGAAATCCATAACTGCAGTACTGAATCCCAGCCCATCTTTTGAAAGTACTGGCACAGCATGAACTCTCTGTAGATTTTGGGGCAACAGTGGAAACACTAATGTGTATAATGGGCATGAGAGTTGTACAGTCTCTTTCTTTAATTATTTAGTGTTAATTTTTAGACTGCTTATTACAAAAACAAGTATGTGGTCTAAATCTTGGAAAAGTTGTCTTTTTGACTCCCAGAATTAGGGTTGGCAGGTGAAAAATGGGATGGGGGCTTCTGTACCTTTAAGGGTTGTACAAAAGAAGGAATTTCACTAGGTGTTGCTTCTGTGACAAGCAACACCTGCTGAAATTTTCTTTTCTAGACAACAAAAGGGAGAGGAATCTTGTTCCTTATTTCACTTGGCAATTCTACACAGCTCAGTTCTAGTGTTTATGAATAGCTGAATAATAAAAGACTTTAAAAAATAAAACAGTATATAATTTCCAAAAAAGTATAAAACAAGAACTAAGAAAAGGTGTGAGCAAATAAATATGACTTTAGGAGAACATTTCATTCTGCTGGGCTAGATGGACCAATAAAAAAAGCTGAAATTCATGTTCATTTCCTACAGGCAGGTGTTGGAAAGAGGTATTTTAGAAGTGAGAGGCTTCTTGTGTTACTTTCTGAAGGTGCAGTCATAACTTCCAGCCCCTGGCAACTCTCCTTTCAGTCCCTAAACCAGATTTTGGTGGGTTTGGAAATGCTTCCTAATCCCTAATTCTTAAGAGTGTGGAATGGAAAGTGCCTCTTAGCTATAAGCCACAGTTGTTTCTCTGTTTGCTTTTTTTTACCAGCCAACAAGCGTGACTGAGATGTAGTAAGTGTGGCAAAGGCTGTGTGTGATTGAATCCATCTGCACACAAGGGCTCTGTAGCTACACAGCCTGCGTTTACAGGGATCTGGCCCAAAAGCTTGCATGCTCTGTGCTATGAGTCTCCTGGTACACTGCATTCCTTGCAAAATCGCAGTCCAAGTGACCTCACAGAGCTCAGCTGGATCCAGAAGCTACAGAGACATTTGGTCATGGCTAACATGACAGGAGAGCCATTCAGCATCCTAGAGACAATAAAGAAATGTGCGTGCCATGGCTTTCACCACTACTGCCACCCCTTCTCTTCCCCCACCCTCCAAGTTGATGCCAAGGCAAGAGTCCCACATCACACAGATGAATAGCAGGTCTGTTCCAGCAGCTGTGTTTTCCCTCCACCCGGCAAAGGCACTGGAGAATCCAGAAAGCGGCAGAGACTTGATCTCTTGTGCGGGCTCAAGAGGACTGAAAAGAAAACCTGGGAATTCAGAGGATGGGATCAGAAGCAGAAATGATCAACCTTCACGTGAGTCTCTTTTGATCATACCAAGGGAGTGGGATGGAGTGGCAGGCGATGAGAAACAATGGCCTAGTAGTCTCCTGTCAGACACTTCTGACTTACTTTCTTCTGGTTTACTTTTCCTTGCTCCTTTTGTTCTCTTGCTGGAGTCAGTTCTGGTCACACGGGTTCCATTCCCCTCTCTGGGTACAGTGAGATAACTGATGGATGCCAGGCTTAATAGTGTGTGTATATGTGCTCTTTAGATAGTGATGTGCATTAATTCACGTATAGTAAAATGCAGTATGCCAGCCTTGCTGTGCTTGGCAACCCTTCTGCTAATTCTCCTTGAGTTGGGCCCTGAATGTGACTCCCCTGAATCCTGCCTGACCTGATGACACCACTTTCTATCGTCCTTATTAAGGAACTGATTAGCCTTTTTTTCTCCTTTTTGATCGTGAAGAGAAGGGGTGTTGCCCTGTGCATGTGCTCTTGGAAAGAACTTTTCTGAAGGGAAGTGCCTCTTTTTACAAGCTGGAACATGTTATTCCATCTCTGCCCTTCCTCACAAAACTCTTCTGTGCTTGATTAGAAAACATTCCCATCCTGAGGCATGGAGAAAAAGAAATAAACACTGCAGATGCTAAGCGAGAGACTAGAAGACGCAGGTTCCTACCTGGGGTTCCTAGAGAAACAAAACCGATGGACCCGGTCTTTTCAGGCTCCTACAGATCTGCTCCTCACTGTTTGTTTGCTGAGGAGTGATGCTTCCTAGAACTTGGTCCTTCTTGAAAGGGGAGCTTACTGCAGATGGATTGAATTAAAAAAAAAAACTACACCAAAAACTAGATTGCAGAGAACTGACTAAGGGGGAAAAAAGAATGTTTAATCTAAGAGGTTTCAGTTTGCTGTGGGAGGATGAGGTCACACCACAGCAAGACTTTTAACAGATGTTGATATAGCATATGCAGATAGAAGAGAGCTGAAGTAATTAAAAAAAATTTTTTTAGAGATCTTGGCAGAGTTTTTCACTCCCTTTTGGAAGACTCCAGAAGACACAGTGGGCAGAAAAGTGTCAAATTAACCACAGTAGATAAAATATACTTTTGGGCATCTCACAGACTGATCTGTCTTTGCTTTCTTCTTGAGGTAATAGATAGGAAAGACTTCTCAAACCCAGCAACCTTCTGGTGGAGGACTAAAGTCCCCATCATCACATGACCATGATGGCTGTGAGTGATGGGAATTATAGCCCAAACATTTGGGAAGTGCCAAGTTGCAGGAAATTGGCATACGGAAACCTGATCTTGTCAGAGCCAGCCTTTTTCTTTTGCGGCACGGAAAAGCAGAAACACAGGCAAGCCACCAATAATTTGCCAGTCATAAGACAATCCTGCTTTTGATACTGATGATCACTTCAGAAAGGTGTCTGATGTTACACTTTTGGAGAGCTAAATGCAACAGGTTAAGACAAAGTGAGCTTGTGGCAAAACCAAGTGTAATTAACCTGGAAGCTTGTAGTAACTTAAAATGAAAAACATAAAACTGTTTGTCTCTGGAAATCCACCCAAGAATTGGGAAAGAAATAAATTAGATTTGATTACAGGAGCCACTCAAAGTAGTTCTTACATATGGGAGTAGTCTTAGTACAGTTTTCCCAGACAAAAGGAAGAAAGATGCTATCTTGAAGAGACCTCAAAAGGTAAGAAGGAAGCAAAAGGCCTAAGTGTGGCAACCCATATAGATCTAAATGTTCATCTGCCTATTATATTTTACTTCTGACCTCATGCTGGCTACTGTGGGAAAGAACATGCTGAATTAGATGGTTCTATCACACAAGATGGGCCTTGTTGTTAGGTGAAGTGAGGCAAACTCTTTCAAGTAGCTGATGTTGGGGAAAATGTTAGAGGACAGCCCTGTAAATGCCATGGAACCTAAGCTACATTTCTTAAGCCAACCTGTCAACTGTCCTGAACTGGCAGGCACAGTCTTATTTCATCCTCTGTCATCCCATTTCTCATCTTCTTTTAAAATGTCTCTGTTTTTCTCTTGTCCTCGCATTTTCCCCTTGGTCCTTAGCTTACTTCAGTTGCTGCAAACTGAGTTCAAAGTGAAAGTGCAGTTTGTACTCAACTAAGCAATGGTGGGAGAGGAGAGGAGGGGATTGAATCTGACCCTTCTCAATAGACTCAGGCAAAAGCAAATTGCTGCAGTCTTTCCTAACTTGTGTGCTCTTCCTCATTAGTCGCTTTTGCCATCTTGACCACACTCTGATGTCTTTTGGCTACACATGTCTTGGTTCTCATCTGTGAAATGTTGGAGAGTATTCCTAAGCCGGCCTGATTCTTCAGGTGGAGTAGGGAGACAGCGTTGTGTCGCAGTGTTTTTGGGATTTAGTTATTTCTTTTATATTCAAAAATACATTGTGATCTACTCTGTGAGAGCTTGTTACTCAGAAAATCAGGCAAAAAACTGTTGAGTAAGTAAATACTGCTGGACAGATCCTATTCTGTATGTGGAATGGGGACATGGGTGGTTTGCCATTTTGGCCTTCACATCAGCTATTCAAATATCTTGGGCTAATCATGTTAGAACCAGTGTAGTATAATGGTTTGCATGTTGGACTATGACTCTGGAGATCAGGGTTTGAATCCTTGCTTAGCAATAGAAACCCACTGGGTGACACTCTTCCAGCCTCAGAGGAAGGCAAACGAAAATCATTCTGAACAAATCTTGCGAAATAAACCTCTTGATAGGGTTGCCTTAGGTTCACCGTAAGTTGGAAAGAACCTGAAGGTACATAACAACAAATCTTGTTGATTTGAAAGGCTGATTTGTGAAATTCCCTTTTCTCTTTCAAAAACTACCTTTTTTTTTTTTTTGGTCAGACTCTCCCTAATCATAATCTTGCAGTAGTTTCTTCTGGTTGTTTATGATATTGTATCAAAATTTATGGTGTAATACTTTGTTGGACAAGGATTCTGGGAGACCAGGAGTCCAAGTCCTGCTTGGACACTGAAACCCATTGGGTGAGTAAATCACATTCTCTTAGCCTTTGAGGAAAACAATTACAAACCTCCTCTGTGTAAATCTTGCCAAGAAAACCCTGTCATTGAATTGTCATTAGTTGAACTGAACCTGAAGAATCATAGCAACAACAAATCTAAACAGCCCGACCCTGTACAAATGTATGGACATTCAGTTCCACTGATTTACTAGGACTTACTTCTTAGTACATTGCATATAAAGTCAGTGTCGTGCAGTGGTTTGAGCATTGGACTATGACCCAGGAGACCAGGGTTCGATTTCCTGCTCAGTGATGGAAACCCACTGGGTGACCTTGGTTGCATCACACACTCTCAGCCCCCAGAAAACCTTGTGATAGGTTTGTCTTAGGGTTGCCATAAGTCAGAAATGACTCGAAGGCACACAACAACACTATTAGAATCATGAGGAAAATAGTGCATTAGTGTAATGCTGAACATTGATTTGCAAAAGTGCACTAAATAGGGTCAGTATTCTTCTGTTTTCTGTCAAATGTCTCAGAAATTACTATGGAAGGGGAACCTGGGTATCACACATGGGAGTAAAGCCCAAAATACAATTTCATAGAATATTGAAACAGACATTGGGGATACTTTAATTCAAGCAGGAAAGACAACTCCCCAGCATTGCCAGCCAGTGTAGTGACTTTTCTAAGTTCTGATTATTAACTCCTAGCTGGAAGGAAAAGAAATACTGAATTGGAAAGTGTTAATGGAGGAGACAGAGCTAAAAAATATAACTGAAGAATGGTCCAAACCACACTTTTATGTTTAAACCACAGCACAGCAATTTAAGAACCAGCACTGAGAGATTTGCCACCTTTCCCTAAGGGAAAGAAGGAACACAGTTGTTGCTTGTTGTTGTTGTTGCTCTGTGCCTTCAAGTTGTTTCCAGCTTATGGTGACCCTAAGGCAAACCTACCATGGGGTTTTCTGGGGCTGAGAATCCAGTGCTCAAGCTACTACCCATGCTGGCTCTCGGCCATTGCTTACTTTCCCTGTAATCAAGTCAGGAAAGATTACTAATCAGAATAAATTTCTATTTGTGTGCCTGCTCACACTTATCCATTGGTGTATTGTGAATAAATATAGCAGCGACCAACATTAAAGGATTGTTATGAGGAACACCTGACAGGAAGTGAATAAAAAACATTTTTAAATACTGATTTCTGCAAAATAATGCTTTCAGAAGGTCAGGCAAAGAGAGTATTTAAGTACAAAATAAGTTTCTTTTTTCCTTGGAAACTGCATATTCTCAAATAGAGCCAGTTCCATATTTAAGAAATAATCCATCTGATTGCTATTCCTTATTTTGATTTGTACATACTAAAACAAATGCATTCCAATCTGATAAGAAACAAATTAAAAACAATAATGTATGGGATCTAATGACTAGTCATATTTAAGCACCTTAACGGGCTCAGTCTGGCCATATATGTTTGGTAGCACATGGGCTCTACTTTCAATACACTGAGGAACAGGGAGAATCTATGCAGTTGAGGGAGATACAGATGTTTATTTCTCTCTAACCGAAACTGGTGGGATTCAAAAGTCCTTGACTTTGGCTGGATTGTGCCAAAAGTTCAGTTTCTCCCTCCTGAGTAACCTGTACTTGACAAGTGACGTGCTGATTAGTTTATAGTGCGGTATGTGCCACATACATTTTAGAGTTACTCAGAGGTGGTAAATCTGAATATTTCAGATCAATGTGTGACTTTTAAAAAATGTAACAGGAGATTGCTACATGTCACAGTACTGAATTAATGTTATATCACTTATGAAATCTGTCATAGTCACAGTGATGGGAAAAGGGATAGGGGCAATGTTAAGAACTGGAAGGAGTTTTCGTGCTCTCAGCCATTGCTCCATGGGACTCTAATGTACACTGAAAACTACACTAGGGCCCTTTCCACAGACTGGTGTCCTCCCAGCATGGAGATGTGAGAGGAGTGGGATTGCAATGAAATTTCTGCATGACGTCACTGCAGTCCCATCCTTCTCCCATCTCCAACCGACATGATAGCAGGGTAAACCAATTATGGGTTTTCTCTATCAATGATCCCTAATCACGCAGCACTCCCCTACTTACCTGCCCTGTGAAAGGCTCAGAAGCACAATGGAGGCACTTCCCGCACCAGCACTGCATGGGAAAGTGCCCAGCTGCACTGCGCTGCAGAAGGAAGAGGCATGTCTATCGCTCTTCCTTCTGCAAGGAGTTGGTCTGGTGTGGATTGGAGCATTCCCGTCATGCTCCTTTCCCAGCAGAGGCACTGCTGGGATTGTGACCGGAGGGTGACACAATAAGGTAAGGTACGGAAAGGGCATAGATGTTCATTCAGTGTTACAGGAGTATAAAACATCTTTTTCTGGGGTTTGTGTTTAGACATCAACACAAGAAAAAATGACATTGTGAAAGGTGCTGAATCAAGAATCATTTTCAGCCTAAAACAGTTTGCAGCTCTGATAATTTGCAAAGTAGGAGGCACTGAATTTCTCCATATGGGAGAAAAGTGTCGGGAGGATGTGGTAGCTGTTGCTGTAGTTCTTGATCTTTCTTTTTAAAAAAAAAACCAAACAATAATGTTTCTGTGGTCCTGGACTATTTTCTGGCAGTTCCGCTTACCAACTGCAACATTTTGTTCCCACCCTTGAGTGAGTTTTGTTTTAATTTCAAGATATTTCAGAACAACAACAAAAAAGTATCCTTTCCTTTTCCTCCTTTCTTTCTTTTTAAAAATATTTGTAGAATTAAAGTGTTATGGTGCATCAGTGAAATAGACTTTTGCACTACAGCATTGTAGCTCTAAGAAACAGTCATGTAAGGACGAGTGGGGTGAGGTGGGGGATTTGCCCCAGGTGGCAATTTTTTGAGGTGCCCTGGCCTGTAGCCACACCCCCATGTACCACAGCCACACCCCCACACACAGTGGCCACACACCCCGTGCCATAGCTCCCCCCACTCCAAGCTCTGCCACTGCTAAGAAAGCATTTTCTATTGGACTAACCTATTGGACTCTGTGATATTGTAAATCAATTTAAAGAGAAAGATAACTTGATGGAATGTTGCCTAGCATCTCCTGGAGCTTCAGTAATGAGGAGTAAGAAGGATCCTATTCCGCACTTCTGAAAAAGCCTCCAGCTTCAGAAATGGGAAGTAAGAAGGATCCTATACCCCACTTCTGAAGCAGCAGGCTCTTTTATGCCTATTGGCATGAAAATCACCAGCTTTGGGAAGGGTGAGTAAGAAGGATCCTATTCCTTGAAGGTAGAGACTTGAGACTTGGAGTAAAAGACTTAAATACATTACTGGGCTAGGAACTGTGGAGCCAGTCTGGTGGGAAATCAGTACGTCACAGACCTCCCTCAGCAAATCAAGATCTTTTATTTAAAAAAAAAAAAACTTTTGGAAGACTCCATAGTGCAGAAGGAAGAAATTACTACAAACAATTCCCCAAAAGAATAGAACAAATGGAACCACAGGCAACAAAAACAGTCAAATCCCAGGGAGTTTTATTTTGAGAACTCACACTTCTTTAGACCAATCTAGAAAAGCCCTAGATCTCACTGAAGCAACAGACAAAGAAGCATATGTAGGAGAAGGCTGCAAGGGTCAGTTCTACATTCTTGTTTTGCTTTGCACATGTGTTACCTCTCTGCGTGTTAGTTGCACTTGACATGAATAGCATGTGCATGTTTAAGTGGGTACTTTTGCAATTGCTGTTTTTATCCGGGGATGTATATGGAGAGAGTGGCTAGGAAAGGGCCATCATTCTGTTTCTCTGAATCCTGTAAAGGAAATTGTTAGTTGAAACGTGCACATACCCTTCAAATCTGAGATGCTAAGCACAATCTTTTCATAGGCTCCATGTCCAAGTAGTAGAAGGTAGATCAGGATGTACTTGGTTTTTCTGGATAATTTATGGTAGATCTAAAAACATTTTTGAGTCTCAGTTGTTTAAAACTAGCAACAACGAAATGACCTTACCATTTTCTATGTTATACTGCTGAAATGGACAAATCTGGAGTTGGTGTAAGGAGAGGGGGAATTTTTGTATTGAAGGACTCTGTGAATTTATACCAGGTTACTTCTAGTATTCAAATCTAAATGAGTTCTTAGAAATCTGCATTTCAGACTGTAGTGTGTGTATATGTATTTTGCACAAGGCAATGTTTGGTGAATGTCACAATTTTAATAAGGAACAGAGCTAAGCTAATTCATGCTGAGCCCCAAGTTATATCCTTGACTAATGCGTGCTGAGGCCCCACAACATTACTAAAAACTTGGTATTTCTAAACAAACGGGGGCGGGGCGGGGGCGGGCGAGGGAGACGAAAAGAAAAAGAGACCTTTCACAATCTGAGGTTCTTTATTGTAGTTTGCTTAGTTTGTTCATAAATCCACTAGACCTTTCAAGCCCAAAGCAGCAATGAAAATAGTTCTGATTCTGCTCTTATTGCTCCGTTTATTTTTTGAGTTCACATGCAACAAACTATCTTTGCTATGCATGTGCATCTGTATGTTAAGATATACCATAATACCTCTACAGTGTAAAATTAGTAGTGCTGCCCCATTGTTTGTAATATATTATTTTGTTTTTAAATTGCTATTCCTCCTGTGCACAAATTGGAGTCATCAGTTCCAGGGAGCACAAAATATAATTTATGGTTTAAGTACCTATCTTGTTTTACCATAAGTACCAGCCCATAAATAACCAAAAGGAGGCTAATTTGTATGCGTGACAGCTGAACTGAAATTTGTTTTCACAGATTATGCAGAAAATGTTGCATGCTTTTGGAAGAATGCAGATGAGTCTGACTGCAGTTTGTGGCTGATAATATATACACTTCTTTTTATTTATTTTCAAAGGTTATACTTAAAGTCATTCTGGAATTGAGTGATATGGGTCTTTTCAGTCCTGTAAAACGAGTGTCATTAAATCTCCCAGTCTTTCTTTGGATCATGCCCCACAGTCTAGGGTTGCTAGATTGAAAACTGGAGAACGTTCCTGTACCTTTAATGATTGTGTAGAAATTGGCATTTCAGAAGGTATTGCTTGTCATGCAACCAGGTAACAAGGAACACCTGCTGAAATTGCCTCTTGTTGTTAAATGGCACTAAGTCCACTTTGACTTAGGACGACCCTAAAAATGAGAGACTTCCATGTCACCCTAATATGAACAGTCCTGCTCAGACCTTGCAAGTAGAAGGTCATGGCTTCCTTGGTCGAGTTCATCCACCTGTATTGGGGTCTTCCTCTTTTGCAACTGCCTTCCACCTTGTATGTATGCACCTGTGTGTATGTGCCTTGAAGTCATCTGTCAACTTATGGTGACCCCATGAATTTCATAGTGTTTCCTTAGAGAAAGAAGAGTCAGAGTGGTTTTGCCAGCTCCCTCCTCTGAAATATAGCCTACAGCAGCTTGTATTTGTTGGTGGTCTCCCATCCAAGTACTAACTAGAGCTAACCCTGCTTAGTATCCAAGTATCATTGTGTTTTCTATGAGTCATGTCTTCTCATGATATGCCTCTTTTATACAACCTGAAAAGATACTAGAGCCCTTTCCAGTTTCACTGTGACAACTCTGTTCCCCAGATGATGCTTGGATATGAACAGAGAGTCTACGTGAAAATAGGTAATGATGGTGGTTTCACTTGTGTTCCAGGGGAAAGCGACATACCTAGAGTATGGTAGAAGAGTTTCTGTAGCAAGATGCAATTTCGAGGGTCTACAACTTCGACCCTGGGGCTTCATGTGGCCACTGACAACCCCCTGTGTCTCTTTCTCGTTGCTACCAGGTGTGAGGAAATAGAAAATAAAAAATGTTGTGGAACAGCAGATCTTTTCTATCTCTCTCTTTCTGTCTGTCTGTCTATCTGTCTGTCTGTCTGTCTCTCTCTCTCTCTCTCTCACACACACACACACCTATTGTCTCAGTGAGCAGTAGGTAAATATTTAAATTCTTCTATCCCAGTGTGCTATTCTCTTTGTGTTAACGTGCGTTTATATTTGGTCATATGCATGTGCAATCCCTTTGCTCTCACTGCTGATAGCAGATATGGCCTTCAGGGTTTTGAAAAGTGTGTATCCCTAGGCAGTGTTAATTTGCCCTTAGCTCCCCAAAGCAAAACTTTGGCTAAGTTTATCTATATTTATCCACTAGTCTACACAGTTCTGCTGTATGTAAGAGCATAAAGGTTAATTTGTAAGCCACTTTTGGCTGTATTGTTTAAATGAAAGATGGATTAGAAATTGAAGAATAAACAAAGATACATAAATTGGAAATGCATTTGGAATGCAGCATCCTACAGATTATCTTTTAATAACTTCTCATTCTTAAGGTTGTAAAGATAAGCTTAAATGTGAGTCTGGGGCTTGCTTCCATTTATAGAATTATGCCATGAGGTTCAGACATTACTGGTTGAGTTGTTGCTTGTGGAGTTTTCAAATGGTAGAGTGTAGGTTTCCAAGCCTTGGATGGCTTTTTTGCTACATCTTAGATCTAGCCAATAAATGGTGCAAAAATAATCTCTCTCTCTCACACACACATACATATATTAATTGCCATAAGTTATATTAGCCATTGAATTCAGTGGTTCTTGCTACAGAAGAATTTAATTTAAAACAACAACACAGTTTGGTGCAGGCCTTTCATAGGGTCTCTCTTCACAAGGGATTTCTTTGGAATCAAAAAATCTGCATAGAGAAGCCACCTGCCCCCTTGCTGTCCTGACAACAGAGGAGTAAGTTGTGTTTGCTGGCTGAAGAATGACATTTCTGTTTCTCCGTTTCTGTGGCTTCAAATGTGTGGTTTCAAAGTGATTACACAATCTTTGCCTTGAAAGCACATTTGTTTGCTTCTGGAGGAGCAGCCAATCTATACATGCTTTCTAGTGCAGCAGCATCCTTTGCCCCCATTTAGTGATTTTCCTAGAAATGTAACCATCTGAGGTTACAAACCAAGGCATGCCTCTTTACCAGCAGATTTAAGGAGAGTCCTTTAGCACAGTCATAGAATCATAGAGTTGGAAGAGATCAGAAGGACCATCAAGTCCAACCCCTTGCTATGCAGGAATACACATCAAAGCATTCCTGACAGATGACAATCCAGCCTCTGTTTAAAAACCTCCAAAGAAGGAGACTTCATAACACTCTGAGGCAACACATTCCACTGTCAAACTGCTCTTACCATCAGGAAGTTCTTCCTAATGTTTAAATGGAATCTTTTTTCCTGAAGTTTGAAGTCATTGCTCCATGCCCTAGTCTCTGGAGCAGCAGAAAACAGGCCTGTTCCATCCTCCATATGACATTCCTTCAAATATTTAAATATAGCTATCATGTTATTTCTTTTCCAGGCTACACATACCCAGCTCCCTAAGCCTCTCCTCATAGGGCATGGTTTCCAGGCCTTTTACCATTTTGGTTGTCTTCTTTTGGACACATTCCAGCTTGACAATATCCTTCCTGAACAGTGGTGCCCAGAATCAGATGCAATATTCCAGGTGGGGACTGACCAAAGCAGAATAGAATGGTACTATCACTTCCCTTGACCTAGACACTATACTCCTATTGATGCAGCCAAGAATTTCATTGACTTTCTTAGCTGCCTCATTGTATTGCTGACTTATGTTCAGCTTGTGGTCTACTAAGACTCCTAGATCCTTTTCCCCATGTATGGTGGCTGAACCAGATATCACTGATCTTATATCTGTGCATTTTATTTTTTATGTCCAGGAGTAGTGCCTTAACACTTCTCCCTGCTGAAATTCATTTTGTTAGTTTTGGCCAAGCTCTCTAATCTATTAAAATCATGTTGAATTTTGATCCTTTCCTCTGTGGTGTTAGCTACTCCTCCTAATTTGGTGTCATCTGCAAATTTGATAAGAATGCCCTCTATTCCCTCATCCAAATCACTGATAAAGATGTTGAATACGACTGGACCCAGACAGAACCCTATGGCACCCCACCGGTCATTTCTTTCCAAGATGAAGAGGAGCCATTGGTGAGCATGCTTTGGGTTTTTTTGTCAACCAATTACAAATCTAAGTCCAAATGACAGTCCTTTAGTTTCCTTTTAAGACTACAGCTCCCAGAGTCCCCCATGCTGACTGTGCATTCTGGGAGTTGTAGGCCAAAAAAGGAATATCACCAAGTTCTTCACTTTCAGGCCAAAGTAAGCTATATATGACACATCTGAGAACCATAAGCAGATTTCCAGTATTTTTTTTCCAGCTTAAAAGCAGCCAGTAGGTACAGAGAGAGGCATTTCAAGTGAATTCCCGTCACTCAGTAAAGATTAAGACTGCAGTGCTTTGCAGACTAATTAGTGTGGAAACAATTGCCACTGAACATAATGTGGCACTTGTTTTTAAATAAACATGTATAGGGTGGCAAAAGTTGCCATCCCAACGATAGTTACTTGGGAATAATGAGCTTATCACATAACGCTATTATACAGCTGGCCCTCCATATCCAAGGATTCTGTATCTGCAGATTCAACCAACCATGGCTTGAAAATATTAAATAAAAACAAATAAAATTCCAAAAAGCAAACTTTGATTTTGCCATTTTACTACACCACTGTACATAATGGGACTTGAGCATCCACAAATTTTGGTATTCATGGGGGTCTTCCAACCAGACCCTAGCAGATACTGACGGCCCAGGGTACTGCAATTGTATTGTGTTAGTCTAATCTTTGCCTGAAGCTTATTGCATGATATCATGGCTCTCTCAGTGCTGTACTGTTCTGTACCACTGCTGAGTGATTTAGATATTGATTCATTTCCACTGGAAATAATCTGTTACTGGAACGCCCTCCTCTGGAACATGTCCAGAGGAAGGCGATCAAAATGGTGAAGGGTCTGGAAGCCATGCCCTATGAAGAGCGTCTCAGGGAGCTGGTATGTTTAGTCTGCAGAAGAGAAGGTTAAGAGATGACATGATAGCCATGTTCAAATATTTGTCATAATGAAGAGGGAACAGGCTTGTTTTCCACGGCTCCAGAAACTAGGACAAAGAACAATGGATTCATACTACAGGAAAAGGGATTCCACCTGAACTTCAGGAAGAACTTCCTGGCAGTCAGAGCTATCTAGCAGTGAAGTATGCTTCCTTGGTGTCATGTGGTGGAGTCTCCTTCTTTGGAAATTTTTAAATAGAGGCTGGATGGCCATCTGCTGGGAGTGCTTTGATGTGTGTTCCTGCATGGCAGGGGGTTGGACTGGATGGCCCCTGGAGTCTCTTCCAACTCTATTATTCTATGACTCTATGATTCTATGAACTCCTATCCCACTATGCTTTAGTACCTCCTTTGGGTGCAAATGTCTCAATCTTCTTTTTTTGTGGAATTGGGGGCATAGTGGGTATGGTGTGGGTGTGGTTTCATTGTTCTTGTGTGGATTCCCCAGATGATCTCTAGCAAGGAAATTCCAGACTTCTTCCAGTGGTTGGGCTGGGAGGTCACCAGGATTTCCAGCAGGTCCCAAGAGAACCACTCTACATTTGTTCTCCATTCTCTTGCATGTTTTTTTTTTTAATTTTGTATTTTAAAAAATTAATGGGGGGTAGCACAATAGCACAATTCTAATGTAATCCTATTAAGGATTAATGCCCAGAGAGACTGCGGAGTTGAACATAAAAGTGAAGAGCAAATATACAAAAGTTTAAGGAGCAATATACAAAAGCAGAACTGGGCAAGTGTTGGTTCACAGGAAAACCATAGAAAAAATGGTGGAAGTGACATGGTGTATATTTGTCGTCCTGATCGGGGAGTGGAATGGGGGTGGTTCCATACTAGCATGGTTATATAATTGCAACATCCTTTAAAAAAAAATCATGAAGCAGGAGGTGGAACAAACAGAGTGATGTAAATAGTATTGAAAAAATGCATTGCCATTCTGCTACCCTTCCAAGTACAGGAGGAGTGGTTTTCAAATGGAATGATCCCAGACTACTGACTAATGTGATGAGCAGCTCATTCTCATTGCCTTCTCTGGGAAACACTTCTGAAACAACTTGACATAGTGCTGACAAAGAAACCAACTAGCAAACAATTTTGTAAAGGTTTACAACGACTCATATATTATTAAAAAAAAAAGCAGACAGGGAGAGATAAGAACAAACAGCTAACTCTCAGGCTTTGAATTACTGCCTTATCTGACTAATTTAGAAGTGACTAATTCCATACTCTTATTTCCTGGTGATAAATACCTTGGGTGAAGAGAAGTGGGTTCTTGTAGTATTGTTTAGGATGGCTTTATTTATATGATAGCATATTTCATTTTAACTAGGACAATCAAAAGCAATGGAATGGTCAGGAAGAGCACATCTTTAACAAAATATATAACAGCAAAGTTGTATTATTTTGTTTATTTATTAAAACCATTTATACTCTCCCAAATCCAAAGATCTCAGGGAGGCTCACAATAAAATCAATTCAAAATGTTGAATAATAACATATGGCTTTGAAAGATTAAAAATATATTAATTAGCTTATCAATTAAAACCAGGTGATTAAAAGCCTGTTAAAACAATGTTAGACAGTACAACCATAAGACATGTGCATCCTGCTTAAATCAATTAGGACTGAAAGTTTTACCATCACAACAAGGCTTGTGTATGTGTGTGTTCCTGTACACTGCATGTGCATTCTCACCCTCTCTGCTTTGCACTGGGATTTGTGAGGTATCCTGCAAATGGCTAAACGCCAGTGGGGTTACTTTTGAGTTCTTGTTTTTGAAGGTTTTCAATGCTTGAGAACCAGTGGAAAGAAACAGAAGGGGACATATCCAGCTAATGTGTGAAACCTGTCTAAGCCCAAGACCCAGCCTGCCAAGATAATAAAGTTAATGATAACATAGGATATAGAACAGAAATTATTTATGTAGCATAACTTGTACAGTCTTGTGACTATCCTTTGAACTATTAAAAGCTCCTTTAATGGCCTGACAGGGTGATGATAGAGATCTTGGGAGTGTGACGATATGTACTTCACCACCAAGAGGGGAAATTTTTCTAAGTCATTATTAATTTGATCTTTGCTCTGAGGTTGAACTGTGATATTTCTCCTGCATCTTCTACATTCTTCCATCACCTTTCTTACCCGTAAGAGGAAGCCTGGAGAGGAGGGGATGATTTTCTGCATTTAGGAGAAATAGGTTCTATGGGGAAAGAATTTTATGGTGAAGGAACTGGAACATACAGAGAAGATACATAGAATCATATGCCCTTTTTGCAGCGCCGGCACTCACGCGACGGAGGAGGGCGGCTCATGCAAGAAGCCTTCTCTGGGAGGCTGCCGCTTCCCCCTCCTTCCTTCCGCAGGCGAAGGAACGAACGGGGAAGCGGCAGCCTCCTGGAGGCGGCGGCGGCAGCTCGCGCGTCTGTCCATCCCCCCCCGCGCGCGCGAGAAAGGAGCCTGTCCCGTCCATCCCCCCTGCGCGCGCGAGAAAGGAGCTTGTCGCGTCCGCCCCCCCTCGCGCACGCGCGCAAAGCAGGACGTGTCGTGTCCGTCGCGCTAGCGCCCCGACCCGTCCCTTCCTTCCACAGGGGCGGAGGGAAGGAAGCGTGACCCGGCCGGCTCCCCGACTCTCCACACAAGAGGTAAGTGCGCGCGGGCGCCAGGAGCGTTGCGCGAGCGCGGGTGATTTTCGTTTCAGCCCCGTGAGCCCGGCGGAAGTGGGAGTGCATCGTGTGGAGCGACGCTCCTACTCCCGCGAGGCTCACGGGGCTGTCGCGCGAGAAAAGGCCCGTGCGAAAAGGGCCATAGAATCACAGAGTTGGAAGAGACCCCAGGGGCCATCCAGTCCAACCCCCTGTGATGCAGGAACCCACATCAAAGCACTCCCGAGAGATGGCCATCAAGCCTCTGCTTAAAAACCTCCAAAGAAAGAGACTCCACCGCATCCCAAAAGCAGCATATTCCACTGCTGAACAGCTCTGGCTGTCAGGAAGTTCTTCCTGATGTTCAGGTGGAATCTCTTTTCTTGTAACTTGAATCCATTGCTCCTTGTCCTAGTCTCTGGAGCAGGGGAAAACAAGCCCGCTCCCTCCTGACATGACATCTCTTCAAATATTTAAACGTGGCTATCATGTCCCCTCTTAATCTTCTCTTCTGCAGACTAAACATTCCCAGCTTCCTAAGCTGGTCCTTATAGGGCATGGCTTCCAGACCCTTCACCATTTTGGTCGCCCTCCTCTGGACAGGTTCCAGTTTGTCAATATCCTTCTTGAAATGAGGTGCCCAGAACTGGACACAGTATTCTCAATGAGGTCTAACCAAAGCAGAATGGAGTGGTACCATTACCTCCCTTGATCTAGACACCATACTCCTATGGATGCAACGAAGAATCTCATTGGCTTTCTTGTCTGCTGCATTACACTGCTGACTCTGGAACTGGAACACACAGAGAAAATAGAGATATACACCTCAGAATCAGCTCATTACACCTCAGCTGGTGTAATGGAGGAGCTAATAATGGTTGTAGTTGTGTACTTTCACGTCATTTCCAACTTATGGCAAACTTATCATCAAGTTTTCTGGAGATGGGAGTGTATGACATGCCCAAGATTCCCCAGTGGGTTTCCATGGCTAAGCGGGGAATTAAACCCTAGTCTTTAGCTAGGGCCATAGGCCATTTCCACACTAGACTGTTATAGTGCTATTATTCCACTTCCAACATCCTATTGAATCCTGGCCTTTGCAGTTTAGAGAGGGGCCTTAGAGGCTACACCTCCCCCCTACTGCACTCAAGTAGTGGGGAAGGAAATCCTAGCTGGAAAAAATATAATAACTGCTGGGGATAAGTATATGCTCCTTAACATTTACTATAATCCTTGAACAAGCTTCTGTTTGAGCCTCTGGTTTTTAGTATAGCATTAATAATTTCAGCTGCAGAGCTTAGAAATGTTATTCTTTTGGAATATTGTTCTGAGAATTGTAGTAATCATGTTGGCCATGATGTCAGCCATTGGCTATGGGAACTATAGTCCGAAAAAGTAATATTTCCAAGCTGCAATCAGTCCATTTTACAAGTGCATTATCAGGATTTCTGGGATGGTGGATATGAAACACTCTTTCAAAACCTATGTGTTTATTTATTTTAAGAACTATTTGCCAAACAGTACAATTATAGTATAAGTATATTTAAAAATTCTGCTTAGTTCTCTTAATTTTCTTTCCCTTCAGCTGATTCCTTGCCCCATCTATTTCATTAAAATATTAAAATTTAAACTTTAATTTCTGCACCAAGTCTTCTACACATTCAAATAGTTATGCTGCTATATCACCAGTAGAGAAATAAATATATGAGTAGAAAAAAAAACATGAAACAGGCTCAGGGGAGGGGAATCCCCAGACGCTATTCAGTAAGACTATCTTCCAGAGCAGGCACATTTTCAATGTCTTTTAATTCTCTTCTTCTCTACTTCTGCTCTGTCTACTAGGCCCCATAGCTCTAATTTCTAGGTATCTGTCTCTAGATTTAGTTTTATCCTTAACATGTGTACCAACCAGAGCTGCTGGTCTTTATTAATTATCTCCACTGAAACTGGTGCTATTAGCATCAGGACTTGATTATTATTATTTTTGTTCATCAGAGTGAACTTTCCATCTCTTGGGCCAGAGATGGGGGTGGCGGTAGTAATGGGAAACCATTCCAGCCAGCCTTCAAAATCATAACAGGCTTCTCCTTGAATGTTGTTAATTATAGCCAATTGCTTATTAAGCCGTTAAAGTGCCTGATTAGATAGAACAATGCACTTGGCTAACAATATTTGAAATCTGAGTTTGGATGCTGTTGGTGGGCTGCCAAACATTCTGCATGGATGCTTTAAGTGTGTTATATTGTGCTAATGCTATTGCTGCTGCCTAGTGATTGAGTGGGGTTATTTATCTGCCACTGCAAAAACTGCGTCACACAGGCACGGTCGATGGGCTGCCACCACGGCCAGCCATTTCGCTCAACAAGGGAAAGAAAGACATTGTTGGAACTTGGATTGTATCTTGCGGAGAACGTAGAAAAGTTACTTTTTTGTATTTCAGCTCCCAAAATGCCCCAGGGCAGGGGGCATCCAGGAGTAGTGGTTTTAAAAAAACACACAAAGCAATGTTTCCGAGTTCTAATTGTTATTTATTTATGGCCAAGATCCTACACTGTGCTTGCTTGCATAGTTTAAATCTACATTCATGTAGTTAGATGGTGGTTGTGCTACACCATCATCTGCTGAATATTTACAGTGTGCAACCAAATATATATATCTGCTAATCTGCCTGCTTATTGTCCCATTGTACAATGCGGAATGCACAATGGCTATTTTTGCAGTTCCAGTGAATCAGGTGGCACACTGAAGGAACTGATTAATAGTAGGGATGGGCCAACCGAATCCTCGAATCCTGGGTAAGGATTCGAGATTCCGAATCCGAATCCCTGTGCAAAATAGGCAAACTAAATAGATTGTTGGAGACCGGAGCGCCTGAAAACCGGGGAGCCTGGGATGCCTGAAAACCTAGGAGACCATACATACAAGGGAAGATAGTAAGTAGGTGAAGTTTTCCCTTGGAGTAATAATGCCTTTGCTAACAATTTCTCAAATTACATCTGGGCTTGTATTCTAAGATATTCAAATTGAATATTCTATATTTAAGTTCAGCACTTGACTGGAAGCTACAGGCTTGAGATTTCAAGGACAGCTGAAACATTCCTTTGCATAGCTCCCCTGCAAACATCTTTCAGACACAATTCTGGGGTTTGGAGTTTTACAAGGTGTCACAGCCTTCTCTGCCCAAGTGTGCTGGTACATCATCAAATGAGATTAATCCATATTTTCTTGCCTGTGAAGAAAGGGCCTTCATGTCATTTTCAATCTTAGGAGATCCTGAGGCAAAACTATGACAATTGTCTTGGCCAGATTTCTTCAGAGGGAGCTTTGCCTTTGCCGAGGCTTTTGCTAAGGCTGAGAGAGTGTGTCTTGCCCAAGATTATCCTTCTTTCCCTTGCTTTTTAAACTCTTTTTTAAAAAAAGGATTAAAAAGATTTGAGATTCGTGAGATTCATGGATTCCCAGAACCTTCCAGGGATTGAGATCTGGATTCGGATTCAGAAAATTCTGGATTTGTCCCATCCCTAATTAATAGTTATGCACTATCCAGAAAGGTACAACTGCATGGCTAGCATCCTGTTGGTTAGCTTCAACTGTAGTGAAGCTATTGAATCAACTGTGGAATAGTGAATCAACACAGAGCAAATCTAAATGACTCAATAAATTTTCTCTAGATAAGATTAACAACAGAATGTAGGCCCACGTGAAAGGGTGACACAAATAGAACTCCACATATATAACAATGAAGTGAATACATCTGTTGTGCAATGACCAAAAAAAAGTACACTTGCATGCAGAAGGGAACTTACACATGTGTATCACGTCAACAAGATCCCAGCCTATGTATTTATTTATTTAATGTATACCCCTCCCTTCTTCCAATGGACGACCCAAGGTAGCTCAAAACACAGATTAAAACAAGGCATAGTTTAAAAATATTCTGAAAGTGAAAAAGCTAAAAAACAATTGTATAAACATGGCTAGCAAAATCAGCATTTGTTTAAAATTGTTCAAAGCGCTTAGAATATAGAAATAGGTGTTAAATAATTCCAGCACTCTCATTAAAAGACCATTCTGCAATAACCTAGTAGTAGTTGTAAAGCTGTCTAAATAAAAAAGGTGCCAAATGGTGGCACCAACCTAACTTCCTGTGTGTGTGTTTGTTTGTGTGTGTGTGTGTCTCTTCCAAGTTCATGCTAGCCAACTGTGGCATGCTTATTCCTTTTCTTCAAAAGTAAGGAAGTGAGTGCCATGGACCTGGAATGTAGACATATGCACTCCGGTATTTGTTCATGGGTGCCAAGAACCTCAAGCAGGGCTGATAGGCTCTCTACCACAGGCCAAGAAACCACTTGCTGTCAGGTCTGATCTGTCCCACAGGCAACTCCCGTCTAGAGTTTTCAGATCTCATGGCTTGGTCCACATTCTCCAGTGTTCATGGGTCATCTCCAGGCAGAAAACATGGGTGCAAATTCTCCTGTTTTGGTGTGCTGAACTCCAGTCAAGAAAAGACAGTTGTGCACAGATCTCCAGTTCCGCTACTTGTAGTGCAGCAGCTTGTAATAATTTGTAAGGCTTCATTAGTTGGTTGCTGCAACTTGTAAAGACTCTCTGGGGAAATCTGTATTTACTTAGTTAGCTTCCTCCTTCCCTTTGAGTTGTTATGATGCCAAAGCTCACCCTCTGCTCTGGTCTACATCCAATTTTTGGGTAGAAGCATTCCCAGTTAATCTGTCATCCCACTTTTTCAGCTGCTTTAAAAATGTCCTAGTTTCTCTCTCCTCCTTCCTCTTCTTTCTCAGTTTACTTCAGTTGCTGCAAGCTAAATTCAAAGTGCAAAAGCAGTTTGCAGTCAATTAACTAGCGGGGATTGAGGAGAGGAAGTGTCTGAGTTTTGGCCTTCTCTGTAGACCAGTGGTTCTCAATCTTCTTAATGCAGTGACCCTTTAATACAGTTCCTCATGTTGTGGTGACCCCCAACCATAAAATTATTTATTTATTATTTACAGTGCCTCCCCCCCCCCGGCAAAGGCTGCCTGGCCAGCCAGGAACGGGGGGAGGGCGGGCAGGGAGGGAAAGAGGAGCCGTGCATCTCCCCTGGGAAAAAACTCAGAGAACCCCCCCCTGGGCTCTGCTTCTGCTTCGCTCTCGTTTCTGCTGGGGGGGCAGTGTGGGAAAAGTTTCCAGAGTGTCGACCCTGGCTGGGGGGGTGGAGGAATCACAGCGCCTTTGTCTTTTGTGCCGGGCGCAGCTCGCCCCCCCTGGAAAAGCACCGCCTTGCGGCCCCCCGGCTCTTCCGCAGCGCCCCCCTCCGTGGCGAGTGGGGCAGGGGCCGTGGCGAGGAGGGAGCCTGCCCCCTGTGCTGCCGCTGCCCCCCGAGCTGGCCCGTCAGACAGGAGGTTCTCCCAGTAGTGGAGAAGGGGAGTGATTTCAGTCCCTTCTGAACAGGGGGCAGGAGGACGCGAGCGCGTGGCTTGTGCTTGCGCACCACCACCGAGGAGGGAATGGAGCCCAAGACCATCGGAAATACGTATTTTCTGATGGTCTTAGGCGACCCCTGTGAAACGGTCGTTCGACCCCCAAAGGGGTCGCGACCCACAGTTTGAGAACCACTGCTGTAGACTCAGGCTAAAGCAAACAGCTGCAACCTTTCCTAATTTGTCTGCTTTTTCTCATTAATAATGTTTGGTATCTGGACCACACTCTGATGTTGGTTGGCCACACGTGTCCTAATTTTCATCTGTGAAATGTTCGAGATAAAGATAAATTCGGATTAACTCTGGGTTCCCTTTGGTATAAAGTTAACTCTGGTACTTCTGTAAGCTTGAACTCTTCTGATGTGTGCTCTGCTGCCCCTGTTGGTGTTCTTTGGGATATAACACTTTCTCAGATTTTGGGGGAACTCCTTTGCAGTTCAATGGTTTTCATGCCTACGTGGAACCATAATTTCCAGATCAGGCTTAGGATGAAGCATTTTATTTATTTTTTTCAGTGAGAAATTTGGGGTGTCTTGTAGTTTATTATTTATTCATTTGCATTCTGCTTGAAAATCAAATAAATTTGGTCTGACTGAGGTCAGCTTCCCTTGTGACTAATTGAGCAAATGTATAGTGAGGTTTTTTTTAAAAAAAGAAAAAAAAACATGGATGATTTAATTGTAAGTAATGTTTGAGTTCACCATAAACTTCAAAGCCGGATTGTGGTTTCTGCATTCATTTATGTATTCTCTCATTGCCTCTAAAGAAAGCTGTCATCAGCTGAAACTCTTTGTTTTAGTTTTTAAAAGGACTGCTACAATATGATAATATTCTTTTTCCACTACAATTTAGGAGCCTTGTCTTTTTAAATTTCTTTTGTCTGGGCAACATTCAGCATTGATCTGGCCCTCTTGCCTTACATTTTCTGCCTCTTCTTCATACCTTGGTAATAATTTGTTAAAATTATTGATTCCTAATAAGTAATTAATTGAATATTCAACAACAATTTTAAAATATGCTGTTTTAATCATTAAATGCCAGTGACATTATTTTTTTAAAAAAACTGATAGAACCTTTCATGTTACTTGAATTTGTTACTGATTATTTATAATAATTTTATATGATGGCCAAGATCCTATGTTGCACTGGCAGAACAAAGAGCTCTGCCAGGTGTAACAACTCTTCCTCTATCTTCTCACGCTTTATGCTTACCATTCTGCAGCTGGGTCACCCCCATAGTCATTTGGTGGCCATGGGAAGATAGAGGGGGCCAGGCAGCAGGTGTCAATGTTCCTGTCTCGAGACGCACAAGGATAATATCATCCTGGGGCTCCTCCAAGAACCCTCAGGAGGTTCAAGAGGATACCTTCTTCATCTGCAACTGCCAGCAGGAACATAGCTAGACAATATCCGGCTGACCTCTCCCATTCTCCCCTTGCCACAAAATGGCTTGGAGGGGGGAATGACTTGGCTGCAGAATAGTTAGTGCAGAGTGTGGGGTGATCCTTGTGGATGGAGGTGCTAAATACCTGCATCCTCAGCAAGTGAAAAATGGCATCTGTTTGTGTGCAAGCATATATGTGTATGTGCCTTTAAGTTACCTGTTAACTTATAACAACCTATTAATTTCATAGGGTTTTCTTAGGCAAGGAGTACTCAGAGGTGATTTTGCCAGTTCCTTCCTCTGAAATATAGCCTATAGCACCTGGTATTCATTGGTGGTCTCCCACTATTTAGGCTGTTGTCCCAGTTTCTCTCTCCTCCCCTCCCCCTTTGTCCTCAGCTAACTTCAATTGCTGCAAACTGTGCTCAAAGTGCAAAAGCAGTTAGCACTCAGTAACAGTCCTTCCTCCAAATTCATGAGTTTGACCTTCACAAATTGTTTCAAGTGCACGTGCCTTCCTCCCACCTCCCCATTCTCTTCCTTCCATTCCCCTGCACTTTGTTCCAGTGCGGAGAACTCACACCAACGCAAAACGGAAGGGAATGGTGGGTGAGGGAAGACTTGTGCCAGCCTCTCTTCCCCTCTCCGGAGCGCTCTCCTTCCCATTCCCATGGAAAATAGGGAAGGGACGGGGAAGCTTCGTGTAAGTCTTCCCTTCCCCCTCTGGAGCTCCCTCTCTCATTCCTATGCATTTTGCCCTGGTGTGCAGAACTCATGCAAGGCTTCCCCCACTGTTCTTTTCCATTTTGCATGGGAATAAGAAGGAAGGAGCTCTGGAGGGGGAAAGGAAGGTTCATGTGAGGCTTCCTTCACCCCCATTCCCTTCGATTTTGCATGGGAGTGGGAAGGAGGGAGCCTTAAAAGGGAATGGGAAGGTGAGCAGGGGGGAGTTAGTCATGGTTTTTCCACTGTTGCAAGGATTCTGCACCCCAAACCATCGCAAAAGTGGAGAGGCCACAATAATTCAGCTGTGGGGAGTGGGGGGAAGTAGAACCTTGCCTTTCCCAGTAGACTCAGGGAAAAAGAAACTCCTACAGTCTCTGCAACTTGTGCGGTGTCATTAATAACTTTTGCCATCTTGACCACAGTCCTATGTTGCTCGCTTGATGTTGTCCTGCTTTTTATCTGTGAATGATTGGAAGGTATGAGCTTCTTCATATAAAGGAAACACTCCCCTAACAGTGAGAAGGAAAGCTTATGCCATGCAGCTGAAGAGACATCACTACATGATTTCAGAGAATGAGGCATGGCGATGCCTGGGTCCTTTCTTTGCATTGAGTGGCACCACTTTTCTGCAAAAAAAAAAGGGGGGAGGAGAAAGGCTATGAGTCAGCACAGCTGTGGAGAGACCATGAACGAAGGGGCAGTTCAGAAAAACAAGGTCAGCTGACACAGGCAAGATAAACACACCCGCACATGCATACACGTATGCCTCCCTGTGACACTCCAGTCCATCCCAACCCCGTTTGTTTCTTTGCTTTTGCTACAGGTGCTGGTTCTTTAGCCTTCAATTTGAGGTGTCACGGAGAGAATGCATGGGTCAGGAAACTCTGTGGCCTCTTTAAGCAAATGTTTAAAAAGGCTAGTTCAAAGAACAAACAACTTGATCCACAGGAAAAGTCACAGAGCAGATAAGGCCAGGTACTTCAATTTCAGTGATAGGGGCAGGTCTTAAAGCACACTTTACTTTCCATAGATGGGACCCATTGATGTGTAGGCCATTCTCATCACATAGTTTAAGGGATAAGAGTAACTTCTGCACACTTGGCATAGTCTACAGAAAGTTAAGTGCCCTTTGAAGGCTCATTAATATCAATAAGACTGAAGACCATGATTAATTGTTTACATCCTCTAGCCTGCAGTCCTGTTTTTCTGGAGATTACTCTGTGTGCTTCCATTTCAATGCTTCATTCAGATTGGAAGACACACCTGTAAGCTACAATCCTTCTGGTGCACAATGCTGGTGTAACTGCACTAGCATAAGCAACATGAATCCAGTGGGCCACATGTGACCCACTAACCCTTTCTTTGCAGCCCTCTGCCTGCCTCACTGCTACTGCCCAGCTGGCAAAACAAAACACAAATTCGTTAAAAACCAGGCACCTAGGGTGCATGTACCCTGTTGTAAAGCAGAATCATGCTCCCAGGAGTGATTATGTTTTAAAACAAGGTGCATGTTAGCGGCATGTTTTGTTTTCAGATAAAATTGTACTTGATTGCACCATTGGTGCTTTGATGGTAAATTCCTGTATGGCCTTTGTGGTCTCTTCCAACTCTACAATTCTCTGATTGCTGGCATGACAGCAGGGTGTGATTCTCAGTGGGATACACAGAGGTGTATCTAGGGTTAGGCAAGTAGGGCACATGCCCCAGGTGCCAATTCCAGAGGGGTACAAAAAGGTTGTGCATCAAGGGGTTGGTGATGGGCAGGGTAGGGGTAAGAAGGTAGGGGCACAACTTTCACACTTACCCTAGATGCTGTTTACGCAAGATACACCACTGGTTTGGCAGGACGAATTTCATTGTGAATGTTGACAATCCTTACTCTATGTATACCACAATGGTTGTTCTCTTCAGTTAAAAATAAATGGGGAGAACACAGGGAACACAGGGAAACTCCTTCATCAGTAAGGTATTGTTTGTTTGCTTATGCATGGGTGGGATGGAGAATGACAAATGTTTAAGACTAGAGTATCAACATGAGATGGAGTTAAGCATGCTTTTCCTAAGCACAAATGAATGGGGATAAAGTTCAGATAAATGAACTTTGATGATTTAGGCCTTGCATACATCACTGTTGTCTGGCATCCTTTTAAAAACAGAAAAGCCTTGACATTTTAACTGGAATAAGCTCTCCTTCCAGTATGGTGCTCACTTAGAGAGCTAATAGGGATTATACAGGACTTTCTCAAACTAATCTGTCTGATGGCTGGCAAAGAAAAAACATCCCCAAACCCACAATCCAACTACGAGATACCTTCAGCCTTCTTCACCCCGTTGCTTTCCACATCAACTCAGCCAGTACTGGGTACATTTGCTGGGGATGATAGGATAGACATCTGGACAACACTGGCTGGAGAAGTCTAGTTCTCTAGTTCCTGGGAAGGCCTTAAAAAAAAAGATGAAGTCTGTAAGAACTCAGGCAAAAATTATTTTGATGGAAATATTTCCCCAACAGCAATTCTTCAGCATTGACCGAACGTATTACTAAACCTATATGAATATGTATTTTTTTTCCACAGCATGTTGGAAAAACTGCTCAGGATATGCCCATTGGCATTCTTCATTCCTCTTTCTTGCAAAGCCCCAGCAGTTTAGAATCAGCCCTTACCCGAATTAAGTCTCTTTGGAAATAGTCCTCTAATTTCGTCCTTAATAAGCATTGCTCAGTGATCTTATGGACACCGTTTTGCCTGTGCTGGTAAGAAAGCAAGGCAGCCATTTCATTTCATGGAACGGTGTCTGAAATGCAGGGAACTGGGCCAGCTTGGTGGTGAGCTCAGGTATTTACGTTTTGGGTGGGGAGAGCTTTCATTTCAATGGGTCATTTTAAAGCTCTTCCTCCTGGCTCATTTGCACAGTGTATAAACAGGCGTGTTTTGGGCTCCGCTGGGAGCAGCTGACTTCACCACTTAGCCAGCTGCGGGGAAAGGTGTCTCTATGGCAGCTGACAGTGTTGAAAGAACAGAGAGAGGAAAGACACATGGTCACATTGTTGTTGTGGAAGCAGAGAGAACCACTGCGCTCATTTCTAACATTGACCCCAGAGAGTGTTTTATATCCTGTCAAAATGCTTGTCCTTGTAACAGGAAGGATATATGTATGGAAACACACACACACACACACACCCTGCATAGTGCAACACATCTCTATGGACTGAAATAAACATGCACCTTTTTTCAGGGCAGCTGTGTGTGAAAAAAAACAGACCCAGGGTCAAACTACGAACTGCATTAAACCAGAGCATGGAAAAGTTACTTTTTGGATGACGACTCCAGGATACTCCAGGCAGCATGATCAGAGGCCATGACTTACTTTCCAACATTTCACATAAGGCCAAGCAACATCAGAGTGCGGTCAAGATAGCAGAAGTTTATAATGAGCAAGGACACACCAGCTAGAAGAAGCTGTACCAGTTTGCTTTTCCCTGAACATACTGGGAAGGGCAAGATTTTGCTCCCTCCTCTCCTCTTCGTCTTGCTGAGTGAACTGAGTGCAAACTCCTTTTGCCGTTTGAATTCAGTTTGCAGCAACTGAAGCAACCTAAGGACAAATGGGGAAAGGAGGAGGAGCAGAGAGAAACGAAGCATTTTAAAAGAGTTGAAAAAGTGGGACAACAGAGGATTAATTGAAACAGAGGAATAATTGGAATTAATTGGAACTGTCAAGTTCTGGAGGATATGCTATGATGGCTGGGACTGCTGCACTGTGTTGTGTTATAAACTGTGTTCTGAAAAGCTTACTTTTCATAATTTGAGTAAGAAGGAAGCATTCTGCTCCATATCCCATTTTGTCTTAGGAAGATCTGTAGCAGGACCTGACAAAATAGAGTCTTATAAAGCCTTGCTCAGAAAAATTTGGAGAATCCCAGTGGCTGGGGGATTCTGGAAGTTTTGATCCAAAAAACTTAATGTTTCCAAGCTCTGCATTTAAATCATTTGCAGACTTGCTTTTCTCTGTATTTTTTTAAGCAGCCAAGGTCAAGAGAGAGTATGGTGTGTAGTGCCCCCCATGCCACATCCCTGACAAATGAATCCCTCACCCAGCAGTTGCTATTCTTTTTGGCTCCGGTCTGAGGGGGAACAGAACAGGGTTTGAAGTCTGGAAATGTCAGGTCCATGAGGAGTCTTAATACATTAATGTAAAGTACTGGAAGATGGATTAAATCTAGCACTTGTAAGAACATGTGGTATTAGGGGTGCCTGTTAGGGGGATTATTTGTTGGAAGATTTATAAGCAGACAAGTGGACAATAGCTTAGGAAATGTGGTTTATTATCTTAATTCCTAGTTTTAAAGCAGCTGTTGTGATATGAGGTGAAGCCCTTGGACAACATATTTTAATAGCTTTAACCTTCCTGAGGAGGTTCCATGAAAACAAGATTGCACATTGCCAAGTTCAATTGCAGAGGAAAAGACTAGGAAAGATTCCGCTAAATAAACAGATATTCTCTTGACCAGCAAGGTCTCTCCTCTTTAGAGGAATGTTGAATGGTGGAGATTTATTATTAATAATAACAACAGTTCTATGTGCTAATGGAGGAGAAAGTTTTCTTCTTTCTTTTTGATGAAGCCTACAATTTTTTTCCCTTCAGCAGCTATAATTATATAATATCATGATAATGCAACCTGATGCCCTCCAAATTACCTGTAATCTGCCTGCTATGCCGTGCTGTGTGGAGACAATGGGACTTGCAGTGCAACATGTCATTCAGGAAGGCTGGTTTAGACGGAGTGAGACATTTCTGAAAGCTTGTGCGTTTGATGTTGAAGCAGGCTGTTGCTCCCCAGAAAAGTTCGAAGCACAATTAGCCAAGTGTGCTAAGAGCTCCCTGGCTCAAGGCGGCTGCTTTTTTTCCTTGGCTCATAACAAATCATGGTGGCTGCTTCCAGGCAGTGGACCTCTCTGCCATGGAAAACTAGACAGGCTGCCTCCTTCCTTTCCCTCTGCCAGCTGGTAGATTGTTGTATTTGAACAAGCATTTGGTGACTATGGCCGTTTCCACACTAAACTGTTACAGTGCTATTATTCCACTTTCAACATCCTATGGAATCCTGCGGTTTGCAGTTTAGGGAGCCCCCCCCCAAACTGCCAACCCCAGGATTCCAGAGGATGTTGAAAGTGGAATAATAGCTCTGGAACAGTCTAGTGTGGAAATGGCCTACGTAGTGCCTGTGCTAAGTGGCACCCTAAGAGTGGGCAGGGTGGTGCTCTACCCCAGTGCAGAAAAATAAGGGGCTAGGATGGTAGCTCCTCACTGTCCTCTCCCTCACAAAGACACAAGAATAGGGAAGAAGGAGTTGGCAGTGAAGAACATAAGCTGGCTAGGCGACACTCACTACCTCTTGAAGTCAAGCTTATCCCCTCCCCTCCCTCTCCGCTCTCCTTGGAATTTCCTTGGGTAATGCAGAAAAGGAGGGAGGAGATGTGAGTAGAGCAAAGGCAGGTGCCACTTCCTTTTGAAAATGAAATTTTCCTTGTCCTTAAAGAGGTAACCCTGCTAGTCTATTGCCCTAGACTGGCGGTTCTCAACCTGTGGGTCGCGACCCCTTTGGGGGTCGAACGACCCTTTCACAGGGGTCACCTAAGACCATGGGAAAATACGTATTTCTGATGGTCTTAGGCTCCAGTCCCTCCTCGGCGGTGGTGCGCAAGCCTGGGAGCTGTAGGCTGCGCTGGGAGAGGAAGGGGCGGGGTGGTCGCGTGACCAGGAAGCCAGGTGCAGGACGAAGGAGCAGTGAAGAGAGTGCCTCATGCGAGAACCTTCTTGCGTGAACGGCACCCCCCATCTCTGCGATAAGGTAACGTGTGGAAAAGACCCAGGAGTGCTGGTGAGCAAGCGCGAGCCACACGCTCGCATCCTCCTGCCCCCTGTTCAGAAGGGACTGAAATCGCTCCCCTTCTCTGCTACTGGGAGAACCTCCTGTCTGACGGGGCAGCTTGGGGGGGTAGCAGCACGGGGGGGTGGGTCCCCTCCTCGCCATGGCCCCTGCCCCACTCGCCATGGAGGGGGGTGCTGCGGAAGAGCCAGGGAGCCACAAGGTGGCGTTTTTCTGGGGGGGCAAGCTGTGCCTGGCGCAAAAGACAAAGGCGCTGGGATTCCTCCCCCCAGGCACGGTCAACACTCTGGAAACTTTTCCCACACTGCCCCCCCCAGCGGAAACGAGAGCGAAGCAGAAACAGAGCCCGGGGGGGTTCTCGGAGTTTTTCCCAGGGGAGACGCGCTCTTTCCCTCCTTGCCCGCCTCCCCCTTGTTCCTGGCCGGCGAGGCGGCCTTTGGCGGGGGGGAGGCATTGTAAATAATAAATAAATAATTTTATGGTTGGGGGTCACCACAACATGAGGAACTGTATTAAAGGGTCGTGGCATTAGGAAGGTTGAGAACCACTGACAAACAAAGAAAAAAATAAAATAATAAAAAAAGGGTGGGGAACAAAAAAAAAGACTCTAGCAGCCCCTTTAAAACTCATCTAATATATACAAGTCACAGTTTGTTTGTCTGTGTCAGGTGAAGATCTCATATGATTGGCTGTGCCAGGCAAAGATCTCATGTGATTGGCTGCCTAAGAAGATTCTATGGAATCCTGGGGTTTGCAGTTTAGGGAGAGGCCTTTAGAATTCTCAGCCAGAGAATAGGCCAGTTGCTATGGAGATAAGGCCTAGCAGCACGGAGGAGGGCAGTGTATTCCCTCAGGAAACCACCCTCTGTATGTTAATAACTTTGAATAGAGATTGGATTGGGGAATATGGGGAAAAGTTACAGGTACTAGACAAGACAGTTTGGGGACTTAGAGACACAGAATCTCAAATCTTTCTAACAAGTATTACCCATGAGAAAATAAAATCTCAGGCAATGCCAGGTTTATACACTAGTTGGTTTATAATTTAGCATGAGGTATTGTGGGTATCAGTCCACTTCCTCAGTCATTGCATCTGAGGAACTGGATTGGTATCCACAAAAACTCATGCTTAAATATAAATCAGTTAGTCTTAAAGGGACTGTAGATTCCTCTTCCCTCCTTCCCCTCCCTTCCCCCCCACTTTTCATTCATCTTCAAATGTGAATTATCATTTTCCTTCTTCAGCGCCTTTTCTTCTCTGCAGAATGGTGAGTCCAGTGGAGATTTAAAGGGAGGGGAGTGTTATCCAAGGCTCCTAATCTAAGTTTCCCGTATGACTGGACTGGCCAGATTGGATCCAAATTCTAAGCACTGTACCCAGTACTTCTTAGAACCATTATGTGGACTGGATTCTAAGTGTTCATTTTCTTAAAGGTAAGTCTCTAGGCCATCTGGAAGCACAGATGGAGTGGGAGTAGAGATACCTATGCTCACTTGATTCGCCAGCCACACAAGATTGGGTGGAAGAGATGCCACGAACCATACAAATTCCACAAAAACTGCCTTTGTGTACTAATTCCAGGCAAAACATCCAGGAAACGGCAGAGATGCCAACTTTTCAAGAAGCCAAGGACACCAAATTCAGCAGATGCACAAGATTAGAAGAGAGGGATGCCACAAGTTACGGAAATTGCTCAGGAATCACTTTGTATTACCCAGTCTAAGCAAAATATGTGTTCCAGAAAATAGCCCACAACACCAACTTTTCAGATAGCCATGCTTACTAAATTCATGCATTGCAGAAGAATAAATGGGAGGGCTACAGCAAGCCAGAAGAATTCATAAGAATCATGGACAAATGCTGTGTTGTGGAATATGGCTCTAAATGCCAACTTTCTAGGAAACCATGTCTGGATGGGCACAAGGAGGGGGTTTCTTTGGAATTTTTGTAGTGCACCCATCTAAAGTTCTGTCTGTCTGTGAACTGGTAGGTATGATTTGTTATGTCCCTCCTATTTTTATAGAATACACATGCTGTGTATAAATTGAACTAAGGCAATAAAATGCAAAGTTCAAACATTTCAAATTGACTTCTTAATTGGAAGCAGAAAATGGAGAAACTTGATTCACTCTACCAAAACAAGATAAGAAGCAAATTGTGGTACAGATCATGACCTGTTAACAACAAAAATTAGAATAAAGCTAAAGAAGAACACTAAATCAGTCAGTGCAAGTTCTAGGATTTGAAGGGATGCTCCTGGAGGGTCCTCTTTGGGCAGAATTCCCTCCATGGGCCCTTCTCCCCATGGCTGGATTATCCATGGTACAAATGCACCGGGCACCTCTGTGATTCTGCACACACACATGCATGCAGACTTCTTGTATTGTTAAGAAAGAAATGCTTCTGAGGAGAGAGTGAAGAACGAGAACTCCCTCCCTGTTCACCTCAAGGTGAGGAGTTGTTATCAATCTTGGGAAGCTGCAAGAGACACTCCCCCTCCAGCAGCTAGGTTTGAGAACTGCCATGCTTGTTTACTACCATGCCAAGCACAATGATTCATTTCTCCAGAATGCTGTAGAAAATCAACATCAGCTCATAATTCAGAGCATTGCTGCTACCTGATATTGCTGCCAGGTCAATGTCACAGGGCCTATCAAGGCAGTGAGTGACCCAGCAGAGCAGAGCACTCAAAAATTAGTTTCTTGGACTCTGACTCCCAGAATCTGCCAGGTAGTATGGGGTGTGCTGACCTGTTGGTGAATTCTGGGAACTGTAGTCCAAAAAGGAAAGTTTCCAAGTTTGTCAGCAACTCCTTCACACCCAGTCATATAGGGATGGAGGGGGGAATGGGGGTGGTTCACCAGGGCTGGCAATGTTTTTGGGGTGTCCCAGCCTGTAGCCACGCCTCTGCATGCACTATGGCCACGCCCCCACATATTGTGGCCATGCCCCGACGTTGTAGCCCCTCTTCTGCCCCTCCCACACACTCCAAGCTCCACCACAGTTCACACCTGGAGCCCAGCCCTGAAAACAAGCATGAGCAGATGCAGTGTGAAGGAACCTTCCTTGTGCGTGCTGGATTCTCTTCCTTCAGCTGTTGGCAGCAGCTGGGCCTTTGGGGCCACCATTTGACATTAGGCAAGGTTTCCTTCCTTTTCCCCTAGCATGTTCCATGCCCAGTTATAATGGGCCACTTCCAAAGCAAGACTTCTGAGTAATACATTGATTACTACTTCTCTATCACTTGTAACCTCTTCTTTTGTCCTCTGTTTCTTCCTCTTTTCCCAGAAAAGGAACCTCTCAATACGCATGCCACACAAACTTTTTAATTTTTGTTGTTTGGTTGCTTTAAAAAAAAAGCAAGAGGTTGGAACCATAAACTATAAAAGATAACACAGAAACCTCATTTTTAGAAAAGGAATAAAATCAGATTCAAACTGACCGCTGAGGACAAGGATCTTTAAGCAGCTTCCCCCACCAAAAAACCCAAAACAAAAGACAACTGACGGACTAAAAGGACTTGGAGAATGAACAGGTTGTCATTGGCACCCAGAAAACCACAGAATAGGCCCTAGGTGAATCTTTCTGAGATGAGCACTTCACAACTGGAGTACCACTGCTGAAAAGACTCTGAAAATATATATTTCACTTAACACAATTGCCCAAGCTGATTCATTGTTTTATATTTTGTTTCCATATTTAACTGCATAATTCTATTAAAATTTCCATATTTTTGATCAAAAAGTGCTATGAACCAAATAATGCTATATATTACACTACTCTGGGAAGACTAGCTTTCCCAATGGCTAATTAGCCAGAACTTGGTCAAATAACTTTTTGGACTACATCTCTCAGATGTAGGCTCATGTCCATGCTGGTTGGGGGATTCTAGGAGCTGTAGTCCAAAATGTTACTTCCTCAAGCCTTGTTATTAGCCATGGTGACTGAATGTGGAACCTCAATATTTAGAAGCATATCTGAGTACCAGGTGTTGGGGACAAACTTTTGGAAAAAAGTTAATTCCAGGAAACACACAGAGGAAAAGAAGGGATTTGGCAGGCTTCTGTTGGAAACCGGATGCCAGACAAAATGAAAACTTGATTTAGCTCCAAAAGGATTCTTTTTTTGTGTGTGTGTTGGTTAGGTGACAAACAGATTTACAATCTCAAGTGGTCATCCCATTAATTTTTTGGGGTGGATGGGGGAGGAAGAAATGACAAAATGGTGGGATGAAGATAATGAGATTCTTTGCCTTCACTTCTTAAAATGGTTTCATGCATAATGTATCTCTGCTGAAGTATATGAGCAATATCCTAGTGGAAGCATCACATTTTAAGCTTGCATTGTGTCATTCCTTAGAGATGTCTAGGAGATATATTGATGACCATCTAGGGGCTCTTTGAGATTGGTCTTAAGAAATGTGCATTCTTGCAATAATAGCTCCCTGGCCTTTGCCAGTTGCTGTTGCCCTCTGTTTATTGGTTCCATTCTTTTCTGGCGAATCTTGGATTGCATTAGGAGTCTTCCAACTTTTTTTCCTTTAAACTGGGATGAGGTTTGTTGAAGTATTCCTATGGTTTGATGGGCCAATTTTCTCCTCTCTGAATTAAAGAATAGAGTTATAGTGGCAGGAGTTCTATCTCATTCATGCACTATAATTTTTTGTTAAAAGGAGGAGAAGAGAAGGAGACATATTCTTCCAATATGTCTTGGAATTAAAAAGAAACCTACTCAAGCATGGCAATAAAATGCTGCAGTTGGTGTCATGAATTGCCAAAAAAAAAACAAAAACCAATAGGACAGGGAAACAGAAACATCATTTGGGTTTTTTAAAAAACCCTGCAGCCTCCCATCTGAAAAAACTCTAATTCACTTAAATCTGGCACTCATTTTGGAGAGTTCTTTTCTTTTCCTGCCCAGTTTGTGATTTGACATCATAGGCCAGCTTTCCTTAAGCCAGTTCCTCCAGACTGCTGCTCTCATCATCTCTAGGCAGCATGGTCCCAAAGCAGAAGAGGTACTGGTATGTGTCCTACATTACAAAGGGCAGTCTTCATTTAATTGGTCCTTTATGATTTCTCTCTAATGTTGGGGTTTTAAGTATTGTTGGTTCTGATGAGGAAGAAGGGTGGGATGGAATAAAAAAAGAAAGAAAGAAAGAAAGAAAGAAAGAAAGAAAGAAGAATGCAGTAATAATTCTGTCCAAAGCAGGACCCTGCCACAGGTCCCAGTGGAGGTTACAATAGTTATGACTGAGGCCATTTCCGCATGAGAGGGGAGGAGTGGTTCCCTGCATGTCAAGAGTGGTGTTTTTATACTCCAATTCAGAAACTGTGCTGTCTGCACCTCCCCATTTACATCGTACTACTGCGGAGAATCGTGGTTGCTGCATCCGCAACAGTAAGTCCCTGGCCACTCTCATCCCTCACCCCACCCCGCCATTGCTGATTGGTCTGTTTCTTTTTTAAAAAACTCATACATTTTTAACACATTTCTGCGTTGCTACATTTGTGCATAGGTATGGCTGTTCGTTGATACGTGTTAAAAAACACGTCTTAATGGTTCATTACCAGATCCACTCTCTTCTGGAAGACAATAATGACATCAGCCTGTCCTTTGATGGGCAGAGAGAAATAGGGTTGGAAATGATGGAACGGACAGCCTGGGAACACCCATAGCCAACCACTTCTGTGATGTGAATTGATGCTACACTTCTGCATGAAGGCTAAAATTGAAGCAGAACCAGTTTGGGAGATTTACATCTCAGTTTTTATGGTTTTCACATACAGCAGTTTTGTATTGCAGTGAACCATTCTAGGAGCTGAAAATATGCAGAACCACAAGGAAAACTATGATGCTAAAACAGTTCAACGTGCAGACATGAGGGTGAGGATTCGACGCTACTACGATGTATCAACCTTGTGCGGAAATGGCCTTAGTGGAGGTTACAATAGTTATGACTGAGATAGAGCAGTGGTTCTTAACCTTGGGTCTGCGAACCCCTGAGGGGTTGCAATTTCCTCCTGGGGCCTTCATGAAGGCTTGAAAAAATGTTATGAGCTTTTACAGTTAAAATAGAATGAAAGAATGAAAGGAAGAAAAGGCAGGCAGGCGGACAGACAGATAGACAGACAGACAGAGGGACAGTCATAGATTGATCTTAAAGAGCAAGAGTCTTTTGTTGGTGACAGATGTCATCTGTACAAATTTTCATTGCATTATCTCAAATCGTTCAAAAGCTATGAAATTGTTTGATAGCAAAAGATGTATTCAGCACTTGCTACTTCTGCATATGGTAAGAACATGAAAGTGAATAACACTGAGAAAGCACATGACATTTCTTGCTACCACACATACAGCTGGAAGCTGTCTTGAATTAAGTCTTGGTGATGCGCGAGAACAAAAAATATTTAAAGGAAGTCCATGGTAAAGAAAAGGTTAAGAACCACTGAGATAGAGCAAAACCTTAGAATGAAGAAATGGTGAAGTGTGATCCTTGTATGAGTCTTGACCTAAGTATTCACTAAACTCTGCTTAAGGCATAGATGTTGTTTTCTAAAACAAAGTGACATATACTTGGCCTTAATTGGCTGGAATTTTTTATGAAATTATTATTATTTGTTACCAAATCCTTTTTATTAAATCTCCTCCCTTTCCTTGTTATTCATCCTTTGTTTCCATCCTTTTGCTAAGAAAATCTCATAGTAATCCAGACAGAGTAATCAACTCATCAGATGAGTAAGTAATCTGTTCTTTCTTTCCTTCTGTTTGGGGCACAGACTTCCTGGCACCAATCCAAAACTCTTCTGTTTTCATAGCATTCATCCGCTTTAAAATACAGCATTCTCTGTTTTTGCTATTCATTCCTAAACTGATCTCATCTGGGAGAAGGGAGGAATTCTTTGTACATGGGACTACTGTACAGTAGGAATGTAAATCTCCACATGTTTTGTTCTCTCATGCAGGAATAAATCAGTGTTTTGGGACTATTTGGCAAAACCTTCATTGGCACAAAAAATATTTTAATGTAGTGCATTTTGTGTAAAATATACAATTCGGGGCACAAAAAGAATCCCTTTGCACAGAAACAGCCAATGTTTTTGTGCAAATAAAACCTTTGCAAAAACTCCCAAAATCTTTACAGAAGTTATTATCTTTCTGATCTGACATCTCGGTGTTAAGACACTCTCCCTCTTCAGAGGTGAGAAAATGTGTTGGCATTCTGTTCATTGTTAGTGTATAGACATTAGTATTCTTTTGAGTTTCACAGACACAGAGAACAGGGTAGCTGCCTACACACTGGCAAGAAAGAGGAACTACATCACCAAAAGAGGACAAAAGAGAACGCGTATTTGCATAAAACCTCCGTATACTAATTCATGTGAATTGAGGGACAGTTGTAAATAACATAATTTAAATGGAAATATAATACATCTTACCATAGATAGGGAAAATTGTTGTTACCCTGCTTGCTGGGGGTCCCTTAGGGGGGTTCCCAATGCCTGTCAAAATTATCACTTGTGGGAAAAATTAGCTATGAGCACTGCTCTAGCAATGCAAAGAGGGCAGGGCAATTAAGAACCTTTTACCCAATGTTTACAGCGTCAGGCTCAGTCAGAAATCACACAAAAAGGTCCGATGAATGACTTTATTGAATAGTAACAGTTCGCACTAACGCAAACACACACACACCCATCCAAGGGCTAATAGAAATAAAGAGTGGAAATAAGATAGAGGGATTGTTGAGGGATTTGCAGCTTGGGTAATACTGCACCTCCTCCTGAAGTCCTGGTCCGGGAAGCAGCGATCGAACAGCAGCTCAATGAAGAGACGCTGAGGAGGGAGGGGGACCAGGCAGTTGGTGTGACCGGGAGGCATCATAATCCTTCTCCTTGCCTCACCTTTCTCTCCTGCCTAACTAGCCCCAAAACAGGGACTATTTGTAGGAAAAATTTATTTTGAAGGCAAATCTTTTCCTGGGGAGAACAAACAGGGACAGAAAAGAAAAACAAGTCCACACCTGGCATTTCTCGGAAGATAACAAAGTGTCATCTAAATAACAGGATCTTCTTCCGCTTTGAGGCTGTGGTGTGAGTTTCTGGAGATGGAGTTGGTAATGTTTTATTGCTTCCGGTGCCCAATTTTCTGGGAACATTTTTACTCCCTTCAAGTGGATTCCTTAAAGGTTGAGGAACTTTTGTCCACCATGGGTTATCACAACATGAGGTCTCCTGTTGCTACATGACTGGGGATTTTACTGGCCTGATCTGGTTTGTTCGATCATACGACTGTTATTGCCTACGTGCACCTCTCTGGTGGGTTAGATTAATTTCATATCAAAGTTGTAGACCTCAGGACAGGGTTTACCAGGGGGCAACATTGTGACTAGGTGGGCCTGTGGCTGCTGAGTTTGTTGTCCAGACTCCCAAGCATTCTGCTCATCCTTCTTGGGGTTTTTCACCTTTAAATTGGGCTTCATCAGGAGAGCCTTTCAAATGGAGGATCATAATGTCTATGATAGGGTGCAGGGGCCAGAATCATACAGGCGTATCTTATACATGTAGTGATACTTTTTTATTTCCATTGTGCAACACACATATTCAGCTCATGACTGCGTAAGCAAAAATAAAGCCAGCTATTTCACTTGAACCTAAATCTTCTTGTTAATACCAGCTAGAGTAGAGCTATTGAATCAATTTGATTTACCCGCATGTTGATTTGCTATTCAATGACTGTGTTCTAGTTGGGACAAATGAACAGGATTCCAGCCAAGCACATTCTTGGATGGTGTGTAACGATTTCTCAGTGCCTTCAGTGTATTCACTGGGATCGCAGAAACAGCTACTGTGCATTCCCCATAGCACAACAGTGTAGTAAGCAAGCATATTGTCAAATGTACAACCAGTTGCACAATGTCAGCGTTGTGTAAGTATGTGGTGGGGAACTTGTGGCTTTCCAGATGTTGTTGAGCATTCTGTTCTGGCTAGGAGTGAAAGGAGATGCGATCCAACCACATCTGGAGGGCCTAGGGATGCCCATACCTCTCCAAAACAGAAATAAGGGATGGAAAGATACTTTTGGACCACAGCCCCCCAGCACATCTGGAGTATTTAGGGAGTTATAGTCCAAAAAAGTGTATTTTCCAAGCATTGGGAGAAATCTGTTACTCTGTAGTGTTCATCCATCTCACTGAGAGGAGCTCTTCCCACAGTCTAGGCCTGATCAGTTCATGCTTCCAGTGACTTATGTGACTGTTGATTAAAGTTATATAAGAGGGAATTAAGGCTGTGAGGACTAGTTACAGCTGATTTAGAACATCCTGTGCAGAGCAGCATGCCACATTACACTCTCTCTATATATTAAAAATTAGGCTGCACTAAGGTTGGTTCCCCCTTCTTTGCGGTTAAGACAGTAATGTTAAATCGGCCCTTGGTGCAGATTTGTAAACAAGCCAGATCCTTTTTCTGCAGCAGAAGATAGCACTTTGTTGGTGTCACTCACAGATGTAAAATTCTCCCCTTTTTTTCAGCCAGCATGATCACTTGACAGTTAATTTGTTTCCTGTTCTATCTGCTTCCCACTTCCTTGAGCAGTGATGAGTTCTTGAGGTAGGCGACATAACCTTGCTTTGTTTCCTGTCAATGAGAGAGCACTCGCTGGTGGTTTTGCAAAGCTGTCTTGATTTACAAATATAGATGCAGAGCTTAAAAGGGAGCAAGCAGCACATGCTCTTACAAGGGATGCTTCTATGCCACATCAAATCCCAAAGAAGTCTTCAGTCCATAACCAAATCATCATTCTCACTCTATGCCTCTTTTTCCCTTCCAAATTTCAGACTGGTTCTGACACACACATGTATGTGATACTTGTGCATGTATATGCATACATGCATGTATGTGCACACACACATATCCAGACTGACATCCACAGCCTTTTTCACCACTTTGAAAAACCAATGGGGAGCTAGTATATGAAGTTAGTTAGCTAGCTAATTAACTACACACACTTGCTGAGATCCTACATCAAGTAGTCATAGGGTAATGCTCCGTCCATGCAATTCTGTGTCCCATTTCCACACTACACTGTTATAGTGCCATTATTCCACTTTCAACATCCTGTGGAATTCTGGGCTTTGTAGTTTACTGAGGCCAAAGAGCTCTCTGGCTGTGAATTCTAAATGCCTCTTTCTCAACTACAAACCCCAGGATTCCATTGGATGTTGAAAGTGGAATAATAGCACTATAACAGTGTAGTGTGGAAATCGCCTACTTCCATCCTGGCAGCTGTCAGATTTGAGAAGGAACCTTGATGCAGCTGCTTATCAGTGAAGAGGGAAGAGAGTAAGAAACCATTCAGATGATGAATTCAGATGAAAGCAGCTAGTCTCAGCTCTTAGGGGGGAAGAAACAAAGGTGCACCCTCATTTTCCTTCCCCTGGGAGCTCAGAGCAGCTACATTTTTATTATCTGAATTGCTTCCCCTGTGTCTCCTCTCCCCTCCCCACCATTAAACAGCAGCAGTTCTTCCTGAAGCTTAATGGCTTCTGTGAGGGAGATTTTAGAAGGGGTGCAAACGGCTACAAAATACTCTTCTGCACCCCTTCAAGAAAGAGACATATGTATGCCACTAACTGCTCACTTTCTCTGACCTCTAGAGTTGTCAGCTTCTGTGTCTCTGTGGGAAACAAAGTGAAATCCCCAAATATCACCATTGACCATGCTGGCACCAGCTGTTGGGAATTTCAGTCCAACAACTTTTTGAGGGCTACAAAATTCCACCTGTGGCCTAACACCTGATTGAAATAAAGAATACATTGCAGGTGGTGTTTGCTCTGAATGTTTTCTGCAGTACAGGGAAAAGCATTGTATTAGAAACATTAACATGTCTTCTGCTAACCAGCAAGACCTTGAATACTATAAAAAGAGTCAATGGTCTTTCTGTGGTTGATGTCCTGCTCAAGTTATTTGTTGTAAACATGCAGGAGGATCCAGAGGCATATATTCTCTTCTCTCTTCCCCTCCCTTCTTCTGTTGCCAGGGAAGATCTGAAAAGGAGCTGTGATGATGTTCAAGTGAGTGTGGGAGCTCCACAGCTCCACACAGTCAAAGCCTTGGTCCCTGTTCTTATGAGCTGAGCTGAGTACGACACAGCAGATACAATGCCTCTTAAAACCTGTCAGAAGATGGTTGATAGCCTCAGCTGAGTACCAGCGCCCACATATAACAGTCCACAAGTAACATAATTACTTGTACGTGGTGCTCCTTTGCTCATAATGAAGAGGAATTTCACATTAACAGACCTGTGTGAACACAGGCCATTTCCACACTAGGCTGTTATAATGCTACAATTCCACTTTCAACATCCTATGGAATCCTAGGGCCCAAGGCCCCTCCCTAAACTGCAAACCCTAGGATTCCATAGGATGTTGAAAGTGGAATTGTAGCACTATAACAGCCTAGTGCGGAAATGGCCAGAGAGTACAATTAGTAACCTGTTTCCAGGTAGTTTTTCCACTTTGTTTCAAAGGTATTTCGACATGCACTTTTAGTTCTATTATGCCATTCTCATATCTGTGGGTCTGTCACCAAAATAAATTTCATCCAGTCATTACATTATCAAGCTTTCAGAAACTTTTTTTTTTAAAGAAATAAGAAGTACAGGCTTCCACCACTTATCTGAGAGGTGAGTGACCAGAGCACTGACAGAAAGCAGAAATGGTCAAAAAGCAGAACCCATCTACTGTAGGGAACATGAAGGGCTTGCAGAGGCTAGCTTGGGACAAACCATGCACACACTGCTTGTAAAGTGTCTCAGCTGGCTTGGTGCCTCCCCCCCCCCCAGCTGATGTTGCAAATAGTGCATGCCTGGTCCCAAGCAAGCCTCCATAGACAAGAAGAACTGACAGAAGCCTGCTGTTTCAGTGGTTGCAATACAGACAAGTTCCATTAACTCAACCAGGGGAGCCGCTCTTTCTGTAGGCAAGTCTTGGGACACCCCCCCCCGTTTGCGTGCAGGCATTCCCAAGAAAGCCTCCATAGGCAAGAAGGCCAACAAAAGAGCAGACCCCATCGTGAATTAATGGAACTTGTCCTTAATTTGAAAGCATCACAAGAACAAGTTATCAGATAACAGGGCACTGACAGACAGGGCCTGCTGTAACTAAAAGTAATGAGCTTTGCAGTGAACACAAGAATTTACTTTTTAAACATCAAGCAGTGACAGAAACTAACTTCTTAAACACTGCCATAGGCAGCAGGAATTGATTATTTTAGAAAAAGTAATATTCTAAATGCTGGTAAGTACGCATTATGGAATACTTAATCCTGCAGAAGCATTGTGTTCCTATTCAGATCCGTAAGGAGCACTAGTTCAAAACTGCTGCCTGGGTTGAAATGTAAGTGGAACTTTACTGGACTTCAATGGCAGCTACATAAACCATATTTCCTTAAGGGACATTTACACCAAAAATGGACCAAATTCCAAGCTGTTGATTATGTGATTAACGCAAGTGCTGCACATTGATTAACAGCAGAATCCTAAACAGATTAGCACAGAGGCAAGGCTCTCTAAGAGCAATAGAAATTATTTCCTAGCTTGCCCCTATATTATTACTTACTTTTAACAAAAATGTTTTAAATAATACCATACCAACCCAGTTAAGAATACAAAATTTAAAATGACTCTCTAGTGATGTGCTCTTTGATAAGCACACCAGCCTTCTGGGTTGGTGGGCTTTCCATTCCCTTCCAGGGAAGAATGTCATTTGAATTTGCACATATAGATCAGTCCCCTACAAAAAAAAAGAAAAGAAATACTATTTCATATTAACCAAATGTCCTGATTTGGCAGTCCTGATTAATCCTCATCCCACTTTTTCAGCAGCTTTTAAATTGTCCCAGTTTCTCTCTCCTCCCATTTCCCCCCTTCATCCTCAGCTCATTTCAGCTGGGGCAAACTGAGTTCAAATTAGTTTCTACTCAGTTAAGTCAGCTGGAGGTACAGGAGAGGAGGGATGGTCGGTTAAAGCCAAAGCAAACTGCTGCAGCCTCTCCTAGTTTGTGTGGTTTCCCTCATTACTTTTGCCATCTTGACCACATTCTGATATTGCTTTGCCACAGGTGTCCCCATTTTCATCTGTGAAATGTTGGAGGGTATGGGCACCCTCTTAGGGGCAGAGGGCTCAAGTGTGATCAGAAATGACTTGAATTCACTCTCAAATGTGGTGAAACAGTGATACGTGGCCAAAATGGCCTCCAGTATTTTTTTTAATCTGTGAAATGTTGGCGGGCATGCTAATCAGAAGAGGAGAATCTTAAATATACTTCATTTCTCCTGCATGTGTTGCAGGGCATGGAAGGAAGCTGCTAATATTAAGCATATAGAACAAAGAATATAAAATCAGTTGCATAGGGATGTGGGGACAGAGGAGGCGATTCGCCCAGGGTGGCAAAGTTTTTGGGATGTCCCAGCCTGTAGCCATGCCCCAGTGCACTCTGACCACCCCCCCATCCCCTGGCCACACCCCCAAGCACTGCAGCCATGCCCCCCACACAGTGGCCACACCCCTCAAGCTGTAGCCTTGCCCCCTCCCGCCCCCCCCACTCCAATCTCCGCCACTGTATAAAATGGACAGCTAGAGAAGGTACCACTAATATGTATATTTTTTACTTGTAAGCCATCCTAAGAACTTTTAAATATAGGACAGGGTGGCAATTAGTCTATCTATCTTTTAAGTTTAAGATATTATCTTATCTTTTATCTATTTACTTTAACATGGCTAAGCTGTACTTTTGTTTCTTTTCAGGTGTGTATGTTTGTGTGTATGAAATGAATTATTCCAATTAATAATAATAATAATAATTTATTTGTATCCCGCCTCTCCATATGGATCGAGGCGGTGAACAACTTACAAATAGCATGTATTTCGAAACATTTCTATACATGCCCCCAACAAGCTGGGTGCTCATTTTACCGACCTGCGAAAGGATGGAAGGCTGAGTCAACCTTGGAGCCCGGCAGGATCGAACTCACAACCTTGTGGCTTGCAGTACTTGGCGTTTAACCACTGCGCCACCAGGGCTCCATTGTACCAATATTTTGGAAAACAATATTTTTCAGTTAGCCATTTCAGTATTTAGATGGAGATATTTCACATTACTTAGATTAGAATTTGGTCCTACAAAGGTACAGCTTGAATCTAGTTTCTTTCTCTTCTCTTCTTATTTTTGTAATCAGAAGGGGAAAACGGAATAATTTTCCATTGCCAAGATTATCAGTTGCAAAAGCTAACATTTTACTCCTGAGTTTTTCAACACTTGTGGGGAAGAAAGTTGGAATCTGAATCAAAGATTTGGGCATGAGCCAACAGTCTGCACTGAATGATTGCATTTTGGCAACAGATGTGGATTGTTGGTTGCACTGAAAAGTAGCAGATGCAAAATTCAGCTCAAGATGGGTGATACCCTTAAGAATTTCCAATCACTTCTCCAGCACCAGTGGAGGAGGCGGTTATCAGTTTCTGACCAAGGAACAACATAACATGGTTTTGGCTTGAACAGCAATGGGAATGAGTTTGCAATGCAGTGGATTTCTCTTTTTAAATGCTGAATTGTTAAATTCACTAGTGAGGAAGTTTGCAAGAGGGAATTGAAAGTGGAGATGTCTTGCAGATGTTGTATTGGAGGCAACATACAACTGCGTGTCTTATCTTTCACAATGTTCGTTCAAGAGACTGTATTTTAAAATCTGCAGCCGTCTTCAGTGTACGTGTGTCTGTCTGTGTCACCCCCCCCCCATAATGCTGGGGAGTGCTTTGCTATGCTCATGTAGAATCATCATGTTTTGAATGTGAAGTGAAAGATGATTTCCTCTTGACCTACTTCCTAAGCAGAGCTCAGTCACTTCTCTTCTTTTGGGAAGGTAAAACAAAACCAAAGAAAAATTTCCCAGGCTCTCATGTGTTGCTTGGTACCAACCACAGCACCAATCACTTACTCATGATAGGCAGTTTCCTTAATGATTTCCTTTCATCTTCTAGAAACACCCAAGGTGACTCATCATCAGACTGGATGTCTGACTTTTGGATCCAATCTAGATGAGCAGTTATTAAATCCATTTTCCTAAAAAAACTTCATTCATGTATGTTTAAAATAGGAGGGAAGTGGGAAGAGGAGTAAGAACTGTATGCAGGGACACCAAGCAAAACAGGACTGCAGGTATAGTGAGATCTATTAGTAGTTGCAGGACCTGGAAAAGTTTCTTTTGGGTACTACAGTTCCTACATGCTTCAGCCAGTGTGGTCACTGAAGTACTGTTTCTAAGTTTTGCTTAGATCTTACAGCAAATCAACAAGAGTTACTGATCCCCAGTTGTCTAAAAAGAACAACAGTGACTTCCACTTTGGGCTTAGTTTGCTGAAAAAAATTATGGGGAGAAAACCAAAAATTGATTTTTGTGTGAAGGGACTTGTGAACTTTGTTTTAGTACTGATCACAAATTCTGCAATTTGTCATGCAGATCTGCCAGACTGAGCTGTTATTCTGTGCTCAGCTTCTGTTGGTGGGTTTTAGGGACCCAGTTTTTTGGTTTTTTTTAAAGGAAAATTGTTCTTGCAAGCCTAAAGTCTGCCCATCCTGGCTAATGGGACCTGTGACAGATGTGATGTGAAGGGATCTGCCATTGTTCTGTATAAGGACAATGGCAGACTGTGGGAAGAGGGTCTGGTGAGGACTGTGGCAGGAAAGGTAGCCAAGGCACTTGGGCAGGAGGAGGGCTTCCCTACTCTTTTGGGCAACCGTGGATACAAGAGAAGGCCAAGACTAAACCCTCCCTCTCCATTGTCTACCCGAAGTATTTTGTCTCATACGAACTGGCTTCTGGTGAGAGAAGTAGCTTTTTTGGATTACAGCTCCTAGAATCCCCAGGCACTGGACTTGTAATTGAAAAAGTACTGGAACTTGTAGTCCAAAAGGTAACTTTTGTTAAATTCTGCTTTAGTATAGGAACTCACATTGGTATAGAGGAGGGGATTCAGCTCCTCAAAGTTCTAGCCGTTATGGTCAATAGCAAGAGAGTATGGGAGCTATGTTCCAAAATGACTAGAAGGCAGAATGTTCCCTGGTAGGGTTCCTAGATTTCAAGGCCCAGATCCTCTTCTCCAGTCCTTGGGGCAGGGTAAGGAATCCCAGGGTGAGAGTAATGCTTTGAAAAATGTATTAGTGTGTGTGTGTTTATGTATTTCCTCATTTGTTAAGGCTTGGTGTTTGTGATTTCAATTGCATACTTTGTGCAACTGTGGTTGATGCTTAAGCTATGATGCTTAATGACATTACCAGATGCTGCCCTTGGAACCTTACTCTTGTCATATCACCAGAGCCAACCCACCTGTCATATCACAAACCGTTGTCCCACTGGCCTGTGCGGGCAGCCAGCCAAGGCTTACAGCTGTCTAATTAGAGTCTATTAACAGTAGTTGGCAAGCAAAGTTTGTCTTAGGCCCTTTCCGCACCGGCCTATTAAAACGGTGCAGAGCGACCTCCAACGGAGGTCTTCTGCACCATGGAGTGGACTGGGGTGGACTACTTTTCATAGTTCCGCATCTCAGTCCACTCCGGAGCGACCAGAACTGGTTGCACAGCGTGCTTTTTAAAAACCTCTTTTAAGAGGTTTTTAAAAAGCACGGAGTGTGTGACACCATGTCACTCTGTCACTACACTCCGGTGCAGATTTGCAGGCGTGCACTAGTGCGTGCCTGCAGATCTGCCAGGGGTGGGCTTTAGGCTGGCGAGCTTCTCCGGTTGGTGGAGAGCCTCCACCAACCGGAAGCCGCCATTTTGGATGCCGGAGCAGTGCGGAGCGACGAGCTTGTGCGGTTCCTTTCCCATGTGCGGAAAGGGCCTTAGTTTGCTAGCAAATTACTGGTCATCATTTTGCAGTCCAAGTTCACAGTAAACACAGAGAGACAGTCTGGGTGCAAAATCTGTAGACAAGGCGAAGGTCAAGGGTTCTAGCAGCATGAGCAAGGGCCCCAATGTAAGCTGGGCTGCTTCTACTGATAGGAGTGGTTGGCTGCAACAGCTTTCTCTCATTCTGGTCTTGCATTACATAGGCTCAGAGTCTTCCACAGCTCTTGGCCTAATTAATAAGTCCTTATTATATAAATGCTTCAAGACTCCTGGGCTCTCCTTTTTCCATCTACATTAGCTGCTGTAAGTATTGTCCCACTCATGTCTCTGGGGTGTGGCTGCTGGGAAGGGTCCTGTCTGGGTCCTGGGATAGGGACATGATACCCATGGTATCAGGTTTTGGCCTTGAAACTTCAGGGTCTGGGATAGTTCTGACTTGGCAACCATCTTCCCTCTCCTTCTTTAGGAGATAAAGGTCTGGATTGGTGAGGGAAAGACAGTTTACAGAAAAGAAATTCATAGGTGTGTGAGTTTTTATCACCTTTGTCCTGTAGTGCTCCTTTTGCTGTGAAAATAGGACTCCTTTCTTCTTGCTACATAATTCAGGCAAATCCATCTTTGTTCCTCAGGCATTAATGCAGCCTTCTCATGGATGTAAGCCAGGTCTTCAATTTATGAAGTTGTGCAATTCAAAACATCATGCTTCCTTTGTTGAAGGAAGGAAGAAGAGCCAAACTGACTTACTGTTAAGCCACATCATTCTGAACCATGCTCATAGGTTGCATTCCTATCTGATGAACAGTGCTAAGAACTTCTGGATGAGTTATGCAGGAACTGATGCCCTCTCCCTGCCTTCTTCTTGTGCATATTGTATTCAGGAATAACATTCCATACTAAGGGAATCATAATCTGTGAAGCCAGATGAAAATATTCTCTTCATCTACTCCAGAGAAGAAATTGCTCTCTCTTTATGGTATCTCCTGGAAATAGAACTCAGTTCATAGAAAAAACTGTTGATCAGTGGTAGAGAACATGTTTTGCCTATGAAAGATCTCTGGTTCAGTCCTTAGTATTACAAGTCAGTGAAGACTATTCCATGTTATCTGTACGGTGTTGCCCAAGTTATGCTTCTACAGAATTCCCCTCGCTTCCTCACTAAATGTTATGCTGTTACATTGAGGAGGGAGGTATGTGGAGATAACAGCACACCTTTTTCACTGTTTAGATCATACTCACCCCAGTGTGTGAATGAACTGCCTGGGTAGGATCGGGTGGGCTGCAAGGAAAGCAGGCTCTCTCTGCTGAGGTGGACAGGGGTCTGCCCTTCTCCACCCCACTTTGAAAGCCAGCACTATGTGAGCATTTATATACATAGGAGAATGGGTGTGTTGGGGAGGAAGAGAACATGATGGAATGCCTATGTGTGACAAGACCCTTAGGTGTGGTGGCACCCACTCTCATGTCACATACCTTCCAACTGTCCCAATTTGGCAGAGACAATCCTAATTAATTCTCTATCATCTCACTTTTTCAATTGCTTTTGAAATATCCCAGTTCTTCTCTCCTCCTTCCAGTTTCTCCCTTTGTCCTTGGCTTACTTCAGTTGCTGCAAGCTGAGTTTAAAATGTGAAAGTAGTTTGCTCTCAATTAACTCATTGGTGAGAGAAGAGAGGAGGTCTCAGAATCTTTTCCTTTCCTATAGGCTTAGGCAAAAGCAAACTGCTGCAGCCTCTCCTAACTTGTGTGTTTTTCTTCATTTAATAACTTTTGTCAGCTTGACCACACTCTGATGTTGCTTGGCCATAGGTGTCCGAGTTTTCCTCTGCAAGATGTTGGAAGGTGTGATGCCCTCTCCTCACTGCATGTGGCTCTTTAGGGCAAAAAATTAAGAGAAAGGCAGGATCTAAATCAAATCAATCAGTAATACAATGATGGGACCATTCCTAAAAGCACACATCAGGGTGCCAAATTCATCATTTGATAATAACCGCCTCTGGCAAGGTCCTCAGGGTGTCAATTTCTTTTTAGAGGTTAACACTGCTCTTCATTCATTAGTATCTGTATAGTCTACTCCTACTCATTCTTTGGTCTAAAGGAGTTATATTAAGTACTTTGAAATATAAATATAACTGTATATACATTGTTTCTGAATAATGCTGCCTCCCACAACTTTCCTGCTGCCTCCCACGACTTTCAAGTCCTAATAATAATGCAGGTTGCATCTGAATTACACAAATGCACTTCTGTGGTTTCTTGCTGAAGTAGGATATATTATCCTGCTAACATATGACCCCTTTTAGGCCTTATCACATCTAATCCATAAGGCACTGAAAATCTGCCAGTGCATTAGGCTCACAATAAAGGGCAGGCGATTAATGCACTTGGAAAGATTACGCCAGAAAAAATGAGAGCAAAGCATTTTAGATTTACTCCTCAGCACCACCTGCTGGCTAACCTGTGTGTTTGTTTAAAAAGCATGAGAAGAGAAGATGGAAAGAGAGCAGAGTAAGACAGAGTGAGATAGAAGGAAGGTTGTAGTAGGTGGTAAACATTTAACTTGTATTAAATGTATTCCATAAATTGATAGTAGATAGCATTAGACAATGCCATTTGATAATACAATATTATTTTATTAATAACCTTTGCTGGCATCCTGTTGGTGACTTACGATGGTGTAAGTCCAACTTAGAACTATTGTAACTTATTTTTTTGTTTGGTTGTTATGGAGGTCATAATTCTATTTTGACCATGCAACATTCAAAATCTCTCCAAACCCAACTTTTCAGTGTGGCAGCCCCCACCCCCCGACAGCCATTTCCACATCAGCGGAGAGTGTGGGTATCAGTAGAAATGCATCCAGCTATACTCCTTTAGTTGGACACACAGCAGCAATAAGGTCACGCTCAAGAATCTCCCAAGACCTCCTGTGAGGTCCCTGGGGATCCTGTCACAGTGCGCTCAACTAAAGGAAAATAGTTGGAAACATCACTGCTGATGTCCTTGATGAGGTGGCCACAAATGCAGTTAAATAGGGTCAGCTTGTATTTAATTTGCCAGTAAAGTCTGTGTTCTATTCAATCCAGTCCTGTCTTCCATTGGTTCTCTCTACCACGTGACTTTACTGCCATTTTGATTGCCCATAATTCTCTTAAGTGATGTGCTTGCAGGAGCATTGTGGGTAATTAAATTTTTCAGCTTTAAAAACTCAGTTTCTCCGGATCACTTGCAGGCCAAATAGTAATGTTCACCCTGGACATACTGGACTTATGAATTTTCCTCCTCCTCCTGCTGTTGCCGCTGTGTGCCTTCAAGTCATTTCTGACTTACGGCAACCCTAAGATGTACCTATCATGGGGTTTTCTGGGGCTGAGTGTGTGTGAGACACACCCAAGGTCACTTGGTAGATTTCCATGACTGAGCAGGGAATTGAACCCTGGTCTCCAGAGTTGTAGTTCAGTGCTCAAACCGGTACATGACACTGGCTCCTCCTGCAGAGCCTGCTTACTTAAGCATAGATGCATGAGAAGAAAGGCCTCTGTCTTCAGTGACCTGTGGCTCTCTTCTTGTTCCAGAAGGCCCAACAGAATTCAATATGTCAATAGATTTTTGAAAATACCTGAGGATTCCAAAAACATTTCAAGGCATTCTGAGATGTTTGCCTAAGAGAGCCCTTTGTATAATTTAAACTGGAAAAAAATAATTAATAGACGGCTACAATATTGCATGCTGGGCCATTTTAAGAATCACAAGTGGCCCCTAAGCAATTTACAGAGTTCTTTCCATGTAAGGAAGGGACCTAGAGCTCAAGTTAATGCCTTGTATATCTTAGCATTAACCAAATCATTAAAATGATATCCTGCCTTTATTCCAAAATGGGACTCAAAGTGGCTTACAATATAAGTTAAAACAAAATGGCTAAAACTATATGTAGTACAACCATTTTAAAAAGTGTTTGGTGGCCAGTCAACAATCTGATAAATTTACAGAGGTAATAGATAAAAGAGAGAAAGGACTAACTGAGTAAAAGAAAGAAGGAAGTGAAAGATAACGAGATGTAGAAAAGGATCTAAAACAGAGAAGATCCTTCTGAGTAAAATATACAGTAAAGATATAATAGTGATTGTATAAAAGGTATGATAGACATTACATATATCTTTTTATTATAGATTATATAAGATTTAAAATATATTGTTGGAATGAAAACAAGTAAATAGAATGTTAAGTATACAGATAATATATATGTTTTTATACAATCAGAAAAATGAATATGACAATTGAAATATGTATGTTAATGTTTGTTCTTTTTTTAATAAAAAGAAATAATAAAAAAAAAGTGTTAAACCATCAGTCCAATTAAAAACATTACTTTGAGACATTAATTTAAAACAAAACACGTTTACAAAACAAAACAAAAAAACAGTAACAAAACCCCCCAGCAACCTCCTTGCACTCCACTCCTTCTATCCCAACCCAGGCTGAACATCTGTTTAAATAGGAAGGTCTTTGTTGCATTATGTGGATGCATAATGGACTCCTTGCTCCACAAATTTCTCACAGCTCGTGTGTGTGTGTGTGAGAAATCAAACTGTTACAAACTTGTTGTTATGGCTAGCCAGTTCCATGGGAAACTTTTCCTCAGCGTTATCAGCTTGTCCGGAACTGGCACACAGCTGCGCCATCATATGTGTTTTTGCTACATGACATGTTATGGCTATGAACTTGTTATTCACGCTTGTTGTCGTGAGGTGAAGGTGCCTAAAGCATGTTTACTGCATATCATATAAACCCCATGCCTTGTGTAAAAGTCTCTCTGTTCTTTTCTCTTTGCACTCTGTTGCTGATCTGCCATGATGTTGGGCAGAATAGATTTTGCTTCTGTAACTTAGGCTGTTTTGAAATTCTTTTTTACTAATAAACGTAGTCAATCTGCTAGTATGACCTCAGCAGTGTCTTGTTACTTGCTACGTGAAGCAGGCATGAAGTCTAAAGCAAGCAGGAGTTTTTATTTCTTTTTATCAGCAGGAGTTTCTCGACTCCTGTTTTGCAACATGGTAGCAGAGGATGGTTTCGATCCATCGACCTTGTTCTGAGTCCTGCTTTAAGTTATGCCTGCTGAGGAGTGTTTTTGAATCAGTTTTTAGCTGGTTCTACCATGGCTCAACCAGTGCCTGGGGGTTTGCCCCTTGTGAAGCTCAACGGGTCAAACTACCTTGCATGGTCAGCGAGACTGGAAAAAGATCTGCAGGCCGAGGGTCTGTGGGGAGCGTTTACTGATCCTGTTTCATTGCAAGGTACAGCAGCTCAGATTGAGGCTGCAACTAGACGAGCGATGTCTATGCTCTTCCTGGCTGTGGAAGATGACCAGCTCACGCACATCAGGGACCTTAATACTCCACGTCAAGGATGGGTCAAACTACGAGATATACATCTCAGTGAATCTGGAGCAGCAAAGTATGCTTTGTCTCATAGACTTTACAATACCAAATGGACCCCAGGCACCTCGATGAGGGAGCATTTGACAGTTTTTTCAGAGCTGTTTTCATCACTCCGAGAGAGAGGCAAGGTTTTGCCTGAGAGTGACAGGGTATTCTGTATTTTGAATTCCCTTGATGCTTCCTGGGAACTAGTCGTTTCTTCACTCCAGTCCGTGCCAGAAAGGGATTTGACTGTCTTCATGGTTTCTGCCCGGCTGATGGAGGAAGAAGACAAGCGAGCCAGGAATGCGGCACCTCCCACACAGGCTTCAGCGGCAGAAGTCTGCTCCGGTAAGAAAAAATCTTCAGCTGCTGATCGCAGTGAGGAGGGGCTGGTGCATGCCCATGCTGTCCGGAGATGTTTTCGCTGTGGATCTGCTTCACACCTCAGGCGTGATTGCCCACTTCTGAAGCAAGGGGAGCAAAGTACCTGTAGAGCCGGTTTCCGAGGTTCCAGAAATAGAGGAAACAAGGCAGGTCGTGCCAGGGGACGGTTGCGTGTTGCTGTAGCTGTTTCTGAAGGTCCCCAAGATGCAGAAGTCCCAGACCCAGCCTGGCTCCTGGACAGCGGGTGTTCCCAGCATCTCGTCAATTCAAAAGACTTGTTCAGTGACTTAAATTCTGCCAGTGTTTCAAAGGTAATTTTGGCAGATGGGACAAATGCTGAGGTTTGTGGTGAAGGGATTGCCTATGTCCCAGCACTTGATATGTGTTTGAAAAATGTTTTGTATGTGCCCTCTCTTGATTTCTGTCTGTTATCTGTGGGGCAGCTGACAGAATCTGGGTTTAAGGTTGAGTTCTGTGGAAAACAGGGCAAAGTGCTCAAAGATGGGGAGGTGTGTGCTGTGGCTACACGGGAAGAAAGGCTGTTCTTCCTTGAAACAAAACATACTGTGTGTAATGTGTATGCTAATACTCCACAACACCATGAATGCATTCATCTCATGCATCGTCGCAGGGGGCATGCGAGTTTTCCAGTGTTAAAAAAGTTGGCAGGTTGCTGTAAAGGGTGTTCTTTGAAGTCTTGTAGTGTGTTCCTTGACTGTGCAATTTGCAAGCAAACCAAGTCCAAGCAGCTGCCAGCATCACGGGTTAGTTCCCGTGTGCCAACTGCTCCATTCCAGTTGGTTCATTGTGACATTGTAGGGCCCCTCAGTAAACAATCACTCGGAGGGGGTAGATATTTCTGTCTCTTCGTAGATGATTTTAGCAGGTACATTTTCTGCTATGTGTTGAAGCAAAAGTCTGATGTGTGTCAAGTCCTCAAGAATTGGTGTTCCCTGATTGAGAGGCAGTTTGGTTGCTCTCTTCAAAAGTTGCAAACTGATAGGGGAGCTGAATTCTTGTCAGAAAACATGCAACAGTGGTTCAAAAAGAAAGGGATCATTCACAGGACAACTGCCAGCTATTCTCCTCACCAAAATGGAGTGGCGGACCGCAATGCAGGAGTTTTACAAACTCTGATGCACAGTCTGCTAACTGATGCAGATCTGCCTCTGAGTTTTTGGGGTGAAGCAGTTCTGACTGCCTGTTACATACACAATAGGCTCTGGAGTAGTGTAATCAATGCAACCCCCTATGAGTATTTGTATAATAAACAGCCTTCCATTGCTCACATGAAGGTGTTTGGGAGTTTTGCCTGGGTGCACATTCCCAAAAGCCAAAGGAAAAAAGGAGAGCCAAAAGCCCAGCATCTGCGTTTTGTTGGTTATGAGAATTTTTGTAAAGGGTATCGCTTTCATGCTGGTGGTAATTCCTGTGTTGTGTCAAGAAATGCCTCCTTCGAGGAACACGCAAACTGGGCACGTGTTCAATCAGCGTCTGAAATCTTCTTCCTGTGTCTAGCCAGCCAGCAGCACAGCCAGCCCAACCCTCAGTCTCCGCTCCCAGGCCCTCGAGGGTTAAAACAGAGGAGAGAGACTTGCGAAGGGGGAGAGCTGTAAGCGATGTGGCTGAGTCTAGCACAGGGGAGGGAAAGCGAAAGTATTCAGTTAAAAGGTCACGTAGTGCTGAAGAGGGGGAAGGCACCTCACAGAGTCAACCCGTCCTCAGAAGATCAAAAAGAAAAACAAAAGGCATCCCCCCGCGTCGTTTCCCTGACGCTCAGGCAGTCCGTGTGTGTGCAGCTGTAGCTTCTGAACCGGTGAGTTTTGCTTCTCTTGAAAGATTGCCTGAGCAACAAGCTCAGCCCTGGTGGGATGCCATGCAAAGTGAGATGGATTCAATTGCTCAGCACAATGTGTATTCTCTGTGTAAATTACCCAAAGGTGTGAAACCAATTGACAGTAAATGGGTTTACAAGCTAAAGACCTCTGCTGATGGGCAAGTGAAACATAAAGCGCGTTTGGTCGCGCGTGGATTTTTACAAAGTGATGCCAGTTATGATGAAATCTACAGTCCCACAGCAAAACCGCAGTCTATTAGGTTGGTTTTTTCCCTGGCAGCTCAAATGAATGCTGTGCTGACACATTTTGATATCACTACTGCCTATCTCAATGCTGATTTGGAAGAAGAGGTTTATATGCTCCAACCTGATGGGTTTGAAGTTGAAGGAAAAGAGTCTCACGTTTGGAAACTGAAACGTGCTCTTTATGGTCTGAAACAATCAGCCAGATGTTGGAATGTTTGTTTACACAATGCTCTGCAGGCGTGTGGTTTCAAACAAAGTGTTGCTGATCCCTGTGTATATGTCCGAGGGAAAGGGGAAAGTTTAGAAATTCTCCTTGCCTATGTGGATGATTTGTGTTTAGTTTCTGCTACACAAAATCAAGCACAAGTGTTTGAGAATGAACTGGGAAAAAAGTTCCAAGTCAAAAATCTGGGTCCAGTTCAAAACTTTCTAGGAATTGAAGTACAACAAGTCAAAAATGGTTTTCTGCTGTGTCAGAAACAAAAAATTGTGAAGTTGTTAGAAAAATGCAACATGACTGACTGCAAGACTGTAAAAACGCCTATGGTACCTGGGTTTATGAAAAACATTGGTGATGAAATGTTTCCTGACATACATCTGTATCAATCTGTCATCGGGAGTCTCTTGTACTTAGCAAGTACCTGCCGCCCTGATATTGCTCTAAGTGTAAACATTTTGGGCAGAGCGTGTGCTAAGCCTACCCAGTATCATTGGCAAGGTGTGAAAAGAGTGCTTAGGTACCTGAAAGGTTCTTTGGAGTACTGTTTGTGTATTTTTCCCAAAGAACAGCCTACATTGGTGTGTTACTCTGATAGTGATTTTGCAGAAGATGTGTCAGATCGCAAGAGCACATCTGGTTATGTTATCATTTACAGTGGAGTGGTTATTGATTGGAAAACTAGGAAACAAACATGTTTATCTTTGTCAACAATGGAGGCTGAGTACGTGAGTTTGTCTACACTCTGTACTGAACTAGAGTGGTTCATACAGTTGTTAAAAGATCTGGAAATCCATATTCCACAATCAGTACAAATATATTGTGATTCACAAGCCTGTATTCACATGGCAAGTTCTGACAGAACTTCCTCTCGCTCAAAGCACATTGACATTAAGTTTCACAATGTAAAGTTGTTTTTACGAGATGGGAAAGGATCTCTCACTTATGTGCCTTCAGAATGTAACTTAGCTGATGTGTTTACTAAACCACTATCTGCTGAGACATTTGGTCAGCTTGTGAGTAAACTGGGATTGACAAAGCTTCCAGTCCAAAGTGGCTAAATATGTGACTAAAATTTGTTCCACAAGGAGTAGGGGAGTGTTGCATTATGTGGATGCATAATGGACTCCTTGCTCCACAAATTTCTCACAGCTCGTGTGTGTGTGTGTGAGAAATCAAACTGTTACAAACTTGTTGTTATGGCTAGCCAGTTCCATGGGAAACTTTTCCTCAGCGTTATCAGCTTGTCCGGAACTGGCACACAGCTGCGCCATCATATGTGTTTTTGCTACATGACATGTTATGGCTATGAACTTGTTATTCACGCTTGTTGTCGTGAGGTGAAGGTGCCTAAAGCATGTTTACTGCATATCATATAAACCCCATGCCTTGTGTAAAAGTCTCTCTGTTCTTTTCTCTTTGCACTCTGTTGCTGATCTGCCATGATGTTGGGCAGAATAGATTTTGCTTCTGTAACTTAGGCTGTTTTGAAATTCTTTTTTACTAATAAACGTAGTCAATCTGCTAGTATGACCTCAGCAGTGTCTTGTTACTTGCTACGTGAAGCAGGCATGAAGTCTAAAGCAAGCAGGAGTTTTTATTTCTTTTTATCAGCAGGAGTTTCTCGACTCCTGTTTTGCAACAGTCTTTGCCTGCTAGTGAAAAGAGAATGGAAAGGGGGCCAAAAGACCCTCCTCTGGGAGGAAATTCTGTAGCCTAGGAGCAGCCACTGAGAAGCCTCTCTCCCATGTCCCACCAGACCACCCTGTGAGGGCAGTGGGATGGAGTCCATGCCTCCCTTTGAAGACACGGACAGGCTCGCCTGCAGAGATGGGCCCTTTTCGCACGGGCTTTCTGTCACGCGAGAGCCCCGTGAGCCTCGCGGGAGTGGGAGCGTCACTCTGCACGACGCACTTCCACTTCCGCCGCGCTCACGGGGCTGCAGCGGCGCGATCGCGGGTTTTTTTATTTTCGCCTCAAAGCGAAAATCACCCGTGCTCGCGCAACGCTCCCGGCGCCCAGGCGCACTTACCTCCTGTGCGGAGCGTCGGGGAGGTGGCCGGGTCGCGCTTCCTTCCCTCTGCCCCTGCGGAAGGAAGGGGCGGGGCGCTAGCACGACGGATGCGACACCTCCTGCTTCGCGCGCGCGGGGGGGACGGACACAAGAGCCTCCTGCTTCGCCCGGGGGGGAGGGCGGCTCGTGCGAGAAGCCTCCTCTGGTGCTGCTTCCCCCCATTCCTTCGCCTGCGGAAGGAAGGAGAGGGAAAACAGCAGCCTCCCGGAGGAGACTTCTCGTGCGAGCCGCCCTCCCCCGCTCGCGCGAGAAGCCTCAATGCGAAAAGGGCCATAGAGGTTTTCAGATAGTCTGCATCTATGCTGTATAGAGCTTAATAGATCATCACCAGCATTTTGAATTGTATCTGATACTAGCGTATTTACACAGCATTGCCTGGGATTTTATTTTCTCATAGGTAACACTTGTTAGAAATACCTTAGGAATTACCTTACTTTCCTTTAGGAATTAGATGCAGTTGAAAAACCAGATTTGATATCCTGTGTCTCTGATTCCTCAAACTGCGTTGTCCAGTACCTGTAACTTTTCCCCATATTCCCCAATCCAATCTGAGAGTTGTCCACATAGAGAAGTTTGGCTTCTGAGGGAATACACTGCCCTCCTCCTTCTTGCAGCTAGGCCTCATCTCCATAGCAATTGGCCAGGCCCCAGAGTTCTCTGGCTGAGAATTCTAAAGGCCCCTCCCTAAACTCGACCCCCAGGATTCCATAGACTCTTCATAGGCAGCCAATCATATGAGGTCTTCCAGCCTGACACAGCCAATCGTATGAGGTCTTCTCCTGCCTGACGCAGACAAACTCACAAACTTTGACTTTTATATATTAGATGGACAGGTAGCTGGTGATGCTGTTTCAATAAGGGAGTTATATACTTCCTGTAACCAACCTCAGCCAGCAGACTAGCAACAGTATTTTGGACTTGCTGAAGTTTCCATGACTCTTCAGTCCTGGGGGAAATGTCGATCTTGGATCTGAATTTCACAGATTGATCAGATTATGCAAATAGGCTCACCATTGTACATCAGATCAAAAGATGCATGTTTGAAATTTTGGAAGTAAGTGCTATTTATTCATGTTAGGATTAGCCCTTCTTAGTATTTTACAGTTTGAGCTGGGTATCTAGCAGTAATCTTGACAATTTTCCCTTTTAGAACAACTCCTGTACTAACCAATGTCTCTTTAATTTTTAATAGATCTAACCTACTTTGAATTTCTCAGGGTGTTTCCAGCTTTGTCTCTTCAGCTGCTTTAAGCATCATTGAGGAAGGATCTACCATGGTTACTTAAGTCTACTGATTCAAATATACACAGCTTTTCCATCCTTGTTTTTAAAATAATTATTGTAGGCAATCATCCTTGTCTGTAGTACACATGACAGTTCTCAGAAAAGACAAGATTTCCCCTGGAAGCTAGAGTAAATGTAACTGCATTAGCAAATTACAAGAACTTGTGGCAAGCAGTTTTTCCCCTTAGGTCATTAGAAGCTACTCTAACGTCAAGAAAGTTGGACCTCTCCAGTTCCCTACCCTCTAAAATTTCACAGATGAAAACTGGGACACACATGCTCAAGCAACAGTAGAGCCTGGTCAAGATGGCGAAAGTTTTTAATGAGTAAGAACATAACAAACTAGGAAAGGCTGCAGCAGTTTGCTTTTGCCTGGTCCTGTAGGGAAGGCCAAGATTCTGCCCCTGTTTTCTCCTCTCCTCTGTGCTGAGTTGATTGAGTACAAAACTGATTTCTGACTTTGAACTCAGTTTGCAGAAACTGAAATAAGCAGAGGGCAATGGAGGAAAGTGGAGGAAGGGAAAGAGATACTGGCACATTTAAAAAGCAACTAAAGAAGTGGGATTACAGAGTATTTATCAGGACTCTCCCAGCCAAATTGGGACAGCAGGGGTGTTACCCTAAAAGGTGGGGGACCCTTGATGTCCTCCAGCAGTACCTTCAACTCAGTGCAAAAATGGAGAATTAATTAGTTCTAATTAAGAAGGCTGCAAAGGGCAGGGTAACCTAGTGAGATCTTTCCACCAGTATTTACGAGACCCTTGTAGGAAAACCAGCCAAAGACTTGAATGTAAATGTGTTTATTGAGGGCAGTTCAAGCATGCATGCACACAAGAGTAAAATAGTCACACACTCACACAAGAGTTAACCGAAAAAAAAGGTAGGAAATGTTGACAGCACAGTTCCAGAGGTCTGGGCGATAATTAACAGTCCAGAAGAGTAGCGAAGAAACAGCAATGTGGCTTAGACTTAAATGTCTAACCTACTTTGAATTTCTCAGGGTGTTTCCAGCTTTGTCTCTTCAGCTGCTTTAAGCATCATTGAGGAAGAATCTGTCATGGTTACTAAAGTCTACTGATTCAAATATACACAGTTTTTCCATCAGTACTAATAGGAATTCAAAGTGACATAGTGATGTTTATCATCTGATGTACTGCAACTAACTGGTCAAAATGAAGGATTTTTATACCCAAAATCTGCCTGCAGAGCATATGTGTGGGTGACTTTCTGGCCAAGTAAACAAAGGAGTTTGCAACAGACATAGTGAGGTCCAGAATTAGTTGATGGTCTCACTTTTAGGTGACAGGGACTTAATAGATGTCATGATACCTCTGTAATAGTGGACAGGCTTGGGTACAAGGAGGGAAATGTCCAGGTTGATGGGAAGAAGGTTGAAATCATTAATCACTATTATCTGATAGCAGAGCTGTTACAACCTAGCTTAAGCCAATCACCTCTGCAACTATCTGGTTATTTCCTGACAATGACCTGGCTATCTGGAGGGGATTTCTGCCCATCTTTGCAGTGCATGTGTTCAGCCAGTGTCCTCTTGTCCAGCTGGACCTTCCAGTCACATCAGGTAATGTTTCACCAATTAAATCATATCAAAGTGTGGGAATATACAGCTACTAACAGGGGGATACACTTCAAGTCTTCTCTGTCTTATGATGATCTTTTTGTAGAGTTTTCTTGGCAAGATTTATTCAGAGGAGGTTTGCTGTTGCCTTTTTCTAAGGCTGAGACAGCATGACCTGTTCAAGATCAACCAATTGGTTTTCATAGCTAAATGGGAATTTGAACCTTGGGCTCCAACATTCAGACCACTATACCATACTTGCTTCCATCTTCCATTTTTTTTAAAAAACATACTATGGAAATTCCATTAAGAGCGGAAAATGTGGAGGGCCAATTGTAGTTCAAAACACAACTTTCTAGCCAAGATTGTGATTCTATGTATCCTGGGGATGGTATGAAGGAAGGCAGGAATAATATTTGCTCCTCCACTTTATGCAGCAACATATCTTGGGTCAATCTTGTAAATAAGAGGTTAGTAAGTGCATTTGATAGGGCAAGTTTTAATAGAAATAATATATGTTGCATATGTGCTGTGTTTGTACATATGGTACTACTACAATGGGATTAGACAGACTAGCACAGGAGAAATCAGTTAATTAAACAGAGCCGTTAGGTTCAGAAGCAGGATCACAATCTCTGGTATTAGTTGTTAGAGGACAAGCATTAGCAACAACTATGGCTGTCATGTTTTGCTTGTGGGCTAATTTATGTCTTTATTTACTATCCCACCCTTCTCCCAGTACTGGGCCCAAGGCAGCTTGCAGAAGCTCCTAGAGTAAGGGTGGGCAACGTGCAGCTCACGGGCCACATGTCACTCCTAGGGATGTTTTTCATAGAATCACAGAACCATAGAGTTGGAAGAGACCACAAGGGCCATCCAGTCCAGCCCTATATGACAGATCAGGGACTGGAGCAGTGTCAGAAAACAGAAATGGTTGAAAAGGAGAACCTGTGCACTGCTCTGTTGGGAGCATGAAGGACTTATGGAGGCTCACTTGGGACTGACTGTGCACAGGCTGCTTGCACAGTCTCTCAGCTGGCTTGGTGCCTCCCCCCCACCCCCGGGCAGCTCACCTTGTAAGCAGCATGTACAGGAAAGCAGCCCCAAACAAGCTTCTGTAAGCAAGAAGAGCTGATGAAAGAGTGGAATCCCACTGAATGAATAGAACTTGTCTTTAATTTGGAAGCATCAAACTTGTAAGTCATCAGATAAGGGAGGGATTAAAGGTGAGGGCTTCCTGTACACAATCAAAGCATTCCTGACAAATGACTATCCAGCCTTTAAAACCTCCTTGGACTATGGTGGAGTCTCTTTGGAAGTTTTTAAGCAGAGGCTGGATGGCCATCTGTTGGGAGTATTTTGATTGTGTATCCTGCATGGCAGGGGGTTGGACAGGATGGCCTTTGTTCCAACTATATTATTCTATGATTTTATGATGCTGCTAGAAATGTTCAGCTAGATAGAGAGCAAGGAAGAAAAGGGTGAATGGAAGAGGCATAAAGGAAGATGTAAAAAGACTTTGTCAAAGGGACGTTTCGTTAACTGAGGTATGTCTGTACAAGGGAAGTTATTAGTTAGAATCAGGCACACATTCATGGAGTGGTCATGATCAAGCTGACATTTGCCTTTTATTCCTAATCAGCAGTATGGGAATCACAATAACAATGACAGTACAAATAACGTCAACAGTAATCTACATTTTACTATTAAATTAAGGAGCTTTATACCATGTACAACTACGAAGCTGATCACAGCCCACTCCCAACCATGTATAGTCCTTGCACCACCACCACCCCACCAGCAAGGGACTTGATCAATCCAGTATTTTCACCATCTGCCAGAGATGTTCATAAACTTTGGAGCTACAGAGTGCAGCATGCAAAGTGCTGACATGGACTGTGTTTGGTTGATTATGAATTATGGACAGATTACTGAGAGATGAAGTGTTCTGAATCCTTTAAAGCATTCTCTCTCTCCACTTCGCCCACAGCACCTCCCATTTTGGTGTGTGCTGGATATATTGGCTGACTCTCTCATCATTTTCAGCCAGCAGGACCATCTGGCTGTGGTCCAACACATTTGGAAGGTGTCAGATTGGGAAAGGCTGACGTGGATGTTATATAGATGCTATAGATACAGAGGCTATATAAATGCTAAATATTGTTACATACAGCCCACTTTCCTGAACAGTGAGATGCTCCAGAGCCTCCACTTAACAGGCTTTGGCTTCTATGACGGGCAGAGATAAGAAACACTTAATGGTGTTTCTGTAGCATTAGGTTTTTTTAAAAATGGAGCTTAGATAGTGGTTGTCAGTATAGTCACCCCTAGTAGAATAGCAGATCTGCTGTTTATGTGTGAAGTTGCCAGTTGCATAGGGACAGGGGGTCAGGGAGACAGTTTGCCCCAGGTGGCAATGTTTTTGGAGTGTTCTGCCCCTGAGTGCCCTGGCCATGCCCCCATGCACAGTGGTCACACCCTTCACGCCATAGCCCCCCACACCCCTACGCACTCCAAGCTCCACCACTGGAGGTTGCCAGAGAGAGATACCTGCACCCAAAAATGCTTTCAGGCTCCACATCTAATTTTTAGTTCTCTGTACTCTTCTGTATCTGAAGACTGAGCAATACATTAAGGAGAATGTATACCCCATTCAATTAACCTTATAGATTTCCTTAGAGATACTGCCCAGGTGATCAAGCTTGCAAATTAAGCTTGTGGTTAACATCCAGTGACCAATCACAAAATAAAGCATGCTGAACACAAGATATAGGTAGCGGGAAATTAATATGGTATGACAAACAAATGTCTTTCACCATCTGAGGAGCACCTCTACAAAAAAAAAAATCATAAACATGTGGTCTAGTCTATAATTTAACCTTCCTTGCCTGCAGTTTCCTCACAGATTCTTCTTCTTCTACCTTCTTTTAGGGTGAAGGAGAGGGAAAGTAGTCCCCTTTGCAGTTCCAATAGCTTCTCGTACTGAAGAAAGTTATTGAATTATATTTAACCATTCTGAGCCATTGACTTCTAATTTCCCTGACTAAAGATGTAGCTGATAGGGTGGATCAAGATGTGGCTGACAGCAATAGAACATTAGGCAGGAGTTCTGAATCTTATATTTTTCTGATCAAATCTCAGTCTCATTCAGATGACAAAATAGCAAACCCACAACAATGTTATTAGTGGTGTAAGAGGGAAGAGGAGTTGCCTCATAGTAAAAGAACCAACTAACTTAGAAATGGCACTGCTGAGCAACATGACATTTCTATTTATCTTGAAACCTTTATTATTTGTAGTAGTATTATTAGTATTGTTATACAGTATACGTAATATAATATACATTATGGAGTAAGTTTACTTAATATACATACTTACATACAGATTTATATCATTTTGTCTTCTTTAAACTGAACGGTTGAATAACTGTCAGAAATTGCTAGTCCTTCCATATGATAATTGATGAAGGACCCTAAACGTTCTCCAAATAATTGTATACACTTTCCCAATAGTCCTTAAACCTTTTCATAGATTTGTCTTTTAACAATATTGATAACTTTTCAATCTGCATGAGGTCATAAATTCCCAAAAGCCAGTCATCAATTGTTGGTACACCTTCTTTTTTCCATTCTTTGGCATATAGTAGTCTTGCTTTGGTTATCAAGTACAATTTTTTTTTTAAAATTTTGTTTCCTAATATAATCCTCTATCAGTTCAAACATATTTAACAAATAACATTCTGGTCACATGGGGAAATTTATTTTCAAATTTTTTGTAATTTCCAAATGGATGTTTTTCCAAAAGAGTTTTGCCTTTTTTGCATTGCCACCAGCAATGAAAAAGGTTCCCTTTTCAATTTTACACTTCCAGCATTTATCATTTTCCCCCTTATATATCTCAGCCAATTTTGCTGGAGTTAAATGCCACATATAAAACATTTTATAAAAATTTTCTTTAAACCCTTGAGACTTTGTCAATTGTAGGTTTTTCCAGGTCTGTTCCCAGTTTTGTAATTGTATTGGGTGGCCAATATATTGTGCCCATTTAATCATGTTATTTTTTACTACTTCTTGTTCTGATTCCCATTTTAATAGTAATCTATACAATTTTGTGGTTAGATGCCTATTCCCTGAATCTAAAACCAGATCAAATCTGTTTTCAAATTATTAATAATTTCCTCTTTGTTGTCTTGTTTGAATCTAGCATATAGCTGTGCATATTGATACTAGGAACATTCTTTCTCTTCCGCCAGCAGTTCCTCCCTTTCTTTAAAACTAGGTTGATTTTCCTGGAATTTAAGCACCGTTGTGGTCTTTTGGTTTCATCATAATGGAAGGCTTCTAGGAGGGGAAACCCAAAGAGGAAGTTTCGGACAGAGTTGATATTTATATTTTAACCAAACTGAAAATAAGTATCTCCTTAGAGGATGTTCAAGAAATTCTTTTTGAGATTGCTTTTTCATATACCACATAGGTAGGTGCCAACTGCTTTTCATACCTGCCACTTCAAAGAACGGTAATTTGTTATTCTGCAATCTTAACCAATCTATTATCCAAGTGAGGCTATTTGCATAGGCATATAATTTAAGATCCAGTAGTCCAAGGCTGCCTCTTTCCTTCAAATCAATCAACAAAGTCCATCTGATTCTTGGGTTCTTCCCAGCTCAAATGAAATTTGTCAGGTCTTTCTTCCATTGATTAAATACATCATTATTTATTGACAAGGGAATATTTTGAAAAAGGAAATTAATCTTTGGTAGTAATATCATTTTAATTGCTGAGGTTCTCCCTACAAATGACAGTTTAAGTTTATTTCATGTATCTAAATCATTTTTTCTTTCTTTCCACTTAGGTAAATAATTATTTTTAAATAGATCATGATTATTATTTGCGATCCAAACTCCCAAATATTTAATCTTCTTTTCAATTTTAAAATTGGATATCTTTTGCAATTCTTCCACCACACTTGATGATATATTTTTAGTTAACATTGCAGTTTTTTCATGATTTATTTTGAATCCCACGACCTCTCCAAAATCCTTTAAGATCTGGATTAAAGAATTCATCAAATCTGTGGGGTTTTCCAAAACTACAACCATGTCATCCGTATATGCCCGTACTTTTAAATTAGTATTTTTTAATTTAAGACCTTTTACACTATCTTCCTATCTTACCTTATTGATCAAGACTTCAATAATCATAATAAAGAGTAAGGGAGAAAGTGGGCAACCTTGTCTAGTGCCTTTTCTAATTTCACATGACTTAGTCTTCTCTGAATTGATTATTATATGGGCTTCTTGTTCCGAATATATTGCTTTTATCCACCCCAAAAAGTTATTATCACATTCTATTTTTTGTAAGGTTTGAAACATAAACTGCCAAGAAACATTGTCAAACGCCTTCTCAGCATCAAGGAAGATCAGAACTAATTTCTAATTTTTATCAAGATTCACAAAGTTGGATTATGTTCCTCAAAATTCTAATATTATCTTTTAATTGTTGATCAGGAAGAAAACCAACTTGGTCATCTTTAATCCAATCTTTGAGGACTTTTTTCAGCCTCTCTGCTAAGATTGATGTAAATATTTTATAGTCCGTATTGAGCAGAGAGATTGGTCTGTAGCTTTGAAGTTGAGTTATATCTTTTCCTCCTTTAGGAATTAAAGTGATATTAGCTGATTTCCATGTTTGGGGTACCTCTCCAGATAAAAGTTGATTAATAGTATCTCGGAGAGGAAATGAAACCTCTTGAAACCTTTTAAGGGCAATTTATTAATCCAACGTGCAACTGAAAGACGAAACTCTCAAGAAAAAAAAAGGAGAGCTTTCTGTTGAAGATTGTACATTTTTTTGCATAACTTTTGTTGGAGGAGGAGGAGGAGCTATATATATATGCACACATATACATGGTCATCCCTCCACATTTGTTAGGGCTAGGGGCACAGGACCCCTGTGATAGTGGACAAAGCATGAATAATTCTGGGCCTTCCCAATCCATATTTAACACACAAAAAGTATAATCACCATATTCAACCCACTGTGGATTCCTTTGAGGCATCAGGGTTCCTTCACAAGACAGAACTGGGTGGTTCATTGCTATCTCACACCATTTTTAATAGGGACTTACAAGCCTCATTTGCAATTTCCCAATCTCATAAGGCTTGCAGTCTGTATTTAAAATGGTGTAGAGAAGCAGCAGAGGCGACAGCAAATAATCTGTGAATAATCAAATCCACAAAAGTGTAACCTGCAAATGTGGAGGGCTGGAACAAAATAGAAAAAAATGGAAGTGGAAAAAAGGAACAAAATAGAACAGATAAAATACAATGTAATGCATGAGAAGGACGCTCAGAACTTAATTTGGTGAATGTGTTGAGCATCCTCTGTGAGAAACCCTGGCTTTGTCCTCCTCTTTTAGAGGCTTTTAGAGCCTGAAGCAGGAATCCTGTTACTGACATACAAAGGCATAAGTTGTGTTATGCATGTGGAGTGCTTTTATTGGACATTGTACCAATGCCATATCCAGCTGATGGGGATGGACACAGAAGTCCATATGTAGAACATGTACTGATATGCATCAGGTGGGATGTATGTGGTCCAGAATGGGCCACTTCTTTCATAAAGGGACCTGAGATCCCACTGCAGAGCAGAGAGAGGCCCAGTGCAAAACGCATAACAATGCTCATTGCCTTGCATATTGCAATTGCACAATGGGGTGTCCGCTATGTGCACTTAGCAGTGATCCTCATATCTTGCACTGCAGTGGCATCCAGTGTAAGGATTATATAGTGGAAGCAGAACATAACTTTGCTAGTGGTTGCACTATGCTGTGACAATATAAGATCCTGGCCTATAATTCCCAGAATCTCTGCGAAAAGGTAGATACCATTAAATCCTCTTTGGTTTGCATAGGTGGAAAAATTTTGACTGTGAGGTAAGCAAGGAATAAAATACAGATATCACCAATGGGAATGTGTGTGTGTGCGTGTTTTGTGGAGAGGAGGAAAAACAAGAGTTATGGAAGGTTGCACTGGGTGTCCACTTGAACTGTCAGGCAAACTCCCAGTATCCAAATGACAGCTGAAAAGCAGAATCTTGTTTCAATGTCAGTGAAAGGGTAAGAGGGGAAGAGAGTGAGAGAGGGGGTGCATTCACAGGAAACCTTCTCCCTCTGAGACTCTTTGCAAGGCCTGCTGTCCTTGCTCAAGAACAGTTGGTGTTACCTCCTGTGAGCCACAGCAAGGAGATAAGTTAGTCTCAAATATCTGAGGTGAAAAGCATGCAGTCTCATTCTTTACTCAGTCAGAGGTTTCCATTTAATCTGCCTTTTCACAGTGTGAATTGTGAAGTGTATATGTGGTGGAATGCCCAGAGTTTGGAATGAACAGGTTAGAAATAGCTCTAAATAACAAGACTACAACATCTCTGGATTGCTTTCACTAGAAAACTAACCTGGTGCATGCTGTCTATAATTTTCAAGTCTTTACAAAAAATTTTTTTAAAAAACCTGTTGTTCAATGTTAGTTTTAGAATTGATCCATTGGCTTTTATCAACTGCTAGCTGCCTTGAAGCAGTTTTACATTACAAGACCAGGAAAATGTTATATGAAGAAACAAATAAAGAGCAGGGGGAGAAAATACTCAGTTTTATCTAATAGTGGAGTATTTCTATCAAATTGTACAGATAGTATAGTAGATGTAGAGCTCTTTTGCAAAAGATAGGGTACATTTCTATGAAAGAAAACAAGAAGTACTAATGTTGATGGAATGTGTTGAACCTTTAACTACCGCTGGAGCATAAATTTGAGTAGTGTCTATTGTTACCTAATAGAAAGTAAGCTACTCTGGCACTGGGTTTTCAGTGTGACAGAAGTCAAAGATACCAATCTGTGTATGTGTGTGTGTGTATTTATAGTTATTATGCAAATACACATGTGGAAGACAAGATACTGGTGTGTCTTGGATGGGACTACAGCAACTGAGTCCCCTGAAAGGTCTTCCTCATTCTTCACAGCACATGGGCCCTTTCTGCAGCTTACCTTCCTGTGATGGCATCCGGTGGTGATCCTCGTGATGACTCTGCTGGGAAAGGAGCACGACGGCAGCGGTCCCCTCTGAATGGGACCAGCTTCTTATGGAAGGGAGCATGATGGACATGCCACTTCCTTCTCCAGCGCAGCCAGGTACTTTCCCAGGCTGCGCTGGGGCAGGAAGTCATGCTTCCTGCCCTTCCACAGGACAGGTAAGTGTGGGATGGTGGCGTGACCATGTGTCATTGAGAGGGAAAATCCGTCAATGATTTAACCCACAATCATGCCGTCTGGGGACAGGAGAAGGATGGGACTGCAACAACGTCATGCAGAAGCATTGTTGTGGTCCTGTCCTTCTCCCACCCCCATGACAGAATGGGAGGGTGCTGTGAAAACTGCCATGGTGTATGCTTTACAAAACAATATTAGGAGGAGTTATCTTCTCATCACCTTGAAAGTAAGAGCATATATTCTCTACTAGACTATTCTGAGGCAGGCCATGATAATACAACCCTGGATCTCATAGCTGTGCTCACTGAGTTGTGAAACCCTGGAAATTATTGGGATTTGAGGATGCCTGTCTAGATAAGATATATTTGTTTGTTCAGGCTTTTCCTTAATTCTTGTTTTTGGCTTTTATACTTTTTATATATTGTTTTAAGTCCACTGTTATGTTGTACACCACTTGGATTCATTTTTTTTATAAATTTTTTGCTTCACAACCTAGGAAGTTATGCTAGGTACATAAAATAAATACATAAAGTGAGAAATACACACTGCAAAATGTGCAGAATTAGGATTTCAGATTAAAAATGCCTGGATATAATCTGAGCCACAGTTATACTGAGGCAGACCAGTGGTTTGGCTAGTCTTCTATTGCCCAGTCCTAGAATTATTTTCTTTTTAGACTTTGTCTCCCTGAATCTCACAGTATGTGGGAGTGAAGTCCCAATAGGTACTTTTCCCCCAGCTTTGTCCACTCCAAATGGCTCTCCAAATTCTCAGGCAACAGTGGCCTCTCCTAGTTGACTTTCCTGACATTGTTTTAACAAGAAATGCCAGGATTGAGTTTGGAACCTTCTACAGGCAAAGCATGTGCTCTGCCCCAGAACATCTGAGAGATTTCCCCCAAAGGGGTTAAGCACATGTTTAATTTTCCTGCTGAGCTCAGCTGAATGTACAAGCCCTTAATTCTGGCTCAACTGCACCTGTTGTGTTTGTGAGAGCATACTGTATCATTACAGGCTATAGCACTGGCTTCTAGAAATGTGCAAATGTAAATTTAAAAGGAATCTGAATTGGTGTTAAAATGTTGAGATAGTTTTCCCCCTCTGCCAACGTTGTTCACAACAGTATCTAGAACATTAATCTTCACATGCTTTTGTACACACCCATCCCCTCCTAGGTCGTGCTGTAACCCAACACACTGAATACTAGGTTCTTGGAGAGTGTCAGTGTTCTGTTTTTAATAGCCATGGCTGACCCAGGTCAGTTTCAGGTCAGCCAAGAGGCAATGCATGACAGCCGCTTGGAGCTTATATCCTGGCAAGTTAGTGATCTCTTTAGCAGAGAAGGATGAGAAATGAGAGCTGACACAGAAAGACACCATCTTCTTTCAGTTCTTCCTTTGGCTTATTTATAATTGTCTGAGTTGTTGAAGAACCAATAAATTTGACTTCAGTTTAGGCCTACTGCTTTTGCAGCGAAGTGAACTGTCATACTCTGCAGGTAAAAACTGGGACATATATGGCCAAGGAACATCAGAGGGTAGTCAAGATTGCAAAAATTACTAATAAGGAAAAATAGACAAGCTAGGAGAGGCTGCAGCAGTTTGCTTTGGCCTGAGCTTACTGTCCATGCCTGGTCTGATCTGGAAGCCAGGAGAAGCTGATAATACAGGTCAAGAAGCTCAGGTAGTTAAACATTTAGTCAGTTTATTTTAGGAAGAAAACAACCTTACAGATGAGAAGTAAGTAACAATTCCAGCAATGTGCATAAATCAACAGCAGGCAGTATAAACACAGGTCAAATGGTAGAATAACAGGCAAGGGAAGCAAACAGAAGCACATACGGGAGAAATGGTCAGTTGATTGCTGGCAAAGGCTAGATGGGAGAGGCTCAGTTCTTACAGGCTCCAGGGTCAGCGCAGCTGGTGTCTGATTAATTGGTGCTTGACATAAATTTGCTGGGAGCGACGCAGGAGACCCTTTTGGTGCTTACACTGGATGAACGATCATTCTCTGTGTCAATGAGCAGGGCTCCCTGCTGGGGCTGACGCTTCCGTCCCTGGGGTGGGTGGTGGTACTATCTGTTCTGCAGGTTCTGCTGTAGCAGTCTCTGTGCCAGGGCTCAGAGCAGGTTCTGCTGCCTCAGGCTCTGAGTCTAGATACAGGAAGCCCATGACACCTGTTGAGAAAGATAAATTTCCACCCTTTCCTGTCCTCTCCTCCATGCTGAGTTAACTGAGCACAAACAACTTTTGCACTCTGAACTCAGTTTCCAGCAGTGGAAGTAAGGTAAGGATGAAGGGGTAAAGTAGGAGGAAAAGAGAAAAAGTGGGACATTTCAATAGCAGTTGAAAAGGTGGGACAACAGAGGATTAATGTAGACTGTCCCTGCCAAACTGGGACTTTTTAAGGGGTATAGCAATCACCTCCTCAGTTTTGAGGAAACCAATACATAGCACATGTCCTACTTCTAAGTTCTCATTTACCTGTTAAAATTAGAGTCACAAGCTTGTGCATGAAGCTTGCATGAAACAGGTCAGATAGACATCTCACCTGATCCTGTCATTTGTATTAAAAACACATTTCTATCTTTAACCATCTCTGGGCTCGCTTTAAAGTGCTGCTATTGATTCCTATGACTTTAAATGGCTGAGGACTGGGATACAGGATCATATAAATCTCTGATCAAATTCAGAGGCCTTGCTCTCCAGATGACCTGGATAGATTGGAGAGCTGAGGCTAACAAAATGAAATTCAACAGAGAGAAGTGTAAGGTCCTACACTTAGGTAGAAAAAATGGAATACAGAAATATAGGATGGGGGACACATGGCTGGATAGCAGTACGTGTGAAAGGGATCTAGGAGTCTTCATAGACCACAAGATGAACACGAGTCAGCAGTGTGATGCGGCAGCCAAGAAAGCCAATGCAATTCTTGGCTGCATCAATAGGAGTATGGTGTCTAGATCGAGGGAGGTACTGGTACCACTCTACTCTGCTTTGGTTAGACCTCATCTTGAATACTGTGTCCAGTTCTGGGCACCCCAATTCAAGAAGGATATTGAAAGCTGGAGCAAGTCCAGAGGAGGGCGACCAAAATGGTGAGAGGCCTGGAAGCCATGCCCTATGAGGACAGACTTAGAGAGCTGGGTATGTTTAGTCTGCAGAAGAGAAGGTTAAGAGGGGACATGATAGCCATGTTTAAATATTTGAAGGGATGCCACGTAGAGGAAGGAGAGGGCTTGTTTTCTGCTGCTCCAGAGACCAGGACAAGGAGCAATGGATTCAGGTGGAAAGGAGATTCCACCTGAACCTCAGGAAGAACTTCCTGACGGTCAGAGCTGTCTGGCAGTGGAATAGGCTGCCTCAGAGTGTGGTGGAGTCCCCTTCTTCGGAGGCTTTTAAGCAGAGGCTTGATGGCCATCTGTCGGGAGTGCTTTGAGGGTGTTCCTGCATGGCAGGGGGTTGGACTGGATGGCCCGTGTGGTCTCTTCCAACTCTACATTTCTATGATTCTTTGATTCTATGATCAGACTGAGGGGTGTCAAGGATAGGGCATATTTAGTGGTTGCACTACGGTACAGTGTTTCTGGGAAAATAAGGCGACTTCTTTCTCATCTGCCTTTAGACATACTGTTGAGACTTTTCTTTGTTCTATTGGTCTTTTTATTTGTCTTTTTAACAAAAAAATCTGTTTTCTGCTGCTTCCCCCACACTTAGCAGTTCCTCCTCTCTCCTGCAACACAAGTTACTTTTTGGACTGCAATGCCCAGAATCCCCCAGCCATTAAGGCCACTGGTCATGCATGCTGGACTTCAGAGAAGGGCTGGATATGACCATCAACTTGTTTTCATGCAGCCTGCAGCTGTCAGCCTAATTTCAAAATAACCTGTGCTGATCATCACCTCAGGCCAATAGCCATGCTGGCTGGGGGATTTTGGGAGATGTAGTTCCAAAAGTAAAATCTCTAACTCAGCGGTTCTCAACCTGTGGATCGCGACCCCTTTGGGGGTTGAACAACCCTTTCACAGGAGTTGCCTAAGACTATCGGAAAGTACATATTTCTGGTGTTCTTAGGCTCCATTCCCTCCTCGGTGGTAGTGCACAAGCGCGAGCCACGTGCTCGCATCCTCCTGCCCCCTTTGGTGGGAGCACGTGAGGCTGCACACGCTCACACCAAAGGGGGCAGGAAGATGTGAGCACGTGGCTCGCACTTGCGCACCACCACTCCTGGGCCTTTTCCGCATGTTACCTTATCGCGGAGGTGGGGGTGCCATTCACGCAAGCAGGTTCTTGCATGAGGCGCTCTCTTCGCTGCTCCTTCGTCCCACAGCTGGCTTCCTGGTTGCGTGACCACCCCACCCCTTCCTCCCCCAGTGCAGCCCACTGCGGAAGGAAGGGGGGGCGGTCACGCAACCAGGAAGCCAGCTGCGGGACGAAGGAGCAGCGAAGAGAGCACCTTGCGCAAGCAGGCACCCCCCCACCTCCGTGATAAGGTAATGTGCAGAAAAGGCCCAGGAGTGGCGGTGTGCAAGCGCGAGCCACGCACTCGCGTCCTCCTGCGCCCTGTTCAGAAGGGACAGAAATCGCTCCCCTTTTCTGCTCCGGGAGAACCTCCCACCTGACAGGCCAGCTTGGGGGGCGGCAGCAGCACGGGGGGCAGGCCCCCTCCTCACCATGGCCCCTGCCCCACTCGCCACGGAGGGGGGCGCTGCGGAAGGGCCGGAGGGCCGCAAGGCAGCGCTTTTATGGGGGGGTGAGCTGCGCCCGGCTCAAAAGACAAAGGTGCTGGGATTCCTCATCCCTCCCCAGCCAGGGTCAACACTCTGGAAACTTTTCCCACGCTGCCCTCCCAGCGGAAATGAGAGCGAAACAGAAGCAGAGCCCGGGGGGGGGGTTCTTGGAGTTTTTTTCCGAGGGAGATGCGCGGCTCCTCTTTCCCTCCCTGCCCGCCCCCACGCCCTGTTCCTGGCCGGCCAGGCAGCCTTTGCCGGGGGGGGAGGCATTGTAAATAATAAATAAATAATTTTATGGTTGGGGGTCATCACAACATGAGGAACTGTATTAAAGGGTTGCGGCATTAGGAAGGTTGAGAACCACTGCTCTAAGTTCTGGTACAGATAGCATGTAGATCACTAGTTTATTTATTTCAGATAATTTTCCCTACCTTCAAAAACCAAAACAAAATCTGTACACAAACACGCACACACACACACGGGCAGTTTACAATAAAATTAATGATGCAGTCATGCAACAAAGTAATACATTATAATAAGAAGAATAGAAGAAGAGTAATCAAATTGTAATAGCAAGTAGCAGAGCAGCATAAAAATAACTGAAGTTACTACATCAAACACACCTTTAAGTATAGAAATAAATGTCTCAGATAGATTATTCCAGTGAAAGATGAAGGTAACATTAAAGGCATTTCAGCAATCTAGTGGTGTTTTAGGTTTATCAGGTAGCTTTTGTAGACTCTGGACCTCTGACAAGAGATCTACATAATAAGGAAAATGATATCAGGTGGTGTAAAATGTTTCAGGTTTAGTCTGTGCCTTTCCTTCCTTCCTCTGATTAGCAAGCTTTTCCATTATGAAGTGATCCGCCAGGCATTTTGAGCCATATATCACACAGGGCCTTTCTGTCGCTCTTTTGCACTCTTGGTGCTGCTGCTGCTGCTAAAGAAGGGTCTGACCAAAATATTCTGCTGATCTAATGCAAAACTGCTCCAGATAGCAAACTCCAGTGCTTGGGTGCATTGTCTTTAATCATCTTAAAAAGGGCAGAAAACACAAAGCATGTGAATGAGCGTTCATGAGGCATGCTACAACATTTTCCAGGGCTGCTTCCTTGATCTCTTCCAGCCTGCAGTGGGCTCCTTCAGTTTTGTTTATCTTTGATGTTTTAGCTATCATGTGATCATACCTGGAAATGCTGCTGGTACATGGCGGCTGCCTTCATTAGAGCTTCTACAGTGAAAGCTGGATGGAGCTCCTAGTCATTTACTAGTTGTGTAAAAAACAAAATTTCAGTGGGTGTTGCATGTTACCTGGTTGTGTGACCAGCAACACCAGCTGAAATTCCCTCTTCTACACAAACTGTAAAAGCACATCAGCTCTCCTTCCAGTTTTCAATCAGGCAACCCTAGCCCTACGCAGGGGTCATGATGTTGGAAAGCCACTCACTACTGGATGGTTCTGCTAATGATTATTGGTTCGGCACCATCAGGGCACCCTAGAGTTGCCAGGAAAAATAAGGGATGGGGCTTATGTATCTTTCATGGTTGTGCAGAAGAAGGAATTTCAGCAGGTATTGTTTCTCTGACAAGCAACATCGGCTAAAATTTTCTACACAGCTGGAACCCTGTCCTTCAATGTCTTTTTTTCTTTTAATAAGCAATCCCACACACACAAAAAATTATCAGGCAACATATGAAGCTCCCTTGAAATTTAGCAAATGTGTCCTGGACTGTGAGCCAAGCCAAAGCTGCTTTGAGTACCTGGGTGCCCACCTTGATGGGTCCTGGACCCACTGTTAACTCCCATTGTCTGGACAAATGATTTCTTTGGGCTCTCAGAACCCATTGTCTTTGCTGGCTTGGGGATTCTGGAAACTGCATTCCAGACAAGGCATTTGTCTAAGCTCTGATCAGTTTCCTGCTCTAGACAAGGGGATTTCACACTCTCTCACCCAGCAACTGCTGGATCTACTGAGTCAGGTGACCTACAGGCTTCAACAAAAGAACTATACACCATCCATGCATGAACATTTAGCTGCAGGTATACGTATATATTACACACACACACACACACACACACACACACATATAGCTTAATTAGGGAGGGCGTTTAGAATCCTCAGCCAGAGCAGTTCAATACTTCACCAAACCACAAATCCCTGGATACCAGAGAAGGGAACCATGGCAGTTAAAGTGGAATAATAACATTTAATTGTGTAGTGTGAATGGACCCCTGATTCTATCTGTACATCTTGCTTCTAGGACAGCAGGTGGCCATTTTGCCTGCTATGTTGTTGCTGTTGCTTCAGTAGGAAGAAAGGTCTTTTCCTCAAATATGTTTGAAGGCATTACAACATTTTAGGGGTACCCCATGAAAACAGGAGCTAGATGTAGTGTACTCACAGTACCGCCTAAAGAATCCTTTCTGTTTATACTTCTGTGTACAATCCTAGGAGGGGAATACAGCGGAAAGAGGAAAACAAGGGCCATTTATCTCCATTTAATTCCTATGAATGACTGCATATGCTTTAAGTCTGCCAAGAAGGCCATAAAACTGTCTATCGACATCCTTTTGTCTTGATTTACCTGCACAGGAAATGTTGTGTGCTGTAAAACCACAGCCAAGGTTTGTCCTTATCATTTTTTTCAAGGTGTTCTATGGGAGTGGATCATGTCAAAGGGAGGGACTACAACATAATGAGCAAAGTTTGGATGTTTGCTTAAGCTTACATTTTGGAACGCTTTTCATCTCTTTCTCTCTTTTTAATTGAACTATTTTAACCCCACCCTCTATTTAATGATCTCAGCATGGCTTACAGTAAAACCACTATGATCAATTTAAAACAATGTGGGTAGTAAAATTATTTTAAAAGGCTAAACCATGTTAAACAATTTGATGAGCTAAAAAAAAGACAGATTAGAAACCAATTAAAATACTCTAAAACAATTCAAAACGATGTATATATGTGGGTTTGTTTAAAGCTAGTGAGTCCCTCAATTTTAGTAAACAACTATATTTTCAATTGGTGCCAGAATGACAGTTGGGTCTCTAATGGGAGAGCATTCCATAACCGGGGCCATTTCCGCACAAGGTTGATACTTTGTAGTCGCCTCAAATTCTTACCCTCCCATCTGCACATTGTAGTGTTTTAGCATTGTAACTTTGCTCTTGGTTCTGCATGTTTTCAGCTCTTAGCACAGTTCACTGCGATGAGAAACCCCTTTATCTGAAAATTGAAAAAACTCCAATATAAATCTCCCAAACTGGTTCTGCTTCGTTTTTTGCCTACATATAGAAGTATAACATCGATTCACAGTGCAGAAGTGGTCAGCTATGGGCGTTCCCAGGCTGTCCTTTCTGCCATTTCCATCCCTATCTCTCTCCACCCATCAAAGGACAAGCTGCTGTCATTATTGGCCCTTTCTGCACCGTGGAGTGGATTGGGGTGGACTACTTTTCATAGTTCCGCACTTCAACCCACTTCAAAGCAACCGGAACTGGTGATGCACTGTGTTTTTAAAAACCTCTTTTCAGAGGTTTTTAAAAAGCATGGAGCGTGCAGCCCTGTGCAGCTCCGTCGCCGTGCTCCGGTGCAGATTTGCAGGCACGCACTAGTGCGTACCTGCAGATCTGCTGGGCACGGGCTTCTGGCTGGCGAGCTTCTCCGGTTGGTGGAGAGCCTCCACCAGCTGGAAGCTGCCATTTTGGACGCGGAAACCGCCATTTTGGATGCGCTGCTCCGCATGGCGACAGACTTACCCGGCTGCCGGTAAGCTCCGTTTTAGCGCGTTTCCCCCATTTCCCCCTCCACATGCAGAAAGGGCCGTTGTCTTCATGCGTTAAACAGACAGCAGGAAGAGAGTGGATCTGGTAATGGACTGTTAAGACGTGTATTAAGACCTACACACAAATGTAGCAATGCAGAAATGTGTTTAAAATGTGTTGTTGTTTTTTAAAGACCAATCAGCGATGGCAGGGCAAGATGAGGGAGAGGAATGGGAGTGGCCAGGGACTTGCTGTTACAGATGCAGCAACCACTGTTTTCCGTGGTAATATCATGTAAAAGCTGGGGTGCAGACAGTACAGTTTCTGAATCAGAGTATAAAAACACTGCTCTTGACACATAGTGAATTGCTCCTCCCCTCTTGTGCGGAAATGGCCTGAGGTTGCCACAGCAAAGGAAGCTCTCTCTTGCTTGATCATTGTCAGGTGCCTGTTTCTCCCTTATGGAAATGCCAATACAAATGCACATTTGGGAAGCACATGCCTCTGTTAAATCTAAATCAAAAACATTCCAGAATCAAAGTAGAACTTTTAAACTTCTGAACTTCATTTCTGCATCTATAATTCAAGAAGGAATGCCAGCCCTGCTTCCATTTTAGAAGGCTGGAGAATAATATGACTGTGGGACCCTTTCTAGCTAGGACCCAACTTGAGCTAGAATCAGCTGGCATATTTTCAACTAGAGAGGTGTAATCTCTGCTGTTGAGATTAGGTCTTTTTCATTGTTTAAAATCATTATTATTTCGTATGATTTTAACAATTCTGTGGGTACGAATTGTGTTACTTGGAGGGTTCAGCTGGCAAATGATGTACTGATCTAATAAGAGGATCAGGAATAAATGTGACATAAATGATATAATTTATTTTACAAAAACAGTTAGCTTGCCTAAGTGAGAGTGATCTCATTTAGTCAGTGATCTCCCTTTGCAATACTTCTTTGAAGAGCAATTGTCAAAGTACTAGCAGCATCTTAGGAAATGTTGTGCAAATGTGAAAAATCCAGAACATGAAATCCGGGGGGGCAGAAGGAGAAATTAAATCCTCCTGTTCCTATGATTTAAATACACTTAATTTAATTAAATGCTCTTAAAATGGGGCCTATAAAGTGCTCCATGTTAACTGTCATTGTAACATCCTGTGGAATTCTGGGATTTGCAGTTTAGGGAAAGGTGTTTAGAATCCTCTGCCAGAGGGCTTCCTCTAGAGCATCACCAATCTACGAAACCAGGAATTCTGCAGGATGCACCCATGGCAGTTAAAGTGGAATGCAAGGAACACCTCAGTTAACAAAGTCTGTGACAAAGAAGCTCATTTTTACTAAACCTTTTATGCCCACCCAGACCCTATTTTCCAGAATTCTCCTCCTCTGTCTAGCTGGACATTTTCTAGCAGTGGCAGAGTTTTGGTATCAGATTGCAATGGTGTGTCTATAGTAAACAATGCAATAAAAACTTGAGCTGGGAAGGGAATAGAATTCTGCTGTAGGTGCTTTTACTGTGAATGTGTGTCCCTGCTTGCTACAGGCAAGTTAAACAGCAGCTCTCTCTGAAGCCCTTTGCTGAGCATGACTGAATAGTAAAACAGAGAGAAAAGGGAAGAACAGATAACCTAGCCTCATCAGCAGTCCTTCAAAACATTAAAAGCATAGATTAAAAGCCACCAAATGGAAATCATAAGAAAATTGGAAGTTAGTTTATTGAAAACAGGAATGCAGATATAGTATCTCAGAGACTAAAGGGCAAATCTGATGAAGAGATAAAAAAAAGAATGGAGAATAGTGTCGGATAATTGCTGGGTACTTTCAGATAACAACGCTTGATATAAATGTATAACTTTTATCAAGAGGATGTAATCAGATGAATAATATGACATATAATTTAGTACGGACTTATTGTAGGAGCTATCATGAAATGTTAGCATATATTAGTGTGGTACATTTAATTTTAACATGTTGATTAAATTGAAGAACATGAAATCTAGGAAGGAGAGGAAGACTATCAGAAATATTTCAATGAATTGTACAATTATATATGTGTGTGTTTTATATGATGGAATTTCAATAACATTATACAAAAAAAAATTGGAAGTTAGTGAAAGGCAAAGTCATCCATGGATGCCTTTGGAAGAAGGCTTCAGGTGGTCCCTAGAAAAATCAGATGATTTTGTTCAGTTATACAAGATGTAACTGACCTGGTTGTTTCATTTCACATGCGCATACTGAAACACCTTGAACTGTTCTTTTTTGTGCTCTAGGAATCTTCTCTTATTCTTTCCATATTATTTCTGCCTCTGGTACCAAATTTTCTGTTAAAGAAGTAATGCTCAGGAACACATCTACTTTGTTAATTGAGATATACCTGTATAGCACTACAGTTGTGTATCATGATAGGGACCATGATGTTTCTGAACATTTCAATTAGCAAAGAATAGCCTGATTGGCAACATGCTGCTAGTGTCAAAGGACTTGTCAATAACAATGTCATTTTTTGTTTTGTTTATATTCCACTTTTCCATTGGTTCTGAAGCCAGTTTACACCAAAACTTGACAGAATTCCTGAAAATCATGAAGTGTAATTATTTTCTAACTGTATTTATATTTACACATTTTAAATATTTGTACATGTTAAATGGCATGTTGGAGCAGACAAGGTTGCTGGAATAAAAATCCAGATTAGATGACTGTTTAGCGTTTAAAATGATGGCCTTTCTCTGTTCAGTTAAGCCATTGTAGTAGAAACAAGGAACAAGATTTTGCAAGAGGGTAGGATTTTGCATTCCAAGATTGTCTCTTGTTTTCTGGCTCAAATTCCAGAGGGGAGTGAAGCTGTGGCGAACAGATTCTGTATCCTCCTCTTCAGACATGTCTGGCTGGCTGTGCAACTTTAAAGTGCCCAGACTTCTGCTCCCCAATGTACATGTTGCCTCTTTTGTTTCCTGAGTCTGAATTGCCTGGGTGACTCTCTGTGTTTTATTTGGCATTCTGCACCGTCTCACTTGGAATTAATGGCCTTTTAATAAAGTGCCTCCCCAGCTAGGCTCGGCAAGCAGACACTCTCAAAGAGGATTATTTATTGTTCACATGATCTCTCTCTGTGTCATGTGCTCCTGTTGTCCTTTTCCTTCTGCTCTCACCTAAAATCCTAAAAACGGGCAATAGCAAAAGTGTCCATTGTGGTCACCCAGGGGATATGAGCAACCTGGTTTGTATATATAGCCCAATTCTAGAATAACTAGGTGTTTCTAACATTAAAAAAATCCCAGCAAAGCATCTTGTTTCATCAAATAATTTTCTTCATCAGATGCATGCAATGTTATCACCACTGGTCAAATAATATATACAAAGAACTAGACAGTTAGAAGGAGATGCCCAAAGCAATTTGTGCAGGAATTTGGATGCTGCAACATCTTTCAATTCTCCACTGGGCCATGGAAACCTACTGGGTGACCTTGGGCACATCACACACTCTCAGCCTCCAGAAAACCTTGTGATAGGCTCATCTTAGAGTCACCATAAGTCAGAAACAACTTCAAGGCATACAACAACAACAGCATTCTTGCTGAGGAGAGGATGATAAATTTCACCAGCACCAAGGCCCATAATCAAGGCTGCAATCCAATTATTGTAAGGGGAAAATGATGAATTGTTGATGATGTTAATTTTTATGCTAATCACAAGCAGTATTGAAAGACAACAAGCAACATTCTGAACTGAGGACACTTCCAGACAGGGCAAAGAAAAAGTCTCTGGAAGCCTAGAGAGTTCTAATTCTAATTTAGGATGAAGTGAAATCATAACATTAGTTTGTATAGGAACAAAAACTGGGACTTCCAAAGATTTTCTCATCTGAAATCACTCTGAGAGGGAGAGAGTGCTTGTGAAGTTACCCAAGACTTGTGGTTTGAGAAGCAAGGAGAAAGAGAAGGAGGAGAGAAAGAGAAATAAATATGTGCTTCCTTGTGTGACATGCTTGCTCAAGAACCATGGGTCCCAGAATTATGTTTGGACATGCAGAAAAAGGGTTGAGTTATTGGGCAGGACAAAGAATCAAAATAATTAGGGATATTCATCCCAGAGCCACTGGGAGCAAGGGACACTGATAATATTTACAGGCCGTCAGAAATATATGAATAAATGTCTAGTTCATGGAGTTTGTGTTATCTCTAAAAACAATCCAGGATTTTCAGAATGAATGGTTTCAGTGCTACATGTGAATCTGAGCATAGATTCAAAGCAACATATACTTCTCTTTCCATTCAGCCTTAAAAACAGAGAACTGAAATTGGAAGGCAGAATTGAAGCTGCAAATCATATGTATGGCCCTAATTTGTGCCAGATTTCAGTCTCATAGCTGAGAGATTTCAATCCCAGTTGTTTTACTCACCTACTCCCAAAAGGGGTTTGGCAAAATGAGGAGGCTTCCAGCCACTTCTAGTTTTGGTTTTCTGGGATGATGTGGCCCCTGGCAGGTCCTGGGGGAGGAACAATTGAGTCTGGACCCCTCATGCTTGTCTACCTCTGCTCTAAGCCTATTTGGAAAGCTAGGACCTCTCCACAAATAAATAAGTATTAACTTGGACACTTGACCAAATTAAGTTGCAGGATTCTCAAGGCAGATAATATGACACATAGGTAGTTTTGAAGTTTTAAGCCTTGGCACTAGGAATTAAGACCTGGATTCAGTATGTATGCAGAATTCCTTTCCAACATCATAGAGGCAGAGAGAGATTTGGAGCCCCTTTCCCAATGAGAAAAAAAGTGTCTGAAGGTCTTTTCCTTCATCAAACTACAAATCTTGATTAACTTCACAACACACTCAGAGTGCTTCCAAGATGAGAAAATAATTCATGGAGGTCCTGGGTTTTGTTCCTGCACAAGTTGATTTAATTTGGAGATTCACATGATGTTTTCTTCATGTCAAAGTACTTCTTGGGAATTCGGGGGATGACCGAGAACTTTTCATTCTGACTTCCTGGCTCATTTTAATTTAACCTAGTATTTTCCAAAATGAAATGTAACTTTATTCGGCTGTCTGTCAGTATTATCCGAGAACTAGCTAAGATGGCCACCAAAAGCCACAACTATTATATTGTTTCCAGAAGACAGTCAACAGAGATCAAGTGAGGGAAAGAGGGAGGATGGCAGCAAAACAAAATGATCCTAAGGTTTAGCTAGTGTAATGTTGCTAAAATACTTCAGCATTTTATTACTAAATAGCAATAAAGAAGGCTCAGTGGAAATTGGTGACTGAAAAGTTGCTTGAGTCTAGATGTGACATGTGACATATGAGAGGGAGTGAGGAAGGAAACCCTGGGATATTTCCAGAAAGAGTTTGGATGCAAACCTGGGAATAGGCAGGTAAAGTCAAAACAAAAGAACTGGAAACTCTAGGTACCTTCAGAGCTTATTTTCCCTCCTGGATGAGCTCTTTGTTAGGAAATTTCTCAGAAAAACTAATTGTTTGTGAAAAGGGTGAGAATTATTGCATTATGTAATGCATCTATATGTTGTACACTGGCTGATTCACATTGGCAAGGGTTCAGGGCACAGAACCCTTGCAAAAGTGGAGAAACCACAAATAACTCCCCCCTTTCAATCCCCCTCCCTTTCCTTTGCCTCTGGCCCCATCATTCCCTGGGGGAAAGAAAAAAGATAAGGTAAAGGGCTTACTGGTACTTTCCTCTCAGAAAAGGACAGAGTTCTGGCTTCTAGCTACTTCTGGTGGCTATCTTGAGAAAGGAGAGGTAGGAGCAATCTGCTAACAAATCAGCAGCCATTACACAGCAGAATGTGCCGCCATGTGGGAGAGATGACATGCCTCCAGCATTGGATGGGGGGGGAGGCAAGCACATGCCTTGCGAATAATCAAATTCACAAAGGTTCAACCTACAAATGTGGAGGGAGGACTGTATTGCTTCACTAAACATTTCATACCTCTAGTCGATGTTTCAGTAGCTACAAGTTTCTGTTTGTATTCAAGGTTCATTGGTTAGATTGTATGTGCCCATTTGTGTCTCCTGGGTATCCAAAAGTTAGGACTGGGTGCCTATTTGAATATAATATTGTTATTCAAAAATGACTTGTCTGGCCCTAAAGGTCTTTTTTCAAAGGTATCTTTTGGATATTTCTGAGAATTTAATTTGTGAAGAATTTTATCTGGGGTGACCCTGTTTTTTTTTCCAGGAAACAGTGTGAATTTCCCCCACTTATGATAATAAATGGGATTTTACAAATCCCAAACAGCATATCATATTAAGTGAATTGCGCATAGTTTTTGTTGTTGTTGTTATTGTTTTTTGCAGATGAGCAGAGACTGGCTACCACTCTGTGAAAACTGCAGTTCTGACAGTTGGTGACTTGTGTTTCACTTGGGCATTGAATCTGCTCTGGGTTTTAGTCTAAATTTTAAAGGATCTATCCAAACTGCTGAAGCTATTTGGGGTATTCCCTGGTCTGAATTTCTACTTTATTTCCTCTCCTCCCTTTTTTAAAATTGATTTTAAAAAGTATTTCAGGAGCTGAGTCGAAAACAAACTTGGAAATCTGCCAGGAATTGTATTTATCCATTTTATTTGCAGAAACAGGATGGTGTGGTCTAAAACACGCGTGAGTCAGCCCTGACTTTGGTGCTTTAAATTTTTAAAATATCTCTAGGACGTAAAGGGGCTTTCTCAGAAAGATTGTGAGCAGCAGCAAATATGCATAAATGAATGTTTAAAAAACAACAACCCTACCACCAGCAAGGAAACTTGTAGAGGTCTAAAACTGTGTTGTTTTTTTGTTTGTCATGCCTGTTCTAAACACCAGAATTGGCCACAGGAGAAGAGGTAGAGTGAGCATTAGGCAGTCACCTTTTTCAGCTCTACTGTATAACAAACAGATGGGACTAAACACCCAGGATCAGAATGTGGTTGTGGAAAACCCCTGGAGGTTCTCTGGATTGTGCTCAAACTGTTTGTTTCTCTCCAGCAGTTGTATGTTTTACTCTGGCTCCATTTTTGCAGCAACATTCGTTACATCCGAATCGGCTGTGGGCCCATTCATTCCTACTGCTAGTGAATGGGACAAGCCTGGGCTGGAGGTTGCTCAGCGCACCCCCATGTGGCTACCTTGAGAAGAGCAGCGCATGTTACATCTAGCAGAACCAATTGAAACAAACAAATCGTGAATTAGCTTTAGAAACTTACTGAGTTCTCCTTCAGTTTCAGGCCATTTCCGCACTAGCCTGTTATAGCGCGATGATTCCACTTTCAACATCCTCTGGAATCCTTGGGTTTGCAGTTTCAGGAGGGGCCGGATGGCCCCTCCCGAAACTGCAAACCCCAGGATTCCAGAGGATGTTGAAAGTGGAATCATCGCGCTATAACAGGCTAGTGCGGAAATGGCCTCAGTGTTGAAATAAGACAAAAGTAGATGGGGGGATTGCAGGGTTGGTAGGTCGTAGTGTACTGGTCTGAGCATTGGACTGCGACCCTGTTTGATTCCCCAATTGGCCATGGAAAGCCACTGGGTGACCTTGGATGCATAACACACTCTCAGCCGCAGGAAACTCCATGATAGGTTCACCTTAGGTGGCCATAAGTCAGAAACAACTTAAAGGCACACAATAACACAGTGGAAGTAAGAGAAATATATTGCTGGTAGAGGGCCTGGTAGGGGCCCAGTCTGAGATACAGCACAGTTCTAATATCATTACTTGCATAAAGGGTGTTTTTGTGCGTGTTTTTTGAGTGGTGGGGAAGGATTTGATCAAGTTGACCTCCATGGTTTCTTTCCCTGGGAATACCTCTTCATTCCTGCCATTACTTCCTTTTGCTTGTCTTCCACCTCTGAGCTCTATTTACACAAGCAGAGTTTGGAAATATTAGTGTTTGTGCTCATGCTTTGACAATTAAATTGCTGACACAGTTAATCTAATAGCATCAAAAACTTCAAGAAAAAAATGTGGAATTAATCTATTAATCAATTCATTGGAGTAACATTTACAATGACTAAAAATTCCCCCCAACCCAAAATTGTTTTTAAAAAAGATGATGAATTAAAATGACAAGAAATACTAATAGCTACTCAGAAACAGTGTTCTTGATGCTGGATGCTTTTTGAATTCAGGATTGAACCGTTTAACAAATGGGAGGTAACATGTTATTTTTAACCAATGTCTTTCCAAACAGTCCTCAGATATGTAGGCTGCTGTTAACTTCTTTTGCCATTCTTGGCTCAGAGGGCAGAGGGGAACAGGTGGAAATAACAGAAAAAAGGAAATTCTGGGGAGGGGAATCCAGAGGTTAGCCTGAATGTGGGCCTAGGAGATGCTTAACAGTGACAATCCCTGATGGAAAGTCGAAGGCTTTCACAGCCAGAATCCATGGGTTGTTGTGGGTTTTTCAGGCTATGACACTGTGTTCTAGTAGTATTTGCTTCTGATGTTTCACCTGCATCTGTGGCAGGATCTGGAAACATGGAGGTGGAATGGAGTATATATACTTGTGTGGTCCCTAAGTGGGAGGGTTTTGCATTTGTGATGCGTTAGTTAGTCCAGCTGCATCACTAATGCATCACAAATGCAAATCACTCCCACCGGGGGATCACACAAGTATATACACTCCATTCCACCTCCATTCCATACTACTAGAACATGGCCTGAAAAACCCACAACAACCCCTGATGGTCTTGTACAAATTGGTGATTATGGAAACTGTTTGGATATCAGCAGAGGGGGTCACATGGCGGAACCAAGGCATTCTACCACAGCCACTCACACTCCTAACTGGGAAGGTGAGTGGAGCTGAGTGGCAGTGAGATTCCCATTGCACACTTCTCAGCACCTGGTGAAATAGCAAGGGGCATGCAAAGGAATGTTCTCTCTGTAGCTAGAGGCATGAAACCAATACAATGGTCATTGGCAAGTAGGGGAGGCAAGATGACAGGAGGGAATCACGAACAATGGAATGGCCAATAAATTGGCCGGAGATGATGTGAGTTGTAATATGACACATCTGGAGGCCACAGGTTGAAGCCGCCGCCGCCGCCGCCGCCTCCTCCTCCTCCTCCTCCTCCTCCTCCTCCTTCTTCTTCTTCAACACATTTTAAAGTAATCTAAAACTACATATAAGGAAAACACACAAAAAAGGTATAATAACAGACAGGACAAACCTAAACTAACTAAACTAAAATAATACACATATACCTATTGTACTAAATAATTACTATACAAAGACTAACAAAGGGGGATGACATATACAAATAGACCACTCACTCCTCAGCTAATGGGTTATGTGTTCAAGAATTATTATACTTATTGTAATATGATCTCATTAGCCTATAACATATGATAATAAAGTTTATAATATGAATTGCTACTTGCGTTTATATCATATAAAGCATGTTATTTTTAAAAAAATTAAAATTCTACAATAAATATACAAATCTAATTGTGCATAACTCCTAGGGATTAACTCCCCTTCTTTGCTTAAGTAAGACCAAGTCCTCAAGTAATAACCTCTTAAATCTAAAGAAGAAAAGAAAAGCGAAAGCAAGCAATTATATTGTTATTAATACTATTAGTAAACCTATCTAACATAAATTCTATATCACCAGTAAAAATCCCTAAACTGTTGTTCAGGTTGAAGGCTGAACTTGTCTGATTAAAAATTCTAAAGAGCTCCAGACCTTCTTCACTGTCCACATTTGGTTGCCCTAATAAGACCTTCTTTGGGTTTGGGAGTAAAAAAGGCATCAGCATCTGGAATCAGCTCCAGCCTAATGAGCATCTAAGAGTCCACTGACGGGTACAATAGTGTCATTTAAAAAAGAATAATCTTAATGTCTTTCTTCTTCCTCCTTTAGACCACTAATCCTGGCTCCAGGACAGAAAACGTCATCAACATAAACCATTATGCAACTAAGAAAAGTGTGGCTGAAAGCATGCTCGATGTGGCCCTGTTCATGGCCAACGCAGCACAGCTGAAGGCAGTGCTGGAACAGGGGCCTTCCTTCCAATACTATGCTGCCCTGACAGCTCTCATCACCATTTCCCTCTTCTTCCAGACAGCCATTGGGATTCTGCTTATTATCATGGGTAAGACTCTTCGGCTTCTTCCCCTAGTAGGCTGGGGGACTTCACAAGAGGAAAAGTGATATGGAGTCACCAAATGTCTGTTCAAATAAAAAGGCATTTACCTAGTGCTGGAAAGACAGCAGGGAGAGACCCAACCTAGGCCATTTCTGCACTAGACTGTTACAGTGCTATTATTCCACTTTCAACATCCTATGGAATCCTGGGGTTCACAGTTTAGGGAGGGGCTGGGCGGCCCCTCCCTACTGCAAACCCTAGGATTCCATAGGATGGGGAAAGTGGAATAATAGCACTATAACAGTCTAGTGCAGAAATGGCCCTAGTCTTTGTATAAATGATGCTATATGTGAACTGGAAGCTTCTGTAATCCCAGTAGAATGTTTCAGAGCTTCTGTGCTATGGAAGTGGTCCTAGCAGAAATCAGTGACAACATCTAAAGCATATATATCACTACTTGCATGTTCAGAGTGTTTCACATTATGTTAGGATGGGCAACCCGTCACCCTCAAACTGCAGTTATGGTGGCCTTCCTCTTAATTTCAAAAGTTCTCCCCAAGCAGTCAATTTGGATTCAAGGCTAAAGGGTCTCTTCCATGGTAGCCCACTGACAGCAGCAGGGGGAGGAGGAGGAGGGGGAGGAGGAGGAGGGGAGAAAGGGAGATGGAAGATGAGCGAAGGGGGTACGGTAAGAGAGGGATAGAAATGGAGAAAAGAGGATGTCTCTCACTCCATCTCCCTGCTAGCATTGTGGGCCCAATAGATAACTCCCAAGGAAACATCTTGACAGAAAAAAAAAAAAAGATTCCTCACTATGTCATACAATATTTTGGTTAAGTCTCTATCAACCCTATAAGAGAGAGTAGTTTGATGGCCCCCATCTTGCAGGTCAAGCATTGGTGGCGTCTGAGGCTTGTGAAAGGCAGCGCAATATGTTCACAGCTAACTTGACATTGGATAGATTCTGATTAGATGCATCTTTCCCTTGTAGCCTTTATAGCCAAGGTAGTCAACTGTAGCTCTCCAGATGTTCCAATATCCCTAACCATCTGTTGTGCTAAGACTGATGGGACCTGGAGTTCAGCAACATTTGGAGACCACATATTCCACACTGTTGGCCTGTACAATATCACCTCCCCAGTTGTTCTTGGCTGATTTTGTTGATACTCTCATTTTCATATTAACTCTTATGATATTTCCCATGAGTGAAATACATAATTCCAGAATAATGTCTGATATGTCTCCCAGGAGGTGATTGAAATGTTACCAGTATCGTGTGTATGATGTCTTATGCTGCATGCACACTATGTAATCCCCCAGTGAGTGAGAGTTTATCCATCCTTTTTCACTTGAGGTATTGCAAGGGTCTGTGTGCAGCTCTGATTTGTGTATGTATAGTACATGTGTACACAGCTAAAACCAAGAATAACTGCACTAACGTTACCAAACTAATTTCCCACAATATTTGTGGTAGACTTTCAGATATTGAATGTTAGGTTTGTTCATAATGTTAAGATTTCACCTTGGCTTCAGGCTTGCTAGTTGGCTATAGGCAGGGCACTATTCTCTCAGCACCATTTCTTTGGTGGGATAAGAATAATGGTCTACTGAGAATATTGAAAGGTTAATATGCATATTTTAAGTGCTTAAAACACATGTGGTTTGGAGATGTATGCTTCACTGACCTAGCCAGGGCCTGGATGGAAAACAACCAGGAAAACCCAGTATCTGATTTCTGTATAAGGACAGTGGGATATAAATAAATAAAAATGTGAGATGGTAATGAACTATTATATAATTTTAAAGGATCAACATGTCTCCCGCACATTACGGGACATTATTATTATCATTGATCAAAATCCTTGTTCTTGGTATGTTTCAGTTCTATATGCTTTAGAGCAATTAATGCTGCAGATGCAGATATAGAAATAAGTACTATAATTTGAAGAGAGATATGATATGTCTCCTTATGTTGAGAAAGACACTGCCCTGTGTGCCTTCTCAGACTTTTGCTGTCCTGATTTTTAATACTACAAGGCAAAATTAAGGCCCTCATTCTCTGTTATGGCTCTTTTTCTTTAAACTGGATTTAGATTGGACAATCCTTCAACCAGGTAGTCTTAAAAAAAAGAACTGCCCTCTGACAGCCTACCAAATAGAAGAATGTCCTCTGTAAAGTAAGGCACATGGCCACCATCCCTGTTACTTATCTAATTTCCATAAAGTGTAAAGTTCTCTTTGATTGTTAATAGTTTTTAAAATATCTCCTTTATAGAAATAAGATGTTAATGGGCTCATTCAGTGTTACAACCCTCTCCCAAGCTGTGTATCCTCTTTCACCATCTTGCATGGACCCTGTTTCTTAAAGTTATAACCCCCCAGGGTGGTCTCTTTTTCTTTTTCTTTTGACCAACCTTTTGCATTCCTGTGCTGCCCCTATGGTTATATACAGAGAGCAACAGTCTCCAGTTCTGTTTTAGCCTGCTCCCCGGTCAGTCCTTCTGTCTCCCTACGTGATAAACACAAGCCTGTCTTTCTTGGATTGTGTGTTTGGCATTGAAAGGAATGACAGGGTCATGAACTTGGGCTTCATACAGCTGCGGTCCCGTTGCATCAATAGAATCTCTCTTCTATATATAGGGCTTGATTGTGAACAGTGAGCAACTCCTGTTGGCTTCCAGCTCCCTGTAGAAATCACTGCTCTGGCTTTTAAAGTTCTTTCACAAAGAACCGAAGCCAGCTTCTCTCTTCCATCTTTCCTCTGTACATCTTCCTCCTCCTCCTCCTCCTCCTCCTCTAAGTCTCTTTTAAAAATGGGCCCGGCCATTGGAGTAATTGGTTTCTTTTTCAATTTAGTCCATTTTGAAAAGATAGTAACAGCTATGGCATTTCACAGGGGATAGTACAGCTGAGATCCTGCATTGGGGGCTATATTGTAAGTTCTGTCCAGGACAAGCTATGGCATGTCTCCTCCTCACCTAGGGTTGCCTGTTCAGAATTGTCACGAGCCCTGAGTTTTTTCAGAGCCAAAATCTGACAGCTCCTGGTTATGTTTTTAAGCATTGAAAGTTGCTTACAGCTTGTCATTCAAATGCGTACACAAGGAAAAACCTTCTCCTGTTTGGAAATAAAAAGAGAAATCTTAGGTAAAGGGGCTGTTCACAGTTCAAGGTGAAGTGGGGAGAAATTATTTCTCCTTACCTACTTAGGGAGATGAAATATTCTAGCCCACTTGCTTCTAGTCAGAAGGTAGATGCAGAGCAGAGGGTGAGCCCTAGCATCAGGAGGACTGGGAGTGAAAGGAGAAGCTAACTAAGTAAATACATAGACCTCCTGGAGGGTCTTTGCAAGTTGCAGCAACCAGTCAAATAAGCTTTGCAAATGGTGGCAAGAGGCTGTTCTACTAGTTGAGCTGGAGATTTGCATACAGTCCTTTCCTCTTGTTTGGAGCAGAAACCTCCAAACCTGGAGAAATTGCAGCTTTATCTTCTGCCTAAAGACAACCAGGAAAATTTAAGGCCAGGCCTTGACATCTGGCAACTGTATTCTCACCCAGTGGACTCTTCCTAGCCCTCCTAACATAGAGGGGTGGAGGTGGAGGTAGCAGCACAGAAGCATCCAGTTATGTCCTGATTAGTGACTGAACCAAGGTATGGAAAATCTTGAACTATTTCCATGTCTTCATCATCTACTTTAAGGTTAGGTAAATCATTTGTAGACATTATTTTTGTTTTCTCAATGGGCAGTTGCAATATTCATGGAAGAGGTGAAAATGTCAGACATCTGCTTTTCGAGTTGCAGGGGAAGAGGCCCCCATCAGTCCCAGTGGCTGCTTATGGATAAGTGGGGTTTGGGTAGGTCTGACCAGAATCTAGTGTGTAGCACCATAGTTGCACCACAGTTTTGTGGTACACAGGACATAATGATCAAACAGAATTCTGCAAGTTGCTTGATTCTTTGTTTTATTTTCAAAATATTTCAAAAGTTTTCTCCTCATTGTAAGGAGATTATGAGCTTTTGTGCATTTTTCATTTTTTCCTGCATTTTAGTACTTTTGTATGAAAATTTCAGAATGGTTTTTGTATGCAAAAGGTTTCGTTTTCAGCACAAAATGCAATGTTTTAGAGCTATTTGTTTGTTTTGCTCTTACTCTTCTTTCTGCTCTTGTGTGTGGGTGAAAAATCTTGTTGACTTTTTATCATATCAGGTTTCTTGGTGCAATGAGATATCATTTCTTGTGTCAAGAAAAGGAAATTGGCAAATACTTTTCACATCCCCATTATTTGCCAGTTTGAGAAATATCGTGTTGTTGTGAGGAAATGTGTATGTGACACAAAGAACCAAGTATCATACTAGAGAAAGACCAGGATAATAACATCACAAATAGGAAAGAGAGAAGAATGTGATTCACTTTTTGGGTGGGGGGTGGGGGGAACATATTGGGGTCCTTCTGTTTGATTTCTGCCTCTGATGTGCCTTCTGTCTTCATAGCTCGGTTGAACCTGAATGATGTAACAAAGCAGCAGCGCCTGGATTTGCTCAACAACATTGCCACAATCCTTGTCTTTGTCACAGTCATTGTCAACATCTTCATTACAGCCTTCGGTGTGCAGAAGACAGGACTCTATCCAAGTGGTTATGGTCGAAGAATCTACTGAGCCTTAAAAGGGTAAGAAAGGGATAAAGACCTATCTCCTTGATCACACTGATACCTCCCTTTTATTCCTCCTTGGCCACATTATTTATTCAGATCTGTTGGCACAGACTCATCTGCATTTGCTGGTAGAGAAAAGTCTGAATATTATAGAAGATGGCTGGCATCTTGATCAGTATTCATGAGGTTATAAGCCAGACCTCTAATCTTGTAATGGTTAGGATTCATGTTTATGTTTGTTAATGACTAAACATGGTGAAAAAACTGTCCTCCAAAGGCAGGCAGTATCCTAGCTGAATGGCTTCCCAGGTGCTACAGATTGAGACACTGGGAAATGGCACCTGCAGTGCTCTCTTGGTTACATTGAAATGGGCAGCTGGAAACATCCTTTGGGGTCCTGCTTCAGCTGCTTATCTTGATGTGATGCAGTCAACATTTCCTACTACCCTGATCTTAAGCATCTGGAAAATCCTTTGTTGGGCCACTGCCTGTCACAAGAGCTGGACTTTGAGGAGCTGCCATCAGAAGTACTACAATAATGTAGCTGCACCTTATAGCTACACCTGACAATGCAGGATCTTACCCCTTGCCACTGAGATGCTCAAATATGGTTAAAGTTTGTTTAGATTTTTTTTAAAAAAAATCTAATTTGTTATTGATTCTCATTGTAGACACTTTGAGAGTCTTTTTTGAGTAAAAAGAGCTTCAATAATAGATTGGATCCATTGAATTTAGGCATGTACAGCTGGGCTTCATCCTTTCCTCCCCACTGCATCCTCTGGGACATTGAAGTACTACAGAGTCTCAGGAAGAAGCACCTTCTATATAGAGAGCTGGGTTCATTAGTTTGTTAATTAATTCATTCTTCCAGCCAAGAGACACCTTCCATAAGGAGATGTTGATCAATCAATCAGTCAATCTCTCTCTCTCTCTCTCTCTCTCTCTCTCTGAGAGGTGCCTCTTGATTGGGAGAAGGAGGTGTCTTAAAATTAATTAATATAACCTTCTTCTCCTGGCATCAGAGCCAAAGCAGATTACTATACAAGTTAAAACAGAACAGAGCTAAAACAATGTAAAGTATGAAAGTGAAAAAAATTAAATAAGCAATCAAGTTAAAACCATCAAGTTAGAACAACTTAAAAAGTATTTAAAGCACGAAGTAATAGCAATGGCTTGTCTAAATCAATTTTTTTTGTCTTTTCACAAATTGTACCTCCACCTCCTTTTCAGGGATCCCCCTTTCTCCTTCTCCACAGCCAGTCCAGTTCTTTACAGTCCCCTAATCCTCAAGGTAGCATCTGGGGGTGGTGAAAGGGCTGTTGTAGAGAGGAGGAGTGGGGAAGTCCACTTCTACCAGCCAATCCAGATCCAACTGAATAAATATCATGAGGTACTTAAATTAATTCATGAAATTTCTATCCCACCCTGTGGTCCTAAAGGTATTACTGGAGGCTTTCAGCAGTATCAAAATGGTATAGGAAATAACTGATGTGTGGTTACAATTTCAAACCAATAAAACTGATGACAGATTAAAAATAGCTGGATAATATAAACAAAAGAACTGGAATTATTTTAGAAGAGCTTTTTGAAATAAGATTATTATTATTACCTTGTGAACTCATCAGTGAGCTTGTTTGGTGAGTCTCTCTAGGGAGTGAGTTCAATATCATTGCTGGAAAGTTGGGAAGATGCATCACTGTAGACCAGCTTAGTCTTGTGTAAAGTTGAATTGCTTCATTGTGCAACATTTATATTCTCAGGAGGGGAGCAGAGATGTAGCTATGGAACTGAGATGACGGTACAAGCAGAACTAGCGGTGTGGCCATTGCATTAACTGCCTCAATGTACAATGTGTCCCAATGCACAACATGTCCAGTTGCACAATGGGAGCTTCCATTGTACAACAGGACATCTTGTGTGGTGCCCCATTCTGCATTGTTGCCATTCACTAGCCCAGTGCCTATCATGATAGCAATGTACCTTTGTCATTGTAAAATTATGCATTCTACCCTCTGATGCAGGATTTCAGACACATTTTTTAAAAAAGATAATAAAAGTCAGTGTATCTTATTGGAAGTGTGTAAACCACACTGTGTTTTACCCCCCTCCACATTCCACTGAAATCAAAAATACTCACAAAGTGGCCATCCAGGTGATGCAATCATCAACTACCATCTTTCAAGGGTTATGTTTGGAATGTACTTGAACTCCTGCTTTATATCAAGTATTTCTGGGAATGGTAAGAGCCACAACTTGGGCCTAGGCTCAAATGGCTATATTATGCAACATGCATTTTAATCCTGCTTCTGTATGTTTTATTTTTTTATAGAATACAGCTTGGATCATAGTAGCCACCAATATATGGAGGTTATGAATTAGATTTAAAACTTTTGCTTGTTTTAATAAAATAACCTTTTCCTTGCAGGCTGGAGCACATGACGGATGATTGGGATACCTTCTTCCAGTTTTACTGACCTCAGACCTGATGTTCCATGTGTGACAGGCAACCTCTCGGGCCAACCCAGTTACAGACCTTTGGGAGTTGCTCTGTGAGGACTGTTTCTACAGTATGTTTGCCGCTCTGAAGGGTGGAAGATACCTTTTACAGAAGCAGAATCTCTTCATTTAATGTAATGCATAAAAGAATTTGCCCCTTCCCCAATTCATAGTTGCTTCTTTCCCCAACATCCTGCAATGAGACCCACAAGCAGTTCTGCAAAAGAGTTGCATACAAGCAAAAGCTGCCTAATAGGAGAAGAGCAGCAATTCCTCAAGGACCCAACAATATACTTTGACAATAGTAGCAGCAGCCACTATAACGGTAGGGACAATTGTTTTAAAATTTTTGAAAAATCAGATACAACTGCAGATGAATGAAAAACCTGCAATGACTGGTTAGTGGGAAACGTTAGTGATTGCCAAAGCATGTCCCAAGGGACAATAATGCATCATGTTTCAGAAGGGAAAAAAATGAATTAAACCACCTCCTTTGAACATAAATCGACCCCCCTAACTAGAGAACCACCTACTCATTTTGTCTCTGTATGAGAGGAAATGACTCCCATTTTGTCTCTGGCTGTGTTTGGTCCTGTCACTCCAATCCAGAAATACATCAGAGTTAAAGAACCTGAGAGGAAAAACACCACCTTGTTTAGAACAGTGACTCCTAGAGGAACACATATTGTGGACTCCTTTGATGTGGGCAGCTATTATATTTCCAATATTAGCATGGAGGATACCTCTAGTTTAAGTTCAGGGAAAAGACAGTTCCAGCTATGAGGACTTTAAGAAATAGGAGTATAAACTGCCTGTGGGCAACTTGTTTCCCTTGGGGCAAATGCAGCCTTCAATTGAATTTCAGAAGTACCAGTACCCTAGAATTGATCCAGACCTCTGCCTTCCTTCCAGCAGCCTGCTGCATGGCATGGTTATGGGGAGAAGTGCAGAGAATTGAAATTTCCAAAAGAAATGCACAAAGGGGAAGGCTCAAAAATAGGGAGAAAAGGCACGAAAAGTATGGTCTGTCTTAACCCACAGCTGGCTTAAGCCCAACCTGTCATCAACATGCAACTTTTGACAGGTATCTCTGAGGGAATATGCCCTCAAAGGGGAAAAAGAAAAAGGTTTGCCCGCCCAAGAGCATCCCTCACATCTTTATCCAATGATTAGTGGTGGCACAGATGTTCCAGTGTGGACATGGAGCTCCCTATACCTGGACCTCCATTGCTAACTCACATTCTCATGTTACATCCAGCTGAAGAGACAGTTCTGCGCACACAAAGATATGCAAGTATGGGGGCTAGGCTCAAATGGCTATATTATGCAACATGAATTTAAATCCTGCTTCTGTATATTTTATTTTTTTATAGAATACAGCTTGGATCATAGTAGCCACCAATATATGGAGGTGATGAATTAATTTCAAACTTTTGCTTGTTTTAATAAAATAAAAATTGTTTATAGTCCTGCAAAGTATTTTAAGGCTGCACAAGTTAACCGTGTTTATATATGTAGTGCATTGTTCTGGACATATGTTTATTTTTTTAATCAGCGCTGTGCTTTGTGCAATTTTACATTATTTTGAAAAGACTTGCATTGTTGTTATCCTACTTAGAACTGGAACATCTTTTACATATTGCAGATATTATTTGCTTTGTATTTTTATTTATTAAAGTATATTTTATCCTAAGGTGTTAATGGTTTATTCATATATTCAGTTATAACTGAGAAATGCAAGAGACTATCTTGTTACATCTGCATATTTTGTAAGAGCGCATCATGAGGTTTGGTGTTCTATTCTTCCCTCCATAATGTCTAAAACTCCTCTCCTGGATGCACCATTGCACTATAATTCCTCTCTTCTTCTTCATGGTTTCTGTGACTCATACAAATGGGTCATCTGCACCTGTGCAGTGTGCAATTTGGAACTTTCTAGAGCATTATGACATGTTCTAGCAGGAACCCCCCCCCAGAGGCTATAAACCCACCTTCCTGTCAAAGCCCTCAGTTCCTTTTTGTCTGCCGCAGCAGTGCCTTCTGAGTTTTGTTACAATCTTTGTACTTACCTCAGCTTTGTTTCATGGGCTACGGCTTGTCTTGCATTTTGTCTTTGTTGGATCTCTTGGATCGGATACCTGCTTCTGGACGATGAATGAACGGATATGGCTTCTTTGGTATGTGGCCTCAGCAGCAGTCTTTAAATGCTGCTCCTTGTGCGGGGGCAACATCCTGGATAATGATGAACTCAAAAGTGCCCTTTCTGCCTCGCAGAGGGTCACAACATTGGATCTTGCTCTCATTACCAAATCTTTATCCCACACACGAGGTGTAATACAGCAGCCAGTTTAAGGCCTCGCTCTAGGAAAAGTATACAATGCCTCTGACATGGCCATTTGGATCAGGGCCTCACATTCTGTAACAGCAGTATGTCTGAGGCAATCCCTGGACATTGCATTGCTGGCAGAGAGCACAGGGAATCAGAGAAACACCTATCTATGTTCCCAAAGCCAGATACAGACTGATGACACCATCCCCAGAGACTGCCATAGGACCCCAGTGAGCAGCAGATTTCCTCAGTCTGTTTATGGCCATGGGGACATAGCCAGATACTTTGCCAATCCCCCCTGCTATCTATCAGCAAAGGAATGGGAATGGAACAGGGAGGCTATCATCATGCACTGGTGAGTCCTAGTGGTGGTGGTGATGCGAGTTGCAGTGGCATCCGACATGCAGAACTCTTGCAGCACCCTCTGCCATGTAGGATCTGAGCCAGTGTGTGAGAAACTTAGAAGTAACTATCTCTCAGACTTAAAAAGAAATATTGTCACCCCCTTGTTCTGGGAGTGGAGATTGGGTCTTGTATGCACATCTTTCCTACTGGATCTGACCCACTAGAGCAAAAAACTGCTGAAGGGGGAAGACACATCTATATGCAATCCTTTGGATGCTTATGAAGTACTATGGAATTGCATATGCATTCCCTAGGACCTAGGTGGAAATATTCATTAGTTCAAGGTCTCCCTCTACCTGGTGGCAGATTGGTGGTGGTAGTGGTGGTGGTGGGGAATAGTTCTTTATAGGCAGAGTATTTTGAATTGGACTGGAATCCTCTTGGCTACTTGCAGTGGTGTAATGTTTCACCATAAGGATTCCAGTTCAAGTCCAAGTACTCTGGTACTATGACTATGTCAGTGTAATGAATTTTTTGAATTTGCATGCAAGCAGCAATGATGGGAAAGAAAGGAGATTCATCTCCATTGCCCCAGGAAGTTCCTGTCTTTCCCTTCCCTTCTGTCATGGTGGCACCCTCAATGTTTTTGCCTCTGCTTGCATTCCCACCACTAGCTATTCTAAGCACAGTTATGCCACCCAATAGGATTGTGGCTTTGGGATGTTACCAAATTAGCTTTTTCTCAAGCTGGCATCCTGCTCATTCGCAGAATTTTATGGCAGATATATGGAGTTTTTATTGTGAGCAGGGGGCAAAGAAAATTGTTGGCACCAAAGCAGTAATACTTATGTGTCAATTTTTATATGAAACAACCTCTTCAGTGCTTCACACTTGTAAAAAGGCCCATGAATCTTTGCAGAAAGCCTGCTATGGGCAATGTGTGGATGAGTGAATTAGTGGATTCATTCTGTTGAGAAAATTAACTTGCTTGTGTGCACAAGCCAGCAATATCCCACAGTAAAAGAAGTTATAGGTAAGCAAACAAAAAAGACACAGCACATTGATTTTCAGTAAGAAATCTGTTTATAAACTCACTGAGATGCTTCCCCTTCCTATTAGAAATTAAAAAAAAGTTGGAAGTCATCTTTAAGGCACACATTTCAGAGGCGTAGCACAGAATTTAAATACACCAAACAACATTTCAAATATTTACTGTAAAAACAGAGGTACTTCAAAGAAGGTCACATTAAAAATAGTGACTACCAAAGAACAACAATATATTCAAGACAATACAACAGTCCCCTTCATTTCTGCCTTCTGCCTTGCCTGGAAACCCCACCCGGGATCCTACATTCAGGGTTTGATGGTGTGTATGAGAAACAGTTAGAGTAGGGGTGGGTTGCTGAGCTGGTCCAGGGGGAACTCTCAGGGTTTGGCAAGTCCTTAAGGCTATGTTTTGTGTTGTTGTTGTTTTTTTAAACATACACATGAGCACACAGAAAACCCCAAATGGGTCCTTTTTTTCTCTCATCCTTAAATCATAGAATCAGAGAGTTGGAAGAGACACCAGGGGCCATCAAGTCCAACCCCCTGCTACGCAGGAACACCCATCAAAGCATTCCCAACAGATGGCCATCCAGCCTCTGCTTAAAAACCTCCAAAGAAGGAGACTCCACCACACTCCGAGGCAGCACATTCCACTGTCGGGCAGCTCTGGCCATCAGGAAGTTCTTCCTGAGGTTCAAGTGGAATCTCCTTTCCTGCAGCTTGAATCCACTGCTCCTTGTCCTAGTTTCTGGAGCGGTAGAGAACAACCCTCCTCCCTCTTCAACATGACATCCCTTCAAATATCTAAACATGGCTATCATGTCCCCTCTTAACCTTCTCTTCTGCAGACTGGGAAGCTTCTCTTCTCACAAGGACAGCGAGGACAGGATGCTGCTCCATTCTGCCCACTTTGCCCCTGTCCACAACCTTCCTCCTTTTCTGACAGCCAAAGATGCTCTGCACAGCTGGCAGAAGCTACCTACTTCCTGAAAACCTCACTCTGTGGAGCTACAACAAACTGCAATGACAATACACTGCGCTGCTGAACTGCATCTTATTTTTATTTTAATTTATGGGGGAGGGAGGGTGACAGCTGCAAGACAGGGGCTAGCAGGTCACAGGCAGCTGTGGGCTGCACTTTTCCCTCTGTTTTAGAGGAACTTTAGTTAATTGATTGTACAGCTCAATCAGTTTAATCTGGACACACTTAACTATGATGCAAAAGATCTATAACCATTATGTATACCCTGAACATACAGAGTCTCATTTCAGTTTGGAAGCCAAGTACCACTGGACTGGTTTGTACTGTGAAGAGAGACTGCTATGGAATATGATGGATGTCCAAGCAGGAAAGAGTCCTATCCCAAATCCTGGAGGAACAGTGACAGTTCAAGTTGACAATACTGGTCTAGACCAGGTTTGGGGAATCATGTGGCCCTCCAGGTGTTATTGGACTCATCCCCCAGCAACCTTAGCCAATGTAGTGTAGCAAGCCAATGTAGTGTAGCAAGCTGAGAGCTGCACTTCAGCAACATCTGTACAACCACATGGGTTGCTGGGTGGGATGGACCAATGGCCTCACTTGATGTAGGCAGCTTCCCAAATAAGTCTGAAATAAGCAATCACTGTATTTATACCTGTAATCTTAAACCATACTTTATACATCTTAAATAAAATATGGTGTAGATGTGCAAAACAAAAGCCAGATGTCTTGGCCATTTTAAAAGAAATTTCTGGGGCAGAATGGTCTAATTTAGAAGAATATGGCCTGAATCCTGTTAGTTGGACTAGACTAGATCCACTGAGTCAATGGAATTTACCTACATGGTAATTTACCATTCAACGATGCCAATCATAATCTTTAAATAAATTAACAAGATACAAATAGCACCTGTTTTTCATCAGAGACAAAACAGTGAATGCATTAGCTGTTGTCTTGCTACATTTAGAATTGAGCAGCACGTACCAAAACTGAGGGAACCAAAAGATTCCTTCTTGTATGAAATAAATGTTTTTACCCTTGGTTAGTTGCAGGAGGGAACAGAGTTTATTTTTACCATTTTTCCTGCTCCTGAACTACACTGTCAAGTCTTCCATATGACTTTTTTTTATACAGTAATACAGGTGAGCTACAAGACTTGAAAGGCCAGCCTTATGAATATGCTGGTGATGTCTGGTGGGGTGGGGTGAGGATGGGATCCCTTTGTCTGCAGCATCTTAGACAAATCTCTGTAGTTCCATTTCTGAACTCCAAATGCTATCTTGGAGTGCATAAGCAGCTGCGCCCAAGAAGCTGCTGCTTTGATTCAACTTCTGCAATTGGCCTTTATGCTGGGAACCCCTCTGTGCCTCGAGCATTTTCCTTCCTGGGAGAAAATAATTGAACCTCTGAAACTGTCTCCCTGTGCCTGGCCATCTAAGCAGCTGGGTTCTAGCCGTTTGAGACTTAAATCTTTCTCACACTGCTCTACAATGCCCATATTTACTTGAATCAATTGGGACAGGAAGGTAATTAAACAAGGACTGAACTGTCAACAAGAGCTGGTTCTTTATATGCAACTGCTGTATTATCAAGATTCCTTTCTTGCAAAACTGTATTTAAGTTGTGCCTCAACCCCCAGACATTTGGAGCTTATTTTCATCCTGCCATGGGCTCAATATTCTACTATTTCCATGGTACCACCACCAGTCTTGTGCAGAGTGCAAATAAACTGAATCTACGCTGACATCATTGTGTCTTCCTCTCTCATACAGCTGGCACCCAGACTTTCTAATAAGGCCTTCCCTGTTCCTATGAGGTGTTTCCTGGCACGAAGTATACTGTAAGGAGGTCTCCAGGATCTACTGGTACAGGGTCTACAAGTATAAAATTATTTGAGATTATCAGCTACAATCATGACTGGGTAAGAGAGTAAGGTAGCAGATTCTTGAACAGCATATTTAGCCTGGCACTGTTCAAAACTCAGTTTAGAAAAAAGATGGAAACTTGTAGGCAAACCACCTTCCTTCTCTCTCACATATTGACACAAACTCAACTAAACAAACAGCTTCTACCAATCAGCTACAACAAAGCTGGAAGGTTTATTTCCTGAGAGTATCATGCTCAAAATCTTGCATCAACTAGCACCAAAGAAAGTTGCCTTGCTGGTTCTTCTAAAACTGCAATGCAGATAGTCAATAGCTACATTTGTTGTTGTTGTTGTTTGCCTTCAAGCAATTTCTGACCTATTACAGGACTTTCTTCGTAAGACTTGTTCCAAGGAGGCTTGACATTGACACCTTCTGAGGCTGAGAGAATGTAGCTTACCCAAGACCACACAGTGGATTTTCACAGCCGACTGGGGATTTAAAACCTGGCCTCTTGCATTCCTAGACCAGCATTCAAACCACTGCAACATCCTGGCTTCTGAGCTCTCTTTCTTATAGAGCAGTTTACACCTCTCTCTCTCTCCCAGCCCTCTCTCTCCCTGAATCTCCTTGTCGTACAGAGATGCAAGCACACCTATTCTTCATACACAATCAATATGTGAAAGTAACAAACTGCAACTTAAACTATTTTACAAAAAAAAGCCAATATATCCTGTCCTTCAGAATTATTATTCCCAGGATGGCTTACAGCACCTCGCAATAAAAATGCAAACCAGCCAGCAACATTAGAATTGCACAATAAATAGGAAAAGCATATAAAAGCTATTGAACTCAATGACGCTGACTTTTGAGTAGACATGCCTAGGACTGTGAATCTTCCAAGTGCTAGGCTACATACATATTTGAAGAAAGAAGAATTGGTCTCGTGTCTGTATTTCCAGTTCCTTATGTTCCATACTCAACATTCCATATGACTGTCAGGATAAATGTAATTCTGTGTCAACAACTGATTCATGTTCTAGTTTGGTTTCAACCTCATGACTGTAACTCAATCAAATGGACTGTTGAATAATCCTGGAAAAAAGCAATTTACATCAGTTTCAATACAAGGCCCCTGTTCCTTTTGCTGTACCTGAGAAGGACATGATATACTTCAAGTGAGGAGAGAAACTCATTAATTCCTCCATATCTCCTGAACAGGTAGATGCAGACACAGATCACATGTGGTCCTAAGCCATGAATTTCAGACTTTTTGTTGCAGTTGTTCAAGTATCTCCAAAAGAAGATGATAAACTCATTCTAGATATGAATGTATAATTTTCCTGTTAACATGCCGTGCAAGGCACTCCAATTCTGGCACCATTTCATTTGTACCCATTCACCAGAATGTTCTGTCTTCTGTTGGCAGAAAAGTTGCCTTTCCGTAACTGGAGGCCCTCAAAGGATACCAAAAACTATAAGAAATAGTTCAGTTGGAAGTAGGAACTGTTGCATTATTCCTGCATTTTCATTTCAATAATTTAAAGCATCGTGTAAAAAATATTAAGAAACAGGAAGGCACACTTTGTTAAAAAAGGCTTTTGTGCTAGGCTGGGGAGAAATCTATGCTGTACGCCTTTTGCTTCCTAGAAGAACTGCTTGGATGTGCTGGTACTAATGAGAATGCATATTCACACTTTCAAAAGTCACCTTCCTGGATAAAAAGATGCTAGAGGTAAGGCTACTTTCTTCCTGATTCTGTCTCCTCCTTTACAGAAAATGTTCTCCATTCCACGCTTTGGCTTCTTTTCTCATTACATGCAAAGGTATGAGAATGTCTGAACTCATGCTATGGTTTCTGCAGGACAAAGAAGAGCTCTCTGATTGCTGACAAGGCTGGATAAAGTGCGTGCTGGAATTCAGGAGTGCAAATGTGCCTCACACCTTCAACGGACGTCGGTTCCACATGCCCCGCTTGGAGTGATAGTGGTGGAAGAAATTCCTGAGAGAGAGACGTTCTACTTCCAGGCCACCCTGAAAGATTCTAGGAGAAAAGAGAGGATAACAGAACATTAACATGTAACAGCATCCTTCTGCTGGATTATGGACACTGGGCAACTATGGAATTCTAATTCTCACATTCCTGCTTTGGTCAGACCTCATTTGGAATACTGTGTCCAGTTCTGGGCACCTCATTTCAAGAAGGATATTGACAAGCTGAAATGTATCCAGAGGAGGGTGACCAAAATGGTGGAGGGTCTGAAAGCCATGCCCTACGAGGAACGGCTCAGGGAGCTGGGTATGTTTAGTCTGCAGAAGAGAAGGTTAAGAAGGGACACGATAGCCATGTTCAAATATTTGAAAGGCAGTCATATTGAAGAGGGAACGGGCTTGTTTTCTACTGCTCCAGAAACTAGGACAAGGAGCAATGGATTCAAGCTACAGGAAAAGAGATTCCACCTGAGCCGCAGGAAGAACTTCCTGACGGTCAGAGCTATTTGGCAGTGGAATATGCTACCTCAGAGTGTGGTGGAGTCTCCTTCTTTGGAGGTTTTTAAGCAGAGGCTGGATGGCCATCTGTTTGGAGTGCTTTGATGTGTGTTTCTGCATGGCAGGGGGCTAGACTGGATGGCCCCCTGTGGTCTCTTCCAACTCTATGATTCTATGATTGTATGATCCTATATGGAGGTCCACTTAGAAAAGTGTCAGTCCTCAAAACAGGATTCCAGCCATGGCTTTTTACTACAGTTTCACAGATTTTATTCAAATCTGTATACAAGTTTAGCTTTAAATTGTTTTACACTGTTTTAACTGGTTGTCAGCTGTATTCTTTTAATTTGTTAATCTGTTTAATAGGTTTTTTGGATGTTTAAAAGTCAATCCAGACTGATTAAAAAGACCAGAAAATCCTTGAATTTGTTCCTGTGTTTTCTGATTTTATTTTGGAGATCCAACACTTTTTTTTTTAAATCCCAGAATATTTTCTGCCATCTCCCAGTATGATCATAGCCATAATATTTTATATTAATATGAATATCTTTGAGATAAATATGAATATCTTTGAGATAAAGCAAAGCATGAGGAAACTGACAAATTGTCTTCAAAGGTTTTTTAAAAGAATATTGAAGTAAGTTGACATTAAGAAGAACAACCCTTTAATCATTAGGGACTGTAGACGCACCTGGATTTCATACCTTACTAGTAATAACTGCAAGGGCCATATCTGATGGTAGCCACATAAACATTACTATAAGGCCACTGAATGAACCCACAGAACAGGAATAGGAAACATGTCACCCTCCCAAAGAATGATGCATATTACTGGACTTACTTGCATCGTTCTTCAACACTGGCCATGCTGACTAGAGTTGCAGAACAATGGCTTCTTATAATACACTAGAAGGGCACTTAAGTAATCATATAAACAACAATGTAGTAATTATGATGCATGCACTGGTCTACTAGTACTCAGTACTCAGGTCAGCTCTGGTATTAGGCAAGGAAACCCAACTGCAGTAATCAAGATTCCTTGTCAGTATATTCAAGGGCTTTTTACTAACAGTTATCAGTTCAGCCTGTAAAATAGCATGGGACATCCTTCATGGCACGAACAAGGCTTCTCTGTTTTGAGCAGGAAGAGAAACCTGATGTCATCTAGATGTTGTTGGAACCTAGTTCCCATCATCTCTGACTCCAGTCAGAGGCTGGTGAGAGCTGGAGTCCAACAACATTTGGAAGGCCATCCCTGCTTTAGAGGTTATCTGGACTACAGCCAATTGATAAAGACAGTTGGCACATTCCTACTGACCTGTCCAAGAGTTCCCAGTCCTCTCCTCCCCATTTCTCACGGAACTCTTTGGTGTTCATCCCTCCAATACGAACTAGATCAGACTTGTATATTCCTAGGAGACCAAAGCCATTCACTTCCCAGTAGCCTACAAAGGCAAAATGCAACAGCATCAGTTACACCTATGTTATTGAATGTTAATACAATAAAATACCCAGACTCTCCTGCTGGACCTACCCACACAGATCTCTGGCAGATTAATAAGTAAGTACCAGACCAAACCAAGTCTCACACTCAGATCACCCCAAAAGAAAACCCCAAACCTGTGGTAGCACACAGATACAACTGCAACAGTAAGCAGCTGAAATAGAATAAAACTTGTCTATATAAATATCTTAACAAGTCATAAATGCTTATCACTGGAGTATAATATGAGACCATAAACGATCCCTCTACTAAGTCACCATACCATGTTCTCATAAGGGTCTGCTTCTCACTTAGGTACTAACAGTGCCTCTTCCAATTGAAAACATGAGTGCATGCTGTTCCAATAAAGCTGGAATGAGAGGTGTAAAGAGAAAATGGGTGGAGAGAGGAAACCCTGCACACAGACAAACAGTGAGACAGGGAAAAAGCTAGGCTGGAATCCTTCTCCTTAGCATGTTAGCTTTCTATGTGTAAAGATTTCTTTTCTATTAAATAGAACAGTCTTCAATCATGTGAGCTTTCAATTGCAAAACTAAATTAGTAAACCCTAGAAACAAGACAGGAACATCAGTGTGAATGAGGCTAGTGTCAATTAGATGTTATGGAGTAGCAGTCTGGTGATTACAGTGCACTACACTTAATCGAGTTAAAAACTATGCCTTGAAAACTTTCAGGATCATGTCATACTGGTTTTCACACAAAAGTCTGGACAGTTGAGAAGACTGCATGGTGGTCTGCTGGCAGTTACTTTGAATTATAGGAGAAGTTGTCAACATCTAAGAGCCTAGGGTAGACCTCCCTAGACTTTGGAATATCCCTTGCAATACATTTGTTATTCTCCTCCCTAAAATACAATGGGGCCTTGAGGACAGGCATCATACTTGGAAAACCACATCGGCTGTCTTAGTGCTACCTACATCCTTTGTTGAATCACTATTTCAACAGCTGCTATGAGACCAGACTACGTTAGGCAGAAATCAGCTCTGAATCTTCTGACAGCCCTAGTGGTAATTTGCAATGGATTAGCAAGGATTTCTGATGCTTGATTGTTTAATTACAATTGTAACAAAATGCCTCTCTCTCAATTAGTCAGTTGAAATAAAAACTTTTAAAAATGTTTTGGATAAACAGGTGTGAATTTTTATGTGGAAAAACTGTGAATTCTATTCAGTTCTGGACCTCAAAACACATTTCTGCACTCCCAGTTTTTAAATTTCAAGTGTCTTGCTCTTTGTACCAGTCACCAGCTAGTAAAAATTGTATTTTAGTTAAAATAAAATGAAAATGGTTTAACTCGGTAGGTATTTTTAATAACCTTTAACATTTAATTTTTATTATTATAATGTATGTGGGTTGCATCTCCTTTTAAATCATGTTGTGAGACACCTTGCGTCGTCAAATTGGGAGAAAGGCAGGACCCAAAACAAACCAAGTAAATCACACAAACTAACAATGTCTGGATTAGACTATGAACTTCATTAAATCTGTTCAATGTCACATTGATAATGAAGGACAAAAACACACAAAATAGATTTCCTGCCCACAACTCCTCACCATCAGGCTGTTGTGGGGATGCACCACAATGCAGTCTCATAACCATGGGGGCGAAGGCCATTTTCCCTTCCACACAGTGCTTCCGAATGGAGTCAATGATCCCCGCTGGGAATCGAATGTGCAGATCACACAGGAAAATGATGCTGTGTGAATCCTGTAAGTGCAGACACAGAGCAGTCAGATTGCTATCCTCACAGCCCTCCAAGTTTAAGTGGAGGATGCAAGCATGGGTAGAAGGAGCCCCAGAAACACTAATGAAAGGAAGAACTGGGCACAGACCTGAATCCTATTTGTTAGACCTATTTTGGAAAGACCCCTTGAATTAGTAGCTGAATGGTAAGTTGACACATAGGCAAAATCTCATTCATTCCATAGGACAATTCTAGTTAGAACTAACAATAAAAAGTAAGATACAGAATGACAAGAATCAAAGAGACAAAACGCACCATTAATACAAACCTCCTCCTTCCATCCTCAAATTAAGAACACAGTGTGCCCTCTGTATAGGTGTAAAATGCGTACATGTAAAACAAAGAACGCAAGTATTGCATCCCATTACAATCAATGAGTGTGAGGTGTGCATGCCCACACTAGCATAGGCACACACCTTTTTACTAAAATGCTATGCAATGCATCATGTAACCTTATATTCATGTATGTGGAGATCATGGTAAGGGAGGGGCCACTGTATTTCCTTTATGTAAATGGTAGGAATCATGGAACCCTCCAGATGTTCATGAACTGCAGCCCCCAGTATTCTTCACTATGTACTATGTTGGTTAAGACTGCTGGGAGTTGCAGTCCAACAATATCTGGAGGCCTATATGAGTCCCAACACTGCCCTATGTGAAAAAGCCCTGTCAGATAGTTGCACAATGCTTTAATGAAAGTTTGCACACACAAAAATATTCTGATAATTCTATGGATAGTTTTTTTAGACAAAATTCTGAGATGACTTATATTGAAAGATTAACTTTAATGTTTAGACTGAATGTACTCCTGTGGAGTGTATCCATTTCTCCTTGTCCTCTCATCAGAAGTTTCTCCCTCTTCCTTTTTATATATATATCTCAATATCTTATGAAGACAATGTGTTCAGATTTGTCCCTGCTTTCTGAACAATCCATTTTTTAAAATTAAGTACAACTAGTTTTCCAGGCTATGCTTCCATGAGTCATGTTCTCTGACAAAAAGCACACAAACCTGGTTTTTATTTTTCAGCAAACATAAACAAAACAACTAAGGTTCTTCAGGTAAACTGGTCAGGCTGCCATTGCTCACCTTCACTAAGTCTATCCCAGCCTGCAGACCTGCAGAACGTTCAAAATTCCCTGTGAGTCGTAAGTACTGGTACCTGAAAAGACATCAGACAAGAACTGCTTTATATTTCTACTAACGGAACAACTTCCCTTGGTGCCCTCCCTAAACAATAATAAACAATAATAAACAGCTTTGGGGAAAGTGCGACTGCTAAACGATCTAGTGTGCCTCACCCCAGGGCCCACAGTTCTCTGTTGCATAGATTCCCTCTTCTGAATCTCATCATAGTTAAATCTATAGCAACATTAATGGCTGTAACAGGTAACAATGGTTCTTGCTTATCCCAGTAACTGAACTATGGTTTAAAGAATGAAGTTTAAATAGACACTGCAGTTAATAGTATTGCAAAAGTAAGAATTCACCAGCATGAGATCTAGCAGGGAAACAGTTATGTCTGAGTGATATTAACCATGGTTAAAGCTAACTAGAATTTTTAAATTGTGGCTTCACAATTTTTAACTGAATAATGAACCCCAGAATGGTTAGCAATAGCAATAATTAAATTCAGCAAAGAGAATTCACATTTCAGAAAGTGGGAGGAAAGGAATATATCTGCCCAAATACCACTGCCAGTTATTGAACTAGTAAGGTAGAGGTAAGGAAAGTGCAGTCCATGAGCTACATGAAGTCTCCAAACTCCACTTTTGGGGTCTCCAAGCTTCCTGATATCCCAAAATAGTAAAAAAAGGGGAAAAAAATCAAGCTGATTTTTTATACCAAAATGGTCCCAAATCACTTGTAATTGCCAATAAAAAAGAAAAGCAGCCAATATTAGCTGAAAAATGGAAAACAATAGAGTCCAGAAGTGATGTTGCATTGATTCTAGTATGCCTAGAAAGCAAGGTGTGGCCTGCAGGGTTGTTCAGGGGTGAAATCTGGTTCTCCCTACCCATCTCTACAGTGGGGAACGTTTTCCCTGCACCACCCACTCTGAACTGCATATACAGTGACTCACATAGCTGTTTGTAGATGTTCTTGCTGCAATACATATATTCTCACCTGCGCAAGGTGGACTTTTTCAGAGCCTTTTCAACATCCATGTCATCACTACTGTAGTCTGTGATGATGACATTGAAGTAGCGGTCCTTAGTAACCTTCAACAGTTCTTCCATGTCAGAAATAAACTGCATCACCCAGCGTGCCTGGTTTTTCACTGATTGATAGAAGGAACAAGCAGAAAAATGGAATCAGAGCAAAAATGGTTCTGACACATCCTACATATATATATAACTTTTTGAGCTGTTTTCTCAGGAGGGTGAGGACTTCTACAGGGCACTGAGATACTAACACTTGCCTAAAGCAAGTAGCCTTCAGGACCAAATCTGCTTTGTTACTTTTAAGTGCACAGATGCACTTTTTAAAATGTAAGTGCAGAGATCTGAGGCATGGGCGAAGTTCATGAATCCCCCAGGGCCCTCCCTAGCACCCCAAGAAACTGAATTCCAGCAGACTTCCTCTTTAAAGAAAGGCTTCTCCTGGGCTTCAAAAAGGCCAAGGGGGAGCCCCAAAACAAAATGAAACATGTCCCCCTAGGGGATATGATGGCCATTTGGGGCAAAAGAGGGGGAAATTAAATTTTTTGGGGTGGGGTGCAACTGTCCTTCTAAGGTCCCATGAAGGATAAATGTGGTTCTCGGTCTCTGTTAGCTGCCACCTCTGGTGGATGAAGCCACCCTGCTGAAGTAAAGCAAGAATGCATCTGTGTGGTTCTTGAGATAGGAGACCAACTAAGAAACCAGGTAACTACCTTGAGTTCTATCATAGATGAAAGTAGAGTTGTGAATTTCATAAATGAATACCTTTGCAACCATAAGTTGCTTTGCCAGCCAAAAAAAAAAAAAATCAGCTATAAGATTCTTTGAAAGCCAGCTTCTTACACCAAAAACACACATATAGTTTTTCTGCGCATATATGGAGCATGGAAGTTCTTATTTTGGAAAGGAGGCAATGGAGTGAAAACAAAGATCCAATAATGATAGTTTGAGACCATCTGGCTATCTTTTCCTTAGTAGTATTTGGGATATATGACAGAGGAAGCCAGGTTCCTCATTATGACTTTTTGGAAGACTAAGTAAGATGATAGAGAAATGAACCATTAACTTTTGGCAATGGATGCTAGATGCAAACCAAAATTCAAAATAAGGTACAACTGCTGAACACAATGGAAAACCACATTACAAACTTTACAAGTCCCTTATTGGGAAGGATTGGCTTAAAATACTTACCCACAAACTTTATAAATTCCACATTTCATTATTCTCCCACTGCTGTTCTGTCAATATCCACAATGCCCACTCTATTACCAAGCTAAGTCTCCTTCCAACCCCTGTCACCACTGCTTACCTGGTACTATGAAATGGACAACAGCGCGGTGATTCCAGGAAAACCCTGATGGCCAGCAAAGAGTTGGCTCATCTGTAGCAGCCATCAGGTGACGCCGGCGGCCCCATGCCAGATCCTTCATAATCTTCTCCTCCTCATTGCTGTCACCACCATGCCAGTCCCGTGCAAAGATGTATTCTGAGAATCGGACAACACGCTTTCCCTGATCCACAAGCTCCAGCTCAAGCAGGTATCGGCTGCCCCGCAGGTGGTCTTGGCGCTTCTCTATATTCACAATGCGCCGCAGTTGAAATCGCCTGCAATGGGTAGCACCCTGTTTGCACATTGGTACCTTGGGCTGTGTCTGACCTAGTACATGTTCACAGGCCTGATACACCTCACCCTTTGAGATCTGTACTGTACTCTTTGCCTAATGCTTCCTATGGCCCTTGCCAAAACTGCCTAATAGTTCTTCAGGGTGAAGGAGGGGGAAGAAATAGTCATTTTCCCCCTGCAAAATAGATGGGAGGGTCAGATGGCAGCTGGATGAATAGAGGAATAGGAGAAAGGACAACAGTGGTATTGCTGGGGAGGGCCAACCCCACTTCTGATCTGAGTAGTTTTTAATTAATTAACCAATTAATTAATTAATGCTCCATCTTTCTCCCAGCAAGGGACTCAAAGTGGCTTATGAAAATATTAAACCTAATCCAGTTAAAATACAATTTTACAAAAGTTAAAAACAATTAATCCATTTTATTTAAAAACCACATCATCTAAACAATTTAAAAACATATAAAATATAACTGAAAGATAAAAGCATAGCACACTACAACCAAAACACCATTTAGCTGAGTTCCTGGGGATCCCTAGTTTTCATACAGAATTCAAGTTCTGGGGATTCTCTGTGGGAAGGGCATGACTTTCAAACCTGAACTAAAACCTGTAGTGTACATATCCCCCCGATGCTTCACCCCTTTCCTGCCATCATATACCTGCCAATATCCTAATTCCCATCCTGCCTAGGATCAATTGCTGGCAAGGTCCAGTCCTAAACAACTAAAAATTAGCATCCTGATTTGATCTCCCTCCTCTAGGTAGCGGTTCTGCTAATGCAGGGAATAAGAAGTCACAGGTTAGGTTACATGAGTCTTGGGTTAAATCCCTGGCACTTGGCATTTCTGGCCAATGGAAATGTCAAAAGGATAAGGATCAGGGTAAGCAGAAGTGAGGAACCATGTCCCACATTACTTGATCTCCAAGACTACTGCCAGATACACCCAAACCTCCCTGTAAAAGAGGAAAATCAATCCATTCTTCATTTCACAATAAGATCTGAGCTACCTGTGTATATCCCCAAAGATCACTGTGTAATCCTATCATATGCTCTGTATTATAGTTCCTGTCCTGAGTAAAGATCACAGAGATTGCAAGATACCTTCTGTCTTACCCTTTGTTCTTCTGGTTGAGTTTCTTCAGGAAGGCTTGAGTGATCTCTAAGGCTTCCTTCTCTTTCAAGAGCAGGTTCCCTGAAGTGTTGCAGTTTAAGTCAATCCAGTCTGTCCGCAACACCTGGAAGTCCAAGTTGCTTGCCTGGAAAGTCTGCTCCCAGTTCACTAGTTGGTCAAATACAGGCATGTATTCAAAGCCTTCTTCCTCCTCACCAGCTTTTTCTTCCTCTTCTTCCAGCACTACTACCTGTCCTTCATCCTGTTCCTCTTGTACTGTTGGCTGGGCAAAATCAGCTCTGATAGACTGGTGGGAATCCAGATTCACCGCTCCTAAAATGACATTTGCAGCATCAGCTGCCTTATGCTGGGCTATATATGAATCCACTTGATTAAGCCACTGGTCTTCATGAACAGGTTGTTCTCGGAGGGTTGCCTTTTCAGAAACTTTGTCATATATTTGGGCTTGTCTCCTTGTTTTTGTGATGTCTAATGATGGGTTCTTGTTTCTGTTTGCACTAAAACCTAACTGAATTGGACTAGGTTCTCTTGTGATCCTCCCAGCTGTGTCCCTATACTTGATGGAATTTTGTTCCCTAGCCACTTTGGACCTCTTATTAGACTGTAAGCCCTCATTTCCCACTTTTCTCTTGGTGGCTGATAATTCACGGACAGTCCTGTCATGATGAGAAGAGTTTCTAGAATTTACTTTGATTCTCCCTTTCAAAGGAGGCTTCCTTATTGGTGAAATTCCTTCTGCATCGGCTTTACTGTTGCTCTGGTTGACTGGAATAATTTTCTGTCCTTTATATTCTTTGCTCTGTGTAGTTCTTCCAGGAATTGATAAGAGATTCCGATGCTTCTGTGGGGAATAATCATAAACATTGGCATATCCTGTGGCTAGGAAAGGCCCTTGTTCAGGCTTTGGTGTGGTGGGGTTTAATGGAGAAATTGTGTCTTCCTTTTCTGGGTCAGCATACTGAGCATCATCAAAATTTTCTTCTTCATAGCCTGAAAATATCATGTACAATTACGTACTTTATGCTTTGTTATTCTCTTACGTTCTGAACAGAAAAAGAAGGTGAACTTGTTTCCTCACCCTAGCCCATTTTGTTTTCTGTTACTTCTTCCTAGTCTAGAGACACATTAATTGTTTTGAAAACTGTAAGTGTACATTTGTGCATACTCATTTACGCCAAAACATTACAAAATCCTGCAAACTCCAACATTTGACAAGGAACAATTGAAAAAAAAAGAGTCTGTATATATAAACCATGAGCAATTATGACTCTATCACACCACAATTTGTTCACAAAAACAAACAAATAAATAAGAAATTACCACCTCATCCTGCTTGAGGAAGGAGGAGAAATTTGTTTCATTGACTTTTTAATGTAAACCTGTTCAATTTGCTCTTTCCTGAGCTAATTTGTTTTTTTTTATATCATATATCCACTTGGTACGCATGAAACACACAGTACATTACTGTACACAAACATTAGCATACACTACTAACAAACCAATAACACTAAAATGACAAAACATCAACATGACCATCTCATGACAACATCAATATAACAATATCGCACACTGATGAAAACTGATTACACAGTAACTGACAAACTAACATTCTCTAGTATGCCTGGTCACAACCAGTTGTACAAATGTTTTGGAAGCTACCACAGGCTTAGGGTTTCACACAACATCTAACGAACATTAAGAGGGACCTCCCCCACTGGTGACAAAACAGCATAAGGCTAATTTTCTTATCAATCTACCCTCCAGACTAAGAAATGAGACTTTACATATATATGTATATTTTTAATTTAAATAGTAATCAATTTCTCAATCAGTGTATCTACAATTAACAAAGTACATACAGAAATTTTCTTAATCTCATAATTACAATATATCCATTCTCACAGATAGTTAACTATAACTATCCTTGCTGACCCCTTTTCTCTATACTTCCCACTTTGAGACTCTTGTTGGCTAATTTCTCAGTCAGATTTTCCTCTTAAATCATAATCGATCCCAAGTAATCTAACAATGGTTGCCAAATCTCTAAAAATTTACTATCTGGTTTATTTTCTATCCTACAGGTAAGCTTATCTATCCCAGCAACTTATCTCAACTTCTCTAACCATTCTATCTCAGTTGGTACTGACTCTTTTTTCCAATATCTAGCAAGAGTAATTCTTGCAGCCGTTACTATATGCCAGATCAATCTGCCAAATTTTTCTTCTATTTCCTTATCCAAATAGAAAATACCCAGCAAGAAGAATTCTGGTTTTAAATCAATTTTAACATGCAGTATTTTTAGAATTCTGGAGCATATCATCCTCCAAAATTTTTTTAACCTTATGGCACCCCCAACACTGATGAAAAAATGTATCAATCTCTTTGTCGCACTTCCAACATCTATTATTTGCACACTTAAACATTTTGGCAATTCTCACGGGTGGGAGATACCACCTAAACCTCATTTTCAATGCATTCTCTTGCAGAATATAGGAACGGGTAAATTTAGCACAGTTTTTCTACACTTTCTCCCAGTCTTCAAAATATATATTATGTCCTAAGTCTCACACCCAGTTAATCATATATTCTTTAGTGGTTTCTCCCTCCAGATCAATCCCTAATATTAATTTATACATTTTTGACAGCTGGTGGGTATTCCTGCGCTGCCATTGTTTTTCCAGAGGTGGTAATTCCAAAGTTATACCTCCCCTTTTCATGTCCTTTTTAAACCTCTCTGACCTAATTTGTGAACTGAAACATAGTTATCTTTCAGCATTCCCAGTTTTCTGAATGTTGCAATACACTTCTATGCACAGAAAGAAAAGAAAAGAAAAGAAAAGCATACAAAAACACGTATAATTTGGAACAGCCTATGCAAACATTCTCATACATAAAGACGCATACCTGGCAATTTTATTGTTTCCTCAGAATCTAGGTTTCTGCCATCTGATTGGTCCATTTTCATGTACTTGGAAAATCCAAACCTGCAGGAGTTAGAAAGGGAAATTAGGCATTATAAATTGCTTCACTGTTGAGTTGGACAGCATTTAGTACCTCCTTTGTGCTTTGCCTGACTTCTGCTTAGCTTTTAGGGGCATTTTAGGCAATGAACAGAATCAAATGGCAAAGTTTTTCCAAGACTATACTACAATCAGCTTGCAAATGTAAGTTACATGATTAGGCATTTCCCTGGATAAAATTCCCTGCACATGGAAAACAGTTTTAGCAAAGACTGAGATTCACTCTTTTCTCTGATGAACTGTTTAAAAAAATGCAGGGACTTTCTCCCACTGCCAGCCTGCAAGAGCAACCAGTCTACTGCCTCCAGTTTGAAAACAGTACTGTCCAGGACAACTGGTTATGCCAATTGTACAAACCATCCCTTAGGCCTCTTAGTCTTACAGTTTGAAATTTCTGTTCTTTGAATTTCTTCTACTTCTCTGCCACATGGTCTTTTTCATCTCCATTTTCCAAAGGACTTTAACAGCTTACACCACTTATCCATTTGCAGTACTGGCTGTGTGTGTGTATGTGTCTTCAAGTCCCTTGTGACTTATGGTGACTCCATGAACTTTTCATTGGGCTTTCTTAGGCAAGGAATACTTTTTTTAGGCAAGGAATACTTGCCTAAGAAAACACCAAGTGGTTTTACCAGTTCCTTCCTCTGCATCTGGCATTTTTCTGGCATCTCTCACCAAAGTACTAACCAGATCCGACCCTGGGTAGCTTCCAAGATCAGACAAGCTCCTGTAACTTTAATCCTGAACAGACTATGGAGCAAGACAAGGTACTGTAAAGCTCTGGGAACTCTAAAGCTAATGTGTCCAGCAGTCTACTTCTGATTTTGAAAACTAGTTCCCCCCTCCAGTGTTAAATGATGCAGGAGGCTCTGCAACCTATTAATCAGTGAACTGCAAGTTCCTGGGGATTTCCAGGAGAGGACTTCCACCCTTTTTGGGTCCACAGTCAGGGCAGTCCCAAGGAACCTGGAGGAGTCAAGTACCAAAACAGGTTTGGGTTGGTCTGCATATTCACCTCTGCCCTTGAGTCTTCTTCAGTAGTCCTCCTGCATGTTGCTCGTGCCCATGGGCATTGTTTGGTGCTCTAGGGCTGAATCCCATTTCATTTCATTTTTAGCCCATTCTTCCTTCAAGAAGCTTATATAGGTGATGCTAAGACTTGATGGCTGGATCAAGATCAGTTTGAAGGTTTTGTGGATAAGTATAAATGTGCCCTTAGTTCTCCTTTAACTGAGTCCAACAATGTCTAATTGCTCTTTCAATAAGTGATTCTGTTCTTTTATTTTAAGAAGACATTAACTAGTCCAAATAGCTTAATATTGTTTTTGCACAAAAAAAATTATTAGTCTTCCTTCTGACCTTGTGATCCTATTAGCCTTAGTAGGACCCATGTTACTGTAAAACATTCAGCAGGATGAGTGTTAATGTCATCTTTTAGCTCAGCAATCTTTCTTTCTTAAAACTGCAACCTTTTTTCTTTTTTTTTAACAGGTTAGCTAGGTCAGTTTTACCTTTCTAGATAATAGGTATTTTCCTGGTAAAAGCACTTGTTATGCGTCTCCATATGGCTCAGTCGAGTATAGTCATTGGGATATACAAATGATAAGCGAACCTGGAAAAAGAAATCCATATAAAATAAAATCATTGCTACTAAACTTCAAGGTTAGTTTTTATGATCAATGCCATCAGACTTTTTTTCTCAGAAATCATAATACACGTATTTTAACATCCCCAAAACCCTTGCTTTAAGTGATCTGAGTGCTTGACTATGACCTTGGAGATCAGGGTCCAGTTCCCTGCTCAGCCATGGAAACCCACTGGGTGACCTTGGATGCTCCACACTCTCAGCCCCAGAAAACCCCATGATAGGTTTGCCTTAGGGTCTCCGTAAGTCAAAAAGTACTTGAAGGCACACAACAACAAGATGTGCTGAATTCTGAGAAACATCTAATTCTGAATACCAAAGGCATCAAAGAAGGGATTAATTGTGTCATCACTTATCCCCCAAGAAAACAATAGTCACCTTTATTTCTTTCAGCTCTTAATTTTACATGTCTTTTTCTAATATTTAATTTGTTTTAACTGCTCAGTGTAAGGCATCTTGAGCTTGGAAATGTACCTCAATAGATGTTTGAATCATATTACTTTAAAGCTTTTGGATGGGCTGAGAATCATGACGCTCTCTGGAGGTTGCTGGATTGCAACATCTAGCATTCTTCACTACTGTCCATCCTGGGTTGTGCTGCTTAGAACTGCAGTGGAGACCAACACAATCCACCCACCCACCCCACTGCAGCCTATAAATCACAGAAATCATCAGGAACATTAAGATGGTTGCTATTTCAGAGTAAATCAGTATCTTTGCTACTCAGATATCATTTAAGTACCTCTCAAGAGAAGCACCTGAATTTTCCTTAAGACATTAAAACTTGAGATACCATCTAATTCTCTAGAGAAATCCAGACTCCAATCCTATGCATACTTACACGGGACTAGGCCCCATTAAATCCCATGAGACTTACTTCTGAGTACACACATTTAGCATTGCACTCTAAGGTCATTTCTGCACTTAGACTGTTACAGTGCTATAATTCCACTTGCAACATCCTATGGAATCCTGGTGTTTGCAGTTTTGGGAGGGGCCAGCTGGCTCCTCCCAAAACCGCAAACCCCAGGATTTCATAGGATGTTGCAAGTGGAATAATAGTGTTGTAACAGTCTAGTGCAGAAATGGCCTAATTTTTTTATTTTAGAGGGTGGGAATTGTATGATATGTATGATATAGTTGGATTGCAATTCCTAGCAGTCCTAGACTGCTAGGAATTGCTAGGAATTCTTTGATAGTGAGGAATACTGGGAGATGCAGAGTAACTATATGTGGAGGGCCACACAATTACCACTCCTGTTTAATTCTGATTTGGGATATATATTTAAAGTCAATTGGTACAAAAATCAGGTTTGCAGCAACTCTCTCAAATGAAAGGAGTATGAAGAATTGGGGCAATGAATACTACTTAATTTAAGGTGGAAGTTTATCTGAGTTACATCAGAAACTATGAATGACATTAGTTATCTGCTAGTCAAGTCTACAATACTAGAAACTATGCAGGAAATCTGACCCCTCCTTCTTTTTTTAAGGAAGAGAACAAGCAACACCATTAGCTTTAAAAGAACAATCTTAACTTCTGAGTATGGGTTTAAACCTCCAGCTATCATCTTCAAACATAGTACATATAGTTTGGTACTTTAACCTAAATAAATAAACAGGAATGGCAGTGGGGAAAAGGCAATGGTTGCTATCTCTTGATTGACCACTTGCCATCCTTATAATGAAGCCATCCCTTAACACCTGACAGCAGGTGTAAGCTGGACAAAGCCCTGAACTGAAGGAAGACACTTACAAACTGGAGTCCCTGATAGCGGCTTAGCGGAAGTCCATTGACCAAGTAGCTTGGTTTGTAGGGGCAGTCTGGAAGGATCTTGCGAATCTGTGACTTTCTTATGAGAGGCACTGGGAAGCAGACCAAAAAAAAAAAAAAAGGGAAAACAACTGATAAAAGAGACAATTACAAAAATGGTTCCAAGTTCCTAGTTAAGTCACCTATTACAGCTGCAACACCACTGTGGAGGCTGATTTTTACCATACTGAATGTTGTAGTTGTCTGTCTTCAAGTCATTTCCAACTTAGGTCACCCTTAAGGCGAATCTATCATGGGGATTTCCTGGCAAGATTTGTTTAGAGGGGGATTGGCCATTGCCTTCCTCTGAGACAGTGTGACTTACCCCAGGGTCACTCTATGGGATTCCATAACAGGACAGAGATTTGAACTCTGGTCTCTAGAGTTCTTGTCCAGTACTCAGACCACTACATCATGCTGGCTCCCACACTCTACTAATACTGTAGTTCTTTCTACAGAATTTCCTTCCTTCTCTTTCCCCACTAGTCACCTACTTAGCCTGCTTTGATCTGGTGTGTCAGCTTAAGAATGGATGGGGAAGCTGTTTCTATTTCAAAGAAAAAAGACTGCAAGCTTTCATGTTCTCCAGAACTCGGGTATAAAAACTTGCCTGGAGAAGAGCTATGGAAACTCAAAAATTTTGGTGGCATTTTGGTTGGTCCTAATCATAGCATTTTCCAAATGAGCACTGTTTCCTGTTATTGGGTCAGCAAGGCTAGCTCTGTTTTTGTAATTTTGTCTTCAAGAATTATCCTACTACAGGAATAGCTAACTGGCAGCCTATGGATTGGATCCAGAGCCTTGTAGCTCTCTCTGTATTAGAAAAGTCAAGATTAAAAAAAGGAAAAAGGTTGCCTACAATTTTGCTTGTCAAGGAAAATACATTTCTTGTCTTGGAGATTAGACTGTCATGTGCAGCTACAGAAGGTGGCTATCCCTACTCTGGTACTCCAATGCATATTGCATGACAGGCTATGTTTTTAGCTATGATGCTTACATGCATAAATGGTGTCTCGGGGATCAGGCTTTAGCATGTCAGCTGGGTGTTCCATTGCCACCCGGCTGGGTGGAATCCGACTTCTACGAGTAGTCAGCGTCTGTGGGATGTGGCCAACCTCATCCATTTTCAAAAGAGTTTCATCTATGACAAGAATAAGAACAACAATAAGAAAAAGAGAAACAATTTGTCATCTCTGAACAGTGGGAGATATTTTCCTATTGCCTATTCACAAGTCTCCCAAAATACTTTTCTTTCTAAATTATTACCACTGATGGATCTATATGACCACCTATGACCCATGTTCCTTGTGCTGCTTACAAGGTAGTAAGTAACATATGACATTAAAATGCAAAGTAAATTATTAAAAACATTTAAAAGGCACAGTAAATTGCATCATTTTAAATAATTTTGGTTTACAAAATAAAAACCCAGCTGATGAAATAAAGCACAGGTTAAACATTCAGTATGCATATTTTAGTAATGGTGTAAAGAACTATGTGCACAAGGTCTCACCACCTTCACGGGCATATTTGGGGAGAACGTGAGAAAAGGTCTTCTCAGTGGCCGCTCCCAGGCTGTGGAACTCTGGCCATTTCCACACTACACTGTTATAGTGCTATTTTTTCATTTTCAAAATCCTTTGGAATTCTGGGCTTTGTAGTTTACTGAGGCCAAAGAGCTCTCTGGCTGAGAATTCTAAATGCCCCTCCCTAAACAGCAAATCCCAGAATTCCATAGGATGTTGAAAGTGGAATAACAGCACTATAACAGTGTAGTGCAGAAATGGCTTCCCTCTTATGGGTTGGCCTCCTCTCTCTTTTCCTTCTGCTGGCAGGCAAAGACCAGGTTATTTAGGAAGGCTTCTGGCCATTATCAGAGTGCTGTGGTACCTTTTTCGTGAGTGGAGTGTTGTACTTTTTATCTTTTTTTCATCTGTTCAGTGCTTTTAAACTGTTTTTGATTCACTGCCATTTTTAATATGACGGTTTATCTAACTGTTTTTAACCGTGTTCTACTATTATGAATAGTTTTAGCTACATTCCATTTCAATCTGTATTGTAAGCACTGATGTGGGTCCTATATTGGAAGAAAGATGGAAAATAAATGGTTGGTTGAAAGACTTCATTTAAGATTTCCTTAAAAAAGATCGTCAAAATGGTGCCAGGTGAGCCTCCCTGAGGAGTTTATTCCACAGCTTGTGTGACACCACTAAGAAGGTCCTTTTCCTAAGCAGAGCCTTATCTTATCTCATTAGATAGGGGGGACTTAGAATCATAGAACCTTAAGAGTAGGAAAGGACCACAAAGGCCATCTAGTCCAACTCCTGCCATGAAGGAAGATGCAACTAAAGCACTCCTAAAAGATGTCCACCCAACCACTGTTTAAAGTTCTCCAAACATGGCAATCTATTCCACTATTGAACAGCCCTTACAGTAAAGAAGTTCTTCCCAATGTTTTGGTGGAGCCTTTTCTCCTGTAATTTGAACCCACTGATCCTTATTCTAGTCTCTGGAGCAATGGCCCCATCTTCTACCTGACATCCCTTCATATAGCTATCATGACACCTCTCAGTCTTCTATTCGCTTGGAACAGTGTCTCTGAAAATGATCTTATTTTGGATTTTAAAATATAAGCGAAGGTGGTATTTTCCTTATTTCAACTCAGTGCTTCTTAACACCACATGAAATCAAGCATATATTGTGTGAGAACCAATCTGACAAAACAAGCACTGTGATACAGTGCTCAGAAAACAGAACTAATACTCTGAAGATCAGGGTTCAAGTCCCCACTGGAACATGATATTCACTGAATGACTTTGTGTTAGCTGCTATCTCTTATTCTGAATTTCCTCACAAGGTTGTTTTGGTTAAAGTGGTGAGGAGGAGACGTTTATACGATCTTGACACCATTTAAGAAAAGGCAGGATATAAACGTCATTAAAAAATAATAACTTTTGTGTCTGTCTAGAGCATGGTGTAATGAAAGGCAACACTTTTCTCATTATAAGATTTAATGAATACAAAGACAAAGCTTTTTGGGCACGTAGATACTTACTAATATAAAGGGAGAGGAATTGAGAGTCAATAATTGCAAACTTAGTTTCTGGGTGATTCAACTTCCACTGAAAGAGAGAAATGGATACGTAAAACTTATAGATTTGTCAATTATGGAAAGAATTAGGGAACTATCTGCAACAGACTTACACAACTAGTAACCAATGAAGCCAAATGCAGTTCTCTCAACCTGGCTGTATATGATTGGAGCTGCAATTCAAAACTTCCAAAAGTAATAGGGTGGGAAAGGCTGACAGATATTGTGGTCTGTCAGATCTTAAGGTGAACATCACTCAAATTAATTATTTGAGGTGAAGTTAATATAGTTGAATGAATGCTTTAGCATGTAATTTGAGGTATTCCACTGTATGTCTCTCAGGTTTACTTTCAGGAAATCAGCATTATTTTTAGGAAATTTATATGGGGATATTTATCACTCTCTTTGTCTCTTATAAAAGGATGCAACTGTCATTTTCAGAAGTGGATATAATTTTCCAAATTTGCTAAGGTGCATTTTCTGACTCAAGGAAATCACTGGCAAAAACAGCCTAATTTAGATACTTCTCCTTGGGCAATTTTGGAATCAGCATACTTGGAACCTCTTTGAGGATGATCTGTCTTAGGTTCTATTCACCTGTGGAAGAAATGGAATGTGCCCCTGTGATTTCTGCTGCCAGAATAGCTTGGTGTACAATATTTTGCCACTTAGAGCTCTACCCATATAATCTATGCTACAGAACAATCCTAATTTGAAGACTGCAAGGCAACTCTTTTAATGGAAGAAACTGATTAACTGTGGGGTCTTTGTTATTGTGTGCTTTCTAGTCATTTCTGACTTAAGATGATGCTAAGGTAAACCTACTACAGAGTTTTCTTGGCAAGATTTGTTCAGAGGGGTATGCCTTTGCCTTCCTCTGAGTATGGGAGAGTGTGACTTATCCAAAGTCATTCAGTGGGTTTCCATAGCTGAGTGGGGATTTGAACCCTGGCCTCCGGAGTTGTAGTCCAAACCACTACGCCACACTGAGATCTTTACTTTGGATCATTTGATTTGAATTTTTGCCCTTTTCAATATGGGAATCTAATTATCAGTCACATGCTGGTGCACTGTGATACTATTTATAACTGCAACATCTTTTAGTATCTATATATGGACCAGCGCTGAATGCCTCAGACACCCCATTGTGTTGGAAACATTAAACTGAAACAATTTAGTGTACTAACATTTGTTGGAAATCAATAAATTTGAGTTGAGAAGGTTAGTGTTGAGTAGAACAAAGGGTTAGATTGTCCTCTGCAAATGCACCAATGGAAAACTTCTCTCAGCCTCCCAAAACCCCATGATAGGTTCACCTCAGGGTCACTGTAAGTCAGAAATGACTTGAAGGCACACAAAAACAAACTCAGCTTATATTATTGTATATACCTAACTCTCATTCATATCCTATGTCTTTCCCTTTTTTCTGTTTTTTTTTTCTAATCATACTTTAAATATCAATTTCTTTTTTAAAAAATGGGCTTTAAATTAATAAAGAAAATGTATTGAGTCCAAATGGATTCACTTGGCATGACTGATGAGTTATGTTTGTCTTCCATGATTACAAGCAATACAGTTCTAATCTAAGTGAATGAGTCCCTTCCTACCCTTACTTCTTATTCATAAACTATGCTGTGAGTGATAACAACAAGGGTTGTTTTTTTTCACACAGCAGGAAGGTCTAGTCTAGTTAACTTTTAGAAAGTAGATGTGCATAGTCATAAAATACAACTCCCTGGAGTATATTGTACGTTCTCTTTTTCTAACTGGGAAGTCAAACTTTGAATTTAAAAGGTAGATGCACTGTGGTGGCAGATATCTCTCGTATGATTTTCCTTCTGCTCTTCCACTGTAAGCACATGGATTGGACTGTTGATACATATAATGGCTGTATAACACTCAATGGTGGGAAAAATACTAGTAACACATTTACTATGATGAGAGTGAATGTGCTGCTTCCACATGAACTTCCCACATGAATCTGTTAGGATGCCTCAGGCCAAGATCCTGCACCACTATTCAAATAAACCTGATATAGCTAATCTGAACACTTACTGCCACTTCCACATGGTCCGTTCCTTTGTCATCTTGCTTGTGTAGCACCTCAAAATAGTACTTATTTGTGGACGACAATCTGTGAAAGAGAAGAGTGAAAAGCCTATGTTTGTTGCTCTGAGTACAGAATATATTCCAATGACCTTTAGCTGTTAAAGTCATTAGATTGTTTTAGATTATCTTTTTATCAACAAAGGATATACCTTAGTGGTCTCGTAAAAAATAGGATGAGTTTCTTCCAAGAGGAAACCAAACAGGGTAGGAACAAACTTTCCCAAGTCATCCAGCTAATAGATTTCATTATTGAATTCTATTGATTTTTTGATCTCTGAGAAACTTGCAATAAAACTAGTGAATCAACCCATTAATCATAATCTTTCTCCGTACTACTGATAGCTTCAACATATGTCTGTCATGAGAAATAACTCATTATGTGATTAAAAAAAACAATTTTCAGATGATTAAGCTGTCACATAACACATGTAATCTACACGTGGATAACAATCACTGCATGAATCCATAGCTGAAGTTTGATTATTAAGAAACTTTTAAACATAAATTTGTCTGTATCTGGTAAGGGGAGGGGGAATCAGCACATCTCTAGGAAATAGCAACAACAGCCACTAGAGAGCACTCTAAAGTTAATTTAGCAATACAGTGCAATCTATGGTAAGAAGGAAAAGATACACCCCACCACCACCACTTGCAAACATTTTTACTTGCAATACTCTATAAAGGTAATTTTTAAAAAACTTAATGCATACAGATTGTGCTAAAGGCAAGACAAAATACTCTTCTCCTGGCTAATACCTCAATCCTGGGTCAAGAAAATCTGGTAAGCAGATTTTACAGGCAGCTACACAATGTAGAAGGAATTAATATGCTTTTCACTCACTTCATTGGTTTTGACATTTGGCTCTTGAATTTTCCAAACTCCCCGGGTGCTGTCCACTCCTTCCCAGTCTGCACAAAAATAGAGAATGTTCCCTTTACATTATGATTCATTCACATGAAGCTGCCACACACTTACTTGACCGAGCAGTCGCAGGCACCCAACCACAGAATAAACAGTGCAAATGTCTAGTGATTCATTAAAGAAGTCAGTGTCACTGAATGCTATTTTTAGTCATTCTAGAACCCCAGGACAGAAGAGCATCCTATTATTATAGAACGAAGAATGAGAACTTCATAATGGGAGATACTAACTATTCTAAGCTTGAATTTGTGGGGAGGGAGGTCTTGAGAGAAAGCCCATTGTGTTACCACTGCCAAGTTTACAAGCTGTTATACTGACAGTGTTTGCTACCCTACACTGAGGTAGAGGAGTCTTAGCTCAGAGATTCTTAACCTGGGGAACACAGACGTGTTTCCAGGGGTCAATAAACTAAGTGCAAAAAATATTTTATTTCTTTTGCTTCAAATTCTTCCTGTCTTAGTGATTTTTCAAGAAAGAGAAAACCTTTTCCCAGTTTTCATCAAGATTTTTTGTTCCAGATTATTATACCCTCCATTTCACAGATGAAAACCAGGATACATGTGGCCAAGCAACATCAGAGCATGGTCAAGATAACAAATTATAGTTATGCTAGATAAAATAATACCAAAACAAAGTAACTCACAACAAAGTTGTTTATTTGGCTGTTCACCATATGATATCACAACTGCCCTACTGAGCTTGGTATACAGGCAACAGAAACAATAGCAAGGCCCTCAAAGAACCACAGTGACAACAGCAACAACAATGCCCCTCTAAGAACAAACATGCTCCTCTAACAACAAAAGCAATGCACCTCTAACAACAACAACTGTGCATCTCTAACAAAAATAGCGTGCCTCTAAAGTGCGCCTCTAACAACAACAGTGCGCCTCTAACAACAATAAGAGTGCACCTCTAACAACAGTGCATCTCTAACAACAGCAGTAACATCACACTTCTAACAGGAACAGCAGCAACAGCACGCTTCTAACAACAGTGTGCCTCTAAGAACAACACATCTCTAATAACAGCACATCTCTAGCAACAACAATGCATCTCTAAAAACAACAGCGTGCCTCTAACAGTGTGGCTCCAACAACAACAGTGCACCTCTAACAACAGCACGCCTCTAACAACAACAGCATGCCTCAACAACAACAGTGCACCTCTAAAAAACAACAAGAGTGAGGCTCAACCAGTGCACGTCTAACAGTGCACGTCTAAGAACAACAGTGTGCCTCTAACAACAGCAAGCCCCAACAGTAACAGTGCACTTCTAACAAGAGCAACAACAGTGTGCCTCTAATAAAAGCAGCAATAGCACACTTCTAACAAGAATAGCAGCAACAGCATTCTTCTAACAGTGTGCCTCTAATAACAACATCAATAGCACACCTCTAACAACAGTGCACCTCTAACAACAGTGTGCCTCTGACAACAACAGTATACCCCTAACAAGAACAACAGTGTGCCTCTAACAACAATGCACCTCTAACAACAACAAAAACAACAGCACGTCTCTAACACCACCAGTAACAGTGTGTTTCTAATACCATCCCCACTATCAACAGTGTGCCTTTAACAACAGAAACAATGGCACACCTCTAACAACAACAGGTGACAGTTAGGGGTTAGCACTTGGGGTTAAGGTTGGGGGTTGGGGTTAGGATTGGATCAAGATAACAAAATTTGTTAATGAGAGGCTGTGACAATTTATTTTTGCATGAGCTGATGCTGGTCATGATCCCACTCTCTCCTCTCCATTCTTAATTGCTTTAATTGAATATAAACTACTCTATATTCAATTTTCACACTTTGAACTCAGTTTGTAGCACCTGAAGTAATCTGAGGACAAAGAAGGAGAGTGGAAGGAGGAGGGAGAAACTGGGACATTTTGAAAGCATCTGACAAAGTGGCGTGATGGGGGATTAATTGGGACTATACCTGCCAAATTGGGGTAGTTGGAGGGTGTGGACTAGTCTGTGTGAAGGAAATAGTTGTCCAATGCAGTAAAATAAATTATATGCAAAACTCTCTGCATTATGTATTTCTGTGATTATGTGTTATAGAATCATAGAATCATAGAAATGTAGAGTTGGAAGAGACCACACGGGCCATCCAGTCCAACTCCCTGTCATGCAGGAACACCCTCAAAGCACTCCCGACAGATGGCCATCAAGCCTCTGCTTAAAAACCTCCAAGGTAGGAGACTCCACTACTCTCCGAGGCAGCAGATTCCACTGCCGGACAGCCCTGACTGTCAGGAAGTTCTTCCTGAGGTTCAGGTGGAATCTCCTTTCCTGCAGCTTGAATCCATTGCTCCTTGTCCTGGTTTCTGGAGCAGCAGAAAACAAGCCCCCTCCTTCCTCTACGTGGCATCCCTTCAAATATTTAAACATGGCTATCATGTCCCCTCTTAACCTCCTTTTCTGCAGACTAAACATACCCAGCTCTCTCAGTCTATCCTCATAGGGCATGTTTTCCAGGCCTCTCACCATTTTGGTCACCCTCCTCTGGACTTGCTCCAGCTTGTCAATATCCTTCTTGAATTGGGGTGCCCAGAACTGGACACAGTATTCAAGATGGGGTCTAACCAAAGCAGAGTAGAGTGGTACCAGTACCTCCCTCGATCTAGACACCATACTCCTGTTGATGCAGCCGAGAATTGCATTGGCTTTCTTGGCTGCCGCATCACACTGCTGACTCATGTTCAGCTTGTGGTCTATGAAGACTCCTAGATCCCTTTCACACGTACTGCTATCCAGCCACGTGTCCCCCATCCTATATTTCTGTATTCCATTATTTCTGCCTAAGTGTAGGACCTTACATTTCTCTCTGTTGAATTTCATTTTGTTCGCCCTGGCCCAGCTCTCCAATCTATTTCTGTGTTTCTGTGCATTTGTTCTGGGGAGGTGTTCTATAGCTTCCTTCAGATTCTCAAAGGGCTCTGTAGGGAATTGTGGAAATTGCTCTCACACACATTTGCTCTCACATGTCATGGGAGGCAGGAGTTTTAGAGAGCACACAGCTTCCCTAGGCAAGGACTTTTCTCTTTCAAATTGTCTTTGCCTGTATAACTAAGATCAAATATAGTTTTACATGATCACATGAAGATATAAACATCAAATTTCTTTTATACTAATCCCACGTTTCTCTCTGTATCTCTCAATCTGAGTATATAAGATAGCAGCAAATCAAAGAAATCAGGAATAAGGTACTGTTACCTTGCCTACAGTGGCCAGCAGCTGAAGATCTGAGATGTTCTCACTTGGACTCAGCCAGAACTCTGCATTGTCATCAGCAGCGATGGCAAACTGAAACTCACCTAAAACAAGAGTCCTGGGATTAACAAGAACACTGAGAAGTTCCATTTGGAAGAGAGAATGATTTTCTGCTTCAGTGGAGGATGAATTTAATTCCTCCTTGGGAATCCAGTGGTGGTGGGGGGCGCTTATTCTGTACAGCAGTGCTACTCAAAGTGGTGTTTCCTGGATTGGGACCATTTCCCAAAGTCATTGATCGCCAGTCCCCTGTGAGTTTCCAAAGAAAATAGTTGTAGCCAATGGGTGCAAATATAGTGCTGGTATCTGGCATGCTGGAAGAAAATAATTGTTGGTTCTCCATATCAGAGAAGCCCAAGAAGCACTGCATTTCAGTAGTGAACCAGGAGTGCAATGAAATAGTCTACAAAAATTCAAGGGCCTTTCACACTGCATAGTAGTAGTGCTATGATTCCACTTTACCCACCAAGCAAAATCCTATGGAATTCTTGGGTTTGCATTTCAGGGAGGGATACTTATAATTCTCAGCCAGAGAGATCTAGTGCCTCATCAAACTACAAAGCCCAGGATTCCATCGGATACAGCCATGAAAGTTAAAGCAGAAATACAGTGCTATAATTATGTAGTATTAAAGGGCCCCAGATGTCTTTCTTCCTGCCTACCCTCACTTTCCTTCAGTACAGGAAGCCATTTGCCACATGTAGAGCAATGGATTAGCATGCTATGGGTTGACCAACTGGATTTTGCTCAGTGTTGCTATCACATCTACACTACAAACCTAAACTAGAGTTTAATTATCATGGTTCTTTCCCTTCCCCCTTGCAAAGACCTCGGAGGATTACAGTTTTTGTTTGCTTGCCAGATAACTTGTTAGACATTTCACAGAGTTGTAATTCACAGGATTTTCTTGAAAGGAAACAAAAGCAGTCAAACCAGTTTAAGCTTGTGATGAACACCTGTCATGATATTAGATACAATACAGAAATCTCAAGCAAACAACTGTTTTCTTGATGTACATCAGTTTGTTTGATTGATTTCTATCCTTTCTGTCTAATCTGTCTGCCAAAACAGACTAGGTGGCAGGTATTATAAAGGCAGCTTTGTTTGTGTTTGGCCGTAGCAAACTTGTGTGTGTGTGCCTGTCTCTCTCCTTCTCAGTCTTCAAAAGCAGGCTGTTCTACAACTGGCACTGTGGGGATTTGGACTGTGAGTTGTTGACGAGAGGAAAAATGACAGGTCCTGAAGAGGATAAAACAAACAAAACCTGAAACAAGACAAAATTCATTCACACAGGGCAGATACACACACACACACACGTGTGAGTATATTCCATAGCTTTACTTGTATGTTGAAAAACCTATCATCTTAGAAATAAAAATGGATTCACACACCTGCTACTCTATCACAGTAGGAGGGAACAGAGGCTGGAAAACGGGAGTTTGGAGAACCACACATTGCCCATGCCTACATTATATTATTTAGTCAAAGATATATACTTTATTTAAACAGGAAAGATATAAGCACAATGCCATACATGCCAACTCAGTTCAATGGGAAATGAATATAGGACTACAGCTTTATAGAATTCAACATGGTTAAAAGTTCTCAAACATTTTTGAAAGACCACCTGAAAATTGGTGGAGGTATCAGTGGACCACTTAAGAAACTCTTGTTTATTGTCTACAAATCAAAGCACATACAAAACTGCTGCAATGTTTTTCTTGATGCAAACAATGTGCTTGTTTTGCAGAAGCTGAGTTCTGTGAAGCTCAGCACAATGCTTGTTAGCATATTAAGACCAAATACAGATGTTTTTGACTCTTCTTCAGACCATCTGAATGGAACTCATAAACTCTTAGTAGCTCATGGACCACTGTTTAAGAACCTTTCTAAAATTGGGGGTGGGCAGGGGAGACATGCTTTCAGTGTAAAGTTCTCATTGACTGTCCTGCAGCCTGAGTCCCTTTTAAGTCTCTCCTCACCATCACTGAACGGATGCAGATAGCCAAATATGCGCAATCCATAGTTTTTCCATTTTGGAGATGCTGCCAGTTTTTTCAAAGTGGTCCGTGTCTGAAAGAGCAAGAAAAGCAAAAATACAATTATTAAATGGAGTTGGAGAAAGATAAAGAGAGGAATGACACAGGGGAATTAGAAGCAAGGAATAGTTCTTTATATTCTGGAAATATTAACAGAGCTTGGGAGAAAGCAGTTTGTTGGTTTATGGCCCTCATTTTCCTGAGTGGTCAGAGGTTACAGGGGAAGGCTGTTCACAGGTTTAGCTTCCTTGTGAGGGGTGGAATCAATGATGATGCTGCCTGGGGGATTCTGAGATGTATTAGTCCAAAGAAGTAACATTCCCAAGCTCTGAAAGCAAAAATACTACTTTGTAATTCCAAAAGCCTGGTTCTAGCCAGACAGAAACATCTTAAGAATATCATTAGGTTTAAACATAAAGTGACTGCATTTGGAAGACATGATATTTATCATGATGGGAATGAGCCTAGGCTGTCTTAACTTGCACACTCCATCTCCTCCTGCAGTGGAGTCATGAACTATTTGGAAACTTTTGCTTCCTTTCCCCCCCCTTTTTTTCCTTTCTTCCCCCCCCCGTCCTTTCTTTCTGCAGCTTACTCTGTTGTTCAGATCCAATCAACTGATATATTTATTAATTAATATATTAGTAAATGGGGAGAAAACATAAAAAATTAACATCAAGAAAGGGACGAGGCAGGGATGCCCGTTGTCGCCTTTAATTTTTGATTATTATCGAAGTGTTAAATATACAAATAAGAAATGATCCAGAGATAGAAGGAGTGTGTATTCAAAACCAAAATTTAAGATTCGAGCATTTGCGGATGACTTGGTCATTATATTAGATAGCCCTATTCAAAGTATAAAACTCCTTAAAAATATATTAAACGAATACGGAAATATGTCTGGCTTTAAGGTAAATCCGGAGAAGACAAATATATTAACGAAGAACATGACTATCCAGGAGGAAAAAGAATTTGAATCTCAATTTAAAATATCCAAAAGAATAAAATATTTAGGAATTAACTTAACTAAGCATAATGTAGATTTGTTCAATAACAACTATTCAAAAGTATGGCAGACGCTCAAAGATGACCTGAAAAGATGGACAAAACTTGATTTGACATTATTGAGAGTCTCAATAATAAAAATGAATATTCTCCCAAGGATGATCCTCTTATTTCAAAACTTGCCCATAATAGTCAATGATATACCATTTAACCAATGGCGGATAGATCTTTCGAAATTTATCTGGACTGCTAAAAAACTCCGTATAAAATGGAATTATTTAAAAGATACTAAGGAAAGAGGAGGTTAGGAGTTCTGGACTTTAAAATATACCATCATGTTTGTTGTATAGACTGGTTGACTATTTGGATTGAATTAAAAGATGAAAAACTGTTAGCGCTAGAAGGAGCAGATTTGCCCTTTGGCTGGCATTCATATCTCTGGTATGAAAAGACTAAAATTAATAAAGACTTTAACAACCATTTCATAAGGAAATCATTGCTAAGAATTTGGTTAAAGTATAAAAGGGAGTTCTATCTGAAATTACCAATGTGGGTCTCTCCACATGAGGCATTCTACAGGAGAGAAAAACCGAGATTATCTAAATGGATTACTTACAAAGAAATATTAAAATGCCAAGGAGATAATATCTATCTAAAAAATAAAGAAGAATTGGCCGAATGTGGCATAACAGCACACTGGTTGCTACAGAGGCAGTTAATGGAGAAGTTTAAAATGGACTAAAAAATAATAGGAATAGAAACTAAGGAGAATGACCTGGACAAACTGATAAAATCAGGAACAGAACACCGAATTGCAAAATTATATAAGCCGTTACTAAGATGGGATTTGGAAAAGGAAACTGTAAAAGAAAACATGATAAAACGGGCACAGAATATAAGGCGCCCTATTCAACTGGATAGTTGGGAAAGTTCTTGGAATATGATAAATAGATTAGTAAAAAGTGTATCTTTAAAAGAAAATTACTATAAAATATTTTATAGATGGTATTATACTCCAGCTCATTTAGCAAAAATAACTAAAACCAAGAATGACAAATGTTGGAAATGTAAACAAAAGGGAACCTTATATCATTTATGGTGGACATGCCAGAAGGCTAAAATATTTTGGGCTCAGGGACATAAGAAAATAACAACAATATTGAGATTGGCGTTCACAATGCAATCTGAAATATATTTGTTGAATATTTACGATGGAATAAGATTGTTAAAGAAAAGATCTCAAAGAAAGTTACTAACTTACATGATTATTGCCGCTAGAATGACATATGCAAGTAAGTGGAAACAGGAAGAAACACCAGAAATCCAAGATTGGCTAATTAAGAGGTGTGATTTAATCGAAATGGATAAATTAACAACAATACTATCCAAAAATTCAATGAAACAATTTAAAGAAGATTGGCAACCACTTTTATCTATATTTGAAGCTGAATGGGGAAAATTTGCCATTAAAGGAATAGAAGAATAAGGGTAATTAATCAAAATAGAATAAAAGAAAAAGGCTAAAGGTGAGAATATGTATAATGGGTAAAGGGAAGGAAAAAGTAAACGATATATCATTTGGATAAGAACAACTGCAGATGAAAGAAAGCTAAAGAAGTAATGAAAAAAATTGAAGTAGGAGATTCTGAGAGAAAGTAATCCGGGGTAAAATAGTATCAAACAAAGAACCAATCGAATAAAAGAAAGTAGAGATTTATGGAAAGAAATATATTATACAAATTATTGTTGGTCAATACTATTTAGGAATAATCAATATGACTTGAGAAAGAGAATAAAGGAAGAATATTATATGAAGAAACAACTGTGTAATTATATAACCGAGTAATGAAATGCTGTACCATAGGTAAATTAAGAAAAATATTAATGGTAAATATTAATAGATGGATAAAATGTTAGATAGGGATGAGGAGTTGAGGAATTTTGATTTGGACAAATAGTTTCTTTTACACTAAGCGATGTATATGGTTTTGTTTTTAATATGTTTAAATAGATTTATAATGAATGAAAATCTGAAGATTAAATGTGGTTATATTGTTATATCGATTAATAAAAAGATTTGAAAACAGATCCAATCAACTGAAGTTATTTGTGCCCAACCAAAATAAACTGTGGTTTATTTGAAAGCTGGTTATGAAGCTGGCTTTATTTCAACAAACCACAGTTAAAATTAACTATAATATAGGATCTGAATTATGCACTAAATGGTAATTAATCAAACACAGAACTGGAAGCTTCCAAACTTCTTTTGAGCACGTCAGAGAGATGGAGGAATTCATGAATCTGCAGGGAGGCTAGGCTTGTTCCCATTACTATTTTTTTATTTGACTTTATGCTTTGCATAATTATAGAAATTATAACCAATATATGTTACACATACTCATACATTGGATATTTCAAAACATTAAATTGTACTTCTAGTATTACTTCATAAATACATGTGGCATTAAATTACAATGTTGTATAAACTAAGTTTAATTTATAAAATAAGAATATTAAATCATTACTTGCAATTCATTTTTTAATTTCTATTAATTTTTACAATACTTTCAATAACTTTTGAGTTACAAAAAGCCATGGTTCATCATGATGTCTAAATGACACCACTGATAACCTCTCTCACACATATCTATACTCAGTATACTTTGAAGAGAAATTTGAGTAACCAGGCGTCTCTCACAATGTCTTTTTAAAGGAGACTGGGCTGATGGTCCTTTAGTGGCCAATAAGGAAACAAAATTTTCTTAGGTCCTATCAGTAGATTAAACAGAACCTAGGCCATTTCCGCACTACAGTGTTAAACTGCTGCTATTCCATTTTCAATGCCCTGTGGAATTCTGGGGTTTGTAGTTTACTGAGACCAAACAGCTCTTTGGCTGAGAAGTCAAAGTGTCCTTCCCTAAACTACAATCCCCAGAATTCCATAGGAGGTTGATAGTGGAATAGCAGCACTTTAACACTGTAGTGCGGAAATGGTCCTAGAAAGGGACGATTTTCTTTTCAAGGGAATGCAAAGGGCTGCTACAGGATACTCACATGAGGGTACAATGGGAAGTGGAGATTCCTCTTCAGCTGTTCTATAGAGCCCCCACACCAGTCCTCAAAGACATGGAGGTTGACTTGACCTTGGAACTGCAAACACATAGAGGAACAAGGAGACATTACTTTTACTAATAATTCTCTTTAATAGAGGATTTTCTTTTTTCTTCTTTGTGTGTTTGTAAATTTTTTGTGTATGTGAAAACATTCAATAAAAATATTTTTTTAAAAAAGAGGTGCAATAAGGATGAACATTCTTCATGTAGGAGTTCAACACAAATGTGATAGCAAAAGCAACTATCTACATATTCCTTCCACTGAATGCTTGACTCCACTGTGGTCTCCAGTATTAAATGTGATCAAGAAGAAGCACAACATGCTACCAATCTTCTTCTAGAACAGGCACCAGCAACTGAAATGGAACAGAGACTCAGTGTGATATAGTACTAAGTGTGTCCAGTTCTGGGCACCTCATTTCAAGAAGGATATTGACAAAGTGGAATGTGTCCAGAGCAGGGCGACCAAAATGGTGAAGGCTCTGGAAGCCATGCTCTATGAGGAGCGGCTTAGGGAGTTGGGTATGTTTAATCTACAGAAGAAAAGGTTAAGAGGGGACATGATAGCCATGTTTAAATATTAGAAGAGATGTCATGTTGAGGAGGGAGTAGGCTTGTTTTCCACTGCTCCAGAGACTAGGACAAGGAGCAATGGATTCAAACTACAGGAAAAGAGATTCCACCTAAACCTCAGGAAGAACTTCCTGATGGTCACAGCTATCTGGCAGTGGAATATGCTGCCTCGGAGTGTGGTGGAGTCTTCTTCTTTGGAGGTTTTTAAGCAGAGGCTGGATGGCCATCTGTTGGGAGTGCTTTGATGTGTGTTCCTGCATGGCAAGGGGTTGGACTGGATGGTCCCTGCGGTCTCTTCCAACTCCATGATTATATGATTCTAAGTGTGTTTAATTGAGACTTGAAAGATGCAGGATCAGGTTCACAGTAACCTATAAAGATTCCACCATAACATTAGGAAGAACTTCCTGATGGAAAAAGCAGTTCAGCAATAGGATATGCTGCCTCTGAGTGTAGTGGAGGTTTTTAAACATAGGTTGGATGGCCATCTGTCAGGAGTGCTTTGATTCCTGCATGGCAAGAGGTTGGGCTTGATGGTCTTTGTGGTCTCTTCTATGATTCTATGATTCACTGGGTGATCTTGGATGAGTAACCCTTTCTCTCACAGCCAGGCCTACTTCCCAGGCTTGTAGTATCAGAGGATCTGGCAACCAGAGTCCTTATTCCCTGCATCATAAGGGCAGTTCCAGGACCCCAGGATGATGTTTGCTGCATCCAAGTAATGACCAGGAGTTGGGCTGGTGGTATAAAACTGATAGTCCACTCTTTGTTTTCGCCTAAGCAATACATTCCTTGGGAGGAACTACTAGTACCCTTTCCTCTTTTGTCTGCTTGCTCCAGAACTAGGCCATTGCACTTTATTGGCCCCTCCAATTCCACTGAACTCTACTAAGCGGCTTATTTTTGGCCTCCTTTTCCCCAGTGGGTTATACCAATTTATGAAAGCCCCTTGACTCCCTAAACATTTATTTTAAAATTCTGTGTGATTTTTCAGCCCCAAACCACTCAAAATAGTCATTTTACTTGTCCAAACCCCATGTCCTCCCCAGCATACCTTAAAAATCTATCAAAATACCCCAAACATTGACCAGAATTGAAACAGGAAGGAATGGTGTCACTTCCTTTTAATTATTAGTTTGGCTAGTGGAGTGGGAGGCATCTAGCAGGTTTTTAAAGGTAGGTATGAGGCTTGGGGGTTGGAAGAGAAAACATTTTGCAGGATTGGGAAAAAAATTACCCAGAACATTTTTTAAAAATTGTTTAGGGATCTGTGGGCTTTGTGTGGCTTGAGGTCCCACACCTTGGGTCCCTAAGAGCTACACGCAACCTATGGGCTGCACTTTACCAAACCCTGATGTACATGGATTCTTTGCTACTGCTACAGAATGGCAGGGTGGGCAATTGTGTTGGATGAAATGTTTGCACCCATGACTCCTCCTCACCATCCTGTTCAGGCACACTGGAAGTGATGTTGCACAACTCTGGGTACCATTTTGGCTGATTTTTTTGGCTTTGGAAGGTTTTCCAGAGTTGGGGTGTCCTGGAGTGGGTGACTGGGTAACACAAACCACTAAATTTGCAGGCAGTTTTTGGAGCATTTTTGGCGGTGAAAATTGGTGAATTTAAATTTGGGGCATTGAGGATGCTTTGGTGGTTACCAGGGGGCTTCAAGTAACTTTAAAATTGGAGTTCAGGAGCAACATATGTTCTGAGGAATGTAGTTTCCTCAAGGTGAGTTATAGGCGCAGCTGACAGTATGAAGATCTAGATTACTTCTTGTATACTCAGAAGATAATGAAAGAAGTTTTCCCTTTTCTGAACACAAGCTAGCAAAGACTGAAGTAGCTAGATGAAGACATGTTTGCTTCTGGGAACCATTGTTCTGTGTGTGGCCTTGTTACTGTGTTACTTGGGAATTATTATCACATATATCTGAGCTGACCATGGAAGGGTAAATGGACCAGTGTGTTAATTTTATGCCCCCAAGAGGCAAGAGTAAAGCAGCTGTTTGGGTCTTGAAATTTTATCTCCCTTGCTTTTGCCACTCCCGATAGATGTGCAGAAGCTTACTTTAACTGCAGCTCTGATTGCCTTTAGCACAATATTAAAAGAAATGCTCCAGTATTTTTATCTGGCAGACCTCCACAACATGAATATTGCCACTATGGGCAGTGGGAACAACAGAAAGCTGTGTTCTATAATTCATAGCCAGAGGTTCCATTGAAAGGCATGAGCAAGGGTTTCTGTCTAAGCTGAAACTTTATTTTGTCCTCATTTTATTTTGTTCTCATTCTCATTTGGCCTGATAAGAACTACTGTATGAATCATTTTGATACCTATGTTAAAAGTTTTCTCTCATTCTGTTTAGGATTTCTAAGTGTTCAGCTGTTATTTAAATCCCAGTGGAGAACCAACAAATGGAGATAGCGGATGAGTCTATGCTTTGTACATTTAAGACCACAAATCAGCTTTACAAAATATATATTTTAATGTGCACACCTAAGGATTTTTTTTAAAAAAGTGTTCACCTAAAAATGTAAGCAGTGAACATGATGAGCATCTCAATATTTATTTCACAGAGGTGCATTCTCAAATAACAGGATTGATTACTGCTATGTTCAATGGTAGCTGCTGGCTCCCACATGAGTGGACTAGTGAATCCATTCTGGCTTTTATTTTGAAATTTAAAGGAGCAATCCAAACCTCAGAATAAACCTCAGAATGAATTCACCATCCAACTACAAGGGAACCACCCGCTGCCATGGGTGGTGTGTGTAAACTCCAAATCCAGGCTTGTTGTCAAAACATGGAAAGCAGCCCTATGCAATTTGTTCAAAGTTTCAGTATGAGTGCACAACACAGGTGGAGGTCCAAACTAGGGATTCCAAAGATCCAGAACTGTGCTAAATTCAATTTGAGAACTTCATGTAGTTTTCTCCCGTCTCCATCTCAAGTCTGAGATCTCTCTACCTCTAAATGAATGCTAGGGAACAGTTGTAATTTAAAAACTCATCCAGCAGCACAACAGTTGCCCTTTCCTTCTCCTCTTCCTTTTTCTCATTAAAATACTTATATCCCACTCTATATCATATCTGAGTGGCTTACTATAAAATCAATACAATTTAAAACAATGAAAAATAATGTAAACTTTCTAAAAATATATTAAACATTTTTTAAAAGTTGGAACAGTTTAAACCCATGTAGGTGCACAGTTTTGGATGAAACAATTAGGGCTAGAAAGCTGTAATGAAGAATCATGTTTTATGTGTGCACCAGAATGAAGCCAACATCAACAGCAATCAGGCATTGAATGGGAGGATCTTTATACAACTGGAGTGCCACAACAGACCCTCTCCTCCCTCCTCACACAATATGTTGGTTCCATTGGTGGGATTAAGAGGCTAGCAGGCATGTATACTTATTTGGTATATTGTCAGCTAGCATAGTACAATAGCTGGATTACAACCTTCGAGATCAGGGTTTGATTCCTCGCTTGGCCATGGAAACCCACTGGGTGACCTTGGTCACATCACACTCTTTCATCCCAGAAAACCCTGTGAAAAGTTCATCTTAGGTTCGCTGTAAGTTGGAAACTGGAAAGCACACAACAACAACAACAACAACACACTTAGAGTAAACTGAAGACAGAACTGATTTCATTGTATTGCTGTTCTTTTTTAATTGCAAGCAGCAATCAATGTTGTAGAATGGAATTTAAGTTTATCAGACCCTGTTGCCCAGCCCTTTCTGGGCAAACAACTTTACAGGGAGAAGGAGATTTACACAACAAAGAGGGTGACCAAAGCCCTAAATCTCACATAGCCTACAAGTTAGTCAGCAATTTCACATCATAAATATTTTCTTTCGTCAAGAGTGTTCTTGTAAAGAGAGGAGGAAGGGTTAGGGAAAGATAAGGAGTCCAATTAAAATGCTAGTGAAACAGAAAGGTAGGGATAGAACTTGGGAAAGAATGTCGTTGGGGACATCTCTCTCTTCCACATGTTGAAATGCAGAGAAGGAATATATCTGAAAGTTGATATAAAAGATGTAAGTCTTTGTAAATCTGCATAAATTGAGATGCCTATTAAAATTCTAGGGATATTTTCTTTCATTCACTCATTTCATCTGACATATGTGGACCAAACTGACCAGCTCCGTTTGACAAATGTGCTTCCATTCTTACCGTATAAGGCTTATGTTGAGATATGTGGACATATGACTGGAGATGAGCAAACATTGTCCCTCTCTTCAAAAAGGGCAAACAAGAAGATCCAGGAAACTACAAGCAGTCAGCTTGACCTCAGTACCAGGGGGGGAAAAAATAGAATGAATTATACAGGAGTCTTATCTGCAAGTATTTTGATGACAATGCAGTGATTAGTAGGAACCTGCTTGGGTTTGTCAAAAAAGAAGTCCTGCTGAAGGTCTCCCATGATAGTTTGATTAGCAAACTGACTGGATATGGAATATATGCAAACACCATCACATGGCTCCATAACTGGTTGCAAAACCATGCTCAGAGAAGTGTCATCAGTGGCTGTGCTTCAAACTGAAAGGAAGTCTCAAGTGAAGTGTGGCAGATTTCTGTCCTGGGAGTGAAGTTCTTCAATATTTTGATCAATGATTTAAATGGTGGGGTAGAGGGAATCCTTATCAAATTGGCAGATGATTTACAAAGCCGGGAGGGCTAGCTAACACATTGGAAGATAGGAACAGAATTCAAAAGAACCTTGATAAACTGGAAAACTGGACTGAAATTCATAAAATGAAATTCAACAGAGACAAATGCAATTTTTTACATTTAGGCCACAGAAATCAAATGCACACTTATAGGATGGGTGAGACCTGGCTCAGCAGTACTACATGTGAAAAGGACCTTGGGATTATTGTTGATCATCAGTTGAACAGTAGTGTGATGCTGCAGCAAATAAGGCAAATGCTATCTTAGCCTGTGTTAACAGAAGCACAGTTCCCAGGTCAGGGGAAGAAATATTTCTTCTATACTCTTCACTGTTCAGGTCTCATCTGGAGTATTATGTTCAGTTCTGGTTGCCTCATTTTAAGAAGGATATAGACAAGATGGAGCAAATTAAGAGAAGGCCAGTGAGGATGATAAGAGGTATGGAGAACAAAATAGATGAGCTAGGTTGGGCCTGTTCACCTTGGTGAAGAGAAGACTGAGAGGAGACATGACTGCACTCTTTAAATACCTCAAGGAGTGACACAAAGAGGAGGGTGCGCGCTTGTTCTCTGCTGCATCAGAGGGTAGAAGTAAGTCGAATGGTTTGAAGTTGCAGGGGATTGGACATTAGAAAGATTTGGATTGGACATTAGAAAGAACTTCTTGATATTGAGAGTGGTTCAGCCATGGAAGGAAGTTACTTAGAGAGGTTGAGGAGTCTCCTTCTCTGAATATCTTCAAAAATAATTATATAAGAGAGCCAACATGGTTTGAGTGTTTGACTATGACTCTGAAGACCAGGGTTCAAATCCCTGCTTGGCCATAGAAATCTACTGGGTGACCTTGGACAAGTCACACTCTCTTAGCTTCAGAGGAAGGCAAAGGCAAACCCCTTCTGAACAAATCATGTCAAGAAAACCCTGTGATAGGTCACCAGGTATTGGAAACTACTTGAAGGCACACCACTGCCACCACCACTGCCACCGCCACCACCACCACCACCACCACCACCACTGGCTTTGTACTCTACCTCTAGGAATTTCAAGACCAGGTACACAAGAATCCTAGCCATCTCTTAGTGACCACATACCAAACTGCTCAGCTTTAGCAAGATTGCTAGGTTGTTTTCCCATATGTTTTGCCCAAGTTTTATGTCATCAGTAATCTCCTGCTCCCACTCCCTGTAAAACCCAAGCAGAGAAAAGCAACATCTGAAGCAGCCCTCACAGGTCATTAAGGAAGGTCCTTTCAAGCCTGTAATTGATATGAAGAAAGAAAGGGAAAAGCTTTGCTCCATTTTTTATTGTTTGGCAGTTTATACCTTTGGGGCAAATCGGCTACATGAAATCTGAAGAATGTGCAAATGTGGGAGAAGATAAACTAGACAAAAAGGAGGCCCGAGCCAGAGAAGAATGGCAACATTGTGCTGCTGCTTAAGAAATTTTTAAGTGGTGTTTTATAAAACTCTTCCGTCTTCCCTCACTGAAGGCTCATGCTACTCCTCCTCCAGATGACCTCCAATGATTTTAAGCCATTAGTACAGGTTCAGTACAAAGCTATGCACTTATGAAAACCTATTAAGCAACAAAGACCTCTTCTGTTCTCAAGTGTAGCAATTCAACACCTGTGGGGGTAGAGAAGGCAGAGGTGTCAGCGGTCCTTGACAGCACTGCAGGTTCCAGCAAGCAAAAGACACACCTTTCAGCACTGCCCAGGGTCCTGCTGGTAGTGGAAGAGGACGAAGGAGGCACCCAGTTTTCAAATTTCAGTACAGGGTGACATGTAAGAAAAATATAGTTAAGATCTGCAACTTAACTACTATGCCTTCAGTTTTCTGAATATGTGCAGTTTCCGGAACCAAACTCTAGGGAATTATTTTCAGAGGTATAGTTGTGTTGGTCTGTTTCAATATAAGGGAAAAGAAGGAGTCATGTGGCACTTTCATGTCTAACCATTTATGCTGGAGTAAGCTTTCATGAACTCCAGTCTACTTCAGATGCATGGAGTGAACTGTCCACAGACAGGGGTGAGGGTGGGGGAAGGAGTATGAAACATAGCAGAAATGCAAACATGCTGGTATGATTATGGAGAGACAAGTACAGTTATGAAGGTGGGAAGGAAGGGTAGAGGAAAATCTTCCTTTTGCAGATTTATTATTATTATTATTATTATTATTATTATTATTATTATTATCCTTTACCAATTTAAAATACAACAATTACCCTAAATAAATACAGAATAAAATGAAGATTTACAACGGAAAGGATCCAGGGTATATGGAATTACAACCAGTGCAACATAACATTACTATAAATATTACTATAATGCCAATAAAATACAATATCTAAATAACAATAAAACTAGTCCAACGTTCCAAAGAAAGTTTTCAGTTTAGATTTAAAAACAGTAAGAGAAGGGGCAGTTCGCAAGGTCACCGGAAGGCGATTCCACGCATAAGGGGCAGCAAGAGAATATACTACCCTGCTAGTCAGTACAGAAAGGAAAAAAACCAGGCAAATGGAAAAGACTACTGGAAAAGATTATTTTTGTACACACAGCTGTAACAAAAACAGCCTAATAACATGTGTAGTATGCTAGGAAGTCATTATCTTTGTCCAGACCTCTATTGATAGATTGTCTTCCCTTAGAGTTCCATTACTTAACAAGTCACCTTGAGATCAGCGTTACAATGTCTAGGGAAAACAAAGTCTTCTGACACTTGTTTTTTGTTTATTGCAATTTCTAATACCAGATTTGTGTCCGTTCCTTATTTTTCTATAGAAATGAATCAATAGAACAGCTCAATTCCCTTCAGTTTAGGAGATGTAGGCCAGAATTTTGCTGGTGTCACATACATGTATAAGTTACACATTCACAATTTGCACAACGGATACATTCAATTCATGGTTCCAAAAGTGGAGTTCAACAGGTGTAACTATTTCATGTGGGTGTGCATCCTATTATAAGTCCCCAACTAGACTGAGCAATTGAATCAATTGGATTTACCTATGACTCATCATTCAATCTTGGTACGAACAAACAGGATTCCATCCTTGCGGTTGCACATTCTTAGACAGTGCATGACTACCATTGCCTTCTGTTTCTGTCACTGCAGAAACAGAAACTGCAGAAACAACCATGGTGGATTCCCCATTGAACAGGGGGTTCATAAGCAGCCACATAACTCACCCTGTGGAATCTGACTTAAAGGAGTCATATCTAGGGAGGTCCCTGACCCTACATTATGGGTCCGTCCCAAAACCTGGACAACTGGGAGCAGATATGCCTGAAGAAGACTTTCAGCAAAATGAGCTCCCACTCCAGATGGAATTAATGGACATTGAGGAAGTGCTTCCATTATCTGTAGCACACCAACAAGAAAAGCATCATCATCCAAAGAATCATTACTTCTTACAGTGGTTTAAATGAGAAACACTGAGCAAAGAACTACTTGGCATCTTAAGGTCAAGCAGACAGACAGACAGACAATTTATTTTGGTCAATGACCAATGAATTAATAATAAGTACAAAAATAAAAACAAGCAACAAAATTAACTTCTAATATCTAAGGTCAAGCAGACACAAATCTCCCTGTAGTTGAGGTGAGTTCTTCTTGCATGCATCCCCAATGGCTTTGTCAATCAGCTGGCTGGAGTCTGTTAGCAGACTATTGAGACAACCTGAGCTGTCACTGAGGAGCTGCAACTTCATTCTTACAAAACAAGCTTTTGGCCTGTGCTGAAGCTAAAGTCTGATTTTGAACTGACCTTCTACACTACCACACAGTAGTTGTCCTTCTCTTGCTTCCAGATTGCAGCTACAGCAGCATCGTTCAGTAAATTGGGTCTCTTCTGAGGCTTATTCTCTTAGTGCCCCTGAATTTACTTGACCCCTGGCTTAAGTTTTACAGGTCATTGTTTTTTCCTTTTGACTTTATCATGATGGCTATTGGCTTCTTGTGAATGATTTCAGAATAGCTGAGACCCTGCTTCTCTTGTCATCTTCTAGCTTCTCTGTGAAGGCTTTCCTCTCCTAAAACCTACCTGTGATGGATTCCCTTGCCAGGCTGGCCCTGCAGTTCCACCCTAGGAAACCTGCCACTCACCCTGTCATTGTTTCTCCACTTAACTCTTCCTGGATGGGGTTTCTGGATCTCAGGGTGACCCCTTAAATGTGGACCAGTGGCTGTGTTGTTGTGTGGCTTGTGTATTGGTATGCATGGCCTGACTCCAATGCAACAGCAATAGCAATAGCATGCATCTTTCTATACTGTTTATCAGCTAAGTGCTCTCTAAGCAGTTTACAATGTGTTAGCTAAATGCCCCCAACAAGCTGGGTACTCATTTTACTGACCTGCAGAAGGATGGAAGGCTGAGTCAACCTGGAGCCTGGCAGGATCAAACTCACAACCTCGTGGCTGCAGTACCAGCATTTAACCACTAGCCACCAGGGCTCTTGCAGGCTTGAGATAGCAAGAGGCAGTTTTAAAACAACAACAAGAATAGCTTTATTAAACACAGTAGAATTATATTAGCCTTTAATATTCTATTCTTTTAGGCTCCCCAAAAACATAGTTAGTTCTCCTTTCTGACTAGCTATCTCGTTCCTACTCAGTCGAACTCTATCAAATCCACCCTTCTCTAAAAAAAATCTAAAATACTACCAGCTTCAGAACTCTGTCTCTGTCAAAGCAAAACCCTATCTGCCCCAAAGGAGAGACACACGTCTGCTTTGTTACACCCTGTTCACTGACAGCCCCCTCTTCACAGCCTCCCTGAGCCATGACTGGCTGCCTTCAAGCCAGCTCTGCCCAGCGCTTCCTTTGTACTACCTTTCCTTGCACCTGCTGCCTCTAGGCATAGGACACATTGGCAAATGTACAATTATTTGCACAAAATTGGTATTCCGCAAAGGGGTGGTGTAGCACAAACATCTATCTACTTAATAATAGATTTACACAGTGAGCAAGCATGATGTTGGATTTTGGCCATAGATTTACTTTTCAAGCCCTAAGGGGTTAAAAATACACATGAGCACTGTCTGCTGCTCTGATCTCACAAGCCAGAGGTGAAGCAGAATTTCCACTAAATAAATAAAAGGTCTTTTACCTGCTGGTAGAAAGACAGCAGGGAGGAAACCAACTGGACCTCCCAAAGAAGAGAGTTCTGCACCTTCAGAGCAATAGTGGAGATACATTCACAGCACATACCTCTGTACCAGAGCACACATAACACAATACCCAGTGCCCCAATCCACCAGTCAGCATGGAACAGCCAGCCATGACTGTTCGTCATAACTACTGGTCAACCTATATTTTTGGTCAACCTCCCTCCCCTGTATATATTCAAGTGTTCCTCTTAGGCCCTTTCTGCACGGGGAAGTTAAGAGGGGCCAAGGCATCCTGTCATGGAGGTCGTCCGCACCTTGGATCGGACTAGGTTCGGACTATTTACCTTAGTTCCACACCTAAGTCCAATCCAAAATGCCCCTAAGTGGTCCTCCAGCATGCTATGTGAAGACTGGAAAAAATTGGTGTTTCAATTTTCCGGAGTGCGCCATTTTGTTCCTGCTCAGTTGTGCAGATGCCCACCAATGCAAGCCTGTGATCAGCGGAGGGTGGGCTGTGGGTGCGGCTAGCTTCAGCGGTTGGTCCAGACTCACAAACATCTGGAAGCCGCCATTTTGTAAGCCTCATCAGTGTGGATCTGAAGACCTCGCACTGCTCTGCATCACCCTGAAACAAACAGAGGAGTCCTGCGGAAGGGCTTAAGGGACAGTCCGCGTTGCTTCGAGCCAAGAAGAAGCGGTGAGTAATGGCATGGAGCGATTCACTCGTGCGGAAAGGGCCTTAGGCTACACTTTCTCCACATATTAGATACATCACTATTAACTTTGTGTAATTTTGCAGGTGACAAATGCCATCTATGAACAATATCATTATCATCTATGAATATCATTTCTTTAGAAATAGTTATTAGGCTGCAAAGACCAGAACCTTGCCCAAGAGTCCTCTGGTTTACTAATATTTGTTTGGTTCCCAAGTCTTCTTAACTCATATACAGTGAGATTGCATATTCCTCCTCAATAAAAGCTTTATAAATAACTGGCACTCATCTTTTTTCTTTACTATTCATTTCAGTATGATAATTTTCAAATATTGCAAATACTCTTACAGAACCTGATATACTATAGAAAAGAGTTAAAAATGAATGTGTTTGTATTAATTGAAATCAAGTAATTCTTCTTTGAGCAGTTTTATTTTTGAATGTCTTAGTGAAATCAGTTTTCCTCTTAGAAACAAATCTGGCTGCTTTATACCTGTTGTTGATGCCTTCATAGTTGTATCCCTGCTGGCTTAAATATGCACAAAGACTTATCCCCACACAATTTTGCTTTCTGGCATATTCCTGAATGGACCTCCTAAATGTTTAAAAGGACAAGTCTCCTTTGCGTGGTTTCACAAGTACACCAGAATACTGAACTGTGACAATGGAAATCTTTTTATGTACCTAGATTGCCAAGGAAGCAGCCCTGGGATATTCAACTGGGAAAAGGAATGTTTATAGCAGGAAGAGATTCAGCTATGAATAGATACCTTCTTGGAGCAAACTGATGAGTAAATGAATGAATATTTAATTCTTTTCTTCTGCCACATGATCAAATATACTAAAAGGCTGAAGCTAAGGTTTCTTCAACACTGAAGATCTTAGCTTCAACATTCCCAACCACATCCCAACATATGCTTAATGTATGAACTAAATTTCAAAGTAAACCAGTGTTCTCATTTTCTTTTTCTTAAAAACTGCCAGGTGAGGGAAAGTATCAATCTTTCTCAGTCAAAGATGTTTTGTTGTTGCAAATCATGCCAAGTTCTCTTTTTATTGCTCAAGTTTGCTAGGGATACACATCTTATGTTCAAACAAAATCTAACTTCAAAACATTTGGGAATAAAGCTCTCCCCTATTCTCCTCCTGCCCTTTTATTAACTACAGTAATCACTGTGCAATAAAATGCTTGGACAGATGCTGAGAAATCAGCAAAGATAGCATATAGACTCTGTAATTAGATTGCAAAGAAAGATCAATTTCTTATGCTTAAGTTACTCCATAAACCACTACAACTTTCAATAGTAAATTAACCTGAACAAAACAAGCAAGCAAAGAAAAAACAGCAACAACGAGGGAACAGAACAAAATTCAGTTTATTATCTTCTTTTTTGCCTACACAAATGACCACATGTCCAAAAGCTAGCAGTGGCAAAATGGGTTAACTGATACTCCTGCTAGAAAAATCTTAAGATACAAACGATCTTTGTACAAGAAACTAAAATTAGCTATATTGTGAGGGAACAAATGTCACTTTGGATTGAATTAATCATTTATTAAAAATTGTGTCAATGTAAACTACAGACACTAAAATTGAAATCTATTTTTTAATTTTCTTCCACGTGCAAAGACAAGAAAGTTTGTGTAGCACCCTATTCAAACCAGATAATTAAAGAAGAAAACACCACCAGCAACAACAACTTGTAAAAACAGGCAGTTGCTACTCTGGCTACCAGGGCCTCCTGTCCACAGTGTTATTTTCAGGTTCCTAAAAGAGTCACAGTTCACAATTTTATAGCCGCAAGGTATTTTATTGAACATTAACCTCAGAGTTCCAGACAAATTCTCCAACACCACAGAATCTGTCCAATTGTTTCAGTTGCCTTGATGTGCTTGGTTCTGAATCTTATCCGCAGTGGGCAAAGTTTGGCCTGTAGGATGCATGCAGCCTCCAGAGCCCACTTAGGGGTTAAAAAAATTGCCCCCAAATGCCCTTTGGAATGTTTGGAGGGCATTTTCACCACATTTTTGCAGGGCTTGAGTCATTTTAGTTTCAGGGGAGGCCTTTCCTGTTGTTAAAAAAGTCAGTAATTCAATTGTTTGTAAAGTGGGGTATGGCAGGCAAGTGTGGTCCTCCAATGTTTGCAGGGTGGGCTAATATGGCTCCCTAACCTTTGACAGTTACCCATCCCTGATCTATAAAGAGTTTTTTCCCTATGCAGAAGCTGCAGACTCGCACTTTCAAGAACTTCAGAAGCCAGAAAGATGGTACCAATAGAAGTTTGCCATTTAGCTATTTCTAAAAACTCAATAATTTTCTACTACCTGAGAAGTTAAGTAACAATATTTACCCCAAATGATTAAATTAGATGTGTCTATTTTGCTCTGGCAGTTACAGCAATGCTAATCCTAGTAATCTTAATGAGAATAAAAAGAAATAACTAGAAGACGAATACTTCTTTTGTCTTCTGGGAAAATATTTAGGAGTGAATCAGGCTGCTTGGACCACTTTTCTCTTCTGATTTGTACTCTGGGTCCGCTGCCTCTACAATTTAGAGAACCTGGGTCAAATACACCAAATATAACTGTGAAGGAGCTAATAAACTGAGCTTTCCAAGCCAAGCTAGCCCAATCAACACGCATCCAAGCTTTCCTTCTTCCTTCTGTCTTCTTGTTTCATAGTTTGGATGTAGTTAGGTGGGAAAAATATAGATATTGAGAATCTTTATTCTGATATAAAACCTGCCCTTCCTGAAAGTTAAATAGATAATCAATTCAAAACATATATGCAAAAAGAAGCGAAAACAAAACTCCCAAACTTCTGAGTAAAACAGAATAAAAATTCACAATACTAACATTTATTGAGATGAATATCCAAATCTAGTTAAAACTTTGCAGGACCTGTGATGTTTCAAGAATCTGTTCAGGAATAGAATCTGGGGCATCCACAATGGTAGGATGTTTGTAACATAGCTGCTGCAGGGCAAGCAGCAAGAGGATGTCTCTCTTTGTACTGCTTGTATCTGATGATCACTACTTAGTATCACTACAAGGGTGCCCTCCTCAACTACAGTTAGACCTAAGGCATGAAGTAGTTTCTGAGATGCACTAGAGCTAAGCTAAAAATGGTTATATTTTTAGCGACCTCTGTGTGTAACATTCTTGTTTTCTAGAAGTGGCTGGTGACATCATAACTTTGGAAGATTGAATCCACAGTAAATTATAAAGGGGCTACTTCAGTTTTTACAGGAGTATTTTATAGAAGCTATCTAAGGTGCTGAACTTTATTTCAGAAAGGAGTTCAGCACCATGGATAGCACCCATAAAACACTCTTGTAAAAGCCAAAGTATCTCTTGTAATTGTTGTTGTTGTTTGCCATCAAATCAGCTTTGACTTATGTTGTTGTTGCTGTTGTTGTTGTTGTCTGACTCCAAGTGTTTCTGCCTTATGGCAACTCTAATGCGACCCTATCACACGGGTTTCTAGGGCTGAGAGCATGTGATCCACCCAAGGTCACCCAGTGGATTTCCTGGTCTCCACTACAAAACACTGGCTCCTTTGACATATGGCAACCATATAAACACAGATCTCCAAGAGTCCTGGTCAACAACTGACTTAGGTCTTACAGGGTCTGAGCAACGGCTTCCTTGATTGACTCAATCCATTTCTTTTTCTATTATCTTAAACTTTACTGAGCATTACTGTATTTTCTAGTGAGTCATTTCATCTCATGATGTGTCTAAAGTACAATAGTCTCAGTTTAATATTTTGGCGAAAGTCCAGGCTTCCTTTGCTATCAGACCCATTTCCTTGTTTGTTCGGTTGCTTCTCAGCAGTCCACGCTATATGTAGAAACCTCCACAAACATCACATTTCAAATGAATTGATTCTCTTCCTGTTAGCTTTCTTCACAGTCCAGCTTCCACAACCATATACAGAAACTGGAAATACTGTGGAATAGATGATTCTGTCTCAGGTATTTAATGGGATTTCCTGTGACACCCAGTGTGAATCACCACTCTGAAAGAACAGCATCATCCACCATCTCTGTTTATACCTCTGGCAATGATGTGAATATATATTGTAAAATAGATACAAGTTTTGTTCCACAGTCTGCCTCCTGTAGACAGAAGAGTGCTACTCAAAGAAGATCCCTGTTCAAAGTTAACCTCTGACACTCTGTGCAGATTGGGCAGTCATGGGGAGCAAGCAGTGGGAGAAGTCTGCTTTTACCAGCCCAGGTGCACAAACCTGAATCTGGATCTAACCCATACAGTTCTGTAGTTTAATGGTAAAAATCCTACTTCTTTTGGGATACCTGGGAACTAAATTAACCCGACATTTTAATTCCTGTGAAGAATGTCTACTGTTTTTAATAAAGTTCATTACCTGATACTCTGGTTTCTGAAGCTGATAAAACCGAACACTTGAATCCACTATAGGAGTGTCTTGCTTTCCCAGAGCTTTAGCCAATTCACCCCAGCTTTCATATCCTGTGCAGGCAAAGGAGGAAGATATCAAAATAAACTCCCAGGTTAAAAAATAACAGAAAATGAAACACATTTGAATCTCTAACAATCAACTACTGTGCCCTTCATTTGACGTGGCAAGATGCTGTCAGTATTTTAAAGATGGCAGGTTGTAAACATAAAAAGAGACGAATGAAGTATAAATCAGTCCTATGAATTGTATGCATATTTACTTATACCTAAGTCTAAGTCTAATGCAGCATACAGACAGGTTACAAATTTGTAGACCATTCTTTCTATCTGTCAACATGTAATTCTAAGAATTAAACTTAGAAAATTATAAAATAGCAAGATTTAACTTTTAAAATATTAACATGCTACTCTGAACTACCTTGCCTTCCACTAGTAGCCTGTAAGATATCACAACACTCTTTTTACTTCAGGTTCAGGAAGATACTGGTAGTCAGGACTGCTAAACAAAACACTGGAAAAATTCCATCATATGTTGACGCTTAGAAACTCACAATATTTGCAACAGTCGCAATATTTGCAAAATGGCCCCATAATATCTGTTTGGTTTCAGCATGGATGAACAGAACAGGGACATACCTAGGTTACTTCTGCATAACCCTCTCAATTTCAACAGGGTCCTTAAAATCCCCCTTTGCTAATTTGGTTCTAAAGAAATTACATGGGCTATCAACATGTATCTTGTTTGAATTCAAGGTGCTGTTAATGACATCCAAAGCTTTAAATGGCTGGAGACCTCAGTCCTTGAAGGAGTGCCTCTCTCTATCTATGCCTATCTCAGGTTTGAGATCTTCTCAAGAAGGTCTCCATTATGTCTCCTCAGTCAGGGCTGTGGGTATGGGAGGACATGGGAGAAGACCTTCTCCCTTGTGGCACCCCAGTTATGGAATACCCTCCTGCCAGAGGCCTGACTGGTACCACTATTGCAGTCATGCCAGCACCAGCAGAAGCAGATTTTGGTGCATATAATCACAGAATCCCTACAGAGCCATCTAATTCAACCTCCTGTCATGCATGAGTGATCTTACCCAGATTTGCATATGTGGTTGGTTTTAAACTGTTTTAAACTATTTTAACTCCTTTTAATCTGTCCTATTTTAAGTGTTAAATGGTTTAATTTGCTTTTTAGCCTTTAAATTACTGTTACCATTTTAAATTGCTTTAAACTGTTAAAATTTATTTTACTGTACAAGGTCCTGATATCCTTGGATATAGGGCAGGATATAAATAGTTTCATTAATTTATGATGTGTATGTATGTATGTATGTATGTACGTATGTATGTGTGTATATATATATATATATATATATTGTGTGTATGGTATATTGATTGACTGATTGATTGATGATTGATTGCAATATTTATATCTTGCCCTCTATCCAGGCATCTCAAGTATCTATGACTGGCATTTGTGCAAGCTGAAAGTGAATAAACAATGAAGCAAGTTAAAAGGCTCTCAGTTAAAACAGGTGTTCAGAGAAAATATCCATTTTAAGGCCCTCTGAAGTTCTGCCCCCACTTCCTGCCTGCCCAATATGTAGGGAAGAATTGATGCATAAGAACAAAAGAAAAAAAATCACTGGAATTGGTTTACTCTCTACAATAAAGTCAGAGCTGGGTGATCATTAGGGGTTGGAGGCCACACTCTCCCACTATCACATTGCTTACCTGGCCATACCCCCAGGGGATGAGGGGATATATTTTTATCCAAAATGACCAATAGTGCTCTTCCAAAGGTTATTATAAATTTATTATTTTATATGCCACCTTTATTCCAGCATGAGAGCCAAGGAGGCATGCAAAAGTCTAAAACAAGGTAAGCTAAAAAATTTAAAACAGATACTATTAAAATTTAAAAAGTATCAAATAATTTAAAAACACAACAATAAAGTTAAAAATACAGCACATACAGACTATAAGAAGACTACTTACAATAATTAAACCGAGGGAAGGAACATCAGCAATTTAAGACATGCAGATGATACCATATTACTATCAGAAAATAGCAAGGACTTCGAATAGCTATAGATGAAATTCAAGGAAGAACGTGCAAAACCAGGCTTGCCACTGAATATTAAGAAAACAAAGATAACCACAGATGATTTCCATAACTTTTTAAAAAGTGGGTGATGATGACACACAAATAAAGATTTCCTATATCTTGCCTCAGTTATTAAACAAAATGGAGACTGCAGTGGAAAAAAAAGTCAGAAAAAGACTAACGGCCTTTCCACGCTACATTGTTAGTGCTATTATTCCACGTTCAACATCCCGTGGAATTCTAGGCTTTGTAGTTTACTGAGAATTCTAAAGGTCTCTCCCTACACTGCAAACCCCAGGATTCCATAGGATGTTGAAAGTGGAATAACAACACTATAATAGTGCAGTGCAGAAAGGCCCTAAGATTTGGGAAAAAAAGCTATGAAGGAACTAGGTAAGATCCTCAAGGGTAAAGATATATAATGTAAATACCCAAGTCACAATAATTCATTTCATAACATTTTCATTTTCTATGTATTGCTATGAAAGCTGGATAGTGGGGGAAAAAGCTGACTGGAAAAAGATAAATATATTTGAAATGTAGTGCTGTAGGAGAGTTCTGCAAATATAACAGATTGCTAAAAAACACGAATAGATGAGCCTGATACACAGACTCCATGAAGACTTGGCATGGATTTTATAGGGATCCAAAGACCACATAATAAGAACTTATGCCTTAGCACCATTTCTGGTCAACGCTTAATGAGAATTTCATATTGGTGCTTGCTTTAAACTTTCTCCACCTCTGGTTTTAAACTCTATGAATGATTGCCCAGGTATCATAACCATATTACCACCACTTTAAAGGCTTCCCTGGATGATATGAGAAAGGAATGGCCAATTCATGCAAAGTTCCTGCCAAACATCTCAGGAAAAGACAACCCAGAAAACTCATGCTTGCCTTTGATCTCACCGCAAATGCTGCACCCTTTTCTATGTATGGTTTATGAAAGCTGGACAGTGAAGAACGCTGGCAGGAAAAAGATCAATTCATTTGAAATATGGTGCTGGAGAAAGGTTCTTAAAATACAATGGACTGCCAAAAAAGACAAATAAATGAGTCAGAACTACCAGAATTATTAGAATAATGCAGATGTATTCCTGGGAAAAGGAAGAACAAAACACATATCCTTCAACCTATTGAGATGCATCACACGCATTCCCTAAACTATATTTTGGAGGACAGTATCTGATCCACACATTTTTATTTATATTTCCTACAATACTCCCTGAAAATTCTCTAGAAACTATTTCCCCCAAAGCAGCTCAGCTGTTGAGCTTCTCTTATGCTTCTGGTTCTATGACTGTTTCCTAAACACTATTTTAGGCTGGACAGAGTTTATTCAGAGCTTATTCAGCCAATTTAAATGAGTCTACAGTACTTTCCCCCCTTAGCAATGTGTGCAGTCCTGACTCAGTGACAATAATTTAGTATTCTATTCACGTAAAATAAGACCCTGCTATAACAGAGGTGAGGACTGAGGCTAGCTTAATTTTTGTTTTTAATCAGCCACTTCCAATGCTCCCTCACCCTGGGCATTTCTGCCGGCCGGACCCTCCCTAAACTGCAAACCCCAGGATTCCATAGGTTGTTGAAAGTGGAATCATAGTGCTATAACAGTTTCATGCAGAAATGGTCCCTATACTAACAATGAAGCAGGGCATGAACAGGAAAAAATATAGCCTCCCTTGGAAATATTTAAAAAGATTCAGAAGTTATTCCTCCAGGGTAGTGGGGGCGGGTTGGAGGAGTATTCCTGATTTTGCCAATGTTTCTCATTTTTAAAAAGAATACATAAAAATTCTTGCTGTTCATTAGCTGAAGAACTGATGCTAAATCTTCAAAAATAAACATGTTTAGAAAATGACACAGACAAGAACGGGTGTTCCACTTACAATGGCAAGAAATACTTTGAGAAGAACAACTGCTGCAACATGTGTAACTCTCAAGCTAAAATTTTATAAACTCAATTGTTCCTGAAGCCGAAATCCAACTCCTAGTCCCAACTAGAACAAACCCATTCAACTGCTGAATGATAAGTCAACATGTATGTAAATCCAACTAATTCTATGGGTATTTTCTAGCACCAGAATTGGACTTTGTCTGATAAGATCTGTTAGTACTTTTCACTTCACACACTCCTTTTATAAAAACAAGCCAATCACCATACGGTAAAAACCTTCCAGTACAGGATTTGCGCCTTTGCCCTCAGCTATTTGATTTCCCAAAGACTGACTTACATCTAAGCGACCAATTAGTTTTACTAGGAGACACTTAATTTACCTCAGAATTAAAATGGCGCGGGTGGAGAGGAGGAGAGACAGTTATGGTAAAAATGCAGAAAAGTACAAATCTGGGTCAATTGGCTCAAACTAAATGGCCTTCCAAATATGGTTAGATACCATCTCACTGATCTGTCAACAGCTTTGTGTTTGAAAACACAGTGAAGTTAAACCAAAAGAGGAGAAGTGTAAAGACACTGGAGTTGATTCAGTCCACCCTGCTTTAACATCACAACGTTTCAGGTTAACTTGTTAAATCTGATTTCTTCATCCGCAACAGTAAGAATGTGGGAAAAGATATGCAAAGTATCACATTGGTAATAGCTCCCAAGATGTGTATAGATGTTCTCCTAACATTACAAGAAAAAAACCCTCTACATAATGGCAGAAGAATGTGATTATCCTACTATGAACAAGAGTAACAAGTTAATGGAAGAAGAACTTTCACCAAGTTAAAAAAGAAAGGAAGAGATTGGCAGATGGATGGTGAGGTAAGGATCATGGAAATAGGTTTGCAAAACATTCTTAATGGAAAAGGGAAGGGTTCTTATCTGTAATAATTTAGTTTTTCCCTTGAATTAAAGAATTAAAGAATAGTATAACAGAGAAAGATGTGTGTACAGAATGAAAGTAGCCAGCTATGCCAGATTTTCTGACTTATGGCTAGAAGAGAGATATCATAATGTAGACGAAGTGAAATTTTCAATATAATGTATTTGTACATAAGGATCCATGGAGTCCATTCCACAATCATAATTCGGATACAAAACTATTGGGTTAGATCCAGACTAAGTTAGTTACTCCAATGGCTGATTTTTCAACTGGATTTCAATGCAACCCAAGTGTCATAAACAAACAGTTTGGGTCAAACCTATTGACATCATGGATCTCAAGAAAAAGATTCATTCAGTGCGGGAAGTTAACACAATTTTCAGAAACAGTCAAATTGCCCTACTTCTCTTCCCTTTCACAGAGAAATGAACCTGCAGAACCTCATATGGTAACTGAATGGAGGGCCATTATGTCTGCGAAACAAGTCTGCCACTTGGAAGCTTAGACTCTGGAAAACCTTGGGTGTGGAAGGTTAGCAAGTACAAAGATACTTTGCATCCACAGTATAGACATAAGTACCAATGTATTATCTACTCAGGAAAATGAAGAGCATACAGTTTCAGTCAAATAAAGACAGTCTCACATTTTATGGTTATCTAAACATTTATTTCTCCATCTGATCCTTTACTGAATGCTGGCTCCTTGCCCAGAGTGTACCTCAACTCACTAATTCTGACACAGTAACAGAAGACAGAGGCGGATGATGAGGTTGATTAGACATTATAGGGCAGCAAATATCTAGGCAATATTGTCACACGCATAAAATTATCCCATTAGCACACACCTCTCTCTTTTCATTCAGTTCATGCTAAAACCACAAATCAAACAACCTTTCTGCTATCAGCAAACAGGCTTCATTTGTTTCCAAAGGCTCAAAAGAAAGAGGAAAAAAGACTGAGATCCTGCACAGATGTGAGGCACTGCAAAGCTCTACTGCACATATTTGGGCTTCCTCTCCCTCTTCTCTGGTCTACCAACTACCTCTGGGTCACCTGGATACCTCTCATGGCCATTTAGTGGCTGGTGGGGAGGGGGTGTGCAGGCAGTGGCTGCTTGGCCATTCGCTCCCCTGCTCACTAAATAGCCATGGGGTGCCCAGGCAGCATGGAGATAGATAAGGCAAGCAGGGAGTTATTGCAGGCAGAGGTTCAGAATATTTCTATCTACAACAATCAAAGAAAAGGATATGTTGAGATGTTGCAATTGCAAACTTTCACCTGCACACGTTACCAATGGGATTCCAGCCAAGGCCTCTCCCTGCCTCTCTCTCTCCCCCTCATAATTGTGAAACTTATTATGGGATCATCCATTGGAGCTGAACAAGGAGAGAGTTAGGACAGATAAAAGGAACTACTTCATCACACAGCACATAGTTAATTGTGGCACTCAGTTGCAAATGAGGTAACTAGCTGTTGCCAACTTGGACAACTTTGAAAGCTGGAGAAATTCATGGAGGATAAAGCTGTCAACAAGCTAATGGCTATTAGTGATGATAGATGTTTCCTCCAATAGCCGAAACAGTGCACCTCTGTATATCAATCTGTATATCAGTCACTGGAGCACAGGAAGGGCAGGATGCTGTTGTCCTTAGACTGAACTTGCTAGCTTTAGCCTTTTGTGAACAGAATGTTGGACTATAATATCGAACTTTGGTATGATCCAGCACGGTCCTTCTTAAGTTAGTAGAGCAAGAAGTGAAGCCAGGCTCATATGTTGCAGATGAGGAAAGTCGGCTTGCAAAAATCTTCACTGTACACTTTAAAAGAGACTACAGGGGCCATCCAGTCCAATCTCCTGCATGGCAGGGGGTTGGACTGGATGGTCTCTGTGGTCTCTTCCAACCCTGTGATTCTATGACTCTATGACTCTAAGGTAGACACTCAAGCAACACATGCTTAAAAAGAGGCTTATTGCAAGATACAGTCACACACACTGGTGGAGAAGGTAGTGGTTAGTGATGGACCCCAAATCCTATTATTACTCAAATCACATAACAGCAACATCCTACCTGTAGCTCTTGAAGGATGTACTTGATCATAACTGGAATTCTGGTTTGAATTCAAAGAATGAAGTGGTGTTCAGGGCTTTCCCAAAGTTCCTACTACTGTGTCATCAATGTAGATTTAAAGATGAGGTAAAACCACAAAACAGGATCTTTGTACGTCTAATGGCAATTTGCCTTTAATTCCAGAATGACCAGAAAACCAAACAGAAAAAATAGTAGTCTAGAAAATTAAGATCTACCAATTGAGGCTTCCTGTATCCTGATCTCCTATTTGAGAATTTAGCACAGTTCAAGTCCACTGAGGATGAAGAAAAGAACCTGCAATAAAGACATATGATCCAATAGAGTACTCTCCTTTGAAGTATAGTGCCTTTAAGAAGAAAAAGGAAGATGTACAGAAACATAAGAAATCCAAGAGCTTCTCTTAAGAACAAATGTAAATTATTATCTTTGGTGGTCATTTAAGCCATGCTTTTTGCATTTGTGATATCAAACCTTTGATGCCATCAAGATTACTGATTCATGTTTGAAGTGTCTGGATTTGTTTTACTGCTCCACTTAAGACAAATGTGGTACTTTTGCTACAAAGCGAGAAGTGGAAATCAAATACTAGGTTGCTAGTACAAATCAGAAATCTGTAACATGATGAGATTGTACATTAGATATTCACAGCGTTAATACGAGCAAGACTTTACAAACTGAGGAAGTGAAAAATTTAGCATTAATGACCATACAGTGAAAAACCACAAAAAATAGTTTCTTATTAACTTTGGCAAAGATCTGCCAAATGGAAGCCAAGGTGACTGGTATTAAACAGTTCGAACATACAAAGTCACATTTACACTAAGATGCTGCTTAAACATTCCCATATTTACCCACGGTTGGCGCTCACATCACCACACTGATAAAATGTGGCAATGCAGCACCAACTGGATGAGTTGGCCCCTATTACAATTATCCTATTTGCTAGCATATAAGATGCACTCCCCCCCGAGAAATACTGTTTTAAAATGGGGTGCATCCTATATGCCAGTGCATCTTATATACTGGCAAATAATATTTGCTGGTGTATAAATAGGGTGCACCTTATATTCTGGCAAATACGATACTTCCCATACTATTGACATTGGTATTAGGTAACAAAAGAATGGAGAGGCAGCATGGTATAGTGGTCTGAACATTGGACTTCAACCCTGGAGACCAGGGTCTGATTCCCTGCTTGGCCATGGAAAAAACCCACTGGGTGACTTTGGGTGTGTCACATACCCTCAGTCCCAGAAAACCTCATGATAGCTTCTCCTTTGGGTTGCCAAAAGTCAGACATGATTTGAAGGCACACAACACAACAACAACAAAAACAAAAACAGAATTGGGATGATCCACTAATGCAAGACTGAATCAAGTGTGGAGAAGCAATATTTTGGTGGCTTCCTAGGTTGAACTATAATTTCACTTTATCCACAGTAATCCTGCTTGATAGGCTGAACTGAAAGAGTAGCTGACAATCCTCACAGCAGCATGGTTGGGGGAAAAAGAGAATTAGATCTTGTCTCCTGCATTAAAGAGCATCACACAAATGCTGTAAGAGGAGAGAGGTCATAAATAAATGCTACTTAGCATTGCATGTCCTGCATCAAGCTGGGAGAGATAAGAACAGGAATTGCCAGATTCAGTGGCAAGTAGCTTTACGCTTGACAAAGTGATTTCCCTCAGATCAGATAATCAAACAACTGTACACAAAAACACGTAAGTATCTTTAAACTGGAGGGAAAAGGCCCAAATTTGAAAAGAGGATGCCTCTTTCTTGGTTTGGATCTGATTGGGATCTAAGATCATTCTTCAAGATTGCTGGCTGCAGGGCTGTCATGGGAAAACAACTGTCTTTTAATAGAGGTCATCAGAGTTGAACAAATGCAAATTAAACTCTTGGTGGGAAGAACAATCAGCACACTTAGTCCAACAGCTATTGCAAACAGTGTATAAATACCATTCAGGTTACTAATGGATTTTGTCATATTTTGTATCGGCTTGGCATTTATTATTTTACCTCTTTCCAAAAAGTTGCCACAAGTTGCTACTTGGTTCCTTCTTGGTTTATTCACCTCAAAAGATTCTACCAGATTTGATTTATATCAGTATTCTAGCTTTCCTAGTTCAGTAAATATGAAATTTTAATGATGTCTGTTATTACTGTTATCATCCCTACTACATCCCCACTTCATTTATATCTCACCTTTTCCCCACAGTCAGGATTCTGCATTTCCAAAATAAAATTAGAGGTAATACTAGGTATCCTTGCAGATATACCACAACATAAAAGTTTCCTAGCCACATATGAACAAGTCCACCTGCCCATACATCCCTATATCAATAGGCTGAGAGCCAGCCTGGTGTAGTTGTTTGAACATTGGACTACAGGTTCAATTCCCTGCTCAGCCATGGAAACCCACTGGGTGACCTTGGGCATGTCTCACACTCTTAGCCCCAGAAAACCTTAGGGTCACCATAAACTGGAAACAACTTGAAGGCACACAACAACAACAGTAGCTTGAAAATAAAATAAATTGGTTCCTTGTTTGGTTGCCTGCAGGTAATTCATGTTCATTACAACTAAGATTAGACTTTTACTTATGGTAACCCCATGAACAAGAGGCTTCCAGATTATCAACAGCCCTGCTCAAGTTTTCCAGACTCATGTCTGTGGTTTCACTGATTGAGTTTGCCCAACTATATTGTGGTCTTCCTCTTTCCCTTACCACTTTATCAAGCATTATTGTCTTTCCTACGAGTCGTATCTTCTCATAATATGTCCAAGCTATGCTAGTGCCAATCATTTTGGCTTCTAGGAGAATTCAAGCTTAATTTGTTCTAAGACAAATTCATTTTTTTTAACAGTTCATACTATCTGCAGAACTCTAGAAGCACATTTAAATGAGTTAATTCTATTCCTGTCATCTCTTTTTTTCACTGGGCAGCTTTCACAATCACATATGGAAATTAGAAATATTATAGCATGGACTTTGATATTCAATTATATATTTTTACACTTGAGTATATTGTCTATTCTTTCATGGCTACTCTTCCAATTTCTAGTCTTCTTCTGATTATTAAGCAAGTGGCTGATCAATTATCCATCCTGCACATCTGAATATCATCGCTCATACCTTTAATTCATGGTATTTGCAACTTTTTGCACATCCAATATAGCACAACTTGATTTCCTACCAGATATCTGGGTGAAAGTCAGCTTGTACATCTTCTAGGCTAAGCCTACCATAACACCACTTGGTTCAGACAGACAGACCGTGTGGCTATTATGCTGTGCCCCCTGCAGTTCATTGGACTGGTGCCCATATTTAAGAATGAATACAGCTGGGGCAGCCAGAGTGGCAAACTGCTTGTCAGGAAGAAACTGCTGTTAGGTAGACAGAAACTGCTGTTAGGTAGACAGATTAATGGTAAACCAGTCTCATAGATTTGTCTACTGAAACAAGCTTCATCTTCCGAAATAAGGGACAAACTACATGCTGGATTTCTGCAACTGGAATGTTCTTTTTTTCCATTCTTAAAAAACAGTGACTGGGGATTGGTTGATCTGGACTAGAGCTACAGCCTGGAAAAGGGGTGTGTTTCTAATCTTTCATCTTTTCACAGTTCTCTCTCTCTCTCTCTGATACACAAACACAAACACACAAAAATAAACCTCCCACCAGCCATGGGAGGACAAGGGATTTGGACTGGAGCTGCAGTGCGAGGCAAAAGTTTAGACTCTAGGCCTGTCTGCACTATGCTGTTATGGTGCTATTATTCCACTTTCAACATCCTATGGAATCCTGGGGTTTCCAGTTTAAGGAGGAGCATTTAGAATTCTCAGCCAGAGAGCTCTTTGGCCTCAGTAAACTGCAAACCCCAGAGTTCCACAGGATGTTGAAAGTGGAATAAATAGCCCTATAACAGCGTACTGCAGAAATGTCCTCTCTTTCCACTGCACCATGACTCTGTCTCATCCAAATCCAAAAGTATGGCTGCTTCTAAAGAAAGTAAAATACAAAGAGTTCCAATAACAGTAAAAGGTGCTCAAATGAAATCTCAAAGTCAGCTCCAGCTAACAAAGTGAATGGACAGATCAGAATGATGTTGCCAAGAAGGGTGCTCACATTTTAGAAGGAAACCAGTGAAAGCCCTGGGAGCATAATGTGAAGTGTCAAAATGATTTTTGACATTCTGGGTTTCAACCTTTGGGTGGTCAGTTGTGGCAACCATTGTTCTGTCCAAGTTAGTATAATGCAGCATTTAATGAAAATGCTAAAATACAGGTAAGAATGATGTAGGTAGTCCTAAATATTTTTTAAAAGTTAAAAAAATATTTTCCCTCAGGGTGCTGTTCTGAGCAATTTTTGGCTAGCTCCTGAAAAAGACATTAGAAAAGGCTGTCTTTCTTTCTTTCTTTCTTTCTCTTTCTTTCTTTCTTTCTTTCTTTCTTTCTTTCTTTCTTTCTTTCTTTCACTTACTTATTTATTATATTTGTAGGTCGCCTTTCTCCCAGACTTGGGACCCAAGGCAACTTCCAACAATAATACATAAAACAGGGGAAACTGATAAGCTTACCCAGGAGAGGAGACTCTCAGACTGACTCGCACTGTTCTAGGCTTCTTTTGACAAAGCACCTAGTGAGCACATGTCCACGATGTAACATGCCACGATGATTCTGCGGTCTACCTCATTCATTTTTCTGCAGTACGGAGATCCGTTCTCCATATAGTGGTTTTGGAAGAGACTGCAGCTGTGACTTGGTAGGCTCTTACTAACTGGGGAAGGAGTTACAGAAAGACCAATTCGTAACATCAAAAGCCACTTTTGAACATCAAAGCCAGCTAGAAACATATTATGCTACCTCCTTGAACTTCTTCCCTGGGAGAATCAATGAACTCCCTATTATGGGTTTAAAAATGGGAATTCAAAACCACAGCACGCCTATAATTACTTCATGGTCGATATTTTGTACAGATGTTCTCACCGATGCTCTCACTGCTGCTGTGCTGTCGTACCTCCTACCGAACAGTGACTACAAAATAGTTCTAATGCTTTTCAAGTATTATTGCAAGGTGCATAACAAAAACAGGTCTGCCAAGTGAGATTGCCTGTTTTCAATCTATCCTTTGAAAATGAACAAGGTGATTTCACATCCAGAGAGACAGAGAAAGGAATACACACACACACACACACACACACAGTAGCCATAAAGATGCAATTTTAAATACATTTCGTTCAAAATAACACTGAAATTCTAGCCAATCACTCTGCAGCACAATAAATGTACAGTGGCTACTTATTTGTTACTGGAAATCTGAAACATGTATTATGGGCAGCATTTTTCCACTAGAGTATTTCATTTCCCCCCAAAAGGACAGGTTCATCTTTGTTTCAGTTTTAGCTTACTTACAAACAAACAAAAAACCTCACAATATTACACTGATATAACATCCACCAGGCAAATGTCCTTAGGGAGGTTTACAAAATAAAAGAGATAAAACCAATAAGTAAAATTAGTAGATTTTACAAGACTTTATCTGTGTTTAACTATGTCCTCTGCTTTGCCTTTGTGATAAAACTCAGCTTCTCTTCCTCCGACCCAAATTTTGGCCATGAATGCACAGTCTGTATTACACTCCATTCTGGCTTTCAATTTCCACGGTGATTTGAGCTATTAGCAAGGTGATTATTTAACCATAACCCTCTCAGACAGATTGACAGACAAACAGCTACATACATAACAGCCAGCCCTCCATATCTGTGGATTCTGCATCCATGGATTCAACCAACCATGGTTTAAAAATATATTAAAAAAAATCTTAAAAAGCAAACTTTGATTTTGAAATTTTATGTAAGGGATGCATTCTACTATACCACTGTACACAATGGGACTTGAATATTCATATGTTTTGATATCCATGTGGGGTTCTTGGAACCAAGCCCTAGCAGATAATGAGGGCCCAGTGTACATACATTTTTTAACACACCATGAATGTGAGAAAGTGAAAATGAGGAATTGGTTTATAAATGGTCTCTTGTGTTTCTCTGAAATGACGCAAAGCAGCAAAAAAGACAATGTAACTACCACCAATTGAAGTAACAGTTGTATCTTTTTGCACCATTCATAAAACAAATAAACAAACAAAAATTATTTTTCAGTGTAAGGGTATAATCCCCTGAGAATCTGAAACAGCTACCAACAAAAAGATGACCTAGGAAAAGGTATAACTTTCATTCACTAATGCAAGGAGTATGGGAAACAAGCAGGATGAGCTTGTACTCCTAGTACAAGAAAATAAATACGATTTGATAGGCATCACTGAGACCTGGTGGGATGAGTCTCATGATTGGAATATAGGAATAGAGGGGTATAGCCTATTTTGTAAAAATAGACCAAACAAGAAAGGAGGAGGAGTAGCCTTGTATGTCAAGGATGCTTTCACCTGTGAAGAGATCCTGGGCTTAAACCCAGAAAGCCAGGTAGAGAGCATTTGGGTAAGAATTAAGGCAGCGAGAAACAATAGGGATATTCTGGTGGGGGTTTACTACAGACCTCCAACCCAGGCTGAGGACTTGGATGACGCCTTCCTCAACCAAATGACTGAACATTCAAAGAGGAGAGATACAGTAATAATAGGAGATTTCAATTACCCAGATATATGCTGGCAGTCAAACTCTGCCAAGACAGCAAGGTCCAGCAAGTTTCTTGCTTGTCTTGCAGACAACTTCATGGTCCAGAAGGTGGAAGAGGCCACAAGGGGATCAAATATTCTAGATCTGGTCTTGACCAACAGGGATGACCTTGTGAATGAGGTAGAAGTGGTTGGATCTTTAGGGGGGAGTGACCATGCCCTGTTGGAATTTAGCATTCAGTGGGAAGGAGAAGATAAGGGTAGCCAGACACTCGTCTTAGATTTTAAAAAAGCGGACTTCTGTAAACTTAGGGAGCTGCTGGCTGGAATTCCGTGGTCAGGAATAGGGAAAGGGAAAGGAGTTCAGGAGGCATGGGAGTTCCTTAAAAAGGAGATACTGACGGCACAGTCTAAAACTGTGCCAATAAGGAGGAAAAATGGAAGGCATCTGAAGAAACCAGAATGGTTGACTAAAGAACTCTCAGCTGAGCTAAGAGTTAAGAGAAACACGTATAGGAAATGGAAGAAGGGGGAAACCACCAAAGAAGAATTTAAGCAAGTAGCCAGGAGATGTAGGGAGGAGGTCAGAAAGGCTAAAGCACAGAACGAACTTAGGCTGGCCAGAAACATTAAAAACAATAAAAAGGGTTTTTTTAAATATGTCCGCAGCAAAAGGAAAAAGAAGCAGACAGTAGGGTCGCTACGCAGAGAAGATGGCGAATTACTCACAGGGGGGAGAGAAAAGGCAGAGCTACTTAACACCTTCTTTGCCTCCGTATTTTCCCAGAAGGATACAAGCACTCAACCTGGCGGTAGGGGAGCAGGGGAGGAAGCAGAGGAAATGAGGCACTTAATAAGTAGAGAGGTGGTACAGGAATACCTGGCCGCATTGGATGAATTCAAGTCTCCAGGGCCAGATGAATTGCATCCTAGGATATTAAAAGAGCTGGCAGAGGTCATTTCGGAACCGCTTGCTATAATTTTTGAGAAATCTTGGAGGACAGGAGAAGTTCCAGCAGATTGGAGGAGAGCAAATGTTATCCCCATCTTCAAGAAGGGAAAAAAAGAGGACCCAAATAATTATCGCCCAGTCAGCCTGACATCGGTACCCGGAAAGATCCTGGAGCAGATCATTAAGCGTTCAGTTTCTAATCATTTAGAAAACAACGCAATAATCACGAGAAGTCAACATGGATTTCTCAAAAATAAGTCATGCCAGACTAATCTGATCTCTTTTTATGATAGAGTTACTAGCTTGATAGATGAAGGGAATGCTGTGGATGTAGCATATCTCGATTTCAGTAAGGCCTTTGACAAAGTTCCCCATGACATTCTTGCATCGAAGCTAGTAAAATGTGGGCTAGACAGGGCTACTGTTAATTGGATATGTAATTGGTTGACCGACCGAACCCAAAGGGTGATCACGGATGGCTGCTTTTCATCCTGGAGAGAAGTGACTAGTGGGGTGCCACAAGGTTCTGTCCTGGGCCCAGTGCTGTTCAATATTTTTATCAATGACTTAGATGAAGGAATAGAGGGCATGCTCATCAAATTTGCAGATGACACCAAATTGGGAGGGGTTGCTAATATGCCAGAGGACAGGATCAAAATTCAAAATGACCTGGATAGATTGGAGAGCTGGGCCAGGGCGAACAAAATGAAATTCAACAGAGAGAAATGTAAGGTCCTACACTTAGGCAGAAATAATGGAATACAGAAATATAGGATGGGGGACACGTGGCTGGATAGCAGTACGTGTGAAAGGGATCTAGGAGTCTTCATAGACCACAAGCTGAACATGAGTCAGCAGTGTGATGCGGCAGCCAAGAAAGCCAATGCAATTCTCGGCTGCATCAACAGGAGTATGGTGTCTAGATCGAGGGAGGTACTGGTACCACTCTACTCTGCTTTGGTTAGACCCCATCTTGAATACTGTGTCCAGTTCTGGGCACCCCAATTCAAGAAGGATATTGACAAGCTGGAGCAAGTCCAGAGGAGGGTGACCAAAATGGTGAGAGGCCTGGAAAACATGCCCTATGAGGATAGACTGAGAGAGCTGGGTATGTTTAGTCTGCAGAAAAGGAGGTTAAGAGGGGACATGATAGCCATGTTTAAATATTTGAAGGGATGCCACGTAGAGGAAGGAGGGGGCTTGTTTTCTGCTGCTCCAGAAACCAGGACAAGGAGCAATGGATTCAAGCTGCAGGAAAGGAGATTCCACCTGAACCTCAGGAAGAACTTCCTGACAGTCAGGGCTGTCCGGCAGTGGAATCTGCTGCCTCGGAGAGTAGTGGAGTCTCCTACCTTGGAGGTTTTTAAGCAGAGGCTTGATGGCCATCTGTCGGGAGTGCTTTGAGGGTGTTCCTGCATGACAGGGAGTTGGACTGGATGGCCCGTGTGGTCTCTTCCAACTCTACATTTCTATGATTCTATGATTCTATGATTCCAGCATTTTAAGTACTACGGTATTTGGCAATCCTAACAGTTGTACAGAGAGGGGATTATATTCACAGCATTTAAGAATCAGAGTTGCACATAATTTCTATGCTGAAATTCATAATAAAAAACTGTGTTGCAAAAAATGCTCTCCATATTGTTAAATACCCTAAAGGCATGGGATTCTCTCTGATCTTGGAAGCTAAACAGGGCCAGCTCTGGTTAATACTTGGATGGGAGACCGTCAATGAATAACAGGTGCTATGAACTATGTTTCAGAGGAAAGAACTGACAAAACCATCTCTGAGTATTCCTTGCCTAAGAAAACCCTGTGCAATTCATGGGATTGCCATAAATTGACAGGTGGCTTTAAGGCACATACACCCACGCATAACTGCTAAGAGATGTACTTACAGAACTAGATACTGAAATTACATTTGATAAAATCAGCATTGTTTATAAACTTGTAATTAACTGCTTGGCTTATTCTTGAACCTTTGACCCACTTTTTTATTTGAAGCCTTGCTACTGTTATGTTGATATTTATCTGTGGTGATGCATTTCCTCATCATTTTTTTCAAGTTTATGAGAGTCTTGCTGCAGTTCAAAGATGGGTAGAACATGGCATTTACCTCTGCTCTCATGCCCCCTGTGCTGCTACAGTCTAATAACAGTTTCACTTTGAATAGGATGCATGGGCAATGTGTGCCCTGTTTTTAATCTGAATTGCACTCCAAAAAACAAGATTTCTTACTAGTAAGGCATACACTTCTGGTGTGTCTTCTTTAAGAGCACTTCTCACTACGCAGCTACCAAAATCCAGTGGCAGTGAGGGATTCCCCCCACCATTGAGAATTTGGAGAACAACACAGCCTTCCATCCCCAGCAAGTTGCCACTCCACTGTCCACCACTTATATGAAAATTAGGCAGAATGGTTATGACCAATTCTTTGACCAGCAGCATTGGACATTACTGCACAGTTGTCACAAGCCAGTTTTGTCCATCTTCACCTTTTAGTATGGGGATATTAACAGTTCACAACTGTCATATAAGCTACTTTTTCTTACGCTGAGTCTTTAATAGGGGAATGCTCTATGACTGAATGAAGACTTTTTTTTCCCGAGGTGAAGGACAACACGCATCCCTTGCTGTTCCATGGATAAAGGCTCACCTGGCTGGAAGGTGAACCTTACTGCAAACACTAGCAATGCAACAAGCCAGAGGCTTATCTAGCATAAACAGAGCCTAGAGCAAGTGTGGAAGTTGTGCCCCTACTTCCAGGGCTGCTTCCTCTTCCTCCTCTTCTGTCACTTCTGGCACTGCTTTTTTGCACCCCCTTGGCAGTGTCACCCAGGCCACATGTCCTACATGCCCCAACCTAGATACACCTCTGCAACAAGCACATTTGAAGGCAGTAGGACTGCTTAAAAGGAGGCAGGACAAGCTGTGTGGCATGCAGAGCTCTAATTTCCAAGTCTTTAATGCTATTCCTCACCTCTACCATCTGCTGCCTGAAGCAGCCACCTCACACTATCAGTTTCAGACTATATACCCGGTAATATGAAACCGTATTGTCACAGGCCACCTTCTCTCAGCTAAAGGCCCCTCATACAAGTCACAAATAGGGGATAACAACTGGTTGTACTTGCATCTGTAGCATAATTTTTAGATGATTAAAACCTTCAGGAAATGCAATTTTCCTACAAAACTGAAAGAGCCAAATTAAAATTAATTCCTTGCTCTTGTTTCTACTTTTATTGAAGTGTGGAGAAAGGGAGGTCAGGACAATCATGCAGTTACTTGATCAGTCATTTCTATGCACAAGTTGTAGATTTCACTTGTTTCCTATGGGCAGCTGTCATTTCCATATCCTCCAACTATCTTGATTTGGCATGGATAGGTCCAATTAATCCTTTATCATCCCACTTCTTCAGATGCTTTTAAAATGTCCCAGTTTTAATCTCCTCCCCAACCTTCCTTCTTTATTCTCAGCTTTTTTCAGCTGCTGTAAACTGAGTTGCAAAGCACAAAAGTAGTCTGCACTCAATTCACTCAGCAGTGGACAGAGGAGAATATTGCCTTTCCCAATAGACTCAGACAAAAGCAAACTGCTGCAGCCTCTTTGAGCTTGCTGTTCTTCCTTATGAACTTTTGCCATCTTGACCACCCTCTAATGTTGCTTGGCCATGTGTCCCAGTTTTCATCTGGGGAATGTTGGAGGCTATGCTCTTCCATCCTACAAGTAAGACCCCTCCCCGCAAAAGTATCAGAAATAATTAGAAAGTCCAGAGACTTCCTAATTCTAGTTGTCTATGCCTGCCACAAGATAAACAGACATCAAGTTGCCTGGGTCCTGAAGCTAGAGTTCCTAATCAAGACCATATGGGACCTTAAAGATAGAAACACTTGCTGTCTATTTTTGAAGCACTATGGCTTTGTTTAGATCTCTTGTCAAAGATGAACCTGATGAACCTGAATGAACAAAGATGTTCGGCCTGAACCTCGGGAAGAACTTCCTGATGGTCAGAGCTGTTCGGCAGTGGAATATGTTGCCTCAGAGTGTGGCTGAGCCTCCTCCTCCTCCTTTTAAGCAGAGGGTGGATGGCCATCTTTTGGGAGTGCTTTAATGTGGGTTCCTGCATGGCAAGGGGTTGGACTGGATGGCCCCTGGGGTCTCTTCCAACTCTATGATTCTATGATCCAACATGCTTGTGCCTTCTGGCTGGTTATCCCTGCTTGTAGAAGGAGTGGCTAAATAAACCACAGACATGAACTTCATGCTTGTTTATCACTTTGTTCAAAGTTAACAGAAGCCAGCTTTCTGCCTTATTTCTCCCCTGATAAGCTAGAGAAAAAACTAAGAGTTCATTTCAAAATTAATTATCTGGCTTGTTTAGGGGGTGGAGTTGAATAGGGAGAGAACTAGCTCCCTGTTAGGTTTGAACATAATAATGAACAAAACAAACAAACAAAAATAAAAAGAATATGATAATGAACTGTGGACCAAAGTGGTAAGGCAACAAAATAAACCAATTATCACAAACCAATCTGTGATAAGCTGGGTTTTCCATCATGGGTAAACCAGGTCTCTGTCCCACAGACTTTTTCACACTACAGTTGGTCCTCCATGTTTGCAGGTTTGACTTTCATAGATTTGATTATTTGCAGGTTTCCTCAACCTCTGCCCCTCCCCACCTCAAGCACTTCTTTTCCAGATGAATCTTTCCCCTTGGCAGCTCCAATCAGGTCACACAGCCCTTTAAAAACCTGCCTCATCCATCAGCCACTTTCTGGTGAGCCAAGAACAGCTTGTAGTCCAGTTTCTCAGTACCACAAACATCCTCCCAATGTCCTCCCCAACATCCAAGAAAGGAGATAGGCAAAAAAGAGGAAGTATAAGGTCACAGAGCCAAGGCAATTCCCTTCCCTCTCCTTTCCCTTACCTGGTTTGGACCCTGGGTGCCCATTCTTCACGCCACGCCTTGGCTCCCTTACCATTGACACACACACACACATTTTGATATTTGCAGTTTTTTCACTTTTCTGAGGGTCCTATGCCCCTAACCCTAGCAAATGTGGTGGGTTGACTGTATATTATTACAGTGCTATGATTCCACTTTGACTGCCATGGCTCCATCCTATGAAATCATGGGATTTGGAGTTTAGGGAAGAGGCATTTACAATTCTCAGCCAGAGCGCTCCCATGCCTCGTTAAACTACCAAGCCCAGGATTTCACAGAATGTTGCCATGGCAATAAAGTAGAATCATGCTAGTATAATTGTGTAGTGTGAAAGGGCACCTGATCACCAAAGATAACAGTTAGTTGAGCAACAAGTACGATACGTACTGGAAGAAGGTAGGGTCAGCCTTTGGATTGTGTTTTGAGAGTGGTGAATCCACTCCTAATTTTACCTCTGCTCCTCCAACACTACTTCAAGTTGTATAGGAGCTCTGCTGGTGACAAAGCTCCAAAGCAGATCCACCAGCTGCCCCTAGAGGAAGGTATACTAAGGTTTATACTGTAAAGCAATTTGAGAATGTTGCTGTAAGATAAATGATACTGCAGGTTTTTTTAAGGAGCCTGGAAGTGAAATATTAAAGATACCAAGGAGGAAATACAATACTAAGCAGCAACTGCTTCCACTGAGATGAAAACAAATGAGTCTGACACCAGGATATCTATATACAAGGATATCCTCTACACAAGGATATCTATATGCTGCGTCCTTGAATGTTGAGCATGCCTTTGAGAAAATCAGCACATGCTTCATTACAATCCTCAAGCTACATAGGTTCTTCCAGGAAAAACAGCAGAAGCCAAACTCTGAGCAGGACTGTGTCTGGGCATATGGTTGCAGACTAGGCCTGGTTGTGTGAATGAGGCAAAAAGGGGGTGTGGTTCTCATGAACAGACAAGTTTTTGCTAAGCAGGGCCCAATAATTAAAGGAAACAACTGAACATCTGCAAGGCATAGCACCACTGTAAAAGTTATTAACCAGCTGGAAGTAGTTCTTCACAGAACAGGATTTTCCTCTTAGCCTCAGCATACAGGCCTGCCTGGTTAGCCTCTCTCATCCTCAGTACTCCTCCCTCTAGCTTTCTTCACCACAAATGTCCTTCATCATGTTATTACATGTGAGAGACTGGATCTCGAATCTGCCTTCTGCCAACTGAAGGGCTCTGCTCATGGAGGCACCTTCACCTGGTTTTCAGGGATTTCCACTCTCCCTTGCACCACAGCTTATCCCATTCAGCAGGGTCCTTTACATAATATTTTGAGGGACATGTTGAGGGGGCTATAATGGCTGGCATGGGGAAGAAGGGGATAAGGAAATCATCTTTCACCAGTCTAGTTGCATGTGCCTAAGTTTGGGTACAACATATATTGTTTTATCGGAAACACTTTGAGGACCTTTAGAAGGAAAAATGAAGCCACAGGATTTAAGCATACATTTTAAACACAAGTACTAACATACTTCTGTCACTATTTTTTCTTCTGCTACCAACACCTTGATAGCAATATGCAGCCCTTTCCCTGCTTCCTTCCCTTTTTGGTCTTTTGCAAAGTCCTCTTCTAAAGTCCTCTTAAGTTTCTCTGTGAGCTCTGATGCTGTTTTTTCTTTTACATCATCATCACTTCTCTCTCCTTCCTCACAGAAGTCTTGAAAGAGTCAAAGGGAAATGCAACACGAGTGGCATTAATAAATGATAACCAGACCCCTCATTACCTTGTCATCTCCTCTTCTCAAGCGAGTAAGTGATCTGCCTTTGTAAAGACACCAACAATGACCCAAGAGAAACCATGACATTTTCATGCCATGCACAAAGAAGGTTAATAGAAAAGGCTGCAAAACAACACTCCACCAGAGTTAGCACCTGAAAAGTAATAGGCAGAGTGCAAGACAAGACTTGTCTTTCATCATCAGCTACTGGCTCAGAAATACGCCACAGGGAACGGCTTTTGGGGCTCAGATTATGCAGAATCCATATATAGTATCACCTCTTATTGTCTGCAGTTTGCAAGGCAATTACAATGACATCCATTCCCGATTTCAGAATAGAGTGTCTATGAGAAGACTAGTTGTGGTCCAATGGACAGATGAAGGGAGGTAGACCACTTAACCTCATTGTCAGGGATGCAGGAGCCCTTGGCAATGCAATGTTGATCAGCCTCAGTCTCCTGCCAGTAAAACAGGATGATCTGACTGCATCAGAGATGTGTAAATGTACCTGCATGTGTGCACATACAGAGACAACTTCTTAGATTTAAAAGTGCCCTGTAAATCCAAAGTTCCAGGATCTAGTCTTCATGATGGTTCCACTGGGTCATTTAACAGTAAAGTTACAACCAAATGACAGATGGGATGAGGTCTGAGTTTCAGGATGGCTTCAGTTTCAGGATTCTCTCCCTGCCAACACATTACAGACATGTATATTTTCCAATACAGGAGCCCTGTTACCATGGATATCTTTGCCCCACCACTACCACAGACCTTTACTCAAGGAGATATCTGGCTAGGTGCTTCAGTCCAAGAAGACAGCACTAGGTCCTTCCTGATATCTCAGGTGCCAGGTTAACCACAAGAGTTTCCGTGGAAACAATGGAAAAGGTTTCCATTCAAAAGACTCCATGGGGACCTCAGCAGCTGCTCTCTTATTTCCCTCCTCCTTTAAGCTACCCAACTCTTTGGCTTATTAAACCAATTACATTAAATGATGTGCACAGCACCCTTAGGAAAACAAAGCAGAGAAACCTCATTATGAAGGGAGGGGGTTGAGGAAGGATGGTCTGAGGCAGGAATTATTTTACCAAAAATAATTTGGATTTTAAAAAAAACAGAGAAGTAGAATGTGGCAGCTGTCTGTACCTGTGATTACAATGATATGGAATGGGAATTTCAACATGATGGGGTAACAGGACAGCCATCACAATGACAGTAGTAAAAATGATAATGTAACAATGACATTTCCATAATGCTATCACAGCTGAAAGCTGTATAAATTACAACATTTGCAGCCTTTTGTGGTGAGTATACTTACATTTATATAAATTATATTTAGTTAACACAGAGCACATATTGGAAAAAATCACTTCTACAAACACATAACTGCTTCAGTTACAATAGTGCTACTCTTTATGTTTGCTTCTGATTTGTTCTTATACAAACAATTAAGGAAAAAACATTACTGTTGAAGTTCCTTGCCTTTATTTCTGTGGGGAAATGAAATTTTAGTAGGATTTCTATAAACATTTAAATATACATCCTCACAACAAAACCAATTTTAATTGTGCAGTATTATGTGGCTTATGAAACTAGTTAGGATCTCATTGTAACTCAAGAAACCCCATTTTAAGATTACAGAGGCCTTAAGAGCTTAACATAAATGAAGAGATGCAGTGCATTAAGATAACTTACTCCATGCTAATTACTCATTCAGTCCCATTAAGTATGAGACAGAATGTTGATACCAGTAATTCCCAGAATAACGTATTCACAGGTGCACAGACATTGTGGTTGTTGAGTGTGCCACCTGTAGCCAAACCTACAAAGATTAACTGTTTTCCAATAGGCAGCAATACTCAAGAAGTGCCACATTGCAGCGTGCAGCCTTAACACCAGCAAACATATATAATTCAACCTCAGGGTAGATATACATCAGGCATGTGGTTTATATGCTCTGCAGAGCCAAATTATTATATATATGAAACTATGGGAGAACCTTCCTTGCCTTCCTATATACCAGTTAGCAATATCAGGCAGTACAGAGTTTTCCAGGGATTAACACCAGAAAAAGATATCTACTCTCATGCACACAAAAGGTTTAGTCAGCTCCATACTGTAACCTGTAATTGAAAGGTACAGTATGGCACAGCAGGAAAAGAAATGGAAGGAAAAGGCAAAAGGGATTGCAGTGAAAGGCAAGACAGCCAAGTCTTTGCAGAGGTGAAACATATAATCTTGCAGTCATACAAGAACAAACTATATTTCTGCTTTAAAAACAATAAAGTCTGAAGAAAATATTGAGTCTTTTTCAGCTAAAGAATCAAAGGAAGGGTGTTATACTTCCTCCTTACTATTTTATTTGATATGCAAGCCAGGTAGGCATCTTTTGTCTGTTTAATCAACTGTTTAATAGATGACACATTGCAACGTACGCTAAGTTAACAGTCCTTCACTTCACATGAACTGAGAAGGTACCCAAACATTCCTTCTTCATTTAAGTCATCTACAGCTATGAAGGAGGTCTTGTTCAACTGGTCAGTTCAGATGAGGGCAGAGAGGGGTGAAGGCTGACTCGCAGGTATAATTAACTGGCAAATGAGTGCAGAATGTTATAAAGAAGAGTTATCTGGAAACGTTTGGGGAGGGGGGAAGAACCTATAGAATCAAAAATGTTCTGGATTTACTGGTAACATCCACTTCCATGATGTTTGTAATGGAAGATATTAAATGCCTTATTAAGGAAACATGTGATTCAAGTAATATGCAAATTGTAGTCCAAATGGTAGTTTTTCCAAGCTCCGTCCTAAAGTAACAGCTTTCAGATTGGAGGCTATAGACTTGCTAGGGGAGTTCCATGATCTCTAACAGTGCTTCTTATGAATTTCACTGTTGCATAGAGGATAATGGTATCCCCTTATCCCAGAGCTTTCCAAACTGTGTGTTGTGACATGTTAGTGTGTCGGCTGCAGTGTGTAGATGTGTCATGCAAATGTAAGGGGTGGAGGGGCTTCCTCTCTTGCTGCCGTTGTAGGCCAGGTCTTGGTGAAGGGGCTGCCTCTGCCACCACCGTTGCTGCCACCTCAGGCTGAGGAAGACCCCGGAGAGGGTGGTGGTCTGGGTTTGGGTAGAGGGGCTGCCTCCACTTACTGAATTACTGTGTCATGAAATGATGCATGTCTGAAAAGTGTGTCACCAACATGAAAAGTTTCGAAAACCCTGCCTTATCCTGTAACTGTGTGGGCACCATGCTCTTTCCCATACCTTGGGGCTAATTAATAGAAATACATACAGGTACTAACCTCCATTCATTTTATATATGTATATATATTTTTTCTGTTAAAACTGCTGAATTTTTGTAACTGTATCCAACCAAATTCTAGTGTGTCTGCTCTACTTATTCCCCAGCCCTACCCTCTGCCAAATGGAAAATGAAATCTTTAGATGAGATCATGAAGAAGACAGCAGCCAGACCTGACTTGTACCAAAAGAAATTATAAGATTACATTAGGAAACACATCTAAATTGAAGGCATGCACAAGTTAATAATTCATTATAGGACAAGAAAAAGGAACTCTAGCATATGTTTTCACTTCTACTTCATTTTTTCTCTTAATTGAGTGCGGCTGAAGTGTGACTCTCCGAGCAAAGCATTCAGCCATATAAGACCAGAACAGCCATGAGTCTCCTAAACAGGAAGTTACTTCTAGAAACTACCCTAATTTCATTGTGGAACCTGATCATAAGGGTGCTTATTTGAACAAAGTCTGATGTTATTTAGCTATCTATAGGACTACAGTCTCAAAAGTAACATACTTTTTATTCTGGGCACCACAGCTCAGAAGGATATTGACAAGCTGGAACATCTCCAGAAGAAGGTGACTAAGATAGCCAAAGGTCTAGAAACCAAGCCCTACGAAGAATGGCCTAGGGAGCTGGGTACATTTAACTTAAAGAAGAGGAGATTGAGAAGCGGCATGATAGCTATCTTTAAGTATTTGAAGAGAAGTTGTGTAGAACAAGCTTGTTTTCTGCTGCTCCAGAGATGATGACATGAACGAATGAATTCAAATTAGAAGAAAAAGATTCCCATCTAACCACTTCATTCTTGATTGTAAGAATTGTTCAACAGTGGAAAAGACTGCCTCGGGGAGTAATGGATTCTCCTTCTTTAAGGTCTTTAAAGAGAAGTTGAATGTCCACCTCTGAGGAGGGCTTTAGCTGTGGATTCCTGCATTGGCAGAATTGTACTAGATGGCTCTTGAGGTACCTTCCAGCTCTATAATTCTACAAAATATAGCACATAGTAGTCAGCAGCACAAATATTTTAATGTATGAACTCCCGTTCAGTTTTGTTAATTCCATGAGACTAACAGCCAGACCCAATGTGTTTTTACTGAACAACATTAATGAGACATAAAATATTGATAATATCAACATGGAAAGATTGAGGGAGCAGCTGGGGAGGAAGAAGCAGCAGCCGCAGCAGCAGCAGCAAAGCTACAGCCTTTTCCTTCAGCATCAGACTCTAGCCAGTGTGAGGCCTGGAGCAATTTTACCAGTTGAACCATTGATAATCTGGCCCTGATTTGGTCTGCCTAAACTATTGTATTTGCCGACATATAAGACACACTCGTGTACAAGACGCACCCCATTTATACACTGACAAATACTATTTGTCAGAGTATAAGACACACCGGAGTATAAGACACACCCCATTTTCAAACAGCATTTTTTGGCTAAAAAAGTGATTCTTATACGTCAGCAAATACAGTAGTTTAGTTCTGGTTTATCTTATGCAAACACTAAGTATAGTCCAAATTACAATTCCTGTTTGTATCTGATTCCAGCTTGCAAGTCTGCTAGGACAGCTGTCATACTGGCAAACAGATTTTTACCTTTTTCAGCCTCCTTCATGTGATGAAGCAGGAAGAAGGTGCCTGCAGTTTACCCAGCAATTGCTTCAGCTTTGCCTTCTTGGACAGTTCTCATGTTTTCTCTCTGTATGCCTTGGATTGCTTTTATCTTTTTCTGAGCCCTTGCTTCACCCTAACTTTGAATTACCAAACATTTCTGAAGAAATATTTGAGACCATCTTTTCAGTCAAAGGAAGCACTGATACCAAACTAGCAAATAACATTTTGTGACTGATATGAAAACAATGCAGACCATACTCTCCTCACTGTTTCTTTTATGTGTGTTTTTGTGTGTATCTCCATGCATGTCTGTGTGTGAGAGAGAGTCAGCACCGTTGCACAGATCACTCTTTCACACAGAAGAAAAAGCTCACTTGCCATAGCTATTTCAAGAAATACATATAAAGAATGCCAGCTGAGAAGAGATCCTTGGGAAAAATTAGGTTAATTTAAAACTGGACAAATGGCAAACCTAATATGCTACAGATATGAACTCAAATTGTTAGGTGTTGTTCTCCATATCCTGAGAGGCATCATCATTTTGACGACAGAACTGTAGTTCTTTCCTTATGGTATCTGTTTATTCTTCAGTATCTCTTTATTACAAATCTACAAGCATGCATAGCGGAAGCAAGTATATTCCTATAGCAAGGCACACATCCATTAACCCAGTATTGCATCAGTAAACAGCAACCCTAGAAGACTCAACAAAGTATTAAGGCATGTCCAGCTAAAAATCCCAGTAATCTCCAGTGCAAGGAGGAATTGTGACAGGGATCTTGCTTCTGACTTTTGCACTGGAGATCACTCGCAGGAGTGGGATGGAAACATTGATCTGCTGTATCCTGACCGAAAGGAGAACCGACCCCTGTTGCTCACAGTGGCTGCTGCCTGGCAACTCAGGATTGGGAAGAGGATTGGGCCAGGAATTGCTACCTAGTTAAGTATTCTTAAGTATACAGTTAAGTATTCTTAAGTATATAGTTAAGTATACTTAAGTTTATAATATATATTTAACTAACTATATTTAACCAAGTAGTTGGTTTCGAATCTTGGGCAGTATTATACCTTTAAATCTGCCACTGAATCAAAAGCCTCAGAACCTATTTATTCTTTGCTGGTTTGCCCCATAATCTTTTCCTTTCTCACTCGATGCCAGCTGTAGACAGCAGAACACTAGGCATACAGCAAGCAAGAGAGAGATGCAGATAAGAGGACTGAAGGGAAATAGGTGGGAAAACTTGCAAAACAGAAAATCATAATCAAGCTTTGATATCTTGGCAATTGTTCCAAGGGCCAGCTCCGTACCTGGAAAATAACAGGTATAATATTTCTGCTTTTGCACTGAGCCTAAGGCTCTTTTTGTACTATATAAATGGTACCATAAAAAAGCAAAAACTTCTGGCCCCAGAAAGTCTTTATCTGGTTTATCAAGAAGAACCGCATAGTATATTTTGTTACACATACCTTTGATATCAAACCATCTGTACACAGTCTACATTTCCCTTCCAGAGAGAAACATTTAAAACACAAAACAGAAGGGAAATATTAAGCAATGACAAGTCATCTTTTCCTTTAAAGCAAAGAGCAAAATATACTGGAATACAATGGGACATCAGTATCTGCAAAGGTTTGGTTCCAGTACCCCCATCAACACCAACATTCATGGATGCTCAAGTCCCATCATGTACAATGGTGTAGAAAGATGTGTTCCTTATATGAAATGGCAAAATCAAAGTTTGTTTTTTGGATTTTTTAAAAATATTTTCAAGCCGTGGTTGGTTGAATACGTGGATACAGAATCTGTGGGCATGGAGGGCCAACGGTACACTTCAAATCTTTCAGGAAACACTACAAACTGAACGTATATGTATTGTTCTGCGTATATGTGAGCCATTCTAGTTTTCTTTTAAACCATGTGTACACACACAGAAAGGGGACACATATGTGGATGGATGGATGGATGGATGGATGGATGGATGGATACATATGTGCATCTGGGTGTGTGTATTCCTTCCATCGCATGTTCCCTTGCAAATCCCTTTGTACCCTTTTGCGTATTAAAAATTCACTGGGGTGGGGAGAGATTGCCTGTGGAGATTGCACCATCTGCAATCTGCACTGTGATTAACATATTTGCAATACAAGCCAGACATTTCACATTCCTGTATTTCAATTATGAACAGATAGCATGGGAAGCAATGTGTCCATGTGACAATGGGAAAACTCCTCTTGACTTAGGAATAGTACCAATGTAAGCCAAACGTCAGTTAACCTGTCAAAAACTTCTGAAGTTAGAACAAGAGTATTCTGTCAATGTGAGTCAGCATGGTATAGTGGTTTGAGAGTTGGGCTATGACTCTGGAGGTCAGGGTTCAATTTCCTGCTTGGCCATGGAAATCCAGTGAGCATGTCACACACTCTCAGCCCCAGAAACCCCATGATAGGTTCCCCTTAAGGACATTGTAAGTCAGAAACAACTTGCAGGCACAGAACAACAACATACTGTGAACAATGACACTACTTGCAAGTATCTGTGGAGATAAACTTTGAATGGCTATTGACGGAAGTTCAGAAAGAAAGTGCAAAAGCAAGGTTACAGTTGGGTATTAGGAAAACAAAAATAAAGACCAAAGATGATTTACATAACTTTAATGTTAGTAACTACACTGAAATAGTTAAAAGATTTCCTATACCTTGGGTCAGTCATTAACCTGTGCTGCCTCCCTCCTCAACAGGTTCAATGCTGCATAGAGAAGCGTAGGTAGAAGCAAACTCTGCAAGCTTTGCTCCTTCTTCCCCTTTTGCTTGTGAGGAAGAAGCAGAGAATACGAAACTGGATTCTCAACCAAAGAAACTCCACTTGGCATTTTGGCTGGGGACCTGAGTGTATTGGGACAGGACAGGATTAAGATGCAAAACACTACCTAATAACAGCAAATCACCACATCATAGCACATGAACTCCACAGAAGAAGACTAGAATATAATATGGAGTGTGGTATGGTGCTAGTATCTCTCTGGCTTCAAGTTTCAAAAACAAGGGAGAATTCTAGTGAGAGGAACTATGGAAAAGTCATACTTTGCACAAAAATTGAGCATTATGCACAGAACAATCTGGCCATACAATACTCACAGCAGCTCCCCATCTCTTCTTTGCCTTAAACTACAACGCCAAATCCCCACTCGACTCCAACACATAGGGGTGCATTTCAACAGCACGTTTCATATCGTTAAGCAAGGGAAATGAGCAACTATTTTGCAAAGCAGAATTGCTACAGATGTCTCCCATGTACAAAAATCCTTGGTATACATCTTCCATATACAGGAGGCTATCATTGTGAGAGCTGGATTTCAGACAAGGTACACTGAAGGTGGAAGTGTGCTGTCTTATTTGGGGATAATAGTAGTATAAATCCTCAAATGAACCTTGAGGGCATTTAGACTGACCCTGCAGTTGGTGTCACACAAGGGGGGCAGGAGAAAGTCCTTATGTGTGCAATGAACACTGTGGAAAGCTTCACATCTGGTGGGTTAAGTGTAAAAACCCCATATTTGGCCACACTGGTGGAACTGCCTGAGAGAAATCCTCACAGTTGGTGACACTGGTATGATTGTCAGAGTGGAAAGTACCACACATCTTGTATAAAGTGGTGGGATAAAAGGTGGAACCCTCACAAAAAGTACTGAAACCCCCATATTTGGTGTAGACAGAAGTGGGATACAAACTGAGATACCCACGCAACCATTTCAAATAAGGCCATTTCTGCACGAGGTTGATACATTGTAGCAGTGTTGAATTCTTACCCTCCGGTCTGCATGTTGTATTGTTTTCCTTGTGGTTCTGCATGTTTTCAGCTCCTGGAATGGTTCACTGCGATGCAAAACTGCTGTATGTGAAAACTGGAAGAACTCTAGTGTAAATCTCCCAAACCGGTTCTGCTTCAGTTTTCATCTACATGCAGAAGCGTAGCATCGATTCACATCGCAGAAGTGGCCGACTATGGGCATTCCCAGGCTGTCCCTTCTGCCATTTTCGTCCCTATCTCTCTCTGCCTATCAAAGGACAGGCTGCTGTCATTATTGTCTTCCTGTGTTTAACTGACAGCAGGAAGAGAGTGGATCTGGTAATGACTGTTAAAACGTGTTTTTCCCACATATCAACAAACATACATTCCTATGCACAAACGTAGCAACACAGAAATGTGTTAAAAATGTGTGTGCGTGTTTTAAAAAACAGACCAATCAGCGATGGTGGGGCAGGGTGAGGTAGGGGAATGGAAGTGGCCAGGGACTTGCTGTTGTGGATGCAGCAACTGCTGTTCTCCACAGTAGTACGAAGTAAATGGGTTGGGGGACTGCAGACAGCACAGTTTCTGAATTTCTGAATTCAGTTTCTGAACTGGAGTATAAAAACACCGCTCATGACATGCAGTGAACTGCTCCTCCTCTCTTGTGCGGAAATGGCCTAAATGAAATCAGAGCTTCAGCAGCCATTCGTTGACATGGCAGTCAGACATTCTAAACTGAACTTTTATAGGGACTTTGGAAATTACTTATCTTCTTAACAAATGGTCAAACCCAGCTCCTCCCCACTCAAAATTTGGGTTTATTATTACAGTGTAATTAGTTCCAAATTCTGATCTGAATAAATCCACCATGCTTGATAAGTCAGCTATGTGATCACAAGGTCCAGAAGAAGGTGGGTGCGCTTCTATTTCAAATGTTACATAAGTATAAAACACAAACAAAGAAACATATGTCTTTAACAATTGTTGAAAAACTCTTAAGACTACAAACTATAATGCACTATGTGTGTTTGTAAAAACACCCAAGCCTTTAACTCCATTAAAACCATTGATAATGTTGAATTAACCGAAAAAGAATAAGCTAAAATTCCAACTTTGTTGCTGGATATTTAAAAATCCACTGTTAAGGACCAAGATGACAGAACTGACAGAATGCATTAGGTCTGTTCTCAACAATTGTCTTGATAAACAAGATTTTCTCCATCCTATAGAAGAAAAGTAAACTCCTGTCGCAGAGACAAAGATGGATAAAATGGCATTCCTTGGTTTTGATACTGGATTATCTGGAGCCACTGCACTTAGTTGTGTTTTTATAAAGGTGGTTCTATACTGTAATAGGTACCAAGGGCTTCCTGCTGGTTCCAGACTAATCAATACTTGGACATTAAATTTAGTCACCTTTCCTTGGGCTATTCAGTTAAAAAAGGTAATAGTTGCTTACTGCAGATATTTCATAACAAAGAGTTATACCACAATTGTACCTCATGTAAGTTTACATTCAGTATAACACTTTCATCATGATTGTTTGGTATATATCATGAAGCATGCAGTGAAAAGGCTAACATTGTGGGCACTGTGTTTTTGCATAATTTTTGCAAAATGTGAATCTTAGAACTGTACCAGCCAGATCAATTTGTTTGCTCTCCTGGATGTGCAAATCGTAACCACAAAATGTCTCCTGCAAATTATTATGCTTTGGTATACACAGCTGTACAATTCCTTATTCATCGTCTGGTTTCTTAGGCAAACAAATCACACCAGACACAATCCAAACATGCACCAAAGAACAGGAAATATTTTCTAAAAACCACTGAAAGTTGATGACACATACAAGTGTTTAATATGAAGACACAGGTTCTAAAGAGACAGATTTCTCTATGTCAATGTATAGAACAGCATGTAAGATTGGAGAGAAATCCTTTAAATAACCATGACCTTTGTCCTGTCTTCTTCGTCGCAAAGGAGAGATTTGTCCAATTTCTTTTGTTTTTAACATCAGAAATTTAGCACAAATACTGACCATACTGACAACTTTTTAAAATGCAAAAGAAACAGATGGGTTTGCAGTTCTTACTGAGCTTCTGTTCTTCTCCTCTTTTCTCTTTGTGCAAGACGCTTTGTGTAATTGCAGAGATAAAAGCCCACTTTACAAGTACAGAAGTATGCGATCTGCTTCTCCATGGTAATTTCCAGCCACTGAAAAAGTTGTTTTAATATTCCAAGGAAGTGCAACTACTGGAATGTTACTTATTTAAATCATAATGTTAAAATCTATTGTTGGATATTTGTGGGAATCTGATTTTAGATTGGAAATGTCTCGGGTTGACACTGGCAAAACCATTTTCTTCTTTTTCATGATATAAATACCCTAACGGTTCCTCCCTTGGTTGCTGTCAAAGAAAATGAAAGGATTCCCTTTAGTTACTTAGAATGAAAATTATATAGTGCTGTGACTGGGAAGGCAGTGCCATTATCTAGCCAGACAGATGCATGTTGAACACAGGAATAAATCTGTACATACTACTTCTTATGTATAATAATTGCCTCCACAGCAACACTTCAGTAATGATTTCTGTCTGGAGGCGTACAAATTAACAATGTCGCATCTATACTAGCCATCTATGTGCATTCTTCAGAACCTGTAAACAAGTTCCTAGTTTTCTGTCTGTTTCTGCTGACTTCTCTCACTCACAATTTAGTATCATCAGTTATTGTGGTCATCTTTCTTTGTATCTCAGTTGTGATTTCTCTTAAGAGAAACTGGGTAAGTTGGAGAATTACTATTAAGACATTCCTTTACTATTAAATTCGAAGAGAACTTAGGTTTTTTAAAAAATCAAGAAAAAGTTCTCTATATGCCCTCCACTTTTTGAGTCTTTCTGGTATGTACTGCAGTCAATTTTTAAAGCTTTCCACTGTAACCTAAGGAACAAAATTTTACATTTGAAAAATGAAATGCTCATAATTTCCTTGCAAGTTTGACGACTGATGGCTCAAAAAGGAAATAAAGTTGGCAAGGTCTGTCACTTTAACTAGAAGTGCCCAGTAATGTTGGTTATATACGAGCAATCTATCAGACACTGAAATCTATTGCTGGCGACTATTAGTGCCAGTGAAGGCTTACAGACCCCATAAAAGTCTTTCTTCAACTGTCTAATGTTGAATCTTCGTCTACTTTCTTGTCTTGTTTTACTCGACTTTAATATATTTAAGCATAACAGCTTCTTTCAACAACGAACAAATACATATTCATTTAAAAAAACAAAACAAGTTTAACACAAACTTCTTGAGCCAAAGTGAGGTAAACTGGCTTCCTTTAAAGTCCCACAGCACATTACTGGCCAAGCCAAATAAAGATCATTGGGATTGCAGGCCCCCATCTTGTGCTCTGACTAGGGGACCACACCCATGCTCTAGCTGCCATCAGTAAGGCTGGCTCTAATTTAAAGGCCTGCATGGCTGGTTTTCTGACAAAAAGAAAGGAATTATGGAGGGTAGCAAAATTAAAGTTTAAAAAAGGCTACAGTAATCTTTGGGACTGAGGAGCTGGAATGAGTGCATATGTTTTTGTTCAAGGCTGTGTGTTAATGCATAGAATTAGCTTTAAATACATATAGCAGACAGCCTACACATAATTATGATTCAATAGGTTTAATGCAGCCCACATACGGCACCCCACCAGCAGCTCAGTAACTGTTGCCTACTTGAGATCACAATAGCAGCAGCAACAACAGCAAACACAAGTAGTGGGGGTGTTTCAGTCAACCTTCTGACAAGCCACAATACTTGACTGCTTGGCTGTGTTCAGTTGGCAAGGCCTCATAACATAATATCTATGACACACTAGCTGGCTTACAAGATGGGGAAGGAAAAAAAGATGTTGCTCATGGGGACTTTATGAACAAAAGTAGAAAAGAGGGCCCCTTAAGCATCTGTAACTAAATATTATAAGGAGATAAAGTATATGAAATTAGGCAAACCACACGTTACATGCAAGATGCTTAACTGGATCACTCCCTTTTAAAACAAAGATGGAAGTAGCTGGGAGGTGGTGGTATGTGTTTGCCTATGGAGGGATAGAGACAGAGAGAGAGAGGATCCGAACTGGGCTAAAACACTGAGGGAGGGGAACTAGCTCTTCCTCCTTGCAACATTTCCTTATTTCAAATCTCTCCCTGAAGCTGCTGCTGCTCTCCCCATGCTGCTCAGTGTGACACAGGTATCCATATTCTCTTGGGGGCTCTTTGCATTTTATTCTTCCAAATGGCTGGAAGTTCAGGGCAGTCTTTGTAAGCTTTTACTCTTGTGTCAGGTTTCATTCAGGAAAGCCCTATAACATTCCACACATAATTGTATCAGCTGCCCTCCTGCATAGTTAAAGAGCTCAGTGGAGAAGGCATTTACTCCATGCTATGCAAGACAGATATAGCTTGGCCATTCCACTATAAACACAAGACCACTACCACTACCACAGCAGCAATTTGAGACTTTTCTTCATGCCTTTGAGAATGGCACCCTTTCCCCCAACACTGTAAATAATTGGAATACAGAGGACTCAGGGAACCTGGAGCATTCTGAAAGGAAATCTGATGTCGTTTTCCCTTTCAGTATTGCCAAGGCCTGGCTGGATCAGACACATAGCACTTGGCAAGAAACGCCTCATCTAAATTTATCACCCAGCTCTCCTCCCAGGCAGCTTAAATGCTTTGGGAAGCTAGGCAATGTGAGGTAATGATCAGGAGAGATTCTTTCTGTCTTTACACAGCCCACAAGGCCACATACTGCCAGCTAAATATAAACCTGCTGCCACAACCACATAGGAAGGAAACAAGCTTTCATTCTGTAGCTTGAAGGAGTTTTCAGGATCATTTCACACGTCACACAGCATCTAACCTAGGTTAGCCACTGAGCATACATGTTGCAACAGAACCACTGACTTTTGGTTCTTGCTTGTTAGAACAGCAATAACTTAGTGGTCTTGGTTTGGACGAGACATTAAACAAACCAGAGTTGGGGGCTTCCTGGTTTCACTGGTTGCTCAAAGTAACAAGAAGAAACCATGAGGCAGTGTACACCAGCACACTTTGGGGCCCATTCGCACTACAGAATTATAGCACTATTGTTCCACTTTATCTACTATGGTTCCATCCTACAGAATTCTGGGAGTGGCAGTTTTGGGATGGGCACTTAGAATCCTCAGCCAGAGCACTCCAGTGCCTCAACAAATACAAACCCTAGGATTCCACAGGATGGAACTGTGGCAGTTAAAAACAGAATAATAGTATATAATTGTGGGGTGAGATACATCAACTCCTTCCAATTTCTCTATACAAATTATGGTTAATAAAACTAATTTATTCCCCTCCTCAAAAATTGAATCATAGATAACCAACAGCTTACTATATACCAACCTGGCATTAATCAATATCATCAGATGGCCAGGAGAGAAACTGGCAGGAACTTATCAAGGAAAGGAAAAGCCTTTCAGCCAAGAGAGTTCAGCCAAGGAAAGGAAAAGTCTAGAGAGTTCAAGCAGAAAAGTTCCACCCCCTTCTCTCTTAATTTGTCATGTACTGTCTCCAACTCCACGTCCTATATTGCCCATTGTTGATGTCAGGGGTTGGGCACTGTGGTCCAAAAAGTAAAACACCCAAGCTTTGGCCACTAGAATTAATGGTGTCCCTTCACTCCCTTCCCCACGATAGCCACTTCTCTCAAGGCTGTAATTACCCAGCTAAACACTAAACAGTACTAAAAACAGCTAAAATGCAATCCTTACTTATAAAACTGGAGGAATAAGAGACACAGAAAGGGGAAAAAATTGACCCAGCTACCCAGATAAAGTGTTGTCTCTGATGAATTCAGTCATTTCTCAAGAAATGTCCATTGATAATCTCATCAATGTTGTGCTATAGCCTTCTGTTCTGGCTGTAAAAACATAGCTGTTTTTTACCATTGTTGTTGTGTGCCTTCAAGTTGTTTCCAACTTATGGTGACTCTAAGGTGACCCTATCATGGAATTTTCTTAGCGATATTTGTTCACAAGGGGTTTGCTTTTGTCTTCCTCTGCAGCTGAGAGTGTGTGGCTTGCCCAAGGTCACCCAGTGGTCACCCATGACTGAGCAGGGATTCAACCCTGGCCTCCAGAGTCACAGTCCAGTGCTCAGACCACTACACTACATTGGCTCTCATTTTTTTCCTTTACCATACATGGGATGATTTTATCTTGTATCTGATGAAAAATTCATACTCTAGAGTTGGGAGGATGAAACAAGGGCACTGTTTTCCTATGTCCAACCAGCATTCCTGTGTGTCATCTGAAAAATGGGGGAAGGAGACACTGAGATATAAAATGTATGAAGTCCCAAGTTTTTCACTAGAGGAAAATTAATGATTTCAAATTCTTCATCACACTTGTAGTCCAACATTTTGTCCCAAAGAGACATTGTAATATTGTTTCATTCACAACCACATCTGCTCTGCCTCTTCTACAACCTTATTTCAGGACTGAAGGATCTGAATACTTTTCTAGGTGTTTCTGCTTTGGCACAGAATCTCCAGGATGTACATATATGAGATCAGGCTTCCAGAACCATTCTGCTCCATTTTTACAGCATTGCATCTGGGCAGGATATGCAGTCCCAAGGGAATGCCAAAGCACACAATATTCCTCCTCTTGACTGGCAGGATCCAGGCTTTCAGGCTAGCCTGTTGACCTGCCAACATGGAATCAGGTATAATGCCCGCTAGACAGAAGTTTCACCAGCACTTCCAGTTAATGATGTCATCTATGACCCTTGCTGTCTATAGTTATAAAGCATATGGCTGGATCAGAAAGGTACTGATGGAAATGCAGAAACAGAGCTTGTAAAAGTTATGTTTTGGACAACAACTCCAAGCATGCACACCCACCCACATAGAGTTCTGGGAGCTACAGTATAAAAGGTCATTTTTCCAAGTTTTCATAGTATATGAAGTTTTCATAGTATACTGCATTCATAGTAGCACCTTTTAATGAAAGGTTATTATTACAATCTACTGTAAGAGTGTTCTTCTTATTAAACTGGGGACTAACATCATCAAAACACATATGTGCATACATACCAGTAGTGAGTAAATCACATATATCAAATAACCCTGTTGCTAAATAATATTTCAGTAATGCAACACAGATGAACAATATCAAGATCTTGTAACACACAATACTAACAGAAAGGCCAACTGTGAGATTATCAGATTATTATAAAAGACTTGTTGGTTGCACAAAATGAGTCTGGGGCCATCTGTATCCCTAACTACATGCGTCATATTGGCTGTCTTTATCTAGGTAGGTAAACTTGATAAGATTTAACAGTTATTTTCTGCTCTCTTAAGCACAGTTGTCATGAGACTGGGAATTAATTTGCTGAAGTGTCACAAACTCATTGTTCCTTCTTGTCGCTTCTCCTTTTACCATTAACAATTGTGTAGTATTACTACAATTTCACCAAATCTAATGTGAGCCAATAATGTGAACTTGGCTCTGGCTGAAACTAATCATCATTCTGAGGTCTTTCCCCAGACCTCAGAAACAAAGTAAGTCCTGAAAGCAGCCCTGAAAGGCTTCAATCTTGAATGTAGGCCTGTTTGGGCAGCTTGGAAGAAACTTTTTTTTCCTTCAGCAATGGTTTTGCTCAAAATCATATAGATGTACCTTCAACACATAGACACAGAGGGGCACACACAGACATCTCAAACCTTTTAATGGGTGGCAAAAGCCATTTAGGAAGCAGGGTGTTTAGCAATCCCTAAGCTTCTTGTTGCTTTAAACATTTGGAAAAGATATACCGGTATGTGAATACATGCTGTGAACAGTCTGAGCATTAGCTACGGCAGACCTGGCTTGAAAACTCCTTCCTTACCTTCTAGTCTTTCTTTACAGACTTTGTATACGTTATTGAAATATTAACTTTGCAGTACCTGTGCTGTTTATTCAAAGGGGTGGGAAGAGGCTGTTATGATAAATACTAGGAAGCTGTAAGTGTGTGTGTGTGTTTTAAAAAGATCAAACACCTGTTAAAAAAAGAAATCTCCACCCATTCACATGCCCAGACAGTTCTTGCCCAGTAGAAGAAAGCATGGTAATACTTTTAGTTTCAGAGTAAAAGCAACAGCATAAATGAATGCCGACTTCATCATGCCCTTTTCCTGCCTAAACTTGTATGTATACAAAATCATGACTCTGACAAAAGTCATAATAAATCTCCAGAGAACCTTCTAGCTACCTGAACAGTACCCAAGCACTCAAAACAAATTCATCAAGTCTGCGTCATAGGATTTGAGAGTATGACCCAAAAAAGGAAGTCTTGCTGTTTCCACTGATGGCTATCCCAGCAGGTTTCATTCACTTTTAGTGCCTATCAAGAAGTTGTTTAAAATTCACTCAGCACCACAAAGCTGTTAGATGCAAGTCAGTGTGCAGATTAAACACATTTAAATATTAAATTTAAGATTAAATAACTTCCTGGCATCCCGTGGATTAGTCACCATTAGAGTAGACCCATTAATCAATTGTTGAAAGGTGAGTTAACACATAGGTAAATACTACTGATTCAATTGGTCTACTCTACTCAGAAGTAACATTGATTTAGTCTTACATCTGTTTTCCCCATTTTCCCTGGCATGCTTTTTTAAATCAGTCTGTGCCCGATGAAGAAATCTTTAGTTTCAAAAGCTGAGATTTTTGTGGTCTTTGGTTGACCTAATGAAGGTATTACCACAATATGGACTTTGGAATTTGTTTTATGGTTAACACAGTTTTCTTTACATTCAAATTCTTGTGACAGCTTAGGCCCAAGCTAGATCCACATCCAGTTAAAAAAAAAAGAGGGTAAACAGCTGCCATCCTTCTCTTTACTTTCTCCAAGACTGGGACTGTGACATACAAGAAAGTTAGCTCTTCTCACTCCAGGAAGTTTCCATGAAAATATCTTCTCCACAAATCTGCTTTAGTACTAGAAGAGAATTTCCAAGGTCAAACAATATTCAAGACAATAGTCTATGTATGCGCATATGTGTAAATATGAACCTAACTTTTCACTCTGAGCTTTAAATCTGGCAATGGCTGAGGGCTACATGTATGTTGTCATTATCTCTGAAAATTATGACAGAGTAAGAGTTAGGCTGAACACACAAGCAAACGAACTATGACGTCCTGGCTTCAGCCTAAAGACAAAAAGTTTGCTTCTTTCACAGTCATTCCTATTAGTTCTTACCAAAGACTTTTTAAACTGTCAGAGGAAATAAATAATTACACTTCACATCTTTGCAGAAAAAAACTGCCACTAGAGGACAAGCGTCCTCTGAGGCCAACTCCGAACTCACCTTCCACTTGTGGGTCTAGATATACAGTTAGATATATATTTGAGTGATTTTGCTTCCCTCTGCTTTGATACTGTCAGGTTTTTTTGGGAGGGTAGGTAAATAATTTCTATCTGACATAATCTAGAATCGTTCTCACCTCTTTCCTCCCTGCTGTCTCTTCTTTCCCTATCAGTCTCTCCTGCTTCTAGCAATCTTTGCTCCCCGCCATCTTCCTTTCTTTCTCTTGCTTTCTGCACTCCCCTCTCCTTCTGTGCTTCTTTCCCAGCCCCAACAACACATAGCAATTAGAGTCGGGGGAAAAGTTCCAGTTATGTAATTAGGCCTTCCTAAGCCTCTTTGCAATACACAGGTGAAATGCAGGAGAAGGTGGCAAGACATGGGAGAAAAGTCAATCCACTCCCCAGAATTTCAGAATTTCCCCTATGAGAAAGCTGAGCTTGTGGGTCGGGGAATTTCTGTCTACAAAATGAGACCTCACCTCCGCAATCCTAATTCAAAGTTCAAAAGTCTCCATGGGACAAATTAGAACCAAGGTTCAGCTGGCCACAACCAGAAGCTTTCCTCCCTGATCCAGGTAGGCTTTGTGAAACAGAAAGCTACTGTATGTAGACCTCTGTACACCAGAACTACTGGATAATGAAATAATTTTAGTGGCACCAATTATTAAGCTGTTTGCATTTAGGCTGGGAAAGCTCTAGGGTCTTTTAGAAATGTCATTACCACTTTCTTATTCTCACATATGTTCTTCATCACATAACAGAGCCTTCAAACAGACCTGAGTACTGGGTGTGACTGCATTAAAAGTGGGCAGCAGCAGTGGTAGTGGGAGCTAACCTTTTGCTCACATTTGGAAATGAGACAGAGGTTTTCAATACTCAGATTGTCACAGGACAAACAGAAACAAAGTATGTGCCTTACAAAGAAATGTGGAGAAACAAGGTGTGGAGAGCTGGGAGGGTAGATTTGGGCAGGGCCCCTTTCTTCCTTTTCATTTTGCTAGCAAAATAATATATTCCAGGAGTAGGATGGGGAGACAGACAGATGCACAATCTTCTGATTGTTTCTCAGGGTGTTAATCAAAACTGGAGGGAAGCAATCCAAATCACATAGTGGGTTCTTACTGAAGTCTTCTGAGGCTTCTCAGCTGCTGTTACAGAATGTTTTAAAGAGCACAGAAGGAAAGCAAACAGCTAAAAAGAGCACTACCCGTAACATTTGAAGGTGATAAGAATCACTTTTTTCACCTTTCCTTGTTGACAGGTGGCACTGCTCTTTGCATTATTTACATAATAGCAGGAATTCACCATCTGTCAGATAATATCTGTTCCACTCTTGTCAAATACTATATGTACACATGTATTTTCTCTTTAGAAAAACAGAGTTGCCTTAGCTGCAGAGTGAGAAAAGAGGGAGACTACACTATAGCTAGATTGATTTGATCAAAGAAGCTTGCAAGTCCTGAGCACAGCTGTCGATGATTAGGGATCTTGGAAGTTTCTCATTCTTAACTCCATAACTCAAAGTCAACTTGACAGCAAAGAACTACGAAAATAAAGTTTCAGCATTTTTGTACAGAGTGGCACTAAAGATTAAAGGTTAATTTAAAGATTAAAAATATTAAGAAATGTTTCACCATTATCAAAACTGATGTCTTTGTTGGAAATATTATCATTTTCTACTTTTTTTGTTTGTAAATATATATGCCATAATGTCCCGCCTCACTTGTTTCCAAATGTTAAATATATGAGACCCCTCCTACCCATATGAGCTTCGTTTTCATATAAAAATAGCACTGATAACATTTACTTCCATTTCATCTTATCTCAGAGCCTTGACAAATGGACACCATTTTGCAAACTGTTCTATAAAGGAGAAATCTGCTCATCATTTTCCAGGAACAGAGATGGTGACAAGATCAATTCTATCTCCCAATCAGAAAAATATGTCTGGATAGACACTGTCATAAAGAGCAATAATGCCTGGTGCAGACATTACATAGCAGTAATGCATAGAACAGACATGAAACAGTGACTTGCAAACTATGATTTGCAAAGTCATGGACCTGCATGTTGCCTTTCCCTACCTGTCTTGTTTGTAAGTTCTTCACTCTCTTTCATGCTTGCTTTTCCTCATATTTTTGGCATTCCATAGGCACCGTTAAGGCTATCCAGAGTTCACCCATCACCATGACTTGTATATTCACTCTAAACCATTAGTTCAAATCGTGGTTCTTGATAGCAAAGTGTGATCTTCACAGCATGTTTGTATGTAAATCAAGACCCTTTGAGTATCAGATTGATTAAATAAATTGCCTTTTCCCTCTGAAATGCAATCACATTGAGTCAGCTTTCTTGTTTAAGCAAGAAAACTAATAATTGTTAAGAGAAATATACTGAGATAGAAAGGTAAGATAGGTTGAAGACATTTCCATACAACAGGACTCTTGTGAGTTGTCCCGTTGAAGTCCTGGCAGGGAACAGTGTGTGACAGAAATGCTCCCTTATACATGGACTGGTTCCCTGTGGAAGGGAGTGCGATGGCTACACCTCTTCCTTCCACAGTGCAGTCGGGCATGTCCCAGGCTGCACTGGGGAGGAAGCACTGCCATTGTGCTTCCTGCCCTTCCACAGGACAGGGAAGTACAGGAGCATTGTGTGATTGCAGGCGCTAAATGGATTTTATCCATTTAGCAAATACCCTGCAAGTGCAATGCATGGGGACAGGATGACAGTGGGTCGGTAACAACATCATGTGGAAGCATGATCAACTGACTGCTGCCATCCTGTCCTCATAGCAAGACAGCCCTGTCATGCAGAAATGGCCTTTGTTCTAGCTAACTAGGCTGAAGAGATAAAAAACCTGCTTATACACACTATTCTTGGGAAAAAGGCAAGATGTCTACTCCAGCTTGAATGAGTGAGAGAAACTTAAGAAGTGGAGAACAGTAATGATACCAGTGACCCCAAGATTAGCAGGGTTGGTCATAAGGATGGACAATACAGATTGAGCAGACAAAAGACAGTATAGCAATCTTGAGGAAGATTAATTCTCTATCTACTCCTACCCATGCAAACACATGCATCTTGAATTGCAAACCAAACTGGAACTTCTGTGACCTCTAACAGTTCTTAGGGTAATCTTGGTTAGTACGTACAAAGTTCATGCTGACATTGACACAAATCATGTCAACAAGATGATAAACTCTGTGTCGAAGTGCTTTTAAACCAGAGCTTTTTTAACCACGGTGTGCTTGTTACATCTAGTCTCAGGCAAAGTTTCTACCCAAGAAGCAGTTCTGTATAGGCTAAGGGTGAGCAAAATAAAGACCTGGAGCTGCATGTAGGCCCCAGATCCCTTTAGACCCCAGAGATACTGTTGTTCTTGTTGCTGTGTACTTTCAAGTAGTCTCTGACTTACGTCAATCCTAAGGCGAACCTATCAACAGAGTTTTCTTGGCAAGATTTATTCAGAGGGAATTTGTCTTTGTCTTCCTCTGAGGCTGAAAGTGTCTGATTTGCCCAAGATCACCCAGTGGGTTTCCAAGACTGAGCTGGGATTCAAACCCTGGTCTCCAGAGTTATAATTCAATGCTTAAATCACTACACCAGGGTGACTTGATCTATATGATCATGTTAAACTAACTGTATGGGATAACTCAAGCTAAAGATTGCAAGATGGTTCTCCTTACGGAAAGAATAAGTTGACTATAGCTATACTCTGGATCAGTAGATACATCCAGACGAAGAATTCTTGCCATTTTCAGTAATGCAGTTTACTTATCAGCTACACATGGGTGCATTGTGGCAAAATTGAATACCTGTATATAGATTATCAGTCCTGAGTGCTTCAGTTCTTCCTGCTGTGTTGGAACTACTAAGAAGATTCTCAGAGAAACTGACATCACCAAATTTAGTTTATAAATGTTTGTCGGAAAGTACTAAATCTGATGTTTGTGAAGTAAGAATTAAGTGGAATAAAGAATCAGTTTGTCCTGTACATATTATCCAATGAGAAACTGTCCTAATTTCAATATCTCAAATTTCTTCAGAACTAAAACTACATTTGGTTCAGCAAAAATTGATGTTTCAAGTATATTAAATAACGTTATGCCTCTTTAGAAAGAAATTATCTACTTCAGTTAAATGCTGGCAATATAATACAGGAAATGTTTCCCTGTGGCATCTGATGTGAGTGTGTTTTGACGGTCACCCTTTTTTGGGTGGATATATTATAACATATTAAATTTGTATTAGAAAAATCTTTGTCATTTGTAGATGCACATGTACTTTTAAATGATATCCCTGCAATGTGGAATTTAACTGATGGTTAATGTGGTTTTTACTACTGCTAAAAGACATATACTCCAAATTTGGCAAGTCAAACATTTACCAACTACAGTTCAATGGTCAGAAGTTCTTATTGCTGTAGCTAAAAATGAACATGTATTTTATGGATATCAACTCCAAGAAAATGTGTTTTTTGAAAGAAGGTCAGCTTATATTAACATATGTACCTAACTCATATTCATATCCTATGTATCCCCCTTCTTCCTTTTTTCTCTTCTGTCATTCTCCCCTTTCTTTGAAATTATACTTCTAAAAAATCCAATTAATCAATTGCACCATCACCCCACTCTCTAAACTGCTCTCTTTCTGTCCCCTACCTGGCAGCCTCCAGGTGTGTCAATTGAAAAAAAAAGGACCCCCATTGGCATTTCTGAGGGTGTACTCTGAGGGTCCGAGGCATACAAAATTGGCTCCCAAACTTGCTATAGTTGTCAATCTCTGGTGCAGGCTAACATCATGCAACATTTATTGATTGTCAAATGTGACGTTAGAACTTATATCTATTTAACTGGGTACACAAAGACTGAAAACTTGTTATGGGGCACATCTTCTCAACTCATCAACTTGCAATATGCAGTTGACACTGTAAATACACAATTGATTACACAATAGCAACTTAGTTTTCATGAAGGTATTTTGTCATATTTGGATTGGTTCCACATCCTTAAATGTGAGTCAAAAGCTGTCCAGAAAAATTTGGTATCTGTCAGCTAATCTGTCAAATTAGCAGTTGAACGAGTATTTAAGTCTGGGTGGGATCCACTTACTATAGTCTTAGGAAATAAAGCTTTAACTGAAATGCCAACTCAGCTCTTATATGTCTAATATGCAAATAATATGACCTGATGTTCAGGATTATCATCAATGCAAGCCAAGTAACGACTGCAAATCATTCTGAACACTGAAAGTTGCATACAACGACGAATTCCTCAAATCTGTCAAGTAGATGTATTTTTTGGCAGTATTCTTGTTCAATGTAGGTGCTTTGTATATGATCACAACTGTATTGCAAAACAAAGGAGTATCTCCATGCTTCTGATGCAGTGCCCTGATTTTCTTAAATTTGTCTGTAACACATACTTGGCACTTCCACATGCTTATTGCTCAACTCTCTTTACATACAGGTTTCAGGTTCCTGAAAGCACCTCTCACGCAGTAGCATCTAGTATTCTTAGTATCTAATATTCTTAGTATGGCAGTGAGATTGTAGCAATTTTCTCAGCTGTGTTGTAGCAAAAAGAGGCAGTCACAATTTGAACTTTGCTACATGCATACAAACAATCTACACTTCACAAACAGACCTCAAGAGTCTTTCAGAAACAGTGGACTACAAGAGTTCTTATATAAACAAACCTGAAGATGGATACTGTATTTGAAACAAAAATCTCAAATTAACTGGGATCTTTGCTTTCTCCATAGGATATCAGCAACACAGTGCCTGTGTTTCATTTCAGGCCTCAAGATAGTAAATTGTAATTCTTCCATGGATTTAGAAGAATTTCGTGTGGTATTCATTCCCTCAAAACTGACACAGACATCCATTTTCTTCGAAATGGAATAAGAACCCAGATTCCCTGCTTGGCCAGGGAAACCACTGGGTGACCTTGAGCATGTCACAAACTCTCACCCAAGAAAACCCAATGAGAGGTTTGCCCTAGGGTCACCATAAATTGGAAACAACTTGAAGGCACACAACAACAACAATTTCTTACTGATAAGAAATTGGAAACAATTTGAAGGCACACAACAACAACAATTTCTTACTGATAAGAAAATGATTTTTAAAAGGGAAGTATTAATTTAACAAGAAAATGGCCAGATCAAGCAAAGCTCTATATAGATAGCATTCAATTTCTCAGTAGTGACCAGTTAAATGCTTTTGGGAAACCCAAGGGTAGCACAAAAAAACAAACAAACAATACCTTTCTCTACTGTTTGCTTTCTAGCAACAACTGTTTAAAAAGCCACTGCCTTGGAACGTGGAAGTTACATTTAGCTATCATATTGATATCTAATAATTGCTGAAATTATTGTTAGATTTGTCTGTTCCTGTTTTAATGCTACATCAATGTCAGTCATCAAATCGTATGGCAGTAAAGTTCCATACATTAATTGTGCACTGTATAAAGGAGTACTTCATTTACCTGTCCTGAATCTATTGCCAATTAATTTCACTAGGGCACTCTCATCAGTGTACAGGCTGGCTGGATCTCGTGAGAACTAGACTCTAACAATAGGTCTTCCAGTCCTGTGCTATCAGAACATCTCTGTTGTCTTTTTCTAAGTTAAAGACACCATATTCTCTAATATTGCACAGATGAATACTGGGACACACATGGCCAAGCATTATCTGTGTGGTCAAGATGGCACAAGTTACTACAGAAAGATAACACACAAGCTAGAAAAGGCTGCAGCAGTTTGTATTTGTATGCACTTAGTGGGAAGGGCAAAATTACATCAGCTCCTCTTCTCCTCCCTGAAGAGTTGAATGCAAACTATTTCTGCATTTTTAACCCAGTTTGCACCAATGGAAGTAAACTGGGGACAAGAGGGGAAAGTGGGAGGAGGAGAAAAAACCTGTGATATTTTTAAAGCAGCTGAAAAAAGTGGAATGACAGAGGATCAATCAGAACCGTCCCTGCCAAATCAGGACAGTTGAAGGACATGAGTTCCCCAAATGTTTTAGTTATTCTTAGTAGAGAAGATGCTCTTTTCTTCTTATTGTTCTGCATGCTCTTTGCTGTACTTTTTCCAGGTCTTCAGTGTCTTTTTTTAAGATGAGGTGACCACAACTCCATATAGATATTGTTGTACCAATGACAGACATCCATGACTCCACTCATCTCTCTGACAGGGACAAGCATATCTTGTGGTCCGGTGAAAGTCACTTCCAGAAATTCAGACAGGTTCTCAATTGCACTGTAATTTGCAGAAGAATATAAATACGTCTGCTAATTGGTTGGTAGAATTACTAGCAATGAGAAGTGGAACTTTGGTTAGCAAATCAAGCTGATCTCTGTGGATCCATACTTCCATAAAGGCACCATTATATAGGCCACAATCAGTTATCAATTCTATAACCAATTATCAGTTCATAATAGGATCCTTCCTCTTACTCCATCAGGCTGAATATGACATATTTGAGTCAAGAAGAGCTGCCATAGAAGAACACCTAAAATCATTTAAGACTGATTTCTTTGCTTCTTTCATTTGCATGGTCATCCTAAGTAAAATATGGTGAAGGGATGACTTCTTTTTTCTCCTTTTAAAGAAACCATTGGAAGAGATTATCTCAATCTGGGGTTGTCAGAACTAGAAATACAGTGGCAGTGTTTAATCCAGATTAATTTAGATAATCTTTCTGAATGCCTACAAAAGATGGAAACACACAAAACAAAGTAACACATACAAAATGCCATCTATACCTTCCAGAGAGAGTTGAACAGAGAGGGTTCTGTTGCAAACACAAACACATAAATGGAAATAATGATCTGCTATAAGCCCACTTCCAGCCCTGGAAAATTACTGAGGGGGGAAAAAACAGCCTTTGGGTTTTAGAACAACGAATGTTGATGGAGGCTATTGCATCAGCAAAAGCAACAGGAGAAACTCTGGCTGGCACCCAATTATGCGCTGTCACTAGGTTTTCCACCTGGGAGACTGTGCAGAAAGATTTACAAAATAAAGTCAGAGAATGAAAAACATTTTGGAACAACATTATTCCCAAGATTTTGTCTCCTTCAGCTAAGACCATCTTGTCTTCCATGACAAAAAAAATCTGATCTTTCTTTTACCTGAAAAAGGTGGAAATCTGGCTGAGCTAAAACAGTGAAATAAGAAAGGATTTGTTTTTCATTCCTGCAACTTGAAATAGATTTTTATTGGTACTATGGTTGGCCTGGCAGTTTTCAATACTGCTTCCACAAACCACTAAAAAACAACAACAACCCACCCACCCCTCGATCATAAACTGAACATGGAGTGGGTTTTTCTTTAGTTTTCAGCAGAGTTCATAACTGGATAGCATATTGCAATCTGAAAGGCAGAGAAACCTCACTTTCCTAGATTCAAAAGTATTTATTTTTTATTTTATTTTAGCTTCTGTTAAAATAAATATGACCTAATCAACACTTTTAAGTTTCATTGACTTCCTGTGATTAATTTCTCAAAACATTATCTACCTTTATGAGATAGATAATAATCTACATTGACCTACAATTTATAGCTTGCTCAGAGAATGTTTCTGTTGTATTTTCCTTTAATACAGATTGGTATGTCCCTCTTATAAAAAAAATATCTGTCTCATCCTCTTCAAAATAAAACCACAATGACCAGTCTTCATTATCTTAGTCGTATCAGGATGGGGGGGCGATTTGCAACAGGTGGCAATGTTTTTGAGGCAACCAAACCCGTACTCACTCCCCCACGCACCCTGGCTATGTCCTGATGCACCACAGCCACACCCCCACACACTGTGGCCACACTGCCACACACAGTGGCCATGCCCCTTGTGCTATAGTCCCACCCTCCTCCACACACTCCGAGCTCTGCTACTGTTATCTGTACACAGATATACACATTTGTTGTTGTGTGCCTTCAAGTCACTTTGGACTTATGGCAACCCTAAGGCAAACCTATCACTGGGTTTTTTGGGGCTGAGTGTGAGATTCACCCAAGCTCAACCAGGGAGGGCCTTTCCGCACTGTTACAGTGCTATTATTCTACTTTCAACATCCTGTGGAATTCTGGGCTTTGTTGTTTACTGAAGCCAAAGAGCTCTCTGGCTGAGAATTCTAAACGCCCTTCTCTAAACAGCAAACCTCAGGATTCCATAGGATGTTGAAAGTGGAACAATAGCACTATAACAGGACTGTGTGGAAAGGCCCTGAGTTTCTATGGCAGAGAGAGGAATTAAACTCTAGTCTCTAGGGTCCATGTCAAACCACGATACTACATTGGCACACATAACAGCCCTACATGTGCATCAGGAGCTAGAAACAAAGATGCATTACAATATTCACAAAAAGACCTTGGTGTATCTATTTCCTCCACTTTTTTGCTTTATATATTAACAAACACTTCTTTCTCACTTGCTGCTACAGCTGTATTTTACTTACTTGCATGTTTTAGAATGTATGTTCCAAAGCAATATAAATGTAGATATCATATCAGTCTTTACAGAAGATACTTCCTGGAATTAACTTTAAGTAATTCCAAATTAGAAGGCATTCCCACACTCATCAATTTTATTAGTAGTAAAGAACAAGGTTTTCATATTTGAAAATTTTCATATTTGAAAATTTGAATATTTGAAAGTCTAATTCACTCTTAGTAATATTCATTTATTTACAATACTGGGAAATCACTTTATACCATCTTCAATCTGTTCATATTAGAAGCAGATATTAAAGCAGTATAAAAATAATTTAAAGCATAAAGGAATAATAAATGATTATATACAATTTTAAATATTCAAGAACAAATGTAACTCCCCATTTCCCCCAAACAGCAGAATAATTACCAGGGAGGAAATGCTTGCATGAACATGCATTTTCAGCAAGCTTTTGAAGATGAATCCTCTCTCTAAAGTGGGCTTTTAGTCTTTAAGGAGCTACAGTACTCTGTTGTTTTATGGAATGAACATGTAAAGCTGAGGTCTTATTTCACAAACTTAGGAAGAATGTACAGAAACTTTATTTTTACTGGATTGCAACAGGAAAATGTTTTTGTGTTAAAGTGTCTTCAGAGCATTTGGTTACAGTAGGTCCACTGTATCCATGAGGGATACATTGTTGGACCTACCATGGTTAATGAAAAATGTGAATAACAAAATGCTATTTTTTTTATGTGAAATGAATGGTACAGATATCAAGATGAGTATGCCGCATGGAAAGTACATTTAGAATCTAAGGCCCTTTTCGCACGGGCTTTCTCTCGCGAAATAGCCCCGTGAGCCTCGCGGGAGTGGGAGCGTCGCTCTGCACGACGCACTCCCACTTCCGCGGCGCTCACGGGGTTGAAGCGGTGCGAGCACGGGTTTTTTTTATTTTCGGCTTGAAGCGAAAATAAACGGCGCTCGCACAAGGCTCCCAGCGGCCTCCCACACTTACCGGAGTGTAGAGCGCCATTGCAGGCGCCGTCGCAGGCGGGCCTGTCGCGCTTCCTCCCCGCTTCTGTCCCCCACAGAATCATACAGTAAGATTGCATAGTAATACTGAATATGGAACAGATATAGATGTGCAATTCTAGTTATGAATCCAGAACTCTAGGTTACAAATCTGCAATTGCAATACAGAATACCAGCCATTGTCTACAGTTTAATAGTTGGAGAAGGCATATAAAAAGGCAACCAACATAGCCAAAAGACTGCAGTGATTCCCCTGCAGAAAACTTACATTTTCTGAATTACTTATTCAGCAGAGTGCTAAATTTAGTTCAGATTCCTAGATACTGTTGTCAGATTTTAGGTGGCATATTTGGTCATTTTAGAGGTCATGTTTTCACATAGCAAATCAGATATTTCAATTTTAGCAGCTAATGTCAAATACTTCAGAGCAGTGGTTCTCAATCTTTTGTTCTTCATGTTTTGGATTTCAGTTTCCAGAAGCCCTTCACCATGGACAGTGATCAGGGATTTGAGGAGCTGAAGTCCAAAACACTTCAGCATTCCCAAATATGATATTATGGCTACTATCCTAAGCGCACATAGTAGAAAACATTCTTGTCACAGTTTTGATGTTTTCTGGGGAGTGGGACAAAGAAGAAAGAGTTGGAGAGACACAAAGGGGGAGGAGGAGGAGGGGGATGGAGGAGGATACAAAATGCTTCTATAATGTGTTCATTCTCTAGCATTCCTGGTATGAGACTATGGCTAAAAAAATGAGTGTAGCTAGGAGAAGTGGGGTCAGAAGGAGGAAGAGGAGAGTGAGAAACAAAACAGAGACTAAGAAAAAACAGATAAGGCAAAGGTGACCAGAATTCAAGAGGTGAGAGAAGGGGAAAGAGAACAAGAAAGTGGGAGACTAGAGAAGGAAGAAGGCAAAGGTGACCAGAATTCAAGAGGTGAGAGAAGGGGAAAGAGAACAAGAAAGTGGGAGACTAGAGAAGGAAGATGAGTGAAAGTAGGACAGGTTGGGAGAATATGGCCTGCAAGCCACATTTGACTTTTGGGGCCCTAAAGTGTGGTCCATGAAGCCACCAGACTCCCCCTAATTTAAAAAAAGGTCTCAAGTGATTTTTCACTGAGCCTCCCTAAGCACCAAAATTGTTCCAAAACGCAGTGGGGTTTAGCCTCCAGAAATCTGCAAACCTTGAAAAAAACAAACAAACAAGCAAACAAACAAAATGTCTGGAAATTAGGCATAATTGACACTGGAAAAGACATTGCTCTATTTCCCCCCACTATTTCAGCTGATTTGGACCCATATCTTTTCCTTCTGGGTATTTTTCTGGAGAGCTGGAGTTTAGGGGACCAAAACCACAGTGTTTCGCAGCCATTTTGAGCCATCTTGTGATATAAGAAAACCTCTCCAAGAAAAAAAGCCCTACATTTTAAAGGAGTCTGGGGGCTTTGGCATGCTGATGCAGCCCAGTGTGGAGGTAAAATTGCTCTGTTCTTCCTTCACAATTGCCCATTCTGAACTAGGAGAAGCAGGGAGAGTGGCCAACAAGAGGGAAAGGAGAAAGGAAAAAGACATTTAACTAAGAGCTGTGGATGGAGGAGGGGAGAAGAAAGAGCACAGGCGATGTTTAGCCAGAGAAGAAGGAGAAATTGGAGAATAAGAAGGGAGAATATGATGCCTCTTGTGTGAGCAGGAACTGTGGGGAAAAAGATGAGATGAAAGGCAAAAAAGCAGAAGGAAAGGAAAAGACATTTATCCAGGAGCTGCAGAAGAGGAGAGAAAGAGAATTAAAAACAGAGAGAAAGAAAGAAAGAAAGAAAGAAAGAAAGAAAGAAAGAAAGAAAAGCAAATTCAAGAATTAAAAAGGAAAGAAACCAGACTCCTAACCAAATCTGAAGAAGGAAAAAAAATACCACACTCTGGGTAAAAATAGTGCAGCCCTTGTATACCTCAGACCAAGAAAGGAAACTGCACTGTGGCTTCAATCATTTAGGACAGGGAACAGAACTGGGAAAGTTAACAATAACATAGAGAAAACCACTAAGCATCAGTCCTGTAGCACTGTAGTCAATGACTCCTGAGGCAGCAAACACTGAGGTAGCTCCGTATTTTCACACTCTTAACTGTTCTTTCCTACTGAGTACTGGTGCTGGTCCTCTTTTGAAAAGCTTTTTGAGAGTGGGAGACAGGAAGGGAAGAGATGGCTTGGGTTGTCTACAGCAGCCACTCAATAACAGCCTGCAGCAACAGGGACCAACAACATGCAGCAATTATTTTCAAGCCAACACTCTTACCCTGAGCTGTACTTCTGCATAAGCGTTCGTAGAATGGCACTGCATCTTATTAAAACTGCTTAAGAGCAAAGCAAACTAGGGTGACCTCCCAGCCTTCCCATATTATATCCCCAGAAGCCTCTTTAAGTTCAAACACTAGGACCTGTTTTAGGCCAGAAAAAAAAAAGAAAAGAAAAGAAACCAGAACTGATTGGAATATAGCAGAATAGGCTTCTGGGGAGATAGTTTGACATTGGAGGAGTATCATGTATCAAGCTGTATGGTCCAACAATGGCTCGGGGGACAAAATGCTCCCTGGACCATCAGAGTTTGCATACCTCTATTTTAGAGTAAGGGAACCAAGACCAACTGAACCCACACACACACACACACACACACACACAATCCTGGCACTGTTTAGCCTTTGCCTAATTGCAAAATTATAAAATCTGCTTCCAAGGATAAAGACATCTAATAATATAACATCAAAGCACACACCATGGAAGTGAGCCTATTTACTGCAGTCCTACTGTGTCCCAAAGCAACATCTTTCCACTTAAATTTTACATGCTGTCTATGGGAAACAGAATACTAATGTGAATCATAGAATCTGTGCAGCAAAGCTATCCACAAAGATATCTACTCAATTTCTTCCTCTGAAATATAGCCTATAGCAATTGGTATTGCTTGGTCGTCTTCCATCCAAGTACCAACCAGAGCTGACTCTACTTAGCTTCCAAGATCAGACAGGATCTGGTATCTTCAGGGCAATTAGGCCTTCTTTTACCCATACCAAACCACATCAAAATGCTACATCTTGCAAACTGCTACAGGGCCACTGTTCATTTCCTTATCAGCAGCAACAATTACATCTGTGGACATGAAGACCAGGGCCTTCACTGCAGTGTCCCCTTACTTGTGGAATGTTTTTCCCCAGGAATACAGATTTTGCTTGCTACCTATTATATTTCAGTAGGCTATTCAGATCTTTGTGTTTTGACCTACCTCTGACTAAAGTTGACTTCTGTTTTTAAGCAGATGTAATTTTTTTAATCTGGGTGGCTTTTGCATATATTTTGATTCCTTCATTTCTGTGAAATCTTAATGCCCTATGATGACATGAATGGTTCTACTTATTCTACCTTTTTGTGGTTTATTATGCAATCTGCATTCAGCGGGCAGGGAAATGTTATTTTGAAATTATTTTTGGTGAATAATAATTATATATATATATATGTATGTAAATAAATCTTGGCGTCTCCAAGACAGCTTACATGTGAACAGAATGCTTCAATCTAGGTCTCTGTCACAGTTATACAATGATAACATTTTGACCCTAGTTTAACTGCCATGGTGCAGTTATTTCAATATGCAGTATTTTAACACTGTTGTAGTTACTATCGTTTAATGTGTGTTTAACGTTTGTATGCTATAGTTTTAACTATGTTCTCTTTTAAGTTATTGTAAGCTGCTTTGAGTCATCTCGAGGTGAAAAGCAGGGTATAAAGATGATGATGATGATGATGATTCCTGGGATTTCTAGGTTGCTGAGGTGCTTAGAATTCTCTGGCAGAGTGTTCTGAATACTTCAGGAAACTACAAATCCCAGGATTCCATCTGATGGAGTTATGGGAGACCATTTCTTCACTACACTGTTATAGTGCTATTATTCCATTTCCTGAGGTTTGCAGTTGAGGGAGGGGCATTTAGAATTCTCAGCTGGGGAGCTCTTTGGCCCCAGTAAACTACAAACCTCTGAATTCCACAGGAGGTTGAAAGTGGTATAATAGCACTATAACAGTGTAGTGCAGAAATGACTGGAGTTAAGGAGGGATCAATGAACTGTTACTGCATAATGTGAATAAGACTCTAGAATTTCTGATTTTTGCCTAACAGGGTCTTTTGTAAAGTTAACAAAATCTGCAGTCTGTAGAGCTTCTTTTTGCTCTGATGGGGTGCGTATGTGGGAGAAGTACCTGTTTTTCCCCAGAGCCACTTCCACCCTTCTGGGTCATGCAAGTGGATCCTGCATTTGCATTATACTATTTGCCGCCTGCCTACTGAATGAGATTAAGCCATCTCAGCTTCAAGCCAGAAATGCTGGGAACTCTTATGTGGTTGGTTGTACTCCTCTCCTTGTGCCACAGCGTTCTGTCCTGGGCCCAGTGCTATTCAACATCTTCATCAATGACTTGGATGAAGGAATAGAGGACATGACGATCAACTTTGCAGATGACACCAAATTAGGAGGGGTTGCTAATACACCAGAGGACAGGAACAAATTTCAAAAAGACCTTAACAGATTAGCTGGGCCAAAGCTAACAAAATTAATTTCAACAGAGAGAAATGTAAGGTCTTATACTTAGGCATAAAAAAATGGAATGCACAAATATAGGATGGGGGACACGTGGCTGGATAGCAGTATGTGTGAAAGGGATCTAGGAGTCTTGGTAGATCACAAGCTGAACATGAGTCAGCAGTGTGATGTGGCAGCCAAGAAAGCCAACACAATTCTTGGTTGCATCAATAGGAGCATGGTGTCTAAATTGAGGGAGGTACTGGTACCACTCTACTCTGCTTTGGTTAGACCTCATTTGGAATACTGTGTCCAGTTCTGGGCACCTCAATTCAAGAAGGATACTGACAAGCTGAAATGTGTCCAGAGGAGGGTGACCAAAACGGTGAAGGGTCTAGAAGCCATGCCCTATGAGGAACAGTTTAGGGATCTGGGTACGTTTAGCCTGCAGAAGAGAAGGTTAAGAGGGGACATGATAGCCATGTTTAAATATTTGAAGGGATGTCATGTCGAGGAGGGAGCAGGCTTGTTTTCTGCTGCTCCAGAGACTAGGACAAGAAGCAATGAATTCAAGCTGCAGGAAAAAAGATTCCACCTGAACCTCAGGAAGAACTTCCTGCCGGTCAGAGCTGTTTGGCAGTGGAATATGCTGCCTTGGAGTGTGCTGGAGTCTCCTTCTTTGGGGGTTTTTAAGCAGAGGCTGGATGGCCATCTGTTGGGAGTGCTTTGATGGTGTTCTTGCATGGCAGGGGGTTGGACTGGATGGCCCCTGGGGTCTCTTCCAGCTCTGTGATTCTATCACTCTCAAAAAGAGGGAAGGCACCTGGGCTTGAGCTATGTCCCCTTCCCTGGCTAATCCCAGACAGAAACTCTGGACAGGGCGGGCGGGGGTCTCTCCACCCTCTCAAGGGCACTCCACCTCAGAGGTCAGAAACGTTCCTTCGGGGGAGGAGGAATCCCGGCTCCCATTACCGCCCCTTCCTCCCCAGCAGAGCCACTCACTGCGGTTCAAGGGGTGTCCTCCCGCGCCGGCCAGCGCCACCAGCTCCAGGTAGGCAGCCCAGAGCCCCACGGCCAGCAGCCCGAAGAAGAGCAAGAGGCGGGACCTCCTCCTCAGCAGCACCTTGCCCAGGTGGAAGTGGCGGCACCTCATCCCGCCTCAGTCGAAGCCGGAGGGGGAGAACATGCTGCTCCCGCGGTGGCGGCTGGTGCTGCGGCCCCGACGGCGCCTTTCCCCCGCGTTGTTCCGTCAGCAGGACCGGCTCCCCTCAGCTCCGCTGTTGCTGCTCCGAGCCGCCAGAATTTAACTGGACCCGCCGGCGTCCCTCCTGTTGCCAAGCTGAGGGCTCGCTTGTGCCTCTTCCCGCGTCTCCTCCTCCTCCTCCTCCTCCTCTTCCCTCAGAAGCCCCGGTAATGTTTTTCCTCCGCCCCGGCGCTGCCGGCGGTTCCTCTCTCCCGCTCTCGTTCTCCTCGTTGCCCCCAAGTTTCCCCTGGTCTTCCTCCCGCGCCTTTTCCCCCCGGCGTATATTTTAGTTCCACCGTCTCCAGATGAACTTTCCCGCCCTGCTTGCCCTCCTCTCGCCCCCGCAAGACCTCCTTCCTCGTCCCACCTTTCTCGACGCCCTGCCTCTGGCTTTTCTTTGCTCGCTCGCTGGCTTCCTGCCTCTCCAGGCGCCCAGAGCCCGGCCGCCTTTTCCCTCCTCGTTCACGCTCCCTCGTTCCCACAGATGCAAACAAACACACACCCTCGCCAGAGGGAGGGACCGCGAGAGGGCAACCCTCCCGGTCGCCTTCTCCTCCGGTCGCAGGAGCCTTGCTTTCTCTTCCTGTTCTTCCTCCTCGCACACCTGGCTTCCCAAGCCCGCGGGAGCCACAGGCCATTTCTACACTCGACTGTTAGAGCGCTATTATTCCACTTTCAACATGCTATGGAAGCCTGGGGTATGCAGTATAGCGAGGGGGCTTTGAGGGGCCTTTGAGGCCCCTCCCTAAACTGCAAACCCCAGGATTCCATAGGATGTTGAAAGTGGAATGATAGCACTCTAACAGGCTAGTGTGGAAATAGCCATAGATTTCGCCCCCTTTGAAAACTTCAGTAGGAAAAAGATCCTTTTAAAGCAGGGTTGGACAACTATTCCCACCCAGACAACATTCCCACTCTGAGAGTGCCCAGACTCCCCTCAGATGACAGTAGTGGCCTTTGAGTAACATTTAGTGCTGAAGTTGTGACCTTTCCTACTTTCTTGGGAGTCAACCTGTGGTGGTAATAGCCATCCACATGCTGGTTATATTGCAGGAATATTCGAAATATTTAGCCTGTTTTATCGTAAAAGAGTATAAAGGAATCCAGTCGCACCTTGGAGACTAAGCGGGAAGAAGACATTTCTAGTGCATATTTTTTGTGTGGTAATGGTTTCCTTTAGGTCTTCCTAGTTACACGGTGTCTTTGACCACTGAAAGGCACTTTACATGGGGCTACCCTTGAAGCACATGAAAAACATGGCAGGTAGGCTGCTAAGTGGCACCTGATGTCTGAATCAAACTGCACTGATTGCTGGTTGCTTTCTAGGCTCAGCTGGAGGTGTCCAGCCCTTAAACAGTTTTTGGACAGCAAAGTAAAGGGATGCCTGTTTCTTTATGAAGCTATCCAGATATTAAGAGTGTCCCTCCTTACATGCTTCTTATCTGGACTGTTTTCCCATCTCTTGAGGAGTCTTCCTTAATGAATATGTGTAAGGGAGCTTGCTCTTGTGTTACTCCTAGAATGCACTTTCAGAGCTGTGATTGGTTCCCTTTCTAAATGCATTTACGAAGGGTGTGAAGACACAACTCGTCAATCTGGCTTTTTTACATTCTTCTCATATTTATTGATTACTGTGATTCTTCAAATGGTTTTATTACTTAATTTGTTTAAGTGGTGCTAGCCACCATGAATGCTTTGTACTGGAAAGGTGGAATAAACATGTGAGGAATAAATAATTGTAGCCAGACTGGGTTCAGGAAACATTGATATATCTGCTTTGGCCCTGAAACTGGCCAGAAGACTACTACAAAGACTTGAGGTCTTTCTGTACTACATTGTGCTATTATTCCACTTTCAACCTCATGTGGAATTCTGGGCTTACTGAGGCCAAAGAGCTCGCTGGCTGAGAATTCCAAATCCCCCTCCCTAAACTGCAAACCCCAGGATTCCACAGGATGTTGAAAGTGGAATAATAGCACTATAACAGTGTACTGTGGAAAGGCCCTTTGGTCAAAGGCAACCAATTAATATTCATGTTTTACAGATAAAGAATGCTGAAACTGACAGATGTGCATAAGACAAGGAAACCTGTAAAATGAAAAAAAATGCTTTATTTGTAATTTTAGTTTCCAATAATTTATTTGTTCTTAATTGCAATTTAAAGTTTTATAAACAAAGCTATTTTCCTCTCCCAGCCATGTACATGATATCAGCAGGTTCATCAATGACAGTAAGACAATCTCAAATTAAATTCATGTTGAAATCAAAATTAAAAACTAATATTAACACTTAAAATTCATTGTACAGTTGTTGACAATTTGGAACTATCAGATCAATGGCAAATCATCCAGAAATCTACCACTAGACTGTAGCCTAACTTTCACTGCCCTTGCTGAACAGACGTAAAAAAAACAGATTCTTTGCTCAGACTGGAGCTGGCCATGGAAAACAGGTTGATGATCCTGCTCAAAGTATAGTCATCCCTCCACAGTTATTGCAGTTAGTGGCATAGGACCCCTGTGCAAATATCTATAGGCCCGCCAGACCAAAAAAGTATAGTATGATCCGCAGATTCAGCCCACTGCAGATTCAAATGTACAATATACAGCAGGGAGCACGTCAGCCACCTGCTTCCATCTTTTAGGTAGCAGGGTTTCTTTGCAAGGCAGAAGCAAGGTGGCTGGTGAAGCTTGCTGCCTTCTCTGTCATATGCCATTTTTAATAGGGATTTATAAGTCTTGCCTTATGTTCGCAGTCCCTCTCAGTCTCGCAAGGTTTGCAAAAAGACTGGAAGGATGAGGCAAGACTGGTGAGAAAGATAAGTCCCTATTAAAAATGGGGTAGGGCGACAGTGAAGGTGGTGACAAATAATCTGTAAATAATGAAATCCATGAATGTTAAAACTGCAGATGCAGAGGGCCAACTGTAGCAATCTGTGGCCTGTCACACATTGCCAGGCTGAGGTTTCCATCAGCCCTACCCACCATAGCTAAGGATAAGAGATGCTGTGAATTACAATGTAACAACTTTTGGTATGCCACAAATTGCTCACTTATTTCCTAGAGTAGTTCGTCTTTCTCCTGTGCTAAAATTGCTTGGCCTTACTTTCATGAAAGCTATTTAATTTTCTTGATTGATACACATTAATCACACTAGTTAGATCATGAGATTTGATATAAATATAAAATATTACTCCACTTCCCCAACTAAGGTGGGCAAATAAAAATACAGACACTTTGGAGCCATAATAAATATCATATTGGGCAATCTGTTATTTTCTCTGGCACTGTAGTGATCAAAGACAAGGGATGTTTTGCTGTCTTACTACACACATCAATTAGTTTTGGAATTGATTCTCCTTTCGCAAGAGATGTACTGTTAAGAAAATTTCCCCATTCTGTGATATGTCTGCATAAGTTGTGGGCCCATCAAAACTCCAGCAGCTTCCTTTCTGGGTATCCAGGAGTACCCACTGCCACCATTGTCAGTTATTTTATTTCTATTTATTATTTATTTATTTAGAGTATTTGAACTCCTCCTTTTAGCCAAAACAGCTCCCAAGGGGCTTGCAAACTGTTAATTTGACAGTTCTGTACCCTCAAGCCTACAATCTAAATGGCACACTAGAAAAAAGGAATGGTATTATAGGGAGAGGATTAAGTTGGCAAAAACTAGCTGCTCTTCTCTCCCTCTACAGTGGCAGTTGGGATGGAGGGAGGGCCTTTCCTCAGCAGGTTGGAGCTATGCCTGCTTGCTCTCTCTTTCGGAGGCAAAAGCATTTTTTTTTTTAGAGAGTCACACTGTGTCCTATCCTTTGGTCCTAGCCTCTTGTGACTGGAGGAAGAAACATCACCATCTTCACTGCTAGATAAAGGAGTTCCTTCAACTGTACTGGAGCTTGAATTACTGGACTGTCTCAGTAATATATGAGCTGGGGTAGAACTTGGGCTTCAAAGCCTGGCTCATACTGTGGGAGTCACTAGAGTTGCTTAAAAGTTTGATGCCTTCTTTCTGGGTTAGACCTTGTAAGGATTCCCCATTAACTTTTATGAGTTCACCACCTTCTTCCAGTCTGCAATCAGCAGCTGCAGTTCCCCTTGGGAAAGTAGTCTTCACAAAAATACACAGGCACCTTTGAGCAGAATCTTGTACCCCACAATACTGAATCCAAGACCCTTTCCCTGACCCTTCACCAAGACAATATTGGAAATAATAGAAGGTTGGGTTAATTGCCAAGGGTGTTCAACTTGAGTTGCACTTACAGAGCATGTAGATTTCTTAACAGTATGGTAGTCCTGTCTAATTCCTGTGGGGAAGAGAATTTTTTCCCCTCTGTGGAAATATTTCATTGCTATTTTAGAATTCATATCTCTGTTTTCTACTGTCAACTTATCATCTTCTCCCACTGATTCTATACAATTTGCCACCTCTTGGGACTGACTCAAAATACTACCTCCTTGAGTTCTATTTCAACTATTTTCTTTGGATTCCTCTGTGCCAACAGGATCTGGAGACTTACCTAAGTCTGACACATCTGTCTCAGACATCTGTCCCAGCAATGTGGTATAGCAAAGAAAGCAAATAATATTTTAAGCTACATTAATAGAACCATAGTTTCCAACACAGGGAAAGTAATAATCCCACTATGTTCTGTGCTAGTCAGGCCTCATCTGAAGTACTGCATTCAGTTCCGGGTATCTCATTTTAAGAAGAACATGGAAACATACTGGGTGACCTTGAGTAAGTCACATTTTCTCAGCCTTAGAGGAAGGCAAGGGCAAACTCCCTCTGAATAAATTCAGGCAAGAAAACCCTGTGATAGATTTGTCTTAGATTCACTGTAAGTCAGAAATTACTTGAAGAACACAATGACAACAGTAGACAAGTTAGAGCTGGTTCAAAGAAGGGCAACAAGGATGATAAGAGGTATGGAGAACAAAACACAAGGAAAGGTTAAAAGAACTGGGCATGTTCAGCCTAGTGAACAGAAGACTAAGTGGTTGACATGACTATACTCTTTAAATATCTAGAGGGCTGTCACAGGGCCTTTCCACACGGGGGTAATAAAATGGTGTAGAGCGACCTCTGACGGAGGTCGTCTACACTGTGGAGTGGATTGGGGCAGACTACTTTAGCGTAGTTCCACACCCCAATCCACGCAGGAGCGACCGGAAGTGGTGGCGCTGCGTGTTTTTTAAAAACCACTTTTGAGGAGGTTTTTAAAAAGCATGGAGCGTGCAGCCCCGTGCAGCCCCGTCGCAGCGCCCGGTGTAGATTTGCAGGTGCGCGCAAGTGCGTGCCTGCAGATCTGCTGGGGGCGGGCTTCCAGCTGGCGAGCTTCTCCGGTTGGTGGAGAGCCTCCGCCAGCCGTAAGCTGCCATTTTGGACACCGCAGGACGCCAAGGAGTGTGGAGCAGTGAACTCGCGCTGCTCTGTGTGGCAACGGATTTACCCGGTTGCTGGTAAGCTCAGTTTCCTGACGTTTTACCCCGTTTCTCCCTCCATGTGACAGAGAGGAGGATGCAGACTTGTTCTCTGATGTCCCAGAAGATAGGACCAGAATTTCTTGATGGTAAGAGCTGGAAGTAATTGCCCAGAGAGGTTTTGGGGTCTCTTTCTCTGGATGTCTTCAAAAAGAGGATAGTTGCCTGTTGGTGATGCTCTACCTAGATTTTCTGCATTGAACAAGGGATTGGGCTTGATGGCCTATAGGATCCCTTCTGATTCTATAATTCTATGGATTAAAGCCTTGAAATTCAGAGGGGAATATTGATGGCCCCTTGCTTACAAACTATCTCCTAAACAAATCAGTGTTCTTCATGCCATCTGATGTGGAGGACTGGCATTTTTTTTCTTAAAGTGCCAGGGACCATGACTATATGTACCCATATGCTGAGACTAATCCTTTTCTGGGAACTCCATGGACTGGCAGCCAATGGCTTGTGGACTGGCATTGTTTCACAGACTACATTGACTAGCAGTATCCTAAACTTTAACCCTCCTTCTCTGGAGACAGAGATGGGATGAAAGAGAGTGATTTCTCAACTGCTAGATTCAGTGTAACTTACCAGAATATGGCTTGCCTTGCATTTTAACCTTTTAACCTTAGAATGGTAAACCATCTTTCTCCTTAGAAGACAAAAGTCCTCTCAATTTTATGAAGTAGTATTTTTTTTTAAGAGGAAACAGAACACATTTGGTATATCGTTGCTGAGTGTTACAGCGATTATTCTATCTAAAAGCACAATCAATGACTCTTGGAGTCATAATGGAGTTACTGAACTTAACACCATGTTTCCGGTCACAGAAATAAAGAAAATGTCCTAACTGAATCTGGACCAAATGTTCTAGCTTCTCACATCCTTGTAGGTTTTTGTTCTTTGACCCTTAAAAGTAGGGATGGCACTGGTTTCTGTTGCTGGTCACATGTTTGTGCATCAGAGCTACAGCAACCATGCCCATCTCCTTCCATATCCAAAGGAACGAGAGAGAAGCAGTCCTTTTCCTACCACTTCTTCTGTAATCTTTACAGTTCTTCCTTCCTCTTTAGGCTCACCTCTGAACACCGTGGAGATGAATCTGACACACAGCTCTGTTAAACAACAGCTTGATTTATACATTACATTTGTCACAGAGGTGTCAACTGAAGGTAAACTACAATTTCAGTAAAAACCTCAGCTATGTCTGATTGAACACTCTGGCTATTACAACCATGCTCTTGGCAAGGTAGAGATTCTTTTCCTGTTCCACAAGACACAGGTGACAGTAAGGGAGCATTTCTGTTTGTCTCCCAGTATATTGCTCTATTGTTCTTGCAGACTAAGGGCAGTGGCTTCCTCGTGAGTCAATTCACCTGTAATGAGGCCTTCCTCTTTCCTTACTGCCTTCTACTTTACTAAGCACTATGGTGTTTTGCAATGACTCATGCTATCTCATCATATGAATAAAGCACAATAGTTTCAGTTTAGTCATTTTTTGCTTCTAGAGAGAGTTCAGGTTTGAGTTGCTGGGAGGGTGTACACCTTTCACAAACGTACATAGAAACAGGAAATACCTGGATGATTCTGATTTTGGTATTTAATTATATGTCTTTACATTTGAGGATTTTGTCTAGCTGTTTTTCCAAGTTTCAGCCTTCTTCTGATTTCTTGACTATCGTCTTCATTTAGATTTATGTTTTGAGCCACGTTACAGAAAATCAAAGGCAACCCCCCTCTGAACAAATCCTGCCAAGAAAACCCATGATAGCGTCACCTTAGGGTCTCCATAAATTAAAAATGACTTTAAGACATGCAAGAACAACAACAAAATATAGAATCTTTAACTTTTTCAATTTATTCATTGCCCACTTTAATGTTAAATAAATCATCTGTAGTCACACTTTTTGTCTTCATATTTAGCTATAATCTTGCTTTTTCAGTTTTTTCCTTAACTTTCCTTCATAATCATCCAAGTCTTTGCTGTTTTATGCTAGTCATATGATGTCCCCTCCTTCAGTTTTCACAGCAATTTCCTCTGATTTATATGTTCAGCAAACAAATTAAACAGAGTGGTAAAATGCAGCCTTGCCTGACTCGCTTGCCAATGGGAAACCATTCTGTTTCTCCATATCCTGGCCTGACAGTGGTCTTCTGTCCAGTAGCTTCCTCCCACCATGTTAAGGTTTTTTGGTACATTTAGTCTGGTTCCTCAGCAAAAGCCTGTCTAAATTATCAGACCTTAGCCAGCAGCAATGCTACCTTCTTGCTTCCAGAGAACACACAATCCGATCACCATAGAAAGGTAGTGCGCCATGGTGGGCTTAATTTTCCTTTTGTTCTGTGTGTGCCTGCGTCTTGAATTTGCCTGTCAATTTATGGCAACCCCATTCATTTCATAGGATTTTCCTGGAACAGGGATACTCAGAGATGGCTTTGCCAGTTCCTTCCTCTGAAACATGATCTACAGCATCTGGTATTCCTTGATGAGTTTCCATCCATGAACCAACCAGGACTGACCCTGTTTAGCTTCCAAAATCAGCCAGGAGCTAGTGCCTTTAGGATATTTAGGCCCTATTGTTTTAGACCAGAAAATCGAGAGGAATTAAACAAAATTCTCAAAATTTCCAAATAAGAGAAGGCTTTGCAAAATAACAAAAACATTGACACATGCATGTTTGAAAACAGTAGCAAATGAAATCAGACTGGAAATAATTTTTCATGTTCAGTAGTGAGAAATAAGGATAAAAAAAAAAACCCTCACTGTTTAGTGACACAAGGAATGACTGTGCCCCCTAGTGCTTTTGGATATTACAGCAAGAAGAATTAAAGAGACGGCAGGAATAGTACTCAGGCGACTTGGTGAAGGATCTTAGCTGGAGATCCATAGTGGAATGACCAGAAACATTCCATGCATGTGGAATGCCCTAGCTTCAACAATCTTTCAACAATCACCGGCTGAAAAGGATGTGGGAAATGTCTGAGATGCTAGAGGTGCAGCTTTTCAAAACTGATCACTTTCCTTGGCTAAGCTGGCTTTGGATGATGGGACTTGTAGTTCAACATATTTGCAAGGCACCAGTTTAGAGGCAGCTGAGAGGACATAGAGTGTCATCTCAATATAAGGCAATTTCCTATGCTGTTGAGTTTTCATATTACTTCCCACCATTTGCATCTTTTTAAAAAGTATTTTGAAGAACGGGAAGCCAATGGTTGAAGATGGGAATGATAGTAATGCAGGTTTAGATGCAAGTGAGACATAGGCATGCAGCTCACAGAACTAGAGCAAACCCCCATATTCTGCTGTGATAGGAGTTCATATTTCAACAATCAGTTCTTTACTTCCCTGCAGATGTCTTTAGGATCAAAAGTGGATCACACATGATTATTGACTCTCTCTGCCCCCATGTCACCTTGAAGCAGCTGTCCATGTGTATCCTGTCTTGTTAATGGCTCAACATATGTTCAGACTATGAACCAATATATCTTTGGAAACCTGGTTTTTCTTTTAACAATACCCCCTCCTTGCTCTGTTTCATCCCAGTTCTACATGTATTTTTGAGACCACAAAATGCTGGTCTTGTAATGACTGCATTGGCTTCTGATTTACTTCCAAGATCAATTCAGGGTGTTGGTGTTGACCTACAAAGCCCTAAATGACTTGGGGCCAGGATATCTGAAACATTGTCTCCTTCTATAGGAGCCTGCCAGAAATTTCAGAGGTGGCACTATTGCTTGTCCCAACACCTTTTGAAGTTAGGTTGGTGGGTACACATAATAGGGCTTTCTCAGTGGCAGCACATCCATTGTGGAACTCCCTATTCAAGAAAGTTAGGCTGGCCCCATTGCGTTTAAGCTTCCAGTGGAACAGCCACACAGTGCTGTTCCACATAGCATCCAGTGTTTGAAATGGCTGTTTCAACTGTTTTAAAACTGGATTCTTGGACTGCTTTTAGACTGCTTTTAGGAATTTTAAACGAGTATTTTAGTGTATTTTAAAACTGGTTTTTATCTCTGTATTAATTGTTTTTTATTTGTTCATTTCCTCAGGAGCCTTTGTGGGCTGGGAGGGGAGACAGAAATACTAGAAAGCATGAAAGAACTGAAGAACGAATGAACAAAACAAAGGAAGAAAGGAGAGAAAGAAAGAAAGAAATATCCATTTACACTCTAATTATAAATGCATTTCAATAATACTCTCTCCCACCTGCTTGCTGTTGTGTTTCAAACAATGGTAATTTCAGAAGACTCTCACTTGGAGATAAGAAACGCTGTCAGAAATGCATAATGCAGGGTTTCTCTTGCACAACACCCCTGTGAGTTAAGTTATTCTGGGAGATGATAAATAGCCCAAGGTCACCCAATAAAGGACTGAACAGATATGTAAACTCAGGTTGTTTCAGTCTGTGTTCGACAATTATACCACATTGGCTGAACCAGCACGCCCATCAACATAGTGTTTATCTCATTTTGTGCTGTACATAGTAGAGAGTCTAGCAGCAGGATATCCCTGGGAATTATTAAGTGAAAGAGAGGAACAGAGCTGGCAATGAGCTGCAGCAGAAAGCTAGGAACACAAGGTACACTTGCAACTATAATCCAAAGAACATTTTACACCACCCGTGCAAGTAGCCAGATATAGTTTTCAGATATTAATCTCTTCTCAAGAAGCCCCTGGATTTATTGCACATTGATTACTTGAAAAGGGGTCACAGATGAATTATTTGTTTATCAGCCCAAAGCACTAATGCAGAGTTTCTTTGTGCAAGCAATAGCTTGGGATTGTCAAGAAAAAGCCATGTGGCTAATATAATCTGCATCATCAAATCGGGTGCAAATGCAACCCCAGTCCTCACACATGGCTTAGATTTAATAGTTTATTTATATTTACAGTGTAGCGCAAGAGTGGTGTTGTGGTTCAAATGTTACACTAGGATTCTGGAAGACCAGGGTTTGAAAGCCTCACTGGGCCATGGAAACTCTGCTGGGTTATCTGGGCAAGTTACACTTTCTCAGTCGCACTAGGTGGCAATGGCAAATCCCTTCTGAACAAACCTCGCCAAGAAAACCCTGTGATAGGTTGGCTGGCTTAGGTCAACATAAGCCAGAAACAACTCAAAGACAAACAACAAAAATAACTGTTATAATGCAACTGAGTAACTCGTGGCAGACAAAACTGCAATCTTTTCTATTCCATAGGCTCAAAAATACTGAAAAATGAAATTGAAAGGACTCTCCCTGTTTATTGTACATGTATAGGCTAATACTCTAAACAGGACAGGATAATGTTGTTTTTTTTTTTTTTTTTGCCTTATGCTGCTTATAAGAAGACTGAAAAATCCTTTCCTGAATGCTTTTCAGGCATCCATCATCTATACGGAAAACAATGGGTAGCTGATTATTTGAGGGTAATTAATCAGAAGCAGCTGTTAATAATAGTTTGTTGTGAAAACAGAATAGCAAGGTAATGCTGTTCAACACAGACCATTTAACAAGGAAACCCAGATGCCTACCTCCACGTCTTTATGGCTTCTAATCTCCAGAAAGCAACAAATTTACAAAACAGAGGTGCTTTAAAATTATTTTTAAGCATTTTCAAAATACATACAGTTGAAACAGAAAATGAAACATCAAATAATAATCAAGAAAAGCAAAAGGAATGAGAATGCAGAGTAATAAAAAAGAAATACACATTTGGCTTCTAACTTGCAGGTTATGTAAAATAACTTCTCTAATTACAAATATCATTCAAATGCTTCAACTACTATTTTTCCAACAACAAAATAGAGGTTTAGAGCCACAAGTTAAATTCTTCTGTCATGAATGTTTGATTCACAGTGGTGCTTAAATTCTGTCAGCACTGTTGTTCAGTCACCTAGAGAACAAATAGATAAGTGTAATTCAAAGGGAGAGCACAAAAGAGGAGAGCATTTCTGAAGGAGCCAGAGTTGGCTCTACCATTAGACTTAGGCCATTTCAGCACTAGCCTGTTATAGCGCGATGATTCCACTTTCAACATCCTCTGGAATCCTGGGGTTTGCAGTTCCATGAGGGGCCGGCCGGCCCCTCCTGAAACTGCAAACCCCAGGTTCCAGAGGATATTGAAAGTGGAATCATTGCGCTATAACAGGCTAGTGTGGAAATAGCCAGAGTGATGCAACTGCCTTTGATGGCAGATGGTTGAGAGCTGGCAGGGCCAGGGCCAGGACCCAGACCATGACTTTCTCTTAGAGAACAGTTGCATGTGAAGCACAGCTGGAGCACTAGATATCCTTTTGATATCAAATAATTTGGCCTTTACTTGACCTTTCTCTGCCACCCTACTCCACGTGTTTGCAGAGGTCCACCGGACAAGCACGTATTGGGTGCGGCCATTAATGGCTGTACTTTCCAAACCTCATTTAGGCAGGCAACTTAAGCCTCATCGATGCTTCAGGGAACACCTTCTTGCAAATCGGCCTTGCTCAGCGCGAATCTACACAAAGACACACAGCCGAGTGCTGAGCCATTCCTTTATGTTGAGCCATTTGCATACTGGCCATACTATTGTCATCAAGCGCTAAGCTCATCATGTAAAACCTGACCTTTTCCAACTCCTTTGTCCAGCTCCAAATCTCCTTTGTTCTCACCGAGCATGGCATGGCCTGCAGGTAAAATCCACCCTATAAAAAGTACCCATTTTCGCAGCTCCTCGGATCGCTCCTGAATTCCATCCAGCCTTGCTGCCGCTGATGTAGCCTTGAGCAGCCCCTGTAGGTTGCGTTTAAAATGTTTTAGCAAATGGACCAGGATGTATAGAGATATTAAGCAAAGTGTAGCAAATTGGAGACAGTTTGTGCTATGTCGGGAAGAGCTGGGACCAACTGCGCAAGTTAGAGATAAGCAGAGCATCTTGTTATGAGAAACAGGAACTGAATGAAAGGGTACAGAATGTCAAAGTGAGCCTTCATGAATCGTCAATAGCTTCGTGAGGGAGGGACTGAAAATGTGCAAAATTGCAGGTTTGGGGAGGAGGGCTAAAGGAAACGAAACTTATGTACTGTTCCTATAAAATATCTGTGTTAACCAATTTCGGGGCTTTTTGGGATGACCCAGCCAGAGCCCGCGCATTAAATAAATTTACTCATTTTCCAACTCTCCGGTCTCCTTATCTTTGAGTGCCTGCAACACCGCTGTGTTTGGCGAGCTGTCCCCTCAGTTTCCAATAACTGAGTCTGCCTCCTTTTTGGACTCCTTGGATCACCCTGGACTTCCATCTAGCCTTGCTGCCGCTCTGTCCAGTGAAGATGTCCCCTCAGCGAGCCACGCTGAGCTTCCTTCCAATGCAGCCTCCTCTTCTCTCCAGGACTACGAGACCAGGTGTCATATTACCCATTCCCCAAAGCTCTCCATTTCTATTTCTCAGCTAGCTGTGTGCATGTGTTGTCTTATTTGTTGTTTGTCCTCAATAAATGTTATTTTTGTTACTTTAAAACTTGTCTGGCTACGCTCTCTGACCTGAAACCGTAGACATAGGGTAAAAGCTCCTAGCTAAAGTTACCCTGCCTCTTGTTAGCTTAAGAGAGTGCTCGAGCTTAATTTCCCCATCTTGTGTTATTGTTTGGTTATTTGGACACCCCTCCCAGGACCCCCAACATACAGGGTAACACCTTAACTGAAATATCTTGAGTATTTATTCACTTTCCCCCCGCCCCATATAACAGGGAAAACAGAGCACATCATTTTACTTTAATATTTTAGCCTATCGTTCCATATATGAAAACTGTCAAAAGATGTTAATACTGTTTATTTAATTAACAATAGTTATTTTAAAACAAAATCTTCTATAATAGTGTGTGTTTGTAGAGAGAGAGCCCGTGTATGTCTCTCTGTTCAAGACCAGGAAACTTAAGACACCTAAACCAAGGGATTCGTGCCAAGGGGGCCCTAGGAGATTCTGCCTCAAGTTTATTTGGTTTTTAAAATACATTGATTTATATTAAGTAATTTATATGCATGTTATATGTATTTGAAGTTTGCTGTTCCATCTTCAGACCCTAGGCAGAAAGTATGTCTGATTAGTACATGCTTTTGCAATTGATGCTGTTTGAAGCCAAGGGGAAGTAGTTTGATGGGCAGTCTTACAGGATTGCCCATATTCCTGCTGTGGGGCAGCCTCTTTCATAGGAACAGAATGGGCAGGGCTGTATAAGTACTTAATGGCTGGATCTTCAACTAAGGAGGTCAGCTGCCATGGCTTTATTCAAATCTGTCTGACTCTGGAGGCTGTGTAGCTTTTCTTCAAGGCTACAGTATACCATACCACAAACTACTGCAACCTTTGCAAAGCTATATACCATATTTGTCAACCTATAAGACGCACTAGCTTACAAGCGCACCCCATTTATACGCTGACAAACACAGTGTATAAGACTCATCCCATTTTCAAACAGTATTTTTTGGGAGGAAAGTAGTCTTATATGCCAGCAAATAGGGTATATTTTATAGTTCTAAATAAAACTGATTTGCCCCAAGAAGTCCTCTTGGTCTATGCACAAATAAATCTGCAATCAACCCAAAGTCTCTATCTGGTTTAGGAAGGTAGAAACAGTGGCAACCAGCATATTCTGGGGCAAAATTTCCAAAGAAGGCTCTATACAGTATAATCACTAATCATGTCTCAACTGGTGGTGGAATATAAAGCAGAGCATTCAACTGAGGAATGGAATCTGAAAGAACAAGCCATTTCTTAAGATACATCTGCTTATACTGTTTTGTCCACTATCTTTAAGTCTGCAAGACAGGCATGAAGAAAAAAAGACGCAGATAAATAATGGGTTGCCATTGCTTTGTGACTGAGTAGGAAATTAGCCAGCAATATGGTTACTTGAAGAAACTGATTTATACTGCTTTTAAGTTAGTGATTGATTGTTTTTAAAACTGAATTCTACATCCAGTTGTATTAGTCAATCGAATGAACCAGTTACCTCAGGCACCAGATTTCTGGTGTCATAAAAAGACAGCAGTCTCCATGCTTATTTTTATTGGTTGGATCTAGAATAAATCTTACTGTTTGGAATAAATGAAACATCAGTGCAAACCTGGATCCAATCACTTGTTATTTTTATTACTAGGGAGGATGTAGATTTACTCTAATTGGGACTAGTGATTAGATTTAAGCCTTTGTCATACTACCAGAAGCCTGAGCCCAATGTGTGGAGAAAAAATACTATATACTAGAGAGGGAGATATGGATAGTTTATGAGAGGTCCATCTCTCAACTACCAGCAGGAAAACAACACTTCAGTAAATAGGTTCTCTCTTTCTCTTTGACTAGTTAAGGTCAAAATTATTTGACTCCTCTCTCCCCCCAACCCCCCAAAAAGAAAAAAGACCCTTGACTAAAGAATACAGCATGGAACTGGAATTTATCAGCAAGTCTGACCCTCTTGTTTTAAGGCTTTAACTCAAGATTAGTAATGTCTTTTCCTTGCTTTAAAAGACTTATCACCATTCATTAACACTTTATTTTTTTAATGACCAGTGTACTTATCCTAGTACTGAATAAAGCTGAAACATGGGACTTTTGTTGAATGTGTTAACACGCTGTCTGACCACTACATATACTACCTGATTTGGATTACATTGATTCTTCACATATTGTCACACCAATAATTAGGTTCATATATTTTCTTATAAGCATATATGTATCTAAGATTAATATAAAAACTACTTTTTAACTTTTCTTTTAGAATGAGATTTATATTCCTGTTAGCACCAGATGGGTCTAAATTACTCAAACCAAAGAACTGAGAAATTAGGGGTTAGTGAAATTTTTAGGTTGTACGTGTTAACCTCTTTAAGTTTATACAACACCTCTGGTGCTGCTAACCTGCAGTTATGGGGCTTTTCCAAACTTCTCCCCCAGATCTCCTATTTCTTTCTCCTTTTCAATGTTTCTAATAAGAAATGTTAAATTACTGCTGTTTACAGGGGATTTTTTTTCCTAATTGGGAAGCATTTGCTTTTGTTGTGTACTTTCAAGACATTTCTGATTTATGGAGACCCATATACTTAGCTACCTATAACTTTTGTATCCATAATGCACATTTGAGTTTTAGAGAAATAATGGACAGACTGGGACCTTGCATCTCCTAGCTTTTCAGCTCCAGTGCTTAAATTTCCACCCACAATTTACATTCATCTATCAATGGTACAATAGGGATTGTTGTAAATTTGATAGGAGTCCTGTTACCAGGCTGTACACCCTCACATTTTGATATGGTCTAATTGGCAAAATATATTAATTGGCAGATGTGTTGGCATAAAATATAAATTATACTTACGGCTGGCAAGGCCATGTGGAAGAAGGGGACACTGGCTGGGAATATGTCAGAGATGACGCCAGCATGGCCAGGTCAAAAGTTCAGACATTAGCCAAGAAAGCCTGACTTAATGGCTCTGAGCTAATCCTATCAACTGCCAACATCAGAAAACAGTAAGATGCCCAGGACCCCTATTGTATGCATATCCTACTACAGATATCCCAGAAACCCCCTATCAACCAAGACATTGAAACTAATCAGTCCAATCCAGACCCATTGTCTATAACAGGTTCCCTTTGTCTTGCATCTGGAACCTTCACTGCCATGGGCTATTTTCACGGTAGAATCATAGAGTTGGAAGAGACCCCAGGGGCCATCGAGTTCAACCCCCTGCTATGCAGGAACACCCATCAAAGCATTCCCAAGATGACCATCCAGCCTCTGCTTAAAAACCTCCAAAGAAGGAGACTCTACCACACTCCGAGGCAGCATATTCCACTGCCGGACTGCTCTGACCATCACGAAGTTCTTCCTGAGGTTCAAGTGGAATCTCCTTTCCTGCAGCTTGAATCCACTGCTCCTTGTCCTAGTCTCTGGAGCAGCAGCAGGTACAAATACCCCTGATCTCAGGATGCCCAGGGCAGTCTCTTGAAGGTCTACCCATCACTCTGTCCATCTGGCTCCTAAATGAGAACTGTCCTTAGGTCCTACCTAAGCCAAAACACATTTCTGCTCTTCACTACTCTTCTGGACTGGTAATTATAAATCCTCCCAAACCCCTTAGCCTCTCTATAATGTTTCCTCCCTTTCTCTTTCAGTTAGCTCTTGTGTGAATGCTTGACTGTATATATCACGTGTGAGTGAATTCCCCCAATAAAAACACATTTTTAGCTTACTTTTTAATCTTTGGCTGGCTTTTGCTTGGTATGACCCTGTAAAAATTGGGTACAAGATCATGCTGGATTACCCTGACCCTCATTTTGCTATAGCCAGTGTTCTGCTAATTCCTCAATCTTTACATTTTTGGAGTGAATCAAGGTGTCCCCAAGGAACCCCCAGAAGTCAGGGTAACAGTCTAGCCTATAAAAGTTTATGCCACAATACACTCCAGTCTTTAAGGCATAACATAAGTTGTTGCTTTTTAAATTAAAAGAGTTTGTTTCAATTTTAATATTGTAAAATCTGAAATGGAAGGAATTTACATGGACACAAGAAGGCACAATTTAGAAAACACCTCTAAGGCACTTCAAAGCAATATCAAGCATTTTGCTCTCTGGAGATTATCAAGATACTATTACTGTGCATCTATTCAGTATACACTTACAAACCAGTTGAAGCCAGATGAGAACATAGTCTTGGCATATTGCCAGTTCTGGGTAATATCACATAACACATCATGTTTGTATTTGCTGTACAAACAGCTCCGCTAATCTCATCTACATTAGTGTTCTTTGCCTTGTTAGATTTCTAAGGGCTAAATGTAGTCTGCTGTTCTTTTATCTTGCCTTCTCAGCTTCCTGTTCACTGTGATCTCTGCTCTTTTTAAAAGGCAGAAAGACAGAGTCACTACCAGACTTGTGAGCTCCATTGATTTTAACTGTTATGCTACACAAAGTTTCAAGGAGTGCTATATTTTGGCATCAAGGTGGTATGGCTACCTAAATATGAAGATAACAATCATAGGAAGGGAGGACACATTCTCCTAAAGACAGAAGATTTCTAGTGAAACTAGGGGTTGCTAGAAACACTACTGATTCCCTAGACTGAGAACAATTAATAGCAAAAGGTATGGAAATGTAGTATAGACCATCTTTTGTGATAACTGTATGTGCCTATTTTATAGTATTTACAAGCACAAACACATGGTGAAACCACGATTGGCAACAGATCCTCTTTGAGTCCCCAAAAGACAGTAGATTCTTGCATGATTGTCACCACATACAATTTTCTGTGCATTTTGCTATACAGAAGTGATTTCCACAGAGAAAAGTTAATATAGTTTGGTGTGCATGAAGGCTTCCCCTAATGCTTGCAGATAATGGAGTTAGTGGAAAATACTGAGAGAAAATGCCAGTGTCAGAGTTACCTTTACAGCTGAGAGCTAATAATTGCTGCTTGGCAACTCTTCTTTGTGCATCTCAAATCAGGAAGAATTCTGTAATAGAAGTATTACTCCTCTGTGTACCTGAGACTCGTGTTAGGAGAACTATCTTTATAGCCTGATCCCACACACATTCATTTGGAAGCAGGTCTTTTGAGTTCATTTGGGCAGAAGAGTACAGATCTTTATGCTCTTTATGCTAGATGACAGGACTGCAGCCCCAGACAGAGTTTTATCACATAGGATAAAGTATGCACAATTATAATTCCAAACACATTTATATGTCAGTAAGAGCCACTTAAAATTGATAGGCTTTGTTTTTAACTATAAGATTTAGATTGGACTAGAAGTCTTTTAAGAAGCTCAAATTAGCACTTAGTTGGAAAAGTTAGCTTCTGATTCAAAGAACTCAACTACTTCACGCACTGTTTTCAACCTCGCTTTACAGAGTAGTTGCTGGGGGAAAATGTGGATGCTTCTTCCTTCTGCATAATAACCAGAACACTCATGGGACATGATTCACTTGGCTGCTTTCTCGTGATACCTGCTTAGTGCAATATTCTCAGAGTAAATGGAAAATGGTCTCCAGCCACAGTTATGTTCTGTGGGAAAATAAGAAATTACTAAATGACTCTGGCTCAATCTGTGCTTAAACTGACATCACAAAAAGAGGAAACCAAATCTGGATGTCTTAAAAAAAAATTAAAAACTGGTTTTTTTTAATTTTAAAAAATCTTTCTGTATCTCATATCAGCTTTACAATGCTCTTTCAGTCCTGGAGCATAAAGCTATGTCCTAAAGTCACAGCAAACTACATATTTTGTCACAGAATGAAGATACCGAGAAAGTTGTTGCAATAATGGCCTTTATCTATATCACTGCTCCTGACTATTATATCCTTATCAGCAGACTTTTAATTCATTTTCCAAGCCATAGATTTTTGACTTTAAATTTTTCAGTTCTCCTTGAATCTTTTTAGTTCTCTTATTTCCCTGGCGGACTTCATGTAGAATTGCAAGGTCTTGGTCTGGTCCCACTGTCATTACCACCTGAAAAGGGAAAAACAAAACAACAAGAAAATAATGGACAGATGGTTAAAAAAGCAAGATGAGATGTCTCTTGCAAAAAAGAATATAGGAAAAAGTTCAGAATAAAATTTTATTACAGCGGATGATTTTAATATTGAACTTTTATGTATCTGGAATGTACTTTGGAATACTTCATATTCTGTAAGTGAGATCTTGGGTACAGCATTCAGAGCAGTTGAAGAAGTTGGAAGATGAAATATCTTTATATAATCCTCAAATATTTCTAATTTGTTAGTCACTCTAATAAATATCTATTTTTTATAATGGTAATTTCACATTTAATATTTTTGCATGCATTTCATTATATATATCCACCCATCTGGCTGTCTTCAAAAGAATCACTTTAAAATGTAAAACAACAAAGCAATTTAAACTTTTTGCTTATGAATTATGCACATTATACAATTGAACAATTAAAAAAAAGGTTTAAAACCACATACGCCTGCAAATTTGGAGGAAATTGTGATTCCAGAAAGGCTTTAACAAAAAAGCCAGGTTTTAATTTTGTGTCGGCATGAAACTGAAACTGGCACAAAAGATGTCGCAACTGGGATTCCACAGCAGAGCTGCCCCTCTCCCATGACCTTATCCAGTTTATTGCTGCCACTAGTGGGATACAGAAAGCCTCTCCACTAGATCTTATATACACCTGATATCTTCAGATATCAAAGTCCCAAACAATTTAGGGCTTCAATGTTATTACCTTGAATTCAGACCAAAACTGGCAACTAGTGCAATTGTTTTAAAACTGGTATTATACAATTTCTATAAACTGCTTCAGGCAGTAAACTAGCTGCGGTATTTTGCATTAGCTGCAGCTTCTGAGTCTTCTCAAGGGCAGCCCAAGTATAGTGGACCCCCCGTGAATGCTGAAAAACACTCATTATATTCAAAAACACGCACTATATTCAATGGTGGCAATGTGCATGCAGACAATTTAACACATCTGTATTCAAGTTACCACCACTATAGGTATAGGATGCAATGCTCTGCATTAGTTCAAAGTTGCAGATGTGGAGGTTGTAGGTAAGGAGTGTCCACTGTACAGTGGTTTGCAGCAGTCTAATCAGAAGGCTACCAAAGCATAAAGTACAGTGGCCAGATTATCTTTGTCCATGAAAGTATATTCCTGGTGGACCAGTCAATGAGTACTGTATATGTATTTTTGTCTTATATTTTTATGCACTAATTTCACTAACATCTGCTTTTTGGGTGATCCTATCATGCTAATTGCATTCTGCTTTTCTGGTCTGTATCTATACTTCTCTGGATTCTGTGAAGTAATCATCCAAAGATTAACTGTGTTTGAGTTCTCATATTGGTTTGTGAACTGTGAATTATGTAGTCTTGCACTAAAATGTCAACTAAACTATGCATAAGTTGAAATGGTACTAATCCTTAAACCCTTAAAAAGCTTGGGATGTGAGGATCATCAAGACAGGCTCTGTACCTTTGTTCCTCCAGGTACCATTGTCAACTCAAATATGACAGGCAGCCACTAGGAGCCAGGAATTTTTGTTAGTGATGCCTAGCTTGCTGAATGCCACTTTATTTTGGAGGTATTTTGCCAAACTGTAGCTCTTCCAAATTAATATCCCTACATTTTGGAATTCTGATAATGAAATGTTCCAGAAGAATCCTAGAAACAAATATCAAAAATTCATTTTTCCAAGTAGATCCCACATTTTTTCTTTTGGTTCTAACAACAGTTACCTTGAAAAGTTGCTTCTCTACATCCTTCAGCCTTTGCCGAAGCAGTTTAATGTCAGTCTTAAAGCCTTCCACCTCCATGGCACGCCGTTTTTCTAAAGCTTCATAGCGCTGGTTCATCAGTTGTAGGCGCCTCCCCATCTTTTCTGAGCGTCCCTGCAAATGCCAAAGCAAACATATTTCAGGAAGGGAACAGCCCATGGAGACAGAGGCTCCAAGCATTGTGTCAACAGGAGCTCTAGGCATTACCTTAAAGATCTCTCGCCCCACATCTCCTTCTTCTCGAATCTTAGCCAATTCCTCTTCCAGGGAAACACACTGCTCTCGGTACATATCTGCTAAACGTTGCTCCTGTGTTAACTGATCCTGTAGTGCCTGCAGTTGAGAATTTTAAAAGCTAGGATCATTTGACACTATAACCAGTGTTTTTCTGCACAACAGTTTCCTTCCTAAACAGGAGTGCAGTGACAAATGGAACACTGTGAGTAATCAAAGACTGATATGATAAACACAGACACCTCACAGAGCATCCTGATGTGTACTGTGTTATTGTTCTGTGCCTTCAAGTCACTTTTGAGTTATGGCAACCCTAAGGCAAATCTATCATGGGGTTTTCTTGGCAAGATTTGTTCAGAGGAGATTTGCCTTTGCATTCCTCTGAGACTGAGAGAGTGTGACCTGCCCAGGATCACCCAATGGGTTTCCATGGCTGAGTGGGGATTCAAACCTTAGTCTCCAGAGTCATAGTCCAATGCTCAAACAACTATACCACACTGGTTCACAATCATGTGAATTATACACTTCCTTTAAAATGTGAGAGATTTGAAATAGTGCCATGTTTTCCAACAATCTTCTAGTTATAACCCATTATGGATGCAAACCATCAACAAACGGAGTGTCAAACTGAAGTATGTTCAGTGCTGCATGCTGGATTGGACAAGACACATAATGCACCTGGGACTAGTTACACTTAGCAGGTATTCAAACATAACTTGGTTGTTTTGCATAGCATAACAATTCTAATGGTTGGTGTTCGCTGCATAGTTCACAACTAACCCATTAAACAGCAAGCAGAAACTAACTCTGGATATGCAGGCAACCTGTACTGCTCTTCAACTGGACTTTCACCTCTTGGCAGCCACCTCTCACTAGAGTTTTTCTCCATGCTACTACTAATGCCACAGCTGTTCAGATCACAGAGCTAACAGCCATACACTGTCTGCCACATTAAGTTCTAAAGGACCCATCCTCTTTCAAAAGTTGTGTGAGAAAAAGAGGAGCATATGGATGACTATTTCAGTACTTTTACCTTCCTCTAATCAAAAACCATCATAGGATCTTACTGACAAAAGTGGACAATGGTATCAAAGGGAAGCCAAAGATGTAGGACAAGTCTACATAAACAGATTAGGTGGCAATCATATCTCCTCAATGTGAAGTTCATCCAGCTTTAACTACTTCTGAAAAAGCAGGTTGTAGACAATGGACTTAGGCCATTTCCACACTACGGCCCCATCTCAGGATGGGGACATGTTGAAGTCTGTCCGTGACCCATGTTACTGCACGCTGTCATCATGGTCCCACTCCTGTTGTGTTTCCAGCTATCATGATTGTGTGTTATACTATCACTGGGGAAAAAAAATCAGTAACAGACCCCTTCCACACAACAATCACATTGGCTGGGGCCCTACAAGAAGGGCGGAAGCACTATCAAAGCACTTCCTTCCTCCGCGCAGCACCAGAAAAGGCTGACTGCACTGTGGAAGGAATGAGTGTGTCCCGAACACTACCATCTGCTGGCAGCTGGCTGGGTGTGGAGGGGAATGTTTGGGACATGCTCCCACCCTGGCAAAGGCACTACCAAGATGATACCAGGATACCGTGGGATCCAGGTAGGGTGTGGAAAAGGCCTTAGTTCCTCATATTAAAAAAAAAAGCAGAAGTGCAGCCTAGAAATGCTACACAAATCTTTTTGATCTCCATTTAGGCATTTCTGTTGTATGCTCAAGGCAGAAGCTTTTTCTCATAATCAATGAACTGAAACAATGATCATGACCTATCTAGGTTCTTCTTCATTAGGACGCTGCGAACTTGCTTTTTGCCCCTTTGCTCCGACTACCTTGTCCGAGAGCCGCCTTACAATGGTCTTCTGGACGGAACTTTGTCTCACAGTGTCCGAGTCCAAGTCACTGGAGCTTCGGCACACTTCCTCTGCCAGGGCCGTTTTTCCAGCAAGAGATTTTTCAGATGCCATTTTTTTTTAAAGCGGCAATCTCCCTGTAATCCTCCACCTCACTGCTAATGAACTACCACTGTAATTTTCTAATTTGTCGGAGAGGGAGCGAAACGCGTCTTACTGCCACACAGGAGAATTAAAAAAACTGCCAGGAGAGGGACAGGAGTCAGTTTAACGGTTTTAACATTTTATTTATTTATTTATTTGTATCCCACCTCTCCATATGGATTGAGGCGGCGAACAACTCAGAAACAGCATGTATTTCGAAACATTTCTATACATGCCCCCAACAAGCTGGGTACTCATTTTACCGACCTGCAAAAGGATGGAAGGCTGAATCAACCTTGGAGCTGGGCAGGATCCAACTCACAACCTTGTGGCTTGCAGTACTGGCATTTAACCACTGCGCCACCAGGGCTCCCTAGCTCGAGGATGGCTCCTGCGTCAGGCTGGCACGAGGATCAAACCCAGGCATCGTGGATTGATCCTCCTGTCAGCCCGAGAATGAATAAAGATCCATGTTCAGAGATAAAAACTCAGTAACATGCTATGGGACTGTAGATTCACCCTTTCCATGCCCTGCCTAAATATGTCTGTCTGTCTGTCTTTATTTCTGAATGTGCACCCTAACCCACACTGACAGGAAGTTCTACATATATGTCTAAATGTAACCTTACGTGGTTCTCCAGTGAATACTCTTGTGCTTGCCAAAATTAACCAAACCAAATGGTTTTTTAACCTGGGCTTAATAAACACCTTTGAAGAGGATTTTGTTATCTTTTCCAACATTAGTCTAATTCGTAGATGTGCTCCAGCTTCTAGCTTTCTAGTCAGCCTAAGCCCACCATTTTGTCCCAGAAAGAACAGGAAAGCTGATCTTTATCTTGTGTCTTGCTCAAAGCAAACCTTCATGTGTTTGAAGTTATCCTGAACAGTCTCTGGATTTGTTTCTCCAAAATCAAAGAGACCCTGCTTCTTTACTCTTCCTCTAATTTAAACCCACCAACTTCCAGTAACAAGCAACAAGCATAAGAATAATTACATTACCACTAACAAGACTGATGAAAAGCATGATATACAGAAGCACTGTTAACTACCAAGATGAGTACAACTTTCAGATTACCAAGTGAGAAAATGTTTCCTAAATGCTGGAATAACATTAAAGACAGTGGCTGTCAAGAGAAGATAACACTACATTTCAATATGCCACAGCATCACAGTTGTGGAAATGTAGTGTTAAATTACAGCAACTGCTATTACCTTAATCTCCGCATCATATAGTTTATGAAATTCATGCTCTGCTCGAGAAGTGGGTTTGGTATCTCTTCTCTGTTTTCCTTCTTGCCTCTTGTGAGAAGATGCTTGCTGACGTGGACTGCTGTCCCACCAGTCTGGACTACTGCCCTGCAGATCTGGGCTACTATCCCAACTTCGGTTGATGCCCTCTTGGCCCTGAGTGCTATCCTGTTGAACTCTCCTCCACTTGGTTCCATATTTGCTTCTGTCCAGCTTCCTCAGGAGAGCATCCTTCTCTGCCATCCAAGATTTCTCATTTGCTCGTGCATCAAACTTCATCTGGAGAAAATCTCTAGTGCTCTCATACAACAAGTTTTGAGCTTTGTGATATCTAGAGAGGAATGACAATGGACTAATAACTGATTTGTTCCCCAGCTCCCACAATAACTTCCTCACAAACTGATGTGGGGAAAGGGAATGAGTCTCCACGGGTTTCAATGAAAGAAAACATGTATCCTGGTTTTTAAGATTACATTTGTACTGGGGTAGTTATGTCTTTGGATTGGGCATTTATGTCCCTGTTTTAGGCCTATGTGGGACTACTGTGAGATGGCTAGAAATATCATTTTGTCTATTCAAAGTCAGACCACTAGTCCATCTAAATTCAGAATTATCTATTCTGACTGGGCAGCAGTTCCAAATGCCTACTGGGCAGGTGTTTCTGATACCTGAGATGATGAAGACTGAATAGGCCTTATATCCATGCAAAACACATGCTCTATCATTGAGCAATGGTTCATATCCCCAAATAAAATCAATATGCATGGGGGATCCACAGAGAAAGCCATCCCTCCTTTGCATGCGGGGACAAGAGCTCAAACTTTTAACCAGAGGTGGAGAAAGGGTAGTTATGGAAGGAATTATCAAGTAATTTCTTGTTTGCTAAAAGAAGGCCTCTCATGGGCCTAAAAAGGTCCAGAGAAAGCTAAAAGAAGCGTTTTCATTGCCTCTCTGGCCCTTAAGGCATGCTGGGGGTAATGTAGGCTTCAGGGAGGAATATCTGTTGGGTGTGCTCCCCTCAAATTCCCTTAGGATGCCAAGGTGGCCTCCTAAGCCCCAACAATTGCCTGCCCCTCCCTTATACCAGTTTTCCAAACTGTGTCACAAAACGTTAATGTGTCAGCTGCAGTGCGTAGGTGTGTTGCACAAATGTAATGGGTGGAGGGTCTGCCTTTCCCCCTGCTGCTGCCACGGGTCAAGCCCAAGTGAAGGGGTTGCCTCTGCTGCCACTGCCCAGGGCCAAGAAAGACCTCAGCAAGGGTGGTGGCTGTGGTGGGTGAGGTCAGGGTGGAGCGGCTCTACTTACTGAATTACTGTGTTGTGAAATGATGCATGTCTAAAAAGTGTGTCACCAACATGAAAAGTTCAGAAAGCTCTGCTTTACACCATAAGCAAAAGTCTGATTAACAATCCAGTGTTCCATCAATAGAACTATGCAGACAACCAGTCATATATAATCACTCTAAGCCTGTGTCTACAAAGCAGGACAGTGCAAGTACGATCCTGCTGTCTCCAGTATGTTGTTTGTGTCTCTTTTCTTGCCATCTTATCCCTGCTTTTAGTGACAGAAGATGCTGCAAAACTTCTCACTTTATCAAATCCGCACCAATTAGAGCAACAAACACAGCTATTACGTAGCTGATCAACACTTCTCCCCATTACAACAATGCTTATTTCTTAGTATGTATCCAGACTCTTACCAAAGCAAGACATTTTTCTTCCCACCTACTTTTCAGTTAGATCTTTGATCTTGTCCTGATCCCTCTGATGCTGGACCTGAGCTTCCTCCATACGGATTCTCCTGTCCTCTAGCAGTGCTTCAATCTGCTCCTTGGACAGCTTAGTCTGTTCCTCTAGCTGAGCCTGAAGAGCTTCCACCTTGATCATGAGGAAAAAGAAAATAATCTGCAGCCCTGTCAAGGTATCCAATAAATTCCACAGAAGAACTGCTAGTACTCCTCTGCTGTATTTTTAAAGGTATTACTTATTTCCCTTCCAACCAAAAAGGTAACTTCATACAGCATTCTCCACCATGAAATGACTTAGCGCAGCATATCTTGAGATGTCATAATGTTTGCATAAATCTAGGAAGGAGGATGTCCAGAGTTTTAGTCTGACTGGTGGCAGGCTATCTGATCTATCCATCTATTTACGGTTGGTCCCTTGTAAAAAAGGAGGAGCATTAAAACTAATTTATCTCCAAAATTCACAAAAACATATAATTTTAGCTTGATCTTCAGCCATCTTTATTCAACTGGAAGAACTACTTCATGAAGTTTAAAAATTTGAGAATTCTTAGCAACTAGGAAGCGGTATAATAAAAATCTGCACATCTGCCTATGTTATCAGTATTGCTGCTCTGGCATCAATAGATAATACTGAAAACTAAATAAAAATCTTTAGGATATTTTATAATCAGTACAAACACTATATTACAAACAGGATAATCAGCCTAATGTTTTAGTCATCTTAAAGTTTGTCATCTTAAAATCAATTGGCAGGTTCCTGAACTAATTCAAGTCTATAATTATGGTAATAATCATATATAGTAAGTTGGCTATTTGAAGCTATTTAACCTTTGGTAGCTTTCCAAATGTACTGGTCCGATCATCATGTGAATTAATGGGTAATGGGTTCTCGGAAAAGTTTGTTTGTGTGTGTGTTTAGGGAAAGCACTGTCGCAATGAGACACTCTAATGAAAAGTTAGTATTGTCTGAAATCCAAGACAAAACAGACAACTTTTCTGTACACTTCTGTACACTCTCTTTCCACTTCTGGATTTGAGGCAAACCTCTAACCACTTAAAGTGGAAATCCCAAGTATCATTGAGAATGAGGAGATCAAAGGCACAGAGGAAAAAAAAGAGCAGAGTGTGGGGGCACATGTGCACAGTATAATGTATGGTATCATATAAAAATACTAGAAGTGAGTACCCAGAACAAACATTACATAATTGAATAATAGCAAAAATAATGCATACATTTAAATCATTGGAGGATAACAAGTATTTGCTGGCTTGGACCCAAAACAAAGAAGTTAACAGAAAAAAAATTCCTCATCCCCACTTCCTCCTACCAACTGCTCCTGTGCTCCCCCCGCCACCACTGTTCAGCAATTCAGCGAACTAGATAGACCTCAATTCTCAGAAGAGGCTTTGTGGTTACAGGTGATCACATGGGGAAGTAGGGACAGGAGCGTTTCCTTCCATGTACTTCCTTAATTTATCTTTGGTTCCAAGTCATTAATTAAACAAAGGTACTGGAAATGTTGTTTTCCAACCCCAGCAAATACTCTTCTCACAAGAGGAAGATAACAAAAGTAGTAACAGGTCTTCATGCTGCACTTTGGTTCCTCTACCACAGATGTCAGCAACTGCTTAAGAAAGGTTCATTTACAGTCAGTATCACTGAGAGCCAGTATGACGTAGTAGTTTGAGTTTGGACTACAATCCTGGAGACCAGGGTTTGATTCCCAGATTGGTCACAGAAACCCATTGGGTGACCTTGAGTATGTCATATTCTCTCAGCCCCAGAAAATCCTGTGATACGTTAGCCTTAGGGCCACCCTAAGATGGAAAGGACTTGAAGGCACACAACAACAACATCAATCATAGACCTAAATACTTGCTACCTTGAATTACAGTTCTGCACATTTCAAACAATCTGCATAAGAGAGTCAATAAATGATTTGTACAATCAGCACAGCTGAGTCTTTGGTCTGAGACCTAAAAAACTCCAGTAGCATGAACTCACATATCATGAACGGTTACCTGTAATAAGAGAGTTTGTTCATCTCTCTCATATCTATCCCCACTTCCTGGTTTCTCTCTCTTTGCTGTTGGTTTTGAGGTGGAGTTTTTAATTCCTAAAATAGAAACAGAAGTTTAACTGACAATATTCTGTCACTCTTTTTTGTTCACTTAACTTAAATCAGTTCTTCTCATAAGGAAACCTTCTAGCCCATAGTGGCTAATAGAATATGAAACGCTACCTCCATTTCACATTATCCAGGAATAGTCACAGTACAGAATTATCGGAAGTGTCATATATAGTAAATTCATGTATTTCCCCCACATTTCAAAGATCTCTTAAAGCTTCAGACATTCTCTTCTCTGGGGGCAATTTTTATTTTCCTATTACCTGTTTTTAAATCTCCTTTATTTCGATCATGCAAATCTCTGTTCCTGATTGGCTTTTGAGGTATAGTGACCTATAAGAATCAAAACAGCTTGCTCATTTTCTGCTTTATCTCCACTCTCAAGACAGACATTAGAAACAATATAATAGCAAAGACGATAAAAGGAAATCAGTTTTAAAGAATAGAAAAGCACAACAGCATGGCTGAAGTAGGACAAGTTCTTGTCACCCAGCTTCAGCTTTGTTATACTAGAAGTCCACATTCTACACTGCTATTTTTAAAAGGGAACACAAGGAGAGTAGAGGTTTCACCCAACAGTAACAAATACCTGCTATATCAATGCTAAGACTGGTTTCAAAATGTGTTTTAAATCCATTTATTTATATCCCACCTGTGATACCACAACAGGAAAAGCAAAGTGGACGAGAATTTGAAAAAAATGTTACTGAACAACTCTTGGATGAAAGGATGTGAAGCATGCTTGTAAATAACAGGGCAACCAATCCCAACACAGAGAACTTTGTGAGAGGAGGGAGGGACTTCAATGAGAGACAGGAGGATTTTTTTTAAAGGGAGTTAGTTGGGGTCAGTTGGAAGAAGACTTTTGAAGAAGTGAGTTGTGAGAGTCAGTGGAGAGTGAATGCGTACTGGGTGTCTGAATTGATTGAACCAGGTATCTGAGATGGTGAGCTTTGCCCATGAAAGCTTAGTTTTCAAAGTATCACAGTTGCAAGTATCTGTTGCAGCTAATATAATCAAAAAGCCCCTTTTCTGGCTGCGCCAATATTGTGGAACAACATTCCCTGTAAAGGCTCAAATGACTTCCTGTTAGGTCTTCTTCACCAGCTAGAAAAGACAGGCTTTATCTGATAACGCTTCCACTTGCCAGGTAGGTAGTTAATGAACTTTAAAATACAATGTCCATCCTGCACAGTGTTTCTGCATAAGAAATGTACTGTAAGAGATTCTTCTGTAAAGGACTCAACTCCAAAACACACACACACACACACACACACATTTACCCCCACACCCACTCTAGGATGTGTGGCATGTATTTTAGCTAAATTTTCAGTTCCTATTAAGACATTTTAAGCCCAAGGGAGATCCCCCCCCAAAAAAAAAAAAGAGAAGTGAGCAGAACTCACTTTCTGTTTACTTCCTGATTCAAAAAGGACTCTCCTGGGCCTAAATTGGCTTAGTGAGGGGAAAAATGGCAAAAATGTAAATGTGCAAAAAGTTGATCTCTGGAGGACTCTGTTTTAAACTCAGGAAGTACACATCTTAGTGTCCTTGGATTAAACCTCCACAATCCTTGACTTCTGGCCATGCTAGCTGAGGCATATGAGGACTGTAGACTAAGATACTTGCAGGGACTCTAGGTTGCTCCTCTTGTTTTTACTCAGTTCTTGACTTTTTTTGCTTGTACTTTGAGGATTTTTCATTCTAAAAATGTACTCCATCTACTTCAATATATATAGACGCCAGTTTTAAAACATATTTTTTGTCACACTTTTACTTTCAGGTTCCTTCATATGTTCTATTATGCTGTGTTTTCTTGTTTTAATACCTTTTATGAAGTACTACCAGCTATTTGTCTGGCATGGTTTTACGGAAAGGCAATAAAGAAACAAAAATAAATGATTAAATAAAAATGTCTGCAGGTTCACTGAAGTCCTTTTACCTTGTGTGGTGGCTCTTTGTGAAAATAGGTGACTTCCCCGTTATCAGTTCCCACCAAAGCCAAAAGGTGCTGGATTTTCTTTCTGTCCTCCAATTCCCTGGAATCCATTGAAAGGAAGATGACTTGTAATTTTGGAACAGAGATCAATTGAGGCACCCCATCTTTGATGCTGACTACAGAAAGTCCCACCAACAATTAACAAGGAAGCAAACTCCTGTTTATATAGACTGGAGAGGTTCTTTGTTCCTTTAGAATCTTTACTCCATCAAGTTCATGAAAGCATCATTAAATGCCCCCAAAGCACAAATATTTCTAATATAATCAGAAATGCTGTGGACCTCCTCCCCTGAACATTAGTCTCACTGCTGAACTGACTATCATTCAGAAGTTGCATTTAGAAGCATCTCTCAAAATGAGACCATGAAAAGTAAAGTTGGTGTATGCAAATGCATATGGCAACATCAACAGGATGCATTACAGAAACAAGTTTTGGATCAAATTCTTAATGGCATGCAATATTTGTTAAACCATATTGAAAAAATGAAGATGGAATATAATGCCACAACTATATTCCATTTAGGTTAAAAAGCAGGCACTTCTTAACAAAAAATAGCAACTGTACTTAATCCTAAACCTATATAAACATATTTTCTCCTACCCAGCTTGGATTTAGTTATTTTTGGCCTTTATATTCTGCCTTACATTTCCATCTTGTTGACAGATTCAAACCTGCTGGTAAGGGTGGGGGGCATCTTACGCTAGTGGATCTGCATCATTTAAAAATGACAACAGGACAGCATAATAAACCTGAAATGTATCTGTAACAAAAGGATATCTTCATGTTTGACAGTACTAGTTATCCGTGAGTAAACAAGGCTGGTGTGAACTAGCACTGCTTCTGTTAACTTATATTTGTTTGCTGATACTAATCAAGCTATCACTACAACAAGGAAGGAAACAAGAGCAAATGTCACAATAATGTCCTCAGTGTAGTTTTTGAGCAGCCACACATATGCAGATCATAGTAAGGAGATAATGGCATTTCCAAGTTATACTTTAGGAAATAAAGGATTCCCACAGTGTTGCTTATTCCTCTTCTTCTACTAGTTTTGTATTTTTGAATGCCATGCTAAAGAAAGTGAAGAAGTGGGCCTATTTATTGATAATCTGGAGTGCCATTCCCAGTGGATCTCTGCTTTACATGTCCCAGCAGAGCAATTCAAAGTAGAGGATATAAAGGAAAAGAGGTAGCCTTTACAGCTCTGCCAAGACAACAACAGTGGAGAAAAAAGTATAATATATCTCACTGGATCCATTTAAGGACTAGTGATATGCCCCGTGTTCTTTTCTACCTGCGCACCCAAAATATAGAGATCATCAGCAAAACAAAGAGATATAGCACAAGCATACAGTTTCCCTCTGTAGTCTTTTGACATAATCTCATCCTTGCTGATGCACACCAACAATATAAGCATGTTCTAAATCCACAGATCCTGTCACATTCAGATGCTCTCTGTACTGTTAGAACTTTATATCCAGTAGTATATAGCACACCTCCAGAGACAGGCAGAACACTTTTCTATTTGATTTCCCTACTTTTCACTCTTGCCACCATGACAGCAAACCTGATTTTCAGCCGATCATTCTCAGCATACAGACGAAGCACATGCTCTCTCTCTTGGAAAAGGTAAACTTGCATGTCACTCAAAGCCTTTTGCAGCTCTGCAATTTCTTCTTCACGTTGACGCATTTCCCACTGTAATTTGTGCTGTGTGGAGAAAAGGGAAGCACGTTAATGAGCATCTGGCAAAAGTAGGATAGAAATCTGTTTCCTCACGGATAACCCTGGCAACTTTCAAGAAGTAGGTGAGCCTTTTGTGACTTCTACGAAGATCAAATGTCATCTAGCCAGGACCAAGGTAATCAAGTTCTGACAGACTGCAACCATTTTGTGAAGATTCCAGCCCACTCTTTCATTAGTTATATATGTTAGAAGTCTTTCCTAGACATCAGAACTACAAGGAACATTATTGTAGCATGTAAGCAATCTGCCCACATGACTTTCATCCCATTTCAACTACTACCTCTCTCCTGCAGTCTCTTCCTCCTAGCCTTCATACTTTCCCACTTATCATTCTAGATCAAACTCTACTGTTTGCAACACCTTTTTGCTTCCTGTCTTATCATTCAGTAGTACAGCACATGCATTGCAAGGAGAAGGTTAAATTCCCCACATCTTTTGTTAAAAGGACCACAGGTAGAAGGCCTGCTCAAAACCTTCTAGGGCCATTTCCAGAATAACATAGGCCAAGGGTCAGCATAACAGCCAAGACAGTATAGTAATCTGAAAGAGGAATAAGGCATGACACTGGCTAGCTGCTTCACTGCTGTCCTTTTCTCTGTCTATTGGGGAACATAAGTCACCTTCCCAGCAGCAGGCTACATAAGCAAAGAGACCAACATGAACACTATGGCCCTGCACATCTTGACCCTCATGGCGTATGCAAGAACCTGGTCATCTATTCCCCTGCTATTGTGGCTCTCTCTCTTCCCACTGGGAAAGGATGTGCCTTGAAGACAAGAAGTGCAATCTTGGTCCATTGCAAGAAATTAACTATTTTGCATTTTGCTCCCAATAGGAGAGAAGAGACAGGACATGAGAGCAACCAAATAGCGAGGGAAGGCAAGAGTTTGCTGGTTTAGGATTCACTTGCAGATACATGTACACGCTCACAGACTTTGAGCCTCTTTGAGATGTATGGCAGCCAGCTTATTAGCTGGACAAGCACAAACAAGATCCTTACTCTGACTTCTCCTTAAGTCCTTGTCTAGTTGCTAAAGTGTACAGTACAAATTTTCAATCAAATGTGGTATTAGTTTGATTTAGTGCAAATTAGAATTTCTTCCCTTTGGACACTAAATGAAGCTAAGAATTAATTGATACAGAAGGGATGACACTGAGTCTCAGGACTGCATTTTGTAAAAAAAGGGGGGAAAAGAACACCACACAGACTTTCTTCATTGCTCCAGAATTTAAAACTGACCACATAACACTAATTCTGAAATCTTTGCATTGGCTGCCTATTAGTTTCCGGGCACAGTACAAGGTGTTGGTTCTTACCTTTAAAGCCCTTCATGGTTTGGGGCCAGCCTACCTGCAGGATCGCCTTCTCCCATATAATCCGCCCCGCACACTAAGGTCCTCTGGGAGGAATCTACTGCAGCCAGTCAGAACTAGGTTGGCTGCGGTTACCCAGAGGACCTTCTCTTCTATCGCTCCCAAGTTATGGAATGGCCTGCCGGAAGAGACCCGGCATATTACCAGTCTTGACTGCTTTAAAAAAGCAGTCAAGACTGTTCTCTTCCAACAGGCCTTCCCAGACTAGTATTCCACTGCCTCCCACCAACTGTTCTTTGTTTTTAATAGTTAATGTGTTTAGGGAATTTTAGATGGGTTGGTGGGTGGGGAGGATGGGTTGTGTTTTAATGCTTTTAATATATTTGATGTATTGCTGTAGTACCGCCTCAATCCGTTAGGAGAGGCGGGATATTATTATTATTATTATTATTATTATTATTATTATTATTATTACGAATAAAAGTTTTAAAGGCTGGAAGTCTCTCCCCAGGCAAAAGCAGTTTTCATGATGACAGCCAAGTCCCATCTACTTCTTTGGTGCTTTAAAAATACTTTTTGCTTGAATTTACCATCTTGAATTTTACTGGGGAAATTTCCAATTTCTGCCAAAAAGAGAAACACACAGTCAATCAGCGTTGGGGTAGGAATTGTGCAGCCCTCCAAATGCTGTGAACTGTAGATTCCAGCATTTCTCATTGCTGACTATGCTGGTTAAGGCTACGGGGAGTTGTGCTCCAATAACAAGAAAACTACACAATTCCCATACTTGCGCTAACTGCTCTTTCAAAATATTTAAGGAGTTCCTGCTAATTCCCCTACTTCTGGCTGGACAACCACTTCCTCTTTCCCACCTGTTCATCATATGTTGCTTTATATCTCTCTAGTCTCTTGACTAGTTCCTCATGTTCTTCATCAAATTCTGCAATCTTCTTTCGGTAGTACTCCAGAAGTTCCCGCGAAGGGCGGAGATAGGCCAGACGCTCATTGATTGAAGGAAGAGGAGTAGAATCTTTCTGTTGAGGAGATGGGGAACCAGCACATTTGGGGGAGCCATGGCCAGTGGTTGACCTAAAGAAAGTGGTTGAACACAATAAGATTTACTAAAACCGTAAAAACTGCCAAACCTCAATACTTGCATAATACCAAGCAACAATTTTTAAAATGCATTATTTGCTCACAGAACAACAAATGGGGGTCTGAACTGAAATTTTATTTAACCATTTAAAACTCCCTTCCCACCTTCACCTCCCATTTTGCAAAAGGTTTAGCAAACTCTTAGTTAAAACCAGAACATCTGGAAAAGAGGTGTGATTTTTCAGAGTGAGAGGGAATCCTAAGGCAGGTGAAGGCCCCTTCCCTCATTTAGACAGAAACAGAGTGGCTTAGTGCTTCTTGACAGGGCACACTCATCTGACCAGCTTTGTTGATTTTCGGGGAAGTCTGCTTCTCCCTTGGTTACTGAAGATGTGGGTACAGAAAGAAATTTTCAAAGACTCAAATGTTTGGAATTCTACCTGGTGCCATAAATAATATTTCCTCTAAAGATATGTTATTGCTCAACAAGTTCCACTTAAACTTCAGAAATTCAGAAACATAAACCAAAGCATTTAACCATTATTTTTACCTTTCTATTCCCAAGTAATGAGCTGTTTAAACTCTCTAATATGTCATACAACTGTGGATTTCATTAGTTTCTTTTATCTTTACAGTGTTTGTTGCAAACCAAGATTTGTACAAATGATAATACCAACCCAGAATGTAAATTATGGGTGGGAACATACAGCCATCTAGATGGGTTTGGATTGCAATCCCCAGCATCCCTCTCCACTGGCTTTCCTGCCTTGAGCTGATAAGATTTGCTGTCCAACAGTATCTTGAGGTTCACACCTACCCCAATGCAAACAAAGAGAAAACCAACAGAGAAACATCAAGGTGGCAGCTAGTTTTCTGACTTACCTTTTGGATGCAGAGGGTGTTCTTGGAGAAGAAGTCATGGTTCTCACTCCTGTCTGTTGCAACAATGTCAAATAGTCTTTAGTAACCAAAGACACACAGAAAGGATAAATAGTTCTTTAGTGACCTAGTGTTCATCGAACAGATAAACTGCTTTGAAAAGGGAATGACACAAGGCTCCTTTAGAATTCTTTCCATCTCAGAATATATCCTTTCCATAAACGTGCTCTTCAGTCAGAAGATCATGACAAAGCAAAGGAGTCCTTCTACTGTTGGCAGTCTGCATTTGCTAGAGTTAGGGGCACAGGACCCCTGCAAAAGAGGAAAACCTGCAAATATCAAAACATCTGTGTCTATCTGTGGGAAGGGGACCAACACATGGTGAGAAGAGAGGGCACCCATGAGCCAAACCAGGTCAGGGAAAGGAGAGAGAAAAGGAATGGGATGGCATAGTGGCCCTATACTTCCTCTTTCTTGCCTATCTCCTTTGTTGGGCATGGGGGGGGGCACCAGGGGAGGATTTGTGGTTCTAAGAAATCAAGGCGTGAGCTGTTCTTAGCTGACCAGGCAGTGGTTGGTGGAGGAGGATCGGAAGTATTTTTTTAAAGGGCTGCACAGTCTGAATGAAACTGCTGAAAGGAAAGGTTTCCCTCGAAAAGAGGTGCTAGGGTGGGGCACGGGCTGGAGAAACTCACAAATAATCAGATCCCTGAATCTTAAACCCATAAATGTGGAGGGCTGACTGTACATAATTTTTTTCTACAATAAATTTCTACAAAGAATTAAATGCCTTAAAGGCACCAGATCCCATCTGATCTTGGAAACTAAGAAGGTTCAGCACTGATTAGTACTTGGATGGGAGACTACCAATGAACACTAGGTGCTGTAGGCTATATTTCCGAGGAAGGAACAGGCAAATCCATCTCTGAGTATCCCTAGGTTAAGAAAACCCTATGAAATTCATGGGCTTGCGGTAAGTCGACAGGTGATCTCAAGGTGCATGCACACACATTTTAGCTTGGCTGGCAGTTCAGAGCTCTTCAGCCCATGGACACACATACTTACACCCCCTTTGTGACTAGTTTCTGCTAAGAGTAGCTATGCCTGAGGCTGAGTTTTGAATGTCATATTTCAGTACTAGCATATATGAATTAAAAGGGGAAAAAGTGACTTGGGAATGAATCTTCTTCTTCATTGAACACGTATGTTCACATATGTTGAACACATTTACTTGTATAAAAATATCACCTCCAAGCAGAAAAACATGAGTACTATCTGGTAAGTAAGTGTGTATGTGCTTTCAACTTGCCTATTGATGTATGGCGACCTCATGGATTTCATAGGATTTTATTAGGCAAGGAATGTTCAGAGGTGGTTTTGCCAATTACTTCGTCTGAAATACAGTCTACAGCCCCTGGTCTTCATTGGTGGCTTCCCACCCAAGCATTAACCAAAGCTGACTGTGCTTCACTTACGAGATCAAATAGGATTTGGTGTCTTTAGAGTATTTAGGGACCCATCTATTAAGTACAAGGGGCACATTTATTTCAACTTTATTTCAAATCAAGTACTACTGAATAACAATTTTTTAACCCATGGACGCTTACCAAATAACACACTAAGACATTCATCCAATTTAATGGACGAAACCCTTTTGAATCAGAGAGAAAATAACTGCCCCAAACAACTCCTGTGGCTTTCACGGCTTAGTGGGGACTAGAAGTTAAACTGCCAACATTTCAGTTCAGTTCTTTTAACTCCGACACCATACTGGCTTTTTCGGCTTAAACTTGGACGAACAATAGACTGGGGGCTGCCACCAACAATATTGATAAAGGGATTCTGACAAGCAACACATACATGCTTTACGCAGCCTAAATTCCATTGCTCACTTGATAGAAGGGACTCACTGAACTAATTAGTGGATGCAAAGTCAACACTAATGCACACCACACTGACTCAATGCATTTCCCTTAGAGCTGGAAGTGGTAACTGGATTTAGACCACAGCCTCTCCACCACAACTGTATGAAACTGACAACACTGAGGCCATGTCTGCACTACGCTGTTATAGTGCAATTATTGCATTATCAACATCTTAGGGGATCCTGGGGTTTGCAGTTTAGGGAAGGGCATGTTAGAACTCTCAGCCAGAGAGCTCTTGGGCCTCAGTAAACTACAAACTCCAGAATTCCACAGGATGTTAAAAGTGGAATAGTAGAATCATCAAATAGATGCAGATTACAACAAATACAAAGATATAATATTATATATGGTAACAGCAGCGAGAATTATATTTGCTAAACATTGGAAGAGAGATAAAATACCGGATTTGGAAGAATGGTTAAATAAGATTATAGAATTGATAAATTGTGACGCTTTAACTAGAATAATGAGAAGAAAAAAATAATAATAAGAAAAATAGAGAAATGGAAACAGTGAAAAAATTTATAGGTAATAACTGGTCAAACCTATGTAAAGAAAAGGAATGAGGCTGTAAATATAAGTAAAGATGGAAGTTTAGCAATAGGTAGATTTTAGACAATACAGCTATGAGCTATGATAATTTAATTTACATCAGACAAAAGAGTATATTATATGTTATTGTATATTGCATATTATTATATTATATAATTATATTATTAATAGGTATTAATTATTATATTATATTATTATATTATATGTTGTATATTGTGGAATATTATAGTATATTATATTATTGTAAATAATAACATGGCTTATGAACAGGTCTTATGAACATGTCAAAAGAGTATATCATGTGTTGTATGTTATGGTATGTTATAGTATATTTTATATTGTAAACATTAACAAGTCTTATGAGCTTATGCCTGTAAGGATGAAAAATTTTAATAAATTTTTTTAAAAAGTGGAATAGTAGCACTATAACAGCATAGTGCGGAAATGGCCTGACAGCCCAGGGCTAGTCTGAACTCTTTAAAACTTGTGCATAGACTGGGCAGAAGCTAACCTAACTCTCCTTTAGCCCAGCCCTTACACACGTTACAGCACCCTGGCCAGATAGCTGGCCTCCCTATCCACCATGGCCATTTCCGCACTAGCCTGTTATAGCGCTATGATTCCACTTGCAACCTCCTATGGAGTCCTGGGGTTTGCAGTTTCGGGAGGGGCCGGGCGGCCCCTCCCGAAACTGCAAACCCCAGGACTCCATAGGAGGTTGCAAGTGGAATCATAGCGCTATAACAGGCTAGTGCGGAAATGGGTCTAGTAAAGGGTGGTTGTAAAATTATATTTTCAGGTCCTGGACATTTGATTGGAGGATAATGGGGCTGTTCAGCCTATTTAAATCTGATGCTCCTGTTTTAATTTTTTTGGTAAGTGATTGCCTGCTTCCTCCCTCCTTGCTTCATCCCCCTTTCCAAAACCCATGCACAGCATCTCCAGCACTCTTCTCCTGCACCGGAGCTACTCACCGTTGCCGCTTTCCCACGGGTGCCAGGCAGCCGCCGCTCTCAACGGAAATATATATATTAAAAAAAAAAATCAAGCTAAGGCTTTCCGAGCCCGCCAATCGCAAGGTCCATGACAAATGGGGCCTCCTCTTTTGTTGCCCAATCGCAACGGGCTAGCCAGCCTTCCGAGTTCCCTTTTAAAAGTCCGTTTACAAGGGCGCGCTGGGAAATGAAGTTTTAGAAGTCTCCTCCGGACGAACCACGAAAAGCGAAGTAGAGGCGGGATTAATCCAATCGAAACCTAATCGACTCTCAGTGAACCGTTAACCAGCCTCTGGAAATGCCCACTGAAGTGGGTCATGATTTCACCGATTATGAGAAAAGCAGCCCAGCAAAGAGCACATCTGCGTCCTATGAAAACGCGCATGTGTTTACTCAAAACTGAGCACTGTTCAGTTCAATGGGATTTACTCCCAGCTAAGTGTGGTGGGTATGTTTGGATGGAAGACCGCCAAGCAATACCAGGTGTTGTGGGCTGGCAGAACCGCCTCTTCAGTATTGCTCGCCTAAGAAAACCCTATGAAATTCAGAGGGTTGCCATAAGTCAACAGGAGACCTGAAGGCATGTGTTTGTGAGTACAGGGCCATTTCCACACTAGCCTGTTATAGCGCGATGATTCTGCTTTCAACCTCCTCTGGAATCCTGGGGTTTGCAGTTTCGGGAGGGGCCGGCCGGCCCCTCCCAAAACTGCAAACCCCAGGATTCCAGAGGAGGTTGAAAGCGGAATCATCACGCTATAACAGGCTAGTGCGGAAATGGCCCAGGACTGACCTTTTAAGCTACAACATTTTTACCTCTTGCCTGGAAGTAAGCATCGTTAAATAAAGTGGGACCTGTGCAGTTTCTGCACTACACTGTTATGCACCATTTCCGCACTACAGTGTTAAAGTGCTGCTATTCCACTATCAACCTCCTATGGAATTCTGGGGTTTGTAGTTTAGGGAAGGTCACTTCAAATTCTCAGCCAAAGAGCTCTTTGGTCTCAGTAAACTACAAACCCCAGAATTCCACAGGGCGTTGAAAGTGGAATAGCAGCAGTTTAACACTGTAATGCGGAAATGGCCATGGTGCTATTATTCCACTTTCAACATCCTAGGGAATCCTGGGACATAGTTTAGGGAGGGGCATTTAGAATGCTCAGCCAGAGAGCTCTTTGGTGTTAGCAAACTACACACCCCAGAATTCCACAGGAGGTGGAAAGTGGAATAACAGCACTGTAACAGTGTAGTGCAGGAATGGCCCTACTTTTCAGTCTGGATAGGCACAGTTGCTCTGCATGATTGAAATCCTATCAACTCTTATATGTGAGGTCTATTGAGTATACAGTGGAATTTACTTAAGTAAATTTAATGATTCAATTCCTTGCTTGGCCACGGAAACCCACTGCATGACTCTGGGCATGTCACACACACTAAATCCTAGAAAATCCCATGATATGTTCACCCTAGGGTTGCTGCGTGTCAGAAACAACCTGAAGGCACACAACAACAAAATTTCTGTAGGACTGGATTACAATGAAATCCTAAACACGAGGCAAAATAAAGGCCCATAGTTCAATGACCGCAACTAATCTTTTGATATCACTATGATAGCTTGTCTATAGTCTGTTTGGATTTGAGAAGTGGATTTGGAAAGGAGATTCCACCTGAACCTCAGGAAGAACTTCCTGACAGTCAGGGCTGTCCGGCAGTGGAATATGCTGCCTCGGAGTGTAGTGGAGTCTCCTTCCTTGGAGGTTTTTAAGCAGAGGCTTGATGGCCATCTGTCGGGATTGCTTTAAGGGTGTTCCTGCATGGCAGGGGGTTGGACTAGATGGCCTGTGTGGTCTCTTCCAACTCTAGATTTCTATAAGTGGAGGACGTTCTGGCCTACACTGGTTTCATTCTTGCCTGAACAGCCACTTTCAGAAAGTTGTACTGGAGGACTACTACTTGATTCTCTTCCATCTATGCTACCTCAGAACTCTTATCATACATAAAACTGTTAGGTGAGGCCATCTGGAAGACAGGACAATGGGCTGATAACATTAAAATCTGTATTTGTTTTCATCTTATCCAGGATGCAATGACAGTATTATAGTGTTATAGTGGCCAGTGAGGGTCACTATATTGCTACCTGGACTAGACAAGATGGAAATCCTATGAAACTTCAGCCAGATCATCTAGCTGGAAAAAAAAAAGAGGTTTATATGCCTCTGCATCCGCAGTCCTCTTAAATGCCCCATTCTGTATGGCCATTTTTGAAAACTACAGATAAAAAAAATGTGACTGAAGATGGCAATGCGATATACGACAGCATACTTGAAGATGACTATGCATTTAAGATCTTGAACAGAAGCCCTTTTTGTATGTTCCATTTTTTCACATGCACAGCAAGTGATCTTAGAGAAAAGGGCTTAGCTGGTGGTACCCTGGCTGCAGAATGCTCACCTCCTGCACAGTTTGATGTCATTTTGGTGCCATGTACCCTTTTCTTTCCCCAGACTTGTTAATTGTCCATGTGCATACCCTCCAACTGTCTTGAACTGACAAGGACAGTCTAAATGAATCCTCTGCTGTCCCACTTCTTCAGCTGCTTTTAAAATGTCTGTTTCTTTCTCTTTCTCCTGTTTCCCTCTTTAATTCTCTGCTTACTTCAGTAAGCAGTAGCACCTTGCACACAATTAACACAGGGAGAAGACAGAAGGGGATGGAATCTTGGCCTTTCCAGTAAGTTTAGGCAAAAGCAAACTGCTACAGCCACTCCTAGCTTGTGTGTTCTCTGTTATTAATAATTTTTGCCATCTTAACCACTCTAGTGTTGCTTGGCCACGTGTGGTCCAATTTTTTTCTGCCAAATGTTGGAGAGGATTCCATATGTTGCTTTCATGATCGTTAATGTTTGCTTTTAAAACCAGACTGTTTCTCTGATTTTCTTTTCTGTTGTGGTATGTGATGTGTTCTTATTTTGAGTTGTTTAAATTTGTTTTGCTTTTGTAAGCTGGCCTGGGAAGCTGTTCAAAGGTGGGGCATAAATAAAATAAATTATTTCTACAGACACATTTTTGGGTTGCGTAAAAATAAGACATAAAATACAAGTATCCATAATGTGGATGTGACACAGTATTTCCAATTTCTGTGTTTGGTTGTGAAAGCTGCACAGTGAAAAAAGTTGACAGGAAGAAAATAAACTCATTTGAAATGTGCTGGAGAAGAATTCTACAGATACTGTATATAGATAAAAAGGCAAATGAGTGGTCTTAATGTGAATCAAGCCTGAATTCTCACTAGAAGTGAAGATGACTAAAATAAGACTATGGTGCTTTGGATATGTCATGATATGGTATGACTCATTGGAAAAGCCAATAACACTTTATGAAGTGGAAGGCAGTAGGAAAAGAGGGAAACTGCACTACAAATAGATTCATTCAGTTGAGGAAGTGACAGCCCCAAGTTTGCAAGAACTGAGCATGGCAGTAGGTAACTAGGACTTGGTACATTTCCTGATTTTCTGCCCTTCTGGGACTGTGAAATGGAGAGGGGGATTATTATGCATGTGGCAAGCTGCAAATCAGTGAGCTATGTTCACTGTGATAGATCACAAATTGTACTTAACCAGCTTATTGTATTCATAAACAGTGGGATTACAGAATGGTGATTATTGTGGGTTTATTTCCGTTTAAAAAATCACAATATGTTATCCTAATAAACATTTACAGCAACTTTCAGCACTGAACAAATGGATAGTATTTACTCCTTATCTAGACTAATTGAAAAAAGAATATACACTATTCCTGGTTTTACAGGGCAGGCAACTCTTTACCTATTATATTGGGGAAAGACTTCATACTCCAAGTAAATATTTTTTCTTCTACCAGGCATTTTTAATGGTTTTAAGCTATGTTTTAGCTGTTTTAATTGTTGGTTTTATTAACGTATGTGTTTTATGATACTGTAATTTTGTTTTGCACAAACTGCTCTGAAAACATTATTGAAACACTACTAAATAATACCTAGAGTTGGATGAAAAACAATCCTATAATTTTTTGTACATTACCTTGACAAAAACACAACTGTTTCAATGAGACTAGTCAAATATTTCTAAGCACTAAGTTGTGTGACTGTCCCCCATGTCAAGTTCACACAGTACCTAAGGCCAGTCAGGTTATTTTTGAAACCCAGGAAGAAAATCTCAAAAGAACCATTCCCTAGCAGTAGAAATCCGTTTGCTGCACTTTAAAGGGAATCAAGATCAGTTGCCTGGGGTGGCTGTTTCACTCTGTTAAGGCGACCTAGTTACTTTATCTTCTGCTTCACTTTTGTCGTGGTGGTGTCTCAAAATGGCATATTAGTAGTAACCTAAAAAAAAAGTCTGAACAAGTCTTAAAAGGTTAGTTGGTTTTTCTGTTCTTGTCAGTACAAGTTCTGAGCAATGGCTGACCTTGGTGACATAACAGGTACTATTCCTGGCAAGGAAAACATATTATTATTGAATGCAACACTACATACCACTTTTTGAAAAGATACCTTATAAGCAAGCCCTTGCCAATAATTTTTACACAGCCTCTGTCTCCATAAGTTTTGGAGAAGTTTGGTGTTGCTTGAGGATGGGGACTGTATGATCTGAACACCATCACCTCTCACAATTGGTTATGTTAGCCACAACTGATGGGAACTGTAGTCCCAAAACATCTGGAAGGCCCCACTTTCTGCATTCCAGTGTAGCAAGTGGTGCTGGAGAGATATAAAAATACCCTGTTATCCACTGAGCTCATAAAGGGGATCTCAGGCTGACCACCATATTGCAGACAAACGGCCTTTCTGCATTGCACTGTTATAGTGCTATTATTCCATTTTCAACATCTTGTGGAATCCTGGGGTTTGCAGTTTAGGGAGAGGCATTTAGAATTCTCAGCCAGAGAGCTCTTTGGCCTCAGTAAACGACAAACTGCAGAATTCCACAGGTTGGTAATAGCACTATAACAGTGTAGTGCAGAAATGTGGTGGTAAGGAGTGAAATACATAAGAGAAAACCAGCTACTTCCCCTCCAGTTTGTCACCTGCGCCCAAGTTCCTTGAGGGGGCAGGGAGGAGGTGACTGGCAAATATTATAAACAACTTCAACACATAGTAGCCAGTTGGGACACTTTTGTTTTTAATAATAATAATAATAATAATAATAATAATAATAATAATAAAATTTATTTTTTTATCCCACCTCTCCCAGTGGATCGAGGCGGCATTACAAAAATATATAAATACATTAAAACATTAAAATGTACCCCATCCTCCCCACCCACCAACCCTTCTATCCCCCTAAACCACATTAATTATTAAAAACAAATTAAAAACAAAACTGTTTTTTAATTTGGCAATCTTAGGCCATTTCCGCACTAGACTGTTATAGTGCGGCTATTCCATTCAACATCCTAGGGAATCCTGGGGTTTGCGGTTTAGGGAGCGGCCTTTGAGGCCAGGATTTCCACAGGATGTTGAAAGCGGAATAATAGCGTGATAACAGTCTACTGCGGAAACGGCCTTATTGTAAGCGGCGTGGCCAACCAAAGCGTCGGGTAGCGGATTTAATTTCCAAAACGGCCGCAAAGTGCCCAGAGAGCAGGAATTCTCCCCTCAGGATTAGGGGGGGGAGGGGTAAGGGAACCGTGGCGCGGCCCTTCGGTGGGGGGAGGGGGGTTGCTTGGGCGACGGGGAGCGGCCGGTAACCCTTGGGGGTTTTTCTGAGGGGGGCTACAGCCGTTAGAGCCAGGAACGCTGCGAACACGGCAAGTGGGCGGAGCTCAGGTGCTTTGTGTCGGAGGAAAGAGATTGAATGGCAGGAGAAGACGAAGCTACCGAGTCAGGTAGCCGGAGCGAGGGGGAGGGTCAAAGGAGGCGGACGTTACGGCTCGCGCAGGCGGGCGGGGCTCTGCGAAGGTTCTATGGAAAGGGGTGGGGGCGAGCCGAACCTATTTCATACAGAGAGAGAGAGAAAAAAGATGAAGGGCTCGCGACCACAGGAAGTTCGTTAGTCGTGCTCGCACGCGCGCGCACCGCATTCCTCCGCGAACCCCCCCAAAGCCTCTCCTTAGATACGTATAACGTGTGTTCCTCGTAGCTTCCTCCCTGACCTTTGGGGAGGTAACATGGAGTACCAACGAGCGCCTTATGTAGCTTATTAAACAGACTTATGAGAAGGTTCTTTTTTTGGCGAAAGGAGAGAGATGGCCGGGACTTATTTTGTGTAAAAAAAAAATGGCCGGCGGAAGGATATTGTCACGGTCGCTTCCGCACGAAAGAATGGGCCTTTAACTGAGACACGTCACTTCCGGCCAGGCTAAAGAAGGGGAGGAAAAGGAAAGAAGGGGGGAAAAACAACAAACCCTCAGAAGGTGGGGGGGCACCAAAACAAATGGCAGGGCCTCCGAGGAAAGAAGGCTGAGGGGTCCATGCCCGTTTCTGAGGGAAAGCTCACTTCTCGAGGACGAGAGGCCCTTCGCCCCTTCCCTCTCCCGGGTACCGGGATGTTCCTCCGCCCCCCGGCCCCTCTTTGAGCTCCTTCGCCTTCCCTTCTCCGCCCGGCCAGCGCTCCCCTCTAACCTCCCCCGGACCGTTCCCCCTCCGGTCTTGCGGCGGCGGCGGCATCAGCAGCATCGAGGGCGCCGCCATGTCGGGGGACGATGACGGCCCTGGTGGGTCTCACTACGTGGCAGAGTTCGTGCCTCCGCCCGAGTGCCCCGTCTTCGAGCCCAGCTGGGAGGAGTTCAGCGACCCCCTCGGCTTCATCGGCCGCATCCGACCCTTGGCCGAGAAAACCGGGATCTGCAAGATCAGGCCGCCTAAGGTACCCAGGGAGGAGAGGAAGAAGTAGGGGCTCGGGTTCCTGAGGGGAGGCGTACGAAAAGGGGTCGGGATGGAGCTGGGTCTCGGCTGACTTGGGAGCCCCTTTTTCTTCTGCCCCCCCTCGCCCGGTCCAAAAACTACCCAGCAACGCCGCCATCTGTCTCCGCACCTGATCCTGGCTGGAGATGCTTCACTTTTGAACCAGGCCAGCCCTCCGGTTTTCTCTTCTGCCTTCGCGTCTTCTCAGGCCTTTATGTATTGTACGATCCTTTCCCAGCAATGGCCGCTCCTCTCAGGAAAGGGCACCTCTTTAATAATTATACATGCGCGCGCGCACACATACACACACACATTGTATCCAACGCTCTCCGTTGATTTGGTTTTAATTTTGGTTGTGGCAAAGCAGACGCAACAAAGAACCTTTCAGCATCTTAGAATCTTAATCATCACGATTGTTCTGGTTCACAACAGAAGAGCAGGGTAACCTTCCTGGAAATAAACCAAGTATATTTTGAAATCAAAAAGAGAAGGATACATGGAAAGAAAAAGGGAAATGAAGCGGAGCCCCGAAGTAATGTAAAGAGTTTACACATCCACGATATGTAAGATACAGTAGCTATGGTCGGTTTGGTAAGATTACTTAGTTGCTATCTAGTAGGAGACAATTTGGGCATTGTCTTATGTAGGCTATGAAGCCTTGGGCCAACTTTTGTTGATTCATGGTAGGAAGCCCCCCCCCTTTTAATCTGTGTAGGTAAAAGTCTTCTTCAAAAGCTTCTGTATGGCTCCTGCAATATTTCCTCTTTGTCAGTCTGTTTAGGGACAAGGTAGCAGCACCAGCATATGGTAGGATGAGCAGACTTCAGGCTTTTAGGATCCATTTTGTATTTTGAAAACAGAGACAGAGATTCACCATGCAGATTTTGTACAAAAGAAATACTTAAAATTGAATAATTCTTGGCCCAGACACTTTTTCTAAACAGCAGAACCGAATGCAGCTCATATTGTTAAGCAAAAATTAACCCAAGCTGTCCATACTGAACTGTACTCAATGTAATTTATGGTGGCATGAGGCTGGTAGTGATGCTATTTTGTTGCTACTATTGTTCAGTGGCTGAGGTGCTTTCCTGTCTACCAGAATTCTTCCACAGACCTACCATTAGATCCTGATCTGTCTTCTGCTTACCCTGATTTATAGTGTAGGGACTTTATGGTGTGAGTAGGAGTTTTGTTTATTTGTTGCCAGTATTGAAGAAATAATTATCTTCTGCACTGTTTCCCTTTCTGGTTTGTATTATATGGCTTCTATATGTTAAAACATTCTTCAAAATGTAAGTAACTTTTGGGGGGAAAATATCTGTTAAGGATATTAGAGTTCCTACTACTTCCCTTGAGCAACCTCCCTTTTTTGGTATCTAATGGATGGAATCCAATTGCTGCATCCTGTTTCAAATGTTGCTTGCTCTTGTTCACCATCCAAGGTCATCTACCTCCTGGCTTCCATCTTTGCTGCATTTTCTTTGAATAAAGCTTCATCTATATCTTGTGACATTGTATTGAATGAGGCAATAGTTTTTCTGTCTCCTCTTCATCAAAGAAGAGGTGAAGCTTGGTAGATCTTCCATGCTCTCTTACCAATCCTTTATTCCAAGAACCTGGAAAACAGAGAGGGTAATAGCTGTCATTAGAGTTGTCAGGCCTACAAGACTCCTATGTCTTTAACAGTTGTTTGACAATCAGGAATTCTGTATGTGTTTGCAGAGGAATTCTGCCAGAAGAATTGACTCTACCTTCCTGTAGCATTAGGTGGTTCTTCTTTCTCCAAGTCCAGATTAGTAATGGATTTCTAAACTGCATCTGTAAATGATTTGGGGAGCTAAATTTAACAACAAACTTATAGCTATTTTTCAATTGATATTGAAGAAGATAAATCTTGAAGTAGCGTTGTAACCCATTTTGGCCCCTCACTGTGACATCAGGAAAGGATCCATAATACTAAAAGATATAATCAAATTCAGTGTAAAAACCATTGTTATTCAGGACAGCAAGTAGAGATTATTACTGCATTGAACTACAGTATTTAAAAGAGTGCATTGTTTGAATGTGATGACAGGGCTAGACTTCTAGCACAGTTACAATTGTTAGTTCACCTCATAACATTTTTGCCCTTTTGCAGTTGTAATTGTGTTTTACTTTGCAAGGTAGATTGTGTCTATGCTGGAATATACTTCAAGGACAGAAAAAAGTAAAATTTAAAGTGAAAGGGTCAGTGATGTATAAAAGATTTAAAAAAGTACTTCAGGTGGTAGATGTCTAGTTGTATTTACATATTGACACTGGCTGCTGTTAAGTATTGTAGCTCTTTCATGAGCTTTGTGTTCTTTTGAAATCCACCTGTTTGTCATATGGTATATTGCTCTTGAAGAACTTACCTTTTATCTACCTGCAGAAATAACTCTGTTTTCTACTTAAATGTTGTTCTGAACAGTAACAAGCAGTTGTTGTCACTTCTTTAGTTACCTGTGGCAGATGTTTTTCATTTCTTTTAGTGTGCCAGAGTGTTGAGAGGTATGGGCGGACATTGAAATAAAATATCTTAAGAGCTTTTAACACATGTAATTGGGTTAATTCAAATGCTTGTCATTCTCAGTGGAAATCCTTTCAGATGAATACTACTTAAATTATACAGAAGTTCTACTTGTTTTCAGTGGTTTACTTTGTATGACTAACTTTGGTTTTATCTTGTATATTTACAAGGCTATACTGTTGTGTATTTCTTAGTCAAAATTGAAACAGGGTTTTATAACTTTGTGAAGTACTCCTGACAACTGTGTATCCCTGATATGCCTGTATCTTTTTCACAAGAATAAACTCAAATGCAAGGGTCTTACTTCATAAATATTACCCAGTCATGTGAGTGAGAAGTTAGAGCCTGTAAGTTTTAAGCTAAATAAATTTTCCTACATGCTGCCATTTGGATTTTTACCAGCTCTAAAATGGATTAATGCAATTCTTTCACTGAAAGCCCCATCACTTTTTAATTAAACCTCACAATTATAGTCTAAAACATTCTCAGGTGTGGGTTGGGTCTTTGCACATAATTGCAGATTATTTAAAGAAACAAAGATTCTTTGTTTCTAAAATATAGAAAATCATTAACCATGTAGCATTTTTAACAGATTGTATCTTGTAATTTATGTTTCCTTTTTCTCCTTAGGACTGGCAGCCACCTTTTGCATGTGATGTGCAAAATTTTCGTTTTACCCCACGAGTTCAGCGCTTGAATGAGTTAGAGGTAAGCTTTCTAGCCAGTGAAATAAGTGTGTATAACATGGAGTATTACGCCTACTCTTTTTTAACCATGCTTCTTAATGTTTGGCTAAAGAATCACAAAGAATAGGGCACTTTTCCATCACTTACATTGGACTATTATGAGTAAAATGACTTTCCAAAAGTTCTTGAGTAGTCTTTTTTTTTAAAACCACAGTACATAGCAAAAGACTTTTTTACCTTATAGCAGCAATCTCTGATTACTTATGTTTCAAGAGACAGTAACCTTGTTTGCATATTTGCTTTCACATGAGTGTGGAGAGTGGGAAAGTATTTACTAGCCCCACTCTCTTTTTCATGAATCAGCTGATGGGTCAGCTCCTCACTTTCCATGTTAGCAGTGGAATGCAACAGCAAGGCTGCTATTAGGTGTCATGTGATTTCATACAGCAGGTTTGCATGTTGCAGCTGTTTGGCTCGAACATGTGGAAAGCTGCAGGATTGTGTAATCAGAAATATGGTAGAAGGAGTAGGTCTGATAGACATAGTCCTTGCTTTCAGTCCACTCCCCCATGGCAGGGAATGTGTGAAAGGGAATAGCGGTACAGGACTTTGTTTCATTGATTCCAGCTACACTTGCTTCCAAATATGTATTTTTGACTTTCAGTTCTAAGATGCAATGCCAACTATAGCAAGGTCTACTAAGTCTACAGTTTAGTCTTAGTATTTAATATAATATAGATTAGTTTCTGCCTGCCTGCCTCCCACTCTCTTCCAGTACAGGCTTCCCCCACTTATCTCACAGGTTAGGAACCAGAGCATTATCAGAAAATGGAATTGGTTGAAAAGCAGGAGCTATGTACTGTACTGTAGGGAGTGTGAAGGACCTATTGAGGTTCCCTTGGGATCAACAGCATGCATGTGACTCGCAGTTTCTCAGCTGGCTTGGTGCATTTTTTCTTCTCTAAGCAAGCTTTCCAAACAGCGCGTGCACACAAGCTATCCCAAGCGAGCCTCCATAGACAAGAAGAACTGATGAAAGAGGAGAATCCTCATTGAATTAAAGGAACTTGTCCTTAATTTGGAAGTATCAAAAGAGCAAGTCATCACACAACAGGGGGTCGAAAGGTGGGGGCTCCCTGTGCAGATATGTAGAAGGCTTTTTTCTTCCCATTTTTGATTTAACCAGAATTTGTTGTATTAGCTGAACCCCACAAATTTCAATTAATTTTAGTTATGAGTTGTTTGAAATATGCCAACTTCAGATCATGGATTCAGAAGCCCTTTGAAGTCAACTCTGGTTAGCTTCAAAGAGAAGCAGAAGCTTCTGATATCCCCCTCATGTTCATATGGAGGACTGCGGAGAGAATGAGTGAGGCCAAGACTTGTTGCTGCTTTTCTCATGATGTGAAACCACAGTTGTAGCTGAGCCATTGTTAAGATTCAGTGTAGCAACCCAGGCCGTGCTTAGCTTTAGGCTATTCAGCAGAATTTTTATATTACTCTGATGCATTAAATGTCTATTTTCACTGATATCTTTATCTCATTGTGAAATAAATGCATGAGGTATTTAAACAATATATATGTTTAAAATTCTGGAAAGGAGAAATATAGAACATTTCTGTAAGGGTAGTATTTTTCGTCATACTAATTCTTAATCTTTCTCCTGACTGCTGCTGGTTTGCAAATATTACTTGCCAATGTAAAAAAAGAAGCCTTCACCTTCATGATGGGGTATAAAAACCTTGTGTAGCCTCAGGTGTTCAAATATTCATGTCTGTCATCAGATGAAATGATCTGAGTTCTGAATTGATATTTTCTGTTCCTTAAGCTCTTAAGGCCTTCAGAGCAGATGAGCTGACTGAACATGTTTCTATTTTTCCCTTGACCAGCCTGCTTCTGTCATATCTAGTGTATATGATGTCCATCTGTTGTTTTTTTTAATTAATAGGCAATGACTAGAGTGAAGCTGGACTTCTTAGATCAACTAGCAAAATTTTGGGAACTTCAAGGCTCTACATTAAAAATCCCAGTGGTGGAGAGAAAAATACTGGATCTTTATTCACTGAGCAAGGTGAATAGTGGTTTAAGTGGTTTAAGAGGCTAACAGTAATCAAGACAGTGTTCCCAGCTTGACTAGGAAACAGTTCCATGGAAAGGAAGCATTCTGGTTCTTTCCTTTAGGCCTGAACAATGGGATGCTTTAATTGGGAATACCATCTATGTTATTGTGTTGCTTTTATCTGGTAACTAGGCAACAAAGTCTTATGCCACAGATTTTTTGAAATAATGCCATTTTATTTCAGTAGTCCACATTAATATTTTTAATCTTTAAGGCGTTGCAAGACTTTGTTGGTTGGTCTACCACGTACTGTAAGTGATTACTTTTGGGAAAAGGCTGTAGTTCAGTGGCAGAAGATTTGCTGTCACGCAAAAGTCCCTAGGTGAAATCCTTGAGATCTTTAAATAGGATGGGGAAAGACTCATATCTGAAACCTTAGAGAGCTGCTAGTATATGCAGCACTGAGCTAGTTTGGACCAGTGGTATAATTCAGTGCAAGATAACTTCGGTCTTTACGATTCATAATGGATGTGGCAGTTCTGCATGAGATATATTTATAGGCTAGTGCGGGGGGGGGAATCACACAGTTATCTAGAGTTTGTTGGCTTACAACTCTTTATACTTAATATTGGCTGTGCTGGCTAGGGCTGACAGAAGTTCCTGTTTTACAACATGTAGAGGTGTGCATGAACCTGACTCCTACCTTAGGCCATTGGACAATCTGAGGTTTTATATTTAGGGTGTAAATTAACACTGTATTTTCAGAATTTCTTGCATATAGGTTTCTGAAAGATAATGTTATGCTTTACCTCTGTTTCAGATTGTTGCTAGCAAAGGAGGTTTTGAAATGGTCACTAAAGAGAAGAAATGGTCTAAAGTGGCCAGCCGGCTTGGTTACTTGCCAGGAAAGGCAACAGGCTCACTCCTGAAGTCACATTATGAACGGATCCTGTATCCGTATGAGCTTTTCCAGTCTGGTGTCAGCCTTATGGTGAGAGGGCATTGTTTGCAGGAGATTAATATGAACAGAACTTAATATAAATGTACTTTTGGCTCTTTGCAATACATCATCTTATATTTCCTTGTGGAAGCAACTTTCCCATATGATCATAACTACAGCAATGTTGTACAGGTGTATGATTGCACCTAGTTATCTTCTCTTTATGTGTTTGCAGTCACCCTTAATAGGATGGGGCCTTTGTTGAAAGAGAACTAAACATAGACTCTTAATTATTCTTGGTTAGGCAGTAAGATTTGAAAGTCACTTTTATTTTGGTTTCATGGATGACTCTGTTCCAGATGACATTTGTAATGTAATGTGTCATTGTTGGTAGCCCTTCTCCCCCAGTAGTTATGCTCATTTTGAAAACCAGAGTGTGACATCTTGGATCCAACCAACTTGGTGTCCTTCTGTGCTCTGATTCTTTAGGGCATCCAAAAACCAAACTTGGACCTTAAGGAAAAAGTGGAGGTTGAGGACCTCGGCAATGATGCCCAGTCTCCCCCAAAGCAGGGTACAAGAATGAACGTTGTGCTGAAGAGAACCAGACGTGTCAAGTCCCAGGTACCCAGATTACTTGGCCACTGTAGACAGAGTGCCTTTAGTTTTTGCACCAGTGTAGAAGCACTGGGCATGCAACAGCCTTTGTCTGGCCGTGGGAGTTCCCTCAAGCATACCAGAAGGAATCTGTCCTTGAAAAGATTAAAAAGGAGAATGCTAGATATTGCACAAATTGTGCTGGCCTGATGAGTTTTTTTCTACCACCCAGATAAGACAAAGTAAGAAGCAGGCTTTTGTTTGTGCTAGCTTCTGAGTTTTATATTGGACTGAGCTGTTAAAACATAATAGCTGTGTCTGTAAGGTGGGAATTCCCTGGTTTTCATTTCTGCCATAAGCTAGGAAGGTAACCTTAGGCAAGCTATCATCTTTAAATTTCATTTCCCCTGCTCTTGCACTGTGAGATGTTACACTGGTGGGTCTTAACAGGATAGCTGTAATAATTGATGCAATGTATTTTTCAGGTACGTTAAAGTGCTACATAAATGGCAAGCTTTTATGTGTATGAGGAAATGTATTGATACACAGTAAAGCAGAAGTAGGTTAAGCGGAAGTATATATGAACCTTCAAGTGCAGATTTAATACATAGACAATATTTGTGGTTGTGTGAGATGGCAAGAAATCCTAAGAATGACCATTTCTAGTCATGAAAAGGGCTTCCTGCAAGGAGGATTTTAAAAGCAGTATCTGCTTATTCTGCTCACATTTCATAGCCCTTTTTCCTTAAAATAACCATTTCTTTCCTGTGAGTTAACAGAGTTTACCCAGAATCAAGAACCATTTAAATTCCGTAAAGCCCAAATTCCTTCCTTGTGAATATCTAAGTACATAGCATTGACAGTCTTTTGCTTTTCTGTACAGTCATCCCTCCACATTCGCTAGGGTTAGGGGCATGAGACCCCTGTGAAAGTGGGAAAAATGTGAATAAGTCTAGACCCTCCCAAATCATGTTTAACACACAAGAAAATGTAATCACTGTATTTAACTCACCATGGATTCCTTTGAGGCATCAGGGTTCCTTCACAAGGCAAAAGTGGGTGACTGGTGGGGCTTACTGCCACCTCCCCTTCCGCTCCACACCGTTTTTAATAGGGACTTACAAGCCTTGTTCGCAGTTTCTCAGTCTCATGAGGCCTGTAGTCCCTATTAAAAATGGCATAGGGAGGCAGCAGAGGTGACAGCAAGTAATCTGTGAATAATCAAATCTGCAAATTTGAAACTCGCAAATGTGGAGGACTGACTATAGTTGTTAAACTTTGTGTGCTAAACAAAGACTGTTAAAGCAATATACTCCGCTGTAGCAGATAGCAAACACAACTATAGCAGATAGTAAATACCTTTGTTATTAAGTTTAATAATATGGGTAGTAGAATGAATTATTGAACAGAATTTTTGTCTGAAAACTTTGGTGCCAGGTAATGACAATTTTATTTGAAAATTGCCATTACTTGTTGCATGGCACCTTGCTCAGGCCATCTCTCACTAGAAATGCTTGAATTTTGCTGGTGCTTGTCTTAAGTGCACAGAGATGGGAATGGAGAGGATAGTGCCAATGTAGCAGAAATTTTCTATCAATCATACTTGGACAGTTGAAGTTAACAAAACAGTCAAATGCTTCAGTGATGTTAAAATTAATTCTCTGCAGAAGGCACACACATTCTATGTATCATTTCTGCTTTTTGTCTCCCCTACTGTCTTTTTGGTACTTTTGCAGTCAGGTTTTTTTGCATGGATATTGTCTTTAAAAGCTGAAGTAGAATATTATTTTTGCTTCCTTGACATTTTATTAAAATCAAGTGTGAACTTCTGGAAAAGAGAAGATAATAAGGAAAACAATTTTTGTTAAAAGCAGAAATATTGTAAGGAGGGACTTTCTAGCTGATTTCATTTTTGAACCATATTTAAAACTAGGACCATTTCCGCACTACAGTGTTAAAGTGCTGCTATTCCACTTTCAATGCCCTGTGGAATTCTGGGGTTTGTAGTTTACTGAGATCAAAGAGCTCTTTGATTGAGAATTGGAAGTGCCCTTCCCTAAACTACAAACCCCAGAATGCCATAGGAGGTTGATAGTAGAATAGCAGCACTTTAAAACTGTAGTGCGGAAATGGCCTAGGATTGGATGTAATGACAGCTTATCTGATGATGAGAATTGGATTGTAGTTTGAAATCATTTAAACATGCACAAGCATGGAAGATCTTCAGTACAGAAAAATGAAATGCAAATTCTAATGGATTCCCTTGTACTTCAAATTTTGAATATTGCTACTTCTATTGCCAAAGTTTCACTGAAAAAAAATACAAATCTGACTTAATTTTGGTTTGTATTTTCCCCCTTGTTCAGCAGCTCAAGGAGGCTTAAAACCCTTTCATTCTTGGCTCTGTTTGTCTGCTAAATCAATTCTCATGGTTCATCTTGTTTTGCTGGTGTTTTTGGAATTGGATATGTAAATTAGCTAGATGATTCCCAATGGCACACTTGCTGGAATAGAGCGGTTTTTTTCCCCAGACTCTTATTTATTTATGCTTCCCTTCAGTACAAAGTTAGAAAACAATCTTGTTCTTCTTCAACTTTATTGCTTTGGGTATAATAAGAGACTGTACCAAGGCATATTTCTATTGAGATACATGTTGTATAAATGGTGTATAAAAGAGATCTCTTAAAATTTACTAATTGAGGATAAAGTAGGACCATATGGGTTCATTTGATTTCTATGGGCATTGTTCTGAAAATTCTATTCTGAAAATTGTCTGAAGTACATGAAGTGTGTTAATCTGTATTTTCCATCTGTAGAATTTTTATATTGCTTTTCCCTTAAAATGCACAACCTGACATACAACCAATTCAAGTAAAATCCTGTTCAAAAAGCGACTATGAAATAGCCAAAATGAAAGCAATTAAAACCTCAATGTTCTGTCAGTAGTATTAGTTATGCATTTTCATGTTCAACTTGTGCATTTACAGTTGCTATTGGAGTACAGTCCCCCCCCTTCGTAAGGGTTTGGGGTGCAGAACTCTTGTGAAAGTGGAAAAACCATTAATAATTCTCCCCCCAATCCCCTACCCATTCCTTTTTGGACTCCACCTCCCATTCCCTTGCCTATTGTGCACTGGGGCCAGACACAAGAGAATGAGAGAGGGGAACTCCAGAGGAGAGAAAGTGTGTACATGCCCTCCTCCCCATTCCCTTGCCTTTTGCCTTTGCATGAATTCTCAGCATTGGGGCCAGAGGCAAGGGAATTGTGGGAGAAGGAAGGCATGCGCGTGTCTCCCCTCCATTCCCTTACCTTTCTTCCGGACGTTTGCCTTCCTTCTCTTCTCCCGGCGAAATGAAAGGGAATGAAAGGGAAAGGGTGGTGGTGGAAGGCATGCGCATACCTTGCGAATAATCAAATTTGCAAAGGTCAAACCAGCAAATGTGGAGGGAAGACTATAAATCTGGGCTGTGTGTGTTTCTAATGCACTAAAACCAATTTGAATGGAAACGCTTTGGTGGGATGTCACAGCTTAATGGTACTGCTTCTGGTTTGTGTGCAGAAGGCCCTAGGTTCACACTTCAGCTGAAGTGTAGCTGTTAATAGGAGAAATGTCTGACTGGAGCTGTGAAGAGCCACTTTTAGTCAAAGGAGGACAGTAAAGGGCTAGATGAGCAAATAGTCTGATATGGAGTACAATACCTTCAAGAGTTCTTTGTATTTTTAACTGAATTTACAGTAAGCTGCTTTTATTCATATCAATAGAAGAAGAAGAGATGTAACTGCAACCTTGCTTGAAGTCAGAGACAGGCACTCCTTTTCTGGTCTGTTTTGTGCTTTGGAAGGTGTCACAATGGTCTTGCTGGGAATAAAAGGTCACCTTGCCTTGGAAGAGGTCATTTGTAATCCCTCCCCAAACCTCTGAGTTTTAAAGTTAGCACTTCAGTATAACAAAAGAGTTATTCAAAGTGACTAAGAGCTGACTTCCAGATCATGTATAGTGTAGTTCCATCACTACTTAACTGTAGTTTAAGGAAGTTTGATGAGCTAGTTGAAGCTACAGTATGCTTTTATCTTTTAAATACAGTGGCTACCTTACCACAACCTCCACTTGCATAAACATGAGGTCACATAAAGTGTTGCATCCCTTTATAGTAAATGGCCACAGCAGGCACATGCCCATGCTGCTGCAGGCATGCACACCTCACTCCCATTGACAATAATGGGACCTGATGCTCATATTTTTGTTTTACATGGGGGTTTCTGGGAGGGAAACCCCAGTTATATGGAGGTTACACTGTATTTATGAAACTGTTTAACATTGTTCTTCTAGCACCATTATTTAATTGTTTTTAAACTTCTGTTTAATAAAATTTTAGCTGTCCTTTATTTACCTGTCTCTTAACTGAATAAGCAAGAAGGGACTTTTGGAAGGAAGTATGTCCTTACCATTTTTTACAAAGGCTAATTTATAGAAAGAAGAGAGCTACTGCTTATACTGACTTTCTAAATCACCTGTATTGCTTCTCTTGGCTAGCAGAAATGAGTCACAGAATTATAGAATGTGAAGGAACCTTGGGGCCATCTAGTTCAGCCCCCTGCCTTGCAGTAATCAATAGAGTGGCTAAACAGGCCAGGAATACTTCAACTAAAATGGATTTGGCTCCTGGATTGGACCTGGACCTGGCCTAAACAAATTAGGAAACGTAAACAAAAAACATATCCTAATTTTCAAGTTTTCTATGTCAGGAAAGTAGCAAATCAGGAATCCAGGTGAGAGTGCTAAACTTTTTGCAGGTGAGTTCCTGGTTTATTTAGCCATTTGCACTGTTGGGAAAAGCCAAGTGAGAGCAATCAGGTAGGATGTGCCAATATGCTTAGTGATAAGCCAGAACTTTTCTGGAACTCTGGCTTAGCATTATTGTGAGAACACAGTCATTAGTTCAGTATTATTAAAGAGCAATGTGTCTGTTTTGAGTCTGTCTTGCATTATCAATTGCTCAACTGGAAAAAGTAGAAAGTTTTCTGAAATGAAGAATACTGACACAATTTTATCTGTTTGAATCTCATTTCTTGTTTGTTGCCTTCCAGCGACCAAGACATTAAGTGTAACATGAAGAATGTGCATTTTTGCTCTTTTTTATTAGTATGATCGTTTGATAACTGATGTGATCTTTGTAGTCTCAATTCCAGGACATTATTTAAAAATGTATTATCAGATAACATCAGTTGGTAAAAACTGAGTAGGAAATATGTTGTAATTTCTAAAATATTCTTCCTACAGTTCACATTTTGAATCTTTGTTCTTATGAAGAAGTAAATTGTATTGGTTATCAGAAACTTGTTAAAGATGATGATGGAAATAAGCTATCTGTTCTTTTGAAGTAGCTGGTCTAAGCACTGACTGAAAATTCTGTGGAGCATGAGTTTAATGCTGCTCCTAGCTCTGGTGCTTGGCTAGTTAACTTCAGTGTAAATACTAATGGTGAATTCATATGATTTTGCTTTCAGGCAGAGGCAGGAGAGATGAGTAGAAACACTGAACTGAAGAAGCTCCAGATCTTTGGAGCAGGACCAAAGATGATGGGATTGGCATTGGGAACAAAGGAAAAAGAAGGTAATCAGCAGCTTCTGGGATGCTATGGTTCAGATAGAGTGAGAGCATATTAACTTCTGTGATGCAGAGTTTTGTCTGATTGTTCACATGTGTACCATGTACTCTAGAGTTCTCTTTATTTGATTAATTGACCTTTCTTTAAGCCAGTACAAAACAAATGAACCTTTAGGAACTTGATGGCTATGTCACTGTAATTCCTTGTCATATTTGTAATGAAGTGCTTGTTATGTTGATACTTACAATATGTTACTTGTGTGCTTAGTGATTGTGCAGGCCAGAAAAATGTCCTAGAGTTATATTCCTGGGCTGTGTTTCTCCCACCCTCTCTTATAATGTACTTTAAGGCTATATTTATTTGTTTTGATGTGGTAAATTATGCAATCTGCAAAGTTTTAAATGGCCTGTAAGTGGGAACTTTCAACTGGAAAATTGGGGTTGTATGTGTTATAGACTGTAGGAGCCAAGGGCCAGAGTTAAGGCCTTAAAACAGGGAAATAAATGCTTGAACTCCCATCAAAACTTTTTGGTTTCCATTCCTATACTAGATGTTCCTCACTGGCTTCTGCTAGGCAGTTGCTATCATTAGAGACTTCATGTATCTTCCGAATATAAAGTTGTAGACTTGTAGGGGACTTCAAAGGTATCATGTTCTATATAGGAATTATTCTGTGGCTTGATGTACCATTGCAGCCATGCAGATTATGATTCTCCTATGTAGTACATTCAACATGGAGTCTGATCTAGTTGCTGCTAAGTTTAGGATGCCTTGCAGTCTTTCAAGGATACTCTGCAGTCTTTGAAACATAACTACTACAATGTTCTCTTTCCAGAGGAAGTACCGCGAAGACGCAAAGGTACCCGGTCAGAAGCTTTTGGCATGCAGATGAGACAGCGGAAAGGGGCACTTTCTGTCAACTTTGTAAGTTTGCATTAGAACGTGAAAGGTTCTGGTACTTGGTTTTTTTTCTCGATATGGAAAGAAGGAAGAGAAATGCTACATTTTGCTAAAACTGCTGGAAGATGAGATAACTAATTACACTGATTCTATGGTTAGATTGAGAGTAATTTTTAATTCAGACTAGCAGCTGAAAACTAATTCTTACTAAGGTATTTCCCAATTTTACAGTGTGCTCACAAGAGGCACCTATCAAATGAGAAGTGTTAAAACTGCAGGATATTCCTCTGTTGATTATGATTAAAATCTTGGGTCATTGTTACTATGTAGAGTGTCTGCTAGTCTATAGAGCTGCTTGTTTCTATGTAGTATGGTTGGAGAAAGCTATTCACTTAGCCTTGGCTTTATATTCAAGTTAAGCTGCTTGCAGTTGGTTACACAGTGACTTTTAGGCATTGCTAATTGTAGAGCTTCTAGATAATTTTCATTGTATCATGGAAGAAACTTGTGTGAAATCAGTGATCGTTACAACCTCCTATTAATTTTGTTTGCAGGAAGTGAGAAATTCAGCGCACTTAATTAGTCTAATTATATGGTGCTAATAAGATGTGCTAATTAGAACTAAGTGGGAGGTGTTATCATTGAATTTTGCATAACTTTGCATAGAACCCAAGTGAGGGTTATGTTTTAATAGGAAAGCTGATAATTCTTTGTTTTCAGTTAGAAATGACACTTTTGAGCTTTCAAGATTGTCATCAGAAATGAGTCCCAACATTTTCAGTAGGACTTTGTTATAGGTTAGTAAGTATAAAATTGCAGGTTTTAAGATAATCACTGTAAGCTTCACAATGTTTGTATGTTTCCCCACACACGTGGAGCATACTTGGCACAACACATGATTCTTGAGACCATAAGGATTTCTCATCCTGTCTTACATGGATGACATTTGATACTTTCCTTTCTGTGACTGAATTCAATAACTTCTGTCTTTGGCAAGTATTCATAGAGCATAGATATGCATTTCTTCCTGTCCAGGAAACAGAAAGGTTTCATTAGTATTGCTTTATAAAAGGAGCCTAAATGTTTGCTGCATTGGGTTTCCAGGTAGTTTCGTCTGGTAATTCCCCACTTATGCTTAAATAATATGATGGGATGAGAGGTTATCTGTTTTTTTTGTTTTTTTTTGAAAACAGGTTGACCTGTATGTATGCTTGTTTTGTGGTCGGGGAAACAATGAGGACAAATTGCTACTCTGTGATGGATGTGATGACAGCTACCACACCTTTTGTTTAATACCTCCTTTGCCTGATGTGCCGAAAGGTGACTGGAGATGCCCCAAATGTGTTGCTGAGGTACAAGTTTGGAGGAGGGGATATTTGAAGTATTGGGTGACATATTCCCTTTTTCAGAGTATTGTTTGCCCCAAAAGCTGTCTAGAGGCATTTTCATTGAGATACACTCTAATTCTCAGGCACAGCAAAACAAGCTCCTGGTAGAGCACTTTATCAGTACCAAACTTAGAAGCAAAGATTGCTGGGAAGGGTTGGAATCAGCTCCCACATGGTCTGGTTCCAGAAATTTGTCTTTAATTCCAGCATCACAAATCACACAAAAGCTTGGCCTTTGCTTCCTATCTTCCTCATCTTTTTTAGTCTTGTAATGTATTGCAGCAGGTGCAGGCACTTAGTATTTTGGAAAGCAGGTCCACCTGCACATCCTCTTTGCTGAATATGCTAGTTGGCCTGCCTCATTTAACTATCTAGATAGTTGCTTTGTATGGAGACAATGATGCATGGTTATACTTGATCAGATAATGTGACTTATCTCTCATACCAGGGTAAGATAACTTTCTTCCTCAGTCATGATGATGACTGTCGTTTCCTTTTCCTAGGAGTGTAATAAACCACGAGAAGCTTTTGGATTTGAACAGGCTGTTCGGGAATACACCCTCCAGAGCTTTGGTGAGATGGCAGATAACTTCAAATCTGATTATTTCAACATGCCAGTCCATGTAAGTATGGCATTGCTTATACTTATAGGTATAAGAGTGTGTGGGAATATGCCTTCCATTCCCCTTTTTCTAAGATGTGTGGTGTGACTTAAAACTGTAATGCAGCCAAAGTGTTCTCACCAAAAGTCTGACCTTCTGCAGCTTGAGTAGTTTCTGTGCGCTATCTGACTGTGTAACCACTGCTACATGCTTGTTTTTGATATACTCTTGGAGAACTTAGGATTGTGTTCACTTTTAACTGACTAAGAAAGAAGGGTTTGGGTCATGAACAGTGGTGGAGAAAAGGCCTTCAAGGTCCACAGGTACTTGCCAAGAGAGACTAATAGGATTGCCTCTCCATCTCTACACTTGTATGGATTGAAAAAAATGTATTTTGAAATGAAAGGACCAAATAGAAATACTTTAGGCCAAAATCTTTCAAAGGTTTATTCTGATACCATTGGAGTTAGATTTTCACTTTATCTGTAAGACATTTGAAGGTGTTTGCTTAAGCTCTACATTCCATTGTTTGCCTGCTTACCAATGCACAGATCCATCTTGCCTAGAATTGCCTGCTCTGACCTTATAGTGTCTTTTCTTTCTGGGGCTCAAGATAGAGGTCTTAGTCCTGTTGGTTTAGATTCCCGGGTGAGAACTGGAGACTGAAATTTGGGACCTTCTGTGTCCTAAATCAGTTTTCAACTGCTGAGCAATATCCTTTCTTCTATTTTTCTACAGTGCTCGTTGCTTTTTTCACTGATTTAAAATTGTACTTCATAAAATCTTGAGTTTTCCACCTTTGCAAAAATCCCTTAGGGGAATGATTGCTCCTAGCATGTCTCTGTCTGCCTTGTTACCTAAGGTTGCCAAATTCTGTGCTGCAGCTATGAAAGTAAGACAAAAGATGTTGGCTAGTGAGTAGATGCATATTGTATATCTTGTAATCCTTGTGAGACTGTTATCTCTTAGTAGTACTGTATTTTTGACCAAGTTTATTACACTGTTTTTATTCATGTTTTATGTCTACTAGTATACAGTGCTATTTTGGTGTAACCTTTTTACTGGTCTGTGACCGTAATAAACACTATCTATCTACAGCCTTGTTACCTGTTCCTATTGATTTCGTAGGAACTTCTGAGCTCTGAGGTTAAGACACCTGCAATAAATCTCGTTGCTAGTCTAATTACCCTAGAGGCACTGTATCCCATCTGATCTTGGAAGCTAAGCAGGGCCACCCCTGGTTAGTAGTTGGATGGGAAACTGCCAGTGAATGCCAGTGTTGTTGGCTATATTTCAGAGGAAGGAACTGACAAAACCATCTTTGAGTATTCTTTGCCTAAGAAAGCCCTTTGAAATTCATGGAATTGCCCTGAGCTGACAGACAACTTGAAGTCACATACACACAATTCTCCCCATTGCAGCAGAAAGACTGGTGTAGTGGTGGATCATCACTTGGATCATCCCCTGCGCCTCCCCCACAGATGTACAAACTTAGGTCAAGTGGTATCCTACTAAGTGCCACTGCCCTATTAAAATGCTTATGTGATTGTTTGCTCATTCCCAACCACACGCACACATAACCACATACATAGCAAGCAGCATGCCAAAGAGAAGGGAACATTTCTGTGTGCCTTCTTCCTCCACATACCTGAATGGTACAGGATAGAAGGAGAAACAGGATCATTTTACAAGCTTTCCTCACTTTACATCAAGCACATAAATTGTTCTTTGAAACTGCTGCCTTTTGAGAGAAATTCTCAAAATTTAATGTCTTAAAGTCTTCTTATTATGGCTGTTTTTTCCAACAATATTACTACATTTTAAAATGAGAGATTTACATCAGGTAGCTTTAAAAGCTGAACTCTTCTTAAAAATGCTATTACCTGTGCACTTTCAGATGGTTCCTACTGAATTGGTGGAGAAGGAGTTTTGGCGGCTGGTGAGCAGCATCGAGGAGGATGTAATTGTAGAGTATGGAGCTGACATTTCATCCAAAGACTTTGGAAGTGGCTTCCCTGTAAAGGATGGCAGGCGAAAATTAATGCCAGAAGAGGAGGTGTGGCTAAGACACTCAACTTTCATGTTATTTTACATACTAGAAAGTAGTTCTAACTGTGTTTATGATAGCAGCCTTTGCACATGGTTCAGCTGTCTGTTGGCTCTAACCAGGCATGTCACCTGAAATATTGTGATAAATTTCAAGGCCCCCAGCAAACCACATCAGCGCAAATGCAGCTCTGCTAGTGGCATTGCTGCTGAGCAGACTGCTGGGTCTCCATGGCATATGTGTCCTGGCTGCCTTCATGTTAACTGCACTGCATCTGATGGCCTAGTAGGGTGTGATACAGGGGTGGTAATGAGTAGAGTTCATGATAGCTGTGTGTCTGCTAGCCAACATTTTCATGTTAATGATACTAGTTCCCATTGTTGACATGTTGAGAAGGGGAGATATGTAACTAATATAAGTAGCACCAGCCAATGCACGTCTGTAGGCTGGGAGTTCTGCTTGTGACTGCAACCTGCCTGCTAGCTAGTAAGTGGCAAATTGTGGGCCTATGCACAAGGATCATGGTGCTCACAGAGTCTGCCCTTGATCCCCAAACCTAGAACTGGACATGGTTACTAAAGAGTTTAGGAGCCAACCGCAGTTTTCATTGTAGTTTGTTATCAACGGAGTACCATAGTGGCTTTGGAAGGGAGATAATATGCTTTAGAAAAGAGGCAAGAGGGGAGCATTTAATTCAGTCTCCCCTTCCAGCGATTTTCTTCATGAAATTCTTGTGGATACTTTTTAAATCCCCCCCCCTCTTCTTGGGGATATATTTGGATCTGGAACTTCAGGAAGAATAAAAACAGTGAGAGAGGAGTAAGGGGAACATCACTGGCAAGGGAAGGGTTCAGCACTTTGGGAAGAGAAGGATTAAGAGGATGCAAAGGCACTTTGAAGGCACCTTGTAATGAAGAAGGATATTTTGTTATTCATGCCTGTAGTTTGCCTGTGGAATGTATCCTTGCATTACATATGATCTGGCTAGAAGATTGACCTCCCAGTGATATCTGCAAAACCAAAGAACTTACTCTCTTCCATAAAATAAGCAGAGACATGTAAGGACTGTTTTTTGGGTTTGCTGCTTATGTGAAAATTTATGTACCTACAACTGAATAAGCAAAATATTTGCTACTAACAGGTAGGATACATATGGATGGATTATATTAGGAAATGTAGTGCTGGTTCCCAAGGAGGTACTTTAAGTGAACGCTAGGCTGTACTGTGTTGGAGACAGAGAACAAGTTTTGCCATCTATGGAGAGCATTCTCTCATTCTCCTCCAGGAGGTTTGAAGAACAGATGTAGCATTTGAAGAGATAAGTTTTCCCCAGCCATATTCAGTGTTTTGGTATGGTAGAACATTATGGCTTGTAAACTGTTGTGAAGGTATATTCAATGTATTTTGGCCACTTCATTTACAATCTTCTTTCTGTTGGCAGGAGTATGCCCTTTCTGGCTGGAATCTCAATAACATGCCAGTACTGGAACAATCTGTCCTCGCTCATATCAATGCTGATATTTCTGGCATGAAAGTGCCCTGGCTTTATGTGGGGATGTGCTTCTCCTCTTTTTGCTGGCACATTGAGGATCATTGGAGCTATTCCATCAACTACCTTCATTGGTATGACTCTTGCTGTGTAGGGGATGCATGTATGTATGCCCAGGATGATGATAGTGCTATTTAGTATTTTCTAGGATGTTAATACAAGCTGTTTGTTCAGAGCCGAAGAACATTAAGTAAAACTGTTAACGTTTTGCAAGCAAAAGGTCATTAATAAGAGAAGCAGATAGACATAGAAGTTCACAAGTACTTCAGATATTGGGGAGGCATGGAGTAATGTCTGTGGGCCTTTTCAGACTGTTGTTAATAGTTACTGTATCTTTACTACCTTTTGATTGGTATTGATATTTTTACCTTTTTCTTGTTAGAATTCAGTTAAAATAAGCAAAACTTTCATGGTTCTTTAGACTTCAAGGCAATGCTGGAAGCTTATGATCAAGTTCACAATCCTTGACCTGAAGCTTCCTATTCTCCAGCTCAGTCTGTTCTTGGAAAACACCCCAGATTGCATCTGGAAGAATTGGCCTAAATTTGTAGTTAAAGTTTGGGAAGGTCCATATAGGGTGCCTTATGTGAGAACTGCTTTCTCTTGGATAATGCATAATCTGCTCTGTTAGGGGAGAACCAAAGACATGGTATGGAGTACCTTCTCATGCAGCTGAACAACTGGAAGAAGTGATGCGGGAGATAGCTCCTGAGTTGTTTGAGACTCAACCTGATCTTTTGCACCAGCTGGTCACCATCATGAATCCTAATGTGCTTATGGAACATGGAGTACCAGTAAGTAGTTCAGACTCTTTTTATTTGTTTCTGTGGCCCCCTCATGTATCTTGTCAGGTGACTCAGACTAGCTCTGTAAATATTCCTGATCCATTTCGGTGCAGATTCAAGACTATTTGGGGGATATAATTGGTCTTAGTAGTTTGGGATGATACCCAGCTCTTTGTCTCTCAAGTATAGAATTGGTGCCAGAAGTTAACGAAGGAGTGATAGGGGGCAAACAAATTGAAGCTTAATCCAGATGAAAAGAGTTGCTCGTGGATACTAGGACTGCAATCTGACATTAGGAATTTAGGCTGTCTTTGGGTTTACAGATCCAATGCAAAATCTGGCTTACATCTTGTTAAGTTCCAGATCTTATTTTGCTTATGGATCTGATTTTAGTTCTGAATACTCCCAGCATATGTGACCAGGTCTGTGTTTGTTGGATTTAATCTGGTGTGCCAGTTGAATCTGTTGTTTGAGAGATGGTGTGGCAAGGCCTGCTTTTCCAGCTCACAGACCAGTCTGCTAACGTGCCTTGCCACATCACACAATTCTGCCCTTCCCTTTAAATCACCACCTTCGTCTAAAAAGGGTAAAGTGTTTCACTTGTTATATAGCATTATTTAATGATCTATGGTAGTGTGGTTCAGTTTGATTAGAACTACTGAAAATAGCTGAGTCAAACTCTGTAAAAATATACTATAATCTTTATTAAAATAACAAGTAGAATAAAGTATTGATTTTCATATATATGTCCAAGCTCAACAGAATGTTAGAATGTGTTTAAATAGTTTCTTATATCTTGATATCAGCATAAAGGCACAGGTCTCTCACACACAGCCCTCTGGTTACGCTTTTGCCAAAGGTGCAGTTCACAAATCTAGGTCACACTCTTTGACCAGATTAGGAAGTGGGTTAATTTCTCTTCTGCCTCATTCTCTAGGCTTTCTCTGAGAAAACACACTCTTTTTATTCAACCTTCCTTGGTTGACTGAGAAACTCTCTGACTGAAGAACTGACTCTTTCTCCAGGGAGTCACAAAAGTGCTTCATAGGCATTTCCATTCAGGTTACCAACTCCTCCTTCATACTAATAGGTGGGGTTTCTCTGTGGAGTGGCTGTTCTGGTTGCCTAGCAACCCGGGATAGCCACTCCCCCAGACATCATCACAGATGGGTCTGGACTTTGTGACACATGCCTTAGTTATTTTGAAATTATATAACTGCAGTGTGCTTTACATGGGGCTGCCTTTGGAAAAAAAATCAGCTGGTCCTGTATGCAGTAAGTAGGGCTATTTTTAGCAGTTATTTGACTATGACTTAATGACAACTTCACTGTTGCTAGGTATATACCTTTAAATTCGTAAATGGATTATGATAAGGGTAACAGAGAGACCATTTTCTTCCATATAGGCTGTCTCCTTCTTTGTGTTCTGGCGCACACAGAGAGAAGCTCTGCTCATCAGATCATGGCTGAGTGACATTAATTTGGTTGTGGGGAGAGTGTGGCTCCCTCTGATGATGCCCCCCCAAAGCAGCTTACAATCTTACAGTGTTGAACACCAAAACTACAGTAAAATCAAGTGATAAAGCAGTAAAATATTAAAATATTTTTTAAATCTTCCATATGTACCTTGATATCTTTTACATCTTACCAGTATTTAATTGGTAGGGATATGGTGGAGAGCTTTCTCCACAGTTGTTTTTAGCCATTGGAACTCCTTTCCCTGAGAGGCCCACTTTGTCTGCTACTGGATGGGTTTTCACTTTCAGAGGAAGACCTTTTTCTTTGGACAAGCATTTGACTTGTACTGTTGATAAATGCGTTAGCTGACTCCTGAGACACGGAGTTTTGTGACTTTTGTCTGTTCTTCTTTCTGAAATAGGTTTTTGTGTGATATTTTTATTGTGTCTAAAAACTGCAGAATATCTTGGGAACCTTTTAAAATAGAAAGATGGATTAACTACATTGTGATAAATTCTTCTGGATGTGATACTGTAGTGTATGGCTTTCTTTTTCTTATTCTAGCTAATATGTTGATAATAAAATTTGGAGTGTTGTCTGTATTTATCTATAGCAACTGTAATAATTGTTTGGTTTATAAACTGCTCTGAGAACCAGGCACTGTAGAAGAACTACCTTCCAAAAATGTACTAGACTGTTTTCAACTGAAATCTGAGAACACATTTAAGTTACCAGAAGAATCATTGCCTGCACATGTTTAGTTACGTATAGTTGAGATGTTATAGGTCCTCCTTTGGTATGTTGGAGGCAGCACAGAAAAGAAGAGGAAGCTAGTAATGGCAAGATGCTAGCAGCAAAGTGAAACGTTTGACTCAGAGCTGCCCTTTTCTTAAATAATTGGCTTTGGAGATCCTCTGAAGCAAGGCATTGTGGGAGGGGCAGCTTAGCTTTGAGATCTCCTGAACCCAGGTACGCATGATATATATGACAAGCCTTCCAGCTCCTCCCCTTGCCACTCCCCTCTTGCCTGCATCACTCTGGAGGTCCTAAGGGCTTGCAGAATGATTCACTGCATGATTGGCTTTCCATAATAGGATTCTGGCCTTTTTATCTTTTCATTTTGTAAAAACCTGGCCGCACTTTGTAAGAAAAAAATGCTTTTGCTAACTCATTAGGCAGCTGCTGATTCTACTTCTCCTAGGTACGCTTTCTCTCTTCTTTGTCCTGACACAGCAGTGTGTGTGGTTTTCCAAAAGCATTTAGCTCTTAGAGAGGCAATACATGATTACACTTGCAAATATTGGAAAGATGTTCCTCCTGGAGATTTGCAGTATGTAATTCAAAATGCTTTGTGTAAAAATATTTTTGATGTTTTTAAAACCAACTTCCTTTTTTTATGGCTTTTATCAGCTGAAATGTGGGGAAAGGATGCTGCTGTTACCACTCATTCTGGTGTCCAGATCTGAAAGGTTGGTGTCATGTGACACTGCTCTTTCTTCTCTGAACCTGACATTTCTCATTGGCTTTGTTTTCTAGGTGTTCCGGACCAATCAATGTGCCGGCGAGTTTGTTGTGACTTTTCCACGTGCCTATCACTCTGGATTTAATCAAGGCTACAACTTTGCTGAAGCTGTGAACTTTTGCACTGCTGACTGGGTCTGTAGACACATAGCATTACCTGGCCTGTTGCTTACCTGGACACTTTTCTAGTAATGGCAGCTAAGAAGCACCCATTGAGAAGTATTATTTTGGTTAAACTTGAAGGTGCAGCCTAGTAGCGGGCCACTATGAATCCTAGTAATCTAGGTATCTGCTGATACAGCTTTCTCCCATCTTCCTCTTCATTCCTGTTCCCATTTTGCTTTAGTGAGGGAACAGGTAACCTGCTGTAACAAACCTTGGCCTGTTTGTTCTGAAGCCTACTGTAACAAGCCTTTGGCTGTTTGTTCTTCTCAGTCTAAGCACCATTTTCATGTTCATCTTTATCAAGCTGCTTGCATGATTTGAATATATCACCTTGATCTACATATTCCACCATATTGATACAGCATTGCAGACAACACAGTGGTGAGAAGACATTGTATCAGAACAATTTTAAGCATGACACTCCCTGAAGTCCAGAACTGAGATTTTCTGGCCGGAAATTTCCAGAAATCAGGGGTGCAGGATTGGGAAGGCTAGTCTTCTCTTTGGAAGTTAAACTAAAGGCATTGGGGCAGAGGGATTGAAGCATGTTCAGCACTGGTCTTTTTAAATCTATACTTTACTTGCCTTTTTCAGATACATGGAATACATTATATATGAATGAGTGAAATATCAAGTAATTTTTTGAACTGGTATTGCCTGTAGTAATTCAAATTAGGCACTGATATAGATGAAGTATAAACTGATGCATTGTAAAATTCATGGAATCGATATTTTTGCTGTAAGTAAATGGGAAGAAATAAGAGCTGAAAATAGAAAATACCAGCAATACAAACAAAATACAAGATTGTATCTTTGGGCTTGGAAATATTGTTGCCTTTATTTTGTTAATTAAAGGGCAACCAGTTGTCAACATAAAATCACACCCTAAACGGAGGCCACAGTTTTGCAGCCCAGAAATCCCATTATCAGTCCCCCAAAGATCTCCACCCCTGATTTCTAATATTTTTCTTAGCAAAATTTTCACCCCAAATGTGCACCAGAAAACTTCTGAATAAGTGCAAACATGCTAAAAGCTCTCCAAGCCCCAGTACTCTCATATCTTCGTTTCCCTTTGTTTTGCCTCCAGAATGGCAATAGGAAGTGATGCAACATCACCTTAGTTGCCATTTTGGAGGGGAAATGAATGCATATGTATATCTGGCCCATGGGGATTGGATTGTTGAACCCCTGTCAGTTGCCTATCCCTGCCCTAAAAGAGCAAATAACAAATAGCTAAATTCACAAATGTCATTGTTTTCATTGCAGTTCCCGATATCTGCAGACAGCTGAAAACAGATAAAACATTTTGCCTATACATTAAAAGGTGGCACAAATATACTTTTAGCTGGCTTTCACATTGTCATGTAAAAATAGAAGCCTAACTTTTTTTTATTCCAGAACACATTATATTGTTCCAAGGCAGCCAGTCATAATAAATTATTATGTATTTTAAAATCATATTTTTACAACTGCCTTTTATATTTATCCACTGAAGTAGAGCTACATTTCCAAACTATGTGCTATCCCAGCTTGCATTTTTTTTCACTCTCATATTTTCTGTTGACACCATATTGGGTCACAGGCAAAACTCACAATTGCACAGCATGCTCTGTAAATTTTACCAGCATGTGGACCACATTGGTACAGTGGATCCTCCTTAACTGTTGTTTCTGGATGTGCGAATTCGAGTGTCCATGTCACTCCTGTACATACAAAGGCAGTGACGCACACATGCAAATGTGCTGAAGCATCTGTGTGTATGTTGTCACCATTGAATATAATGGGATGTGAGTATGTGCAAATTTTGCCATTTGTGGGGTTTCTGGAACAGAAGCCCTGCATATACAAAGGGCATGCTGTACGTCATACTGCATTTATACAGGATGACACCAAATCAAGTAGACTCCTTTGCTCGGATGGTTTTACTCTTTCCTGAGGAGTGTTGACACATCCAGTTTCTTTCCACTGAGGTTTCCAAGTACTATGGAGAGAGGATGTCTTTGTGGAGGCTTATTTTCCAGTGTCATGTGTTGTGTGTGCCATGCGTGTACATGTGCATTATTATTTGATCACATTGTGTATATTCCTTTATGATTCTCCTAATGATGCTGTTGGCTCAGAGCTTCTGGGGGAGTAGCTGATTCTAAATAAGCTACTTGCGACTTCTTTTCCTTGCTGTAAATGAAGCCCATGGGATCCAGAACGAACATAACTAATGCTTTGATCGTTTTTTTCCTCATGTAGACTCCAAAGACCATGACTTACCATGGTCTCTGGAGATCCTTCTTCTGGATACTGTGACACACTTAATGCCAGTAGTAATTGCCTACTTCTTTTAATGAGATATTTACCTGTTTTTCCTCACCCTCTTCTGGCCTCCAGTGTGGGGGATTCAAGAGGAGGGGATAGAAAAGCAACCTGCTGTGACAGAACTCTAGATCAAAATTGTTCCTTGCATTTCTAGCTTCCAATAGGACGGCAGTGTGTAAACCATTATCGACGATTGAGGCGTCATTGTGTGTTCTCTCATGAAGAGCTAATCTTCAAGATGGCTGCAGACCCTGAATGCTTGGATGTTGGGCTGGCTGCCATGGTGTGCAAGGAAATGACCCTCATGACAGAAGAGGAGACACGCTTAAGAGAGTCTGTTGTGCAGATGGTGAGTTTAGGAAGACTGTTGTACTGTTTGGGTTGAGCAAGCAGAATATGAACAGCTTTGAGAGGAAGATTCTCATCCTGACCACAATGTTTATCAGATAGCCTTATTTTATTTTATTTTATTTTATTTTATAGGGTGTTTTGATGTCAGAGGAGGAAGTGTTTGAACTGGTTCCAGATGATGAGCGTCAGTGCGCAGCCTGTAGAACCACATGTTTTTTGTCAGCTCTTACGTGTTCCTGTAATCCTGAGCGGCTTGTGTGCTTATATCATCCAAATGATTTGTGTTCATGTTCTATGCAGAAAAAGTGTCTAAGGTATGAATTTTGCAGCTTCTTTGCCCATTTTACTGTTTCTTTTAGACTCTTATTTGCTGTTTTTACACTTGGTATGCTTGTTTAGATTCATAAGTTTCCCAGTCTGAGAAAATGCAATGTTATTAATGTACCCCCTTCTTTATGTGTACCTCATCTGAGAGTTGCAATTTATTTGAGGGCTCTTTTTTCCTTTACAGATACCGGTATCCATTAGAGGACTTCCCTTCCTTGCTGTATGGAGTGAAAGTCAGAGCACAGTCCTATGATACGTGGGTCAGCCGGGTTACAGAGGCACTCTCTGCCAATCTCAATCACAAGAAAGGTTAGATACAGCTGTGTTTCCTTGAGGGATATTTTACAGGAACTCCTTGTCAATAAGTAGGTGGAGAATACAACATGTACCTTGTGAAAAATCAAATCTTGGAGTGGAAGCCCCAGCTTCAAGAACTCATTCAACCCTGAAGGGGGTTAATGAGTGATGTTGAACCAGCCATCCTGGTTGTTGCGAAGATGCAGAAAATGGGGCAGGGCCATGAGTGCCAGTTTGAGCTTATTATTGGGGGAAGGATAAAAATATACTGAGCAGACAGTCTTACTGATTCTGAAGTACAGACAGAATAACAGATCAAAATGCATTTCAGCTGTAGTTGTCTTTTCTTGCATGGATTTAAACAGTACTAGATCAGCTTATCTAGAACTTGGTGAGGCATCAACCTCAGGTATGCAAATTTTCTGAATCAAAAGAACCAGTGAAAGCAGTTTATGGTAATATTAGAAAATGTGACCAAATAGAACAAACAATTCCCAATAATTCAATAGTCATATAAATCTACTAAATCTCCTATACTAATATATATAGACCACAGTTAAGCAATATGCTAGTCATTAGCACTGATGCCTGACAAGAAAGAACAAAAGAGTAAAGTTCAAATAACAGTGAAAATATATTTTATTCAAAGCTAAATGTTGTCAGAATCACAAAACCTCATGGTCTCTTGGTGACTTTAGAAATTGCCACTGTCTTTATAGCTGGAGTCAGTCACCCAAGTAGAAACTGGCCACATAAAAGCATTATATATTTTTATTCATCAAGTCATATGCAGGCAGTTCTTAAGTCTAAAAAGAAATGTAATACTTTACATTTCCCAGGCTTTCCTCGGGGAAGGTGGTTTGCAGTGCTTGTGCATTTGTGCAAATGACCACTTAGCCAATTTGTTGCAGATGTGATCGAGCTGAGAGTGATGTTGGAAGATGCTGAAGACAGGAAGTACCCAGAGAATGACCTCTTCCGCAAGCTCAAGGATGCTGTGAAAGAAGCAGAGACCTGTGCTTCAGTAGCCCAGCTACTCCTGAGCAAAAAACAAAAGCACAGGTTTGACAGGAATTTTAAAAACTAAAACTAAGATCCAGAAAATCAAAGGATTCTCCCTCATGACTTCAAAATTTCCAGAAATTTTACATCTCTGCATGCAATGTGGGTGGCCTTTAGACCATCTCCTTCATCAGAACTTGCCCATTTATGAAGACCTTGGTGTGGATATATTACCATAGAAAGTTAGATTGATGGTATCCAAGGATAACTGCTCCTCTGTGGTACCTTGATTGTATAATGCTTTCTCCAGATTTATTTACCTACTGCTGGCTTAAACTTCTCATAGATGTAAGGTAAAAACCGGTGAGGCTTTTGGCAGGCTTCAGCTGGATTTTTCTGGATTTTTGTATGTTGTTGTATGTTATAATTAGAGGTTTTAATTGTGCTTATTACAAGATTGTCAGATTTGACTTTACTTTATATGGATTTATTAAGTTTCCTTGAACATTAACTTCAATAGAAAGAAGGGGCATACTGGTTTATAGCTACATATGTTGGATTTTATATAGTTTCCATTTTCAGCTGTGTTTTTCAGTACTTGTAATAAAATCAGAAACTTTCCCACGGTTTCTGTTTATGAAATACAGGTGTCATCTTACCTTGGAAAATATACTAAGAACTGTTCATTAACTCTGCGGCTCCCTAGAAACTATGTATATGAATTACAAGAGACTTTCTTTTCATCCAGTAGATTAAGCCCAGATACTGGGAGGACACGGACTAAGCTGACTGTGGAAGAACTAAAGGCTTTTGTTCAACAATTGTTTAGTCTTCCTTGTGTCATTAGTCAAGCCCGACAAGTAAAGGTGAGTACCTGGATATAATGTTATTTGGACTGTATCTAGGCTATCTCTAGCGGACATTTCTGTTTGAAATGAATATTCTGAAAGTTAATACATAAAGACGTTTGATAGTCTTAGCAGTGATTTTGGTGGATAGGTTTAATAGCTCATAATATTTATTTAGTACTTCTTCTTCAGACTCCCCTGAGTATTTTACCTACATTTTGTATGCCCTGAGGCCCTGTTCACAAAGTCACCTGAATACATGGAGGGCTAAATGAGTTTTCAGGTTGTGAGCATACACGTAAATTCTATTTGCTGAACATCCACAGAATCAGAGACCTTCATGTATTCAGCCCAAAGTTCTGCAGAGGGCATTGGACTTTATTCAGCTGAACATAGCTAGAGAAATCCCATGATTGAGAACCTTGAAAAGGCAGGGAAGCTCTGAAACCGCATTCAGCTGAACATACCTACAGAGCCATTTGCAGAAGTTTGTGCTCAATGCTCATAAGTTTGTGATGTTCAGAGATGAACCTTGAATGGATGCCCATGTCTCCACAAGCCATTCAGCCTTCCGTCTGCTCAGGTGAATGCTTGAACTGGGTTCTGAATAGTCAAGACATAATAGAAGCAGATTATTAGTTGACTGTGCTTGCTTTCTTTGTTGGGTTTTTTTTTGAGTTGCAAACTAAAAGAAGTAGAGGCAGTGAGCTGGCCACTTTTACTCACAGGATAGCCAAAAAGAGATGTAATGGCACTGGCCCTAATTACTTCAAGAAGCAGTAGTTAAAAAAAAGTGTTTCTGTGTGGAAATGTTGCAGACTGGAGCAAATGAACTAGCACTCTGTCCGCTACTTCATTTAAGGCACACCAGAGAGTGTTGAGCTTGCGCCTGCTTTGTCAACTTCACAGTCTCTGCAGAGTGGGCTCCCTTACACTCTAGCATTCTAGTCTGTTTATTTTATTGATACCAGATGTAATTGTTTAACATATTGCTTGATAAATCATTTCAGTATATTTGGCTCATCCCACTGAGACCCGATTAAGAGTTTCTTTGTGCTCTGTGGTAGCTCTCATTGCTGTGCCAAACAACCACCTTGTGCTAAACTTTCCTTTAGAACTTGTTGGATGATGTTGAAGAATTTCATGAACGTGCTCAGGAGGCCATGATGGATGAGGTCCCAGACTCATCCAAGTTACAGATGTTGATAGATATGGGCACTGGACTCTATGTGGAACTTCCTGAGTTGCCTCGTCTGAAGCAAGAGCTGCAGCAGGCACGCTGGCTGGATGAAGTGCGAGCAACGCTTTCAGATCCTCAGAGAGTCACTTTGGATGTGATGAAGAAACTGATTGACTCAGGAGTGGGGCTAGCACCACATCATGCAGTGGAGAAAGCCATGGCTGAATTGCAGGAGCTGCTTACAGTCTCTGAGAGGTGGGAGGAGAAAGCCAAAGTCTGTCTCCAAGCAAGGCAAGTGTAACTGCTGGTTACTTTGCTCACTGTTCATTGGCCTTTTTAAAGTGTGGTGGCTCTTTAGTACCAATGTGTTTTGGCCAGTTCTGTGACCTACTACTCCATGTCATCCAAAGCAAGCATATGTAGTACTTTCTCAGGTAGTGATTACTCTCCTGGACAATTGTAGCTTGAAAAGGAAAGTGAAATATTTGTGTTCTCGTTCTTTTTATCTTACAGATAGAAATATTAGTGTCCTGTACCTTCCATTAAAATGGAATTTAAATTTCTACTAGATGTCTAAAGGTGCGGGAGAAAATGAGGTGAACGTTGCGTTACTTCTGTGGTTTTTTTTTTTTTTTGGTGCCGCAACACTGCATCCCCATTTCCAATGGGGAAGACTGGAAATTTGGAGAAATATTGCTTTTTTTTTTCTCTTTCAGAAGGTACAAAGTGCTTTTTAAACAAAAGTTTTACTCAAAATGAATTCAGACATTTTTGTTTTAAGGATCATGTATGGCAGACTACCCTAAAGTATTTTGGAATGTGATTCCAGTCATTCCCAGGCAGCATGGTAGATACTGTTGACAGTTGTTGTCTAAAACATTGGGAAGGCAACAGGTGGGGGAAACACTATCCAGAACATTAGAGGATTAGAACATATTATTAGATGTTTTCCAGTACAGGTTAGCAAAGACGTGTTCTTGGGCATTCCTTCTTTAACAGAAAACTTGGTACCAGAAGATGGAATAACATGGAAAGAATAGGGGTAGGTTCCTTTACTATGAAAAAGAAAAGCAGCTCAATAAGTTTCAGCAAACTTTTAATCCAAAACTAATAGAATTCATCTATGAAATGAAACAAACCAGGTCAGTGAAGTAAACAAAACATTTTGAACCTTTTAGAGACCACTTAAAAGTTTCTTCCAAAATATGTCCAGGGATGATTGTTTTCATCAGCCTTCACTTTTCTTCCATTTTGGTGGTGAAATCTTATAGATACATGGTTTTTTAAAAACATGCTGGTGGGGGAGGGGTAATTGTTCAGTCAGATTTGTCTCCTTATCCATCTTCTCTCTGTTTTGGTGTTCACACATGCTCAGTAAGTGATTCTAAAGGCCGCTGCTGTTAACCTTGCTTGTTATGAGCAGGCATACATGTGTACAATACTGTTGGCTAGAGCAGAATCCTTCTACTTTCTCGCTTAAGCTTTATTGCATTATTTACTGCAAACATGCTGTTGCAACCCAGCACCCAAACACTGTTTCTCCAGCCTCCCGTCATCCTCCCCACACTGAAGCTGCTATAAACTTTCAGCTAGACAGAGGATGAGGAAGGAAAGTGTGGGGATTTGGTGGGCGTAGAAAGACTTTGTAGAAAGAAACTTCTTTGTCAGAGGTTTCATTAACTGAGAGAGAGCTGTAGTTGGTCTCAGTATACAAATTTGCTACTAGTGGTTAAAATTGTTGTATGAGACTATTTCTAAGTACAGTTGACCTGCCCCATTCACTTTTGCAGGACTCCTCCAAAAGTGGAGAAAACACAGATCAAAATGTATGTGTTTGTGTCTGTGAGAAGGGAGTCAAGGCATAGTGTGAAAGTGAGTAGCTGGAGTCCAAACTAGGTCAGGGAGAGGAGGGGTAAAATGGGTGGGTAGGCCCTGTGCTTCCTCTCTCTCATTCATTTCTTTTCTTGAGTGTACAGGGGGCATCAAAAGAAGGTTTGTGGTGCTGGGAAATCTGAGTGCAAGCTGGATAATAACCTAATCTATGAACATTAAACCTGTGAATGGGGAGGGCTGACTCTAATTTGTTCTTTTACTCATTAGAAAATATATGGGTTCTGTTTTTCTGCTTTTTAAAATTCCTTTCTGGATAGCAGAAACTATGATACATATGCTTAGCTATCATAAAATGCAATGGTTTGCAGCTCACTTTTTAATATTGGGTATCTTTCAATTTTACTTTTGAAAAACCAGGACACTTACACGTACAAGGATGCAGGCTGATAGTGCTTATGTAAAAGAAAGATATATCAAACATGAATGAATGAAAATTCTTCTACATAAATTTCCATGTGAGAGGCTTTACCCTAAAAAATGGCATAAAATATTTAAGCTAAAGTTTTTCTGTAGTTTTTATCAATATGCTAAATAGTACAATTGCATGTGTTAAATTGTAAAGGGTATAATTTATGTTAAAGCAGTAAAATAACTTCAAGAATTTTGTTTGAAGAAAGTATCACATATATTACCTGTAGTCATTTTTTTTCTTAAAAAAGGATAGAAATGCGATTTTAGGGATGTAGTAATTCCAAAATTGGAAAACCATAGGTTGTGTTGAGATAGACAACATGTTGCATAAAAATTGATGAAGCATTGCCCCTTGCTCTTAATTTTAATGGGCTTTGCTGACTTCAGTTACAAAACAGTGTGCATTGTCGTGGAACTATACTGAGAAAAACTGGTTTCTTCTTGTTTTCCTTGAAACGTACTGGGTGGCATCAAGCAAAGCACTCTTGGGTTATTTTACAAGGTAGCTGTGAAGACAACCTCACTCTGTGGTCCCTCTAAAGAATGGGTTACCAGTGGAATACATATATGCACTGTCATAACATAGTTTTGACATGGTAGCTAGCTGTATGTTACTTTATTTGATAAAGGCCAGAAAGCAAGAACCTGTTCCAAAGAGGTCATTTTCTTTTTTTACCGTAGGCCTCGACAAAGCATAGCAGCTTTGGAGAACATTGTCAACGAAGCAAAGAATATTCCAGCCTACTTGCCTAATGTGCTGGCCTTGAGAGAAGCCTTGCAGCGGGCTCGAGATTGGACAGCCAAAGTGGAGGCCATTCAGGTATGATTAAGTGGAAGCAGTGCCATAACTCTAACTTGAGTCTTTTCAAAGTGGCATTTGATTCCTTCTCTGGAACAAAAAAAACCCTTTAGATTTGGAGCTGTTGTTGTCCCATGCATTTTCATATGTATTTTCTGATCAGTCCTGATACATTATGTCATGGGTTGCAGTTTATCATATTTATATAATAAATATAAATATTTATTATATTTTGTCTTTCCATTTCAATAGAGGTGCACAAGAAGGCTAACAATAAATGGATAGAACAATGAAGCAGTGAGAGGAAGAATAACATGATTAAAATAAATGGCTATATTTGAAGACTGTCTCTGGATGAGGATCTGTTTTGTTTTAGTATGCATTCAGTTCTCATCCACTGTTCCCTCATCTCATCTGTCATCTTTGTAACTGCATTTAGCACAAGAAAAACTAATTCATTTTGAAGATGGTTTGCAACTTTTATTACTTTTTAATGTATAGATCTGCTTAAGATTATTTGTTCTTCAAAAAAAGAAGATCTTGCTTAATTTATTTTGTTGTTATAGTTAGGAGGTCTGGAATTGAGTGTCCTTAAAAATCATAATTGAAGTAAAGAAGTTGGGAGTAAACTGGAGTAAGGAAATTTGTGTTAAATTAGTTAATTTGTATTTTCATTAAGTGAGCTGAAGGAATTTATTAAGTTCATATTTCTTTGGTGTTTCTTTGGTGTTCCAGACAATGGTCGCTGTATTTTCCTAGTCCTCTTTTTAGTTCCTGGTTAAATTGATTTTATTCTGCTGTCAGTACATATTTTTAAATATACTATCACAATGTTGAAATCCAGGTTTAAGCTACCTTGAGTTTTGGGGGTGAGGGTAAATGTGGTGTATAATGTGTTGCTGAGAACTATCCTTTTCTTCCTCTTGCCTAGAATGGAAGCAACTATGCATATCTAGAGCAACTAGAGAATTTGTCTGCAAAAGGTCGCCTGATACCTGTCCGCCTTGATGCACTGCCACAAGTTGATTCACAGGTTGCAGCGGCCCGTGCCTGGAGGGAGCGCACAGGCAGAACATTCCTTAAAAAGAACTCAAGCTACACACTCTTGCAGGTTAGTTCTGGACAGTTCTGTAGCAGGTCCCGGAGAAGCATTCATGGTCATTGCTTTCTAGGTAATTAACAAGTAATTAGGGCTATCAGCTGTTTTTCTCTTATTGGAATTATTGCATGCATCCTGCTTCCTGATTTCTTAATGTTTCCTATCATAATTGTGCAGACTGAGAAACATTAAATCTGAGCAGGTGAAAATAGGAACCTCAGTACCAGGGAAAGGGTTCGTCTTAAGGAAAATTTGACTGATTTGGCTGAAATGGAAGTGTGTTCAAATGTTCAGCTAACTAATTTGCACTTCTTATGATTTTTTTTTAAATTGATGTGGGCTGAGTCCTGTCTAAATGAACTTGAAATTCTGAGTCAAGTTTGCTTTTTGATTAAATTTTGTCTTTCAAAATTTCAAGGCTTTTCAGAATATGTGTGTGTCTTGTAAGCATTTGCATTTGGGTTGCAGGTTTTGAGCCCTCGAACTGATATTGGTGTTTATGGGAGTAGTAAGAACAGGCGAAAGAAAGTAAAAGAGCTGATTGAGAAGGAAAAGGATCTTGACATGGAATCCTTGAGTGAACTTGAAGATGGGTTGGAAGAGACGAGGGACACTGCAGCTGTGGTATGTAAATGTAGCAGCATATGGTTGGCTTTGATTTCTTTTATAGAGGGCTTATTGGTAAGCTTGAACATTTGTCATTGCTTTTACTTGGGGAGACATTTCACCTAATTTTACATTAGTTATATCACTAGAGGAATTGTATTTTGCTCACTGGAAAGGTTTTTGCACAAGAAAAGCTACTGTAAGATTTTAGATGGGGTTCTGTCTTCATTCTCATCGTGATCTTTACATTGAAAGAGTTCAAAGATGTTCACATAGAGAATTGATCTTAATGTAGTAAATGATAGAACTGTCAGGATTTTGTGATCACTCGGGTTATGTTTGAAATTTTGATCTAATATTTTAGTATCTAGTTTGTCCTTCCAATTTCATCTTCCCTAAGAAGCCTAATGTTCATTCTAGGGGCTAAATCCATCACTGCTTCTACCCTCAGTACATACATTGAAATGAATGGGACTTTTTGGCCACAAGCAGCTTACACTGTTGATTTCAATGTATTTGTGCTGAATGAAACTCAGACTGGATTTAACTCCAAGAGCCCTCTTTTTAGTTTTTTTTTTTTACTGTTATAAGTATTCACTGTATAGTTTATTTGCGTGCAGCATGCACATATCCATGTTTTGAACATTCAGTAGGCATTAACCACTTAATGAGGCCCCATTCATGTCCAATAGCTTGTTGCAATGTAGGAGACACCTAGAGTTGGAAGTGGGACATTAACAGTGCCTATACAATACACTACTCTTAATTTTTGACAGGCAGAAGCATCTTAGCAATTCCATTCTAAGAGCTACTTGAAAGTTCATTTTCATCAGTATGGTTCAAAGGGTGTTTAAAGCCTTTGGTTTCTGCCTTAGAACAGAAACTATTCTATTTCTTTATCAGCTGTCCTCTTTTTCACTATGTGATCTGAAAGACTCTCCTCCTTTAAGAACCTGCTCATGATTTGTCACTGCCATCAGAGCCCTGTTGTGTTCCATCTTCTTACAGAGGTGCAGAGTTAAGACAAAGTCTTTCCTGTAGCAACACCCTGATTGTGGAACACAGATTTTCTGCTTAGCTCTCTTTTTGTGATTTCGAATGGGTGGTGAAGACTGTATTATTCTGTGGAGCTTTTAATTATTCGTGTTCCAGGCTTTAGCATAATAAAGATTTATGTTCCTATTTTTACTTGATTTTAAAGGTATTTTTGTTGTTGTCTTAATTTGAAATGTATGTCATTTTGAGTAGCCAGTGGGTGGAAGGACAGTACATGAATATTTCACATACAGTACCCCAGATCTTAACTCCAGAGAAGAAGAAACGTGAGGTTAACAGATGGAATGAATAAAAGATTACCAACTTTTCTTTGTTCAATAGGTGGCTGTCTTCAAGGACCGTGAACAGAAGGAGGTTGAGGCCATGCATGCCCTCAGGGAAGCCAACCTGGCAAAGATGACCATGGTGGATCGCATTGAAGAAATCAAGTTCTGCATTTGCCGCAAAACAGCCAGTGGGTTCATGCTCCAATGTGAACTCTGCAAGGACTGGTTTCACAGTACTTGTGTTCCACTCCCAAAAACCAGCTCCCAGAAGAAGGGTTCCAGCTGGCCTGCCAAAGAAGTCAAGTTCCTGTGTCCACTTTGCATGCGTTCTCGAAGGCCCCGCCTTGAGACTATCTTATCATTATTGGTGTCTTTGCAAAAGCTGCCAGTGCGGCTCCCAGAGGGTGAGGCATTGCAATGCTTGACAGAGCGGGCTATGAGTTGGCAGGACCGAGCAAGGCAAGCTCTGGCTACCGATGAACTGTCCTCTGCATTGGCCAAGCTTTCAGTACTAAGCCAGCGAATGGTGGAACAGGCTGCTCGGGAGAAAACAGAGAAAATAATCAGTGCAGAGCTTCAGAAAGCAGCAGCTAATCCTGATCTACAGGTGGGAAGGTTATGTGCTGTGTGATGTATTGGTTTGTTTCTCTATTGTACGTAATACATTCTTCTCTCTCTTGAAACATCTGCTGTTTAAGTTCAAGCAAATAGTAAAAGCCATTGCCTTTTCTGATATGAATGCAGGCTTGAAACTGTGACTGAATTGTGTTGGGAATATTTTTTTCCCCTTGAATGTCTTGAAAAGCCTTAAAAATTAAAGTAATACTATTTATTGTATAGGTTCATGTGGAATAGGAGGAGCTACACTGAATTGAATAAACTCTAGTTTATTGTACATGTAATAAGTGTTCAAATCACAACTTTTCTTTTCAAGAACATAAAATATACATTGACCAGCAGGGGGTATGTTGTTTTAAAATCCAAGTGCGAAAGCTCCACATTTCAGTGCTAGAAATTCCCATACCTACAAACAGAGTTGTTTTAATAATCATGAATGCAAACTTGAATGCTTCCTTATGGGGATTATAAGATGTATCATTTATGGGTTAGTAACAAAACTCTTATTTCCTTTTTCCTGCCTGCAGTTTTCTTGATTTTCTGTTTCAGCTTCTCTGTAGGTTTCCCATCCCTTTCTTCTTTAAAAAGCAAACTTTATTAACTTTTTACACTTTTCCTGGTTATTATCTGTGTGACTTGCAGAGGTGAACTTAATGCAGAATACTGTTCTTTTACTGGTGGAAGTTGGGATCTGATAATACAGATGACTTATCCCCTTATTTTTTCTGTTGGGCCAACTGAGTATTAGTTATATCTGAAGAAATGACAAATAGGATTTTAACTCTGATGTTCAGTGTTCTGTGTGACAGTAATGTGGTAGTTAATGACTTTCTGATTCTTTGCGGTCAGAATATGAATTGCCCTGGTAGACAGAGGCTTACATGTATGATCTCCTACTCCAGTAGTCAGTCTTAATTGATGGAGCTTGTTTTGCTTCCTTGTGTATGTTATTGGAGATATTTTCTTAACAGAATGACTTTTCTTTGTAGGGTCACTTGACTAATTTTCAGCAATCTGGGTTTAACCGCGCAATGAGTAGTGTATCATCATCCCCACGACAAACGATGGATTGTGATGATGAAGAGACAGATTCAGATGAAGACATCAGGGAAGCATATGGCTATGACATAAAGGTTAGTGGTGAAATATAAATCTGTGAATAGTACTGCTAATGTCAGTTTTATTCCTTTGATGAAATTTTATCCAACTTAGTTTAGCTTAGGAATAAAGTTGGCTAACATGTCAAGGTGATCCAAGAAGGTCTAGTGTGAAGCTTGCAGCATTTTTTAAAGATCTTACTGCACAGCTTTCACTTCAATTGATTAAAAAACAAAACTGCCCAGTCATTCTAAAGGAAATGTTGGCCCTTATTTAATTTGTCCACTGCTGTGATTGATGAAACAAAATGTTTCAGATTTTTCTATAAATGTATGTGCCGTGTGAACTTAGGTTGGTACATTCCAGGCAGCAGTCTTAAGAGCGTATTGACAGGATGACTGGATTTGCATTATGCTTCCCTGTGTCTGTGTTCTGTTTTAGGACAATGCCAGTGTAAAATCCTCTAGTAGTCTGGAGCCCAACCTCTTCTGTGATGAAGAAATTCCAATCAAATCTGAAGAAGTTGTGACACACATGTGGACAGCCCCTTCCTTCTGTGCTGAACATGCATATTCATCAGCTTCCAAAAGCTGCTCTCAAGGTAATGCTATTTTCTGTTCCAGTGGAGCATCTGAAGAGTTGTCTGACATGTGAATGGTTTGTGGGGCCTAAATAATTAATCCTGACATCCATTGCTTTCTGAACACTAACAATATGCTCTGCCTATCTATAATTAAGGAGGATTTTGTCATCAGCTGCCAAGTATTTGCAACACTTTCTGAAGTTTTAACAGTTTCCAATCTTTCTTATGTTAATGAAAAATTAAAACGTTTTTCTCTTTCTCCTCACTTTCCCTCCACTCTGTCCTGTATGATCTTTCAAAAGGTTCCAATACTCCAAGGAAGCAACCCCGTAAAAGTCCTCTAGTACCTCGTAGTTTAGAACCACCTGTACTTGAACTGTCTCCTGGAGCAAAATCGCAACTAGAAGAGCTAATGATGATAGGAGACCTCCTAGAGGTATCTCTGGATGAGACCCAACACATCTGGCGGATCTTACAAGCAACTCATCCACCGTCTGAGGACAGATTTCTCCATATCATGGAGGTAAGGGATATCTGTTTACTACAGAGAATTATTTACCGTAGTTTTCCTATCCTGAACTGACTTACAGAAAGTGGAATTTCAGAAAATGGTAGGTTATCTCTATCAGATTGCCACTTTTTAGTTCAGAAGTGGGCAATTGTTGTGGGGAAATGGGTTACACAGCCGTATTTTCAGTCAAAAGTGCAACACAGAAATGACCAGAATTCACTTCCAATTTCCATTTCCTGATGTTTTTCAGGCAATTTTTGGTTCATATTTGGCAATTGTATGTGTTTCTTGCAGTGGTGGTGTGATGGTGGCATTTAAAGGCCAGCGTTTTGGGGATGATCTACAAGTAGTGTTTTGGGATGTTTTGCGACGGTTTTTTGTCTGGGAAAAAAAATCTTTTAAGGGGGGCATCTGGCAGCTCTGGAGGACTTGTGAGTGCGGCAGAAAAGGATTGGGGGTGACACGTGGCCTGAAGATCTCACTTTGTCTACCCTTCCTAACCTTTTAAAGTGTATTTATTTATTTTACATTCAGCCTTTCTCCAATATGACACCCAGGGTAGCTTACAAGGTAGAAAATAAAAAATAAATGATAAAAAAACCTGAAACCATAAACAAGTTATCTTATTAAAACACCATTATTCAAAAATTTAAAAATATCAAAAGGTTATAAATAAATACAGAAATACAGCATACCCACCCCTATAAAAAGACTCTTTTGTAACCAGTTGATCATCAAATTATGTTTAAATAGGAAAGGTCTTTACCTGTCAGCAGAAGGAGCTGGACTCAGTTTTAAAGAAGCAAAAGTCCAGGAGCAAAGCTGTGTTGCTACCTTGCCTGACATAATCAGAGCTACCTCTGAGAGCCTGCAGCTGTGGAAGTGTGCAGGGGATGGGAATGGGGGATTAGCAGCACAGGGCAGAAGCTACTTTGACTTATGGAAAAGCTTTTCCATCTTCTACCACTCACCAAATGCACATGGTAATTAATTCACTCTACCAAGAGTTCTGCTGATCTGGTGGCATTTGCTAATATCGAGGGAGAACAACAAAAAAACGTTATGACTGTCACCCTGGATACTCTTTTGATTTTGGTAGCTGTGACGTTTGAAAGGGGAACAAACAAGCAATTGCTTACAAGTGTAGGCTGTTCTGATACTCTTCCACAGTATCTCAGTTCAACTTATGTTCCCAGTGCAACTCTTGTTCTTTCTCACCATAATTGGAGTGATAGGGGCAATGCCAGTCATCTTTGCTTTTCTCTTTCTATGCTGCATATTCACTTTGTGATTAAGCATGTTCAAATTCAGATTCTGAGAAAGAAGTGTACTACTTGGCTTATACCTCTCACTGGCTGTTTCAAGCCAAATGCTTTTTCCACCTTGCTTTCAGGGGTTATACTGAGTCAGACCACTGGTACATCTAGCTTAGTGTTATTTATATTAGTTGTTCCCAACTGTGGGTTCTCATATGTTTTTGGACTATAGCTCCAAGCCAGCATGGCCGTTAGTCAGGGATTCTGAGGATTGTAGTCGAACAAAATTGGGGGCCTGAGGTTGGAGGTATGACTGGTGTACATTGACTACCTGTAGCTTCTTAGGATTTTAGATAGAGACCTTCCCAGCTGTTCCTATAGATGGCTGGGAATGAAACAGATTTTTCTGCTTGCAAAAAATAATGTTGCATCTAAATTTTGGTCACGTGCTTGTGCTGCTCTTTAAAAAAACAATCTTAAAACATGAGTAACTAGTAAACACTTAGTCTTTAAAATCAAATTCCATGTATCAGTAGTTCAGGAGAAGTTAAGAATCTGTGCTGCTTTGAATGGGAGCATCAATCAAACATATTAGTGCTTGTTTCAAAGGAGACTCATTCACAGGAGGCCAGTCTAATTAAATCTCACAGTGCAGGTTTATTGTGCAGCTGGATTCCAAGTTGGTAGTGGTTTTTTAGAAACAAATAGATGAAAGTAAAATGATTTGTAAGGATGATGGCTTGTATATCTACTTAGAAATAGGTTTGCTGGATGTTAGTGATGGGAAAAGGACCAGGGCTACTGTTTGTTAATTTGGTTTGCTGAACTCTTTTGTCTCTGAGTTAGCAAATGAGAAGACAGCTAGTTCTGTTCTGCAAGCTGGATTTGGTCCATTTGGCTTTCAGTTGTTGATCCTTTACATGTGTATGTTCTTTTTGTCTTCTTGTTCTGTTTTCATTCACTGTCACTGTGAGTTTTTTTTTAGGAAAAATGTATTTCTTAGACTGAATCAGCAAAATTTTAAATAGAAATATAAAAGCTACAACAATCGAAAAGCAGAAATCAAGCTGTGTTAGTCTAGATCAGTATAAAAAGGGCTTATATGGTACCTTTGAGACTGAGAGAACTAAGTTGGTAGCATAAGCTTTCTTAGACTTTGTCTATTTCATCTGATGCATAGAATGAAGTGCCTAGGAACTGACCTTTATGGCTGTGAATGAGCAGGTTATATGTCTGAATAGCAGTAGAAAGACAAAACTTGTGGGTATGTTGATGAGGTGACAAGTTTGGTGGTCGTAGGAGGACAATGGTAGGAGGAAAGATATTGCCTGAAGCCAAGGTGAGTAGATAACTATATGCATGGTGGAGGCAGTTATGGGAATGTAATATGATGCTGGCTGGGAACAAGAAAGTAGATGTAATAAATTAGGCAAGAGAGCCCTCATGAGGCTGGAGTATTAACTAATGTTATAATATGTATAGTGTGCCCAGAAACCATTGTCTCTGTTCAACCCATTGTGCTGATGAGAATGTAGTCCAGTTATCTACATATTGTATTTTCTGGTTTCATTGTTGTATGCATTCTTCATGCTGGGATCTATTACATATTCTTACTGTGTGGCTTCTCTAGTTACTGACAAAGATGTCAAACGCTGGGATCAGAGGAAAGGAATGCCACTTCAACACCATTTGTGTGTATCTCAAGTATATCATAGCTGGCTGTGTACACCGCTTTCTATAAGACAGACTTGTGGAAGTTATCCTATGTTTACGGAAGGTATTTTTTATAACACAATATGGGAATGACTGTGTAATTGTTTTACGCGTTCTTTTGTTCAATTGTTTCTTGAAGGATGACAGTATGGATGAAAAGCCTTTAAAAATGCGAGGAAGAGATTCTTCTGAGAGGAAACGGAAGCGCAAGCTAGAAAAAGCAGAGCAGCTCTTTGGTGAAATGAAACAGAAATCTAAGGAGCTGAAGAAATTGGAGAAACCCAAGAAGAAAAAACTAAAACTGACCATGGATAAGACAAAGGAGCTGAACAAACTAGCCAAGAAACTGGCTAAAGAGGAGGAGCGGAAGAAGAAGCGTGAAAAGGCAGCTGCAGCAAAGGTGGAGTTGGTGAAAGAATGCACAGAGAAGAAGAGGGAGAAGAAAGTCCTGGATATTCCCTCCAAGTATGACTGGTCAGGAGCTGAGGAATCTGATGATGAGAATGCAGTGTGTGCTGCACAGAACTGCCAGAGGCCCTGCAAAGACAAGGTGGGTCACCTTGGCTGAATGTTTGCAGGGGTCATTGCTAGCCTCCTTGAGACTTCAGGGCTATGTCAGAGAATTTTGTCAGATGGGGCTTAGACGGTACAAACTACAAGTGTTCTTTTTCAATGAACAGCAAATTTTATGGGTATGCATTCCTTTTATGTATTTGACTGGACTATACAAAAAGAGAATTTAGTCTTCCTAACTGTATTCTGAACATTGGCAGGCATTTTAAGAGATGCAGTAAAGAAATTGGTAAATGTGAATATAGTTTTTCCATCTGGAAAGTTTTCCCATTTCCTCATCTTTCGTTCCCTGCTGGTACTCCAGAAAACCTGCTGACTGACACCCAGGAGTTAATTCCAGACTTGAGAGAAAACTGTTCCCAAGCCTTGGTGTGTGTCGAAGTGAAAGTCTCTAAGCTGGCTGTGTGGTCTTCGTCTAGCAAAGTTAATCTTCCAAAAGCTCTTGCATAAAGCCTGTGAGCCATGAGTCTGCAGGTTGAGGGAAGCCACATGCTGCACTGCCCCACTTTTCTCGCTGGAGGTAAATCTGCAGAGCTTTTAGAACTGATCGGATTATAACAAATTAAATCTCTTCCGCCCTGGAGACCTTTTCCAGGTCTGCTTGGGGCAATCTTGGATTCCAGTTTCAGCTCTGCTGGAACTGGAGGCAACACTCAAACTCATAGTACCTTGTGTTTCTCTTAAAGCAGCATTCTACAAAGCTGCTTCTGAGGTTTGTGTGTCCATATAGTTAGGATTCACTTGTGCATCAATGCAATGCTAGCTGCTGTGTATGCGCAGTACCTGATTGTTTTAGGAAGGGTTTTCAAGTGGAGAGAACTGAGTTCAGGTGAGCAGTACACACTGTAGTTGCCACAGTCTAGTTCTTGTGGAAGATCAAACTGTAATGTTGCAGAAAACAACTCAAATGTAAATCCTGCACACATGCAAGAACTGCTGCAGAGATTTCCATATGCTATAGAAGACAGGGCTTTGCTGCAGAATTTAGCTGCATAGATCTATCACATTCTGAACACATTTTTTTAAATTTTTCTGTCTTTTAAGACTGATTGCCTGTACTGTCCACAACAGCTCACAGTTGAAAATGTGCTGCAAACTCATATGTATCCCTGTCAATTAGCCATTTTCCCACATAAATATTTTGATGGCAAGAGATGGTTACGCATTGGCAGGCCACAGGCAGAGAAGCCCCATGGCAGAATACAACTATCAAGGAGGTCTCTTTGCCTATCTTTGTTCTAAATTGTTGCATTGTTGTCCTTAAGAAATGCCGTTTTGGCCTTAAAGGTCATGGGTAGGTGCATGAAAGGTAGTAGTCTTCAGTAAAGTTATAGCAGCCATGCTATTTACAATAATGAGGACGCAGTACAGATGCTGGTGCTGATTCCAGAGATTGACTTTGTATTCTGTAGTAGCAGAAGTTGTAAACAGTCATTAAGAATTCACATCACAGCAGCCTCAGAGGTGAAGGCAGGAGTGACTCCCTAAATATGAATACAGTTGTGAGGCTGCCTTATCAAATGAAGTGTAGCGCACATTTCTGGCTCCTGCCACAAACACTGTGCATGGAAAAAGTTGTCATTTCAGTCTTGCCTTGACAGGTTTCAGATGGCTTTCTTCTCTAAGGCCAGACTCTGATCATAGATTCTGTACTGGGAAAAACAAAATATAGTTGTTTCATCTGCACATATATAACGTCTGGACCTACACTGACTCTCTCTCAGTGATCTTACATGGAGTTCCACAAAAAAAAGTCCAAAAGAGCCTGTGTGTGTGAGGGAGTGGATCTCATTTACTAGTTTTGGGGATTTTCCTCTTAATAATGAACAGTTATGAACAAAATTGCCTGAGTGATTCAAAGAATGGCAGTCCTGTTACTGTGACAACAATATCTCTTGACCAATAATTTCAAAGTTTGCAAAACAAAGCAAAACAAAACAACCCCCCAACCCCCCCCCCAAAAAAGGCTATATAGATGTAAATAAACCAGAAAGCAGTCTCTGTACCTTTTTAGGCCAAAACCCAAGTTGTTTAACTTTTTAGAAAGCTAGCTTCCAGGGTACAGTTTCACTTAAAAAAGTCTACTAGACGAGACTTCACAGAGAACAGTGGCAGCAGAAAGAAAGTGCCATGCCTTTTGGTTAGTTTTATGAATAGGATTAGGCTCTCTTGTTTGTTCAGATCTCATAAACCACAGAAAGTGTACAGTGAAGAGGTGAAAAAGAGCTTTTTGAAGCAAGTCTTGTTTGCTGCTGTGAACATATAATGTAGTTACCCTGCTCTCGTGCACTCTAGATAAGGCTGCCATGAAAAATGTTTTAAAGCTACAGCTACTACAAAGTGTAGCAGCAGTGGTTCCAGTTTGCTTCTGAGCTCATTTCACAGTCCTGGTTTTTCACAGAGTCTGAAATGGCTTGGGGCCAGGATAGTTGAAAGAGCACCTATTTTTTTAGTCTTGCTGGAATTTGAGATCCTTAGCAGAAGCTGTGTTGCATATCCCATCATCCCAAGAGGCTAAGCTGGTGAGTACAGGAGGTAGGGCTTTCTTAGTAGCTGCATCTCACTTGTAGAAGCCAGGGTAGACTTATCTTTGGGCACCCAAGTCAGCAATCTTTTGGGTAGCTTTTAGTCCCCAAACTCAGGATGAGTTTTTGGGACTGCCTTAATTTTGTGGGTGTTTTTAAAAAATTGTTTTTTAAAAAATGTGTTTTGTTTTTAAGGAATGCTTTTAGCTTTCTCTCCAGGGACCCTGGCAAAGTGAGAGACGGTGAACAAACCAGTAGTCTATTTCTGGGTGTTGTGGAATTAGTGGGTAGTTGCAGAATCTGGTTTGCTTTATGAGTCCCAGGGCACATAAATTTAACTGGTGCCTCAGTGAGGGCTTCAGATGGTAATAATCTGGGACAGCAAAGATGTTTTCTCAGTAGTCTGCATATTTTCAGACTAGGGCATCATGTGAAATACAAAGCATGTCCTGACATTGGAATGTAGTCAGGTATTGCAGTAGATCCATGCTTATGTGGGGACCAGGAAGTTCAAAGCCAGCCCGCAACACCTGATCTTAGCATGTATGTTGAGATTGGCTAACACAATGTCTTCCCAACCCCCAGGACTATGGAAGTACATTCTGCAGTGGATGGACTAATCACCATTTTCCTTAAAGAAGAGCCAAGATAACTTTACTGATAGCTGACAATTCCCTCTCACCACTTCTGTTTGGATACTTGAATAAAATCCAAGCCAGGCTTTGTTGGGCCCGTTCTCAGAATGTACACAATATCAGTGCCTCATCCAGAATAAATGAATGGATAATAAATGTTTGTTTAATCCCAGACTGCTTAAACACCAGCCATGACAGATTGGAACAACATTTCTTCACCCCACAGGAAGGAAGACAGAAGCAGCACCTTTTAAAATATTCCTGGAGTGTGCTACTTGGAGAGACGATATGCTTAAACTAAAAAGGGAAGGAAGAATTGGGTTCAAATGTTGGAATATCTGTGAATGTACTGTAGTTAACTCACCCTTCTGGTCAGGTTAAGATCAGATTTCCAAAGTTAAAATTCTTTCAGTAGCTGAAATGGATGCTTCTCAGTATAGAGAAATACAGTTGAACTTCTCTTTTAATGACAACATACTTGCCCTAACTGTCATTTTAACACATCTACTCTCTTGTCTGTTCTTTCTTATATTCTCTTGTCCCTGTCCTGACACTGCATAGTGGCCATTAATCCTCTGTCACCTTTATGCAAAAAAACCTGGAAGGAATCTTCTTACCTGTGATAGAAATGTAAAGGTCAATTCTTTTGTTTAGAATAACAACAGGAGGATGAAATGCTGTCTTCAACACAGACATAAATTATGAGGCTTTTGAATTTCACAGCAGATCATGAGTTCACTCGGGCTGCTACTACTAGAGAAGCAAAATAGTTTGTTTCAACTAGTAATGATATAGAATGGTCTGTTTTAACTTTTGTACTTATGGTAGGTTGAATAAAGGCAGCTGCCTAGTAACACTTCATACTTTTGACTCATCTAATCTAGTACAATCTGCTGAATCTGGCAGCAGCTACCATGTTGTTTGGTTAGAACTCTAGAATTGCTAGGGATCAAACTGTGACAATTTGTATATGAGTTTCTACTCCTGAGTTTTGGAGTTTGTTACTTTTCTGTTAGCTTGGAAACCTCTTCTTATTTTGCTTTACTATGACAACTAAGCTACAGATTTCAATTTTGCATCAAAAAAAGTTGGTATGTGCTCCAGAATATTTTAATTCCTGAAAAATGTTTGTTTGTTCATTAGAGGTGATGTTGATAAATATGAATTTGACCCTGTAATTATTGAGAAAATAGTCCTTAAATAGATAGCAGCTTTTGTTCCTTGTGTACATCAGGGATGGAGACACTATCTTTAAATGCAAGTAGTTTCACTTCAGAAGTAGAAGTGTGCTACTGTCTTTTCACTTAACATTTCTGTCCACTGCCATTTACACTGCTGTTAAAGTGTAAGACTGGGCAAAACACTGGTGTTTTGTCCATTTCCTCAAACCAGAGGATTCTCTGACATACGAATGCTTATACAGGTAAAGTATGTCCATATTGCAAAAGAGCCAACATATTATATAGATCTCAGATTCTTGGGATGCCCATGCACTGCAAACAGTGCCTGAACACATATGGGGAACTGGAATACAATTGCAGCATCTAAACCATGGAAGACTGTTGTGGTGCTTTGGTTTAAAAAGCAAAGTGTCTCTAGGTAACCCTGCAGTATGGGGCTCTTCCTTCTCACAGACTCTTCCCTGGGCTCCACCCATTTCCATGGAGCCTCCAAGTTTGGTGGTCAGTCTCTCCCCTGGTAGATTCTCAGCCAAGTGTTCTGCGCTCCTCAGTCTGTCCCTTGAGCTCTTTTGAAGTTACCTGGAATCAAGTGATGCAGGTATGGAAGTTTGTGGTGTAGCTAGTGATGCTGCTGTCAGACTGAAGATCTAGGCCAGATGGAAGTTCTGTTCTGTTATCTGAGGATGCCTGATTCGGTAAAGAATGAATGCCTTGCATTAATTTATGCTTCTTTAGTGACCTCTAAATAGCACTCCAGTTTCTCAGATCTTTCTGCCTCTATACTGCTAAAGTGGAGACTCATATCTTTTTTGTGTTCTGCTCCTATCTCTTGCAGAATAGTTAACCTATATCTATTGTCTTTTACAGGTAGACTGGGTGCAATGCGATGGTGGCTGTGATGAGTGGTTTCATCAAGTTTGTGTTGGTGTCTCGCCAGAAATGGCAGAGAGTGAAGATTATATCTGTATAAACTGTGCAAAGAAACAGATGCAGGGGCCAGGTAGTCCAACACATGCACCACCACCTCATTTCCTGGTGACCTACAAACTACCCATGGAGGATCTCAAGGAGACAAGTTAGCAGCTGCTTGGTCTCGCTGGGACTTGAGGAAAGTGGAACACTAAGAAGGTGGTGTGAAGCTAACATAGCCACTTGGAATGCTGCACTTCTGCGGACGTACGGCCCTATAGCGGAGCTGGCCCCCTATATAGCTGGCTTCTCTTACATGAAGGGGATGTTGTGGGCACAGGGATATTGACCCAGCCATGCAGATAACACCTTGTCGGAAGTCCCAGCCAGTATTTTTACTCCCATGTATCCTAAGTAAGGCTGAGCGTAGCTTCTGCCTTCATGCTAAGCAGATGTGAGGCCCATGGATTATGCTTTTCTGCCTCAACTGTTTAAATCGGAGGGCATTTTTGAGAATCTTGAACCCCATGAGTTTGGCCTGGTAGTGGCAAGTGGTTTTAATAGTGAAGGCTACCTTTTGGCCTCTTCACAGTGTTGAGGCATCAAGACCATGTTATTTGGATAAGGAACCAGCTTTAATGAGCGCCATGCAGGAGGGAGCATGAGTAGGTGGAAAAAATTAATTCCTGTTTTGTTAGAAGGCAAAGGAGCTTTAGATCTTGAAAACATTGGTTTTATGTTTACCCTAATTGCTTTGGGGTATTTCCCTTCTTTGGGAAAACTCATACATACATTAATATGTAGCTGAGGTATTCTTGGCAAAACACTCCTTCCTGCACTGGCAGCCATTTTCCTCTGTCTTAGGCTTTAGCAACACCCTGTCACTAAGTTCTCTGAAGCAAAGTGCAGCTGGTAAAGTGGGTATCATGAGCACATGGAGTTAACATCTAGGACTGGACTAGGTCCAGCTTTCTCTGAATTTCACACTGACATGCTTCTGTGAAAACTTCAACTTGCAAGTATTCCCAACACAGTTATAGTTTCACAGTACTAATAAGCAATCCACAGATACTGATTGCACCGTGCTTCTCTGCCTTTAGGTTTCAATGGATTAAAAGCCTATACTTGGCTACAAATCCAGTTTGACATTTCCCCCTTGCTTTTCTGAAAAACAGATGGCTTGGGGGTGTATGTCCTGGGTAAACATTGTTTTAGTAAACCCATTTTTAAAAAAGGACTGGTTTTTACTTTTTTCTATGTCTTGGACTACTGACTTGTTCTATATAAAAAAAATAGAGTATTTTTCTTTGTTTTTATACTTAACCACGGTTACCAGCAGCACAGAGAAGAGAAGAGAGGCTCACTAATTGAAAACCTGCCTGCAGGCTTGGGTTTTTTTACTTCATTCCTTCCTTGTAGTACAAGGAACTTAGCAGTTACTTCCCCCATCCTTGCTCCACCTGCTGCCTGTGTTTTAAATAGGTAAAAAAACAAAACATTTCATGTGCTACCTTCATGTCAAGGTTTGTTCTGTTAGCAAGGCATCCTGGTCCTTGCATTCTCCCAGTTTATGCTGGCTTTTCTGTAAGTGAGTGGCTGAAACTGGTCATAGTGGTGTCTCCCCTCCTTCTGTCCCTCATTATCTATTGTGTTTCCATTCTTCTACAGTTTTAAAAGTGTTGTAACAATAGTGTCCAGTCTTATTAGATGCAGGGGTTGGGATTTTCTAAAAGATAAAATCTGTAGTGTTCTGCCTTGACTCTTGTGTTCCTTCTGTTGTATCTATTACTTGAAATTTCACAGACGAGCATCATCATCAATGAGGCACTGCGTTGACTTTTGCCTTCCTGGAGATTTCCGTGATACACTTCATATAGTCAAAGTGGTGGGAAAAGACTTCCATAAAGTCAGAGGGTTTGAGGGCCCTCTGGTAGATCGTGGTGTGCTTCCAACATCAAATACCATCAAAAATTGTAGAGGAAGCTCTACAATATACTTAACTGGTTTCTTAAAAGAAAGAAGGTAGTAGCAGAACTATGAAAGATGGGATAGACTACAGTAAAAGAAATTAAAAGCAACTTGGCTTGTAGATCTGAAAGGGGAAGTATTCAGGTGAACATTTAAAGCAATCCATTTTCTTGTTTGTGAACTTCCAGGGCATATGTGGGGCTTCGTGATCCCACCTTATTTTGCACTTGCCTTTTGTGTTGGTCAGTTCCTTGCTTTTTGGGGATGGACTGTTCCCCAAAATTTGATTCTTACTGTTTGTGTCCTCCTTGTTAAATTTTCCCACTTTCTGTTAAATGTAGGAATCTTGCTGGAGAAGGCCAAAGTTAATTTTTGTGGACTTTCAGGGAGGGCAAGAAGGCAATAACTCTTGCCCATGATTGTTCCCCAGCAACTGCTGTTCAGTGGTATGCAGCCTCTGAATGTAGAAGTCTAGAGAGCCATTGTAACAGCTGCAAAGGTATCCTTCCTGCATCAGCAGTAGTCTGGTCACATACTTCCACTTGCTATCTCTTTTCTTTTACTAATTCATCTCACTCAGTCAAATATAGCCCCTTGCTCAGTTACCATTCTGCTAGTGGCAAGTATCTGTAGTTATATTCTCCACTAAACTGGATGAATATTGTGAGCAGTCTGTATATCCTGATATTTGGAGGTTTTTGACAGATTTTGCAATACATTATTCCCACCAACTGTAGTCTGGGACATGCTCCTCAAATGAGTTCTGCATGACAATTTCTCTCTCCTTAGACTGTAGGCAGGGGAAGTGTTGGCTACAAATTTTGATGGTCTACTGACGATTATGTCAGATATACTAATGATCACTTTTTAGAATCATGTTCTTTGGGTTTGGGGACAAAACAAGAGGGCATTTTTTTTTCTGAATTAGAGGAAAATTTGAAAAGATGGTCAACTTGGAGGTGGCCGTCTATCAGATGATCTGATGGTGTACACATTCTGTTATTTCTGGACAATTCTGCCTGTACCCAGCACCACCCACTTACATGCTGCTTATTTTATAGTCCAGTTCCTCCTCCTCGTGCTAGTTTCCTAGGTGGGCAGAAAATTTAGAACACAGTCTAACTAGAATTTATAAGTCCTTGAATTTTCCTCACAGATGGTGGTTGACTCCTATAAGAAATCTCTTTTTAGCATGATAAGTTGTCTTTTATACTTTTTAATTTTCTGAATGTGTTCTTTCTTATGCAAAAAAAAAAAACATTTTTGCCCCACAGATGCATGTTTACCAAATGGAAGGAAACCTGGAATCTGCATGGAAAGAGTTCATTATATAAGGAAAAGAGTAAGAAATGAAGGGAGCTAGTGGTAGGATTGTTGTTGTTGTGAGCTTCAGGTTGTTTCTGAGCCTAAGACAAACGTATCACAGGATTTTCTGGGGTTGAAAGTCTGTGATGCATCCAAGGTCACCCAGTGGATTTCCATGGCTGAGCAGAGAATCGAACCCTGGTCTCCAGGGTTGTAGTCCAACACTCAAACCATTACATTACTCTGGCTGTCCCTAGTAGAATTAGAGATGACAAAAGATGAACCATTTTCATTTTTACCCTGCAGATGGCAAACAAAAGGGCCAGCCCAACGCAGTGTGATGGAGAAAATCCCAGAAATACATTTTTCCTTTCCTGGTATTAAAATAAAATAGCAAGTCCAACCATGATGTGGTTGGGCAGTTACCTCAGATTGTTGAGGTCATGATTGGACAGTAAATTGTTAGCCGTTTTGTTTTACTACCAGGAAAAGGGAAATGTGCTTGTGGGATTTCCTCTTTCATGTGTCAAAATAACTTGGTTGGCTTTGGTCCTATGCATGTTGACTTGGATGAATGGGGGTAACCATTCTTGTTCATGGTCTCTGTGACTCACACATATGGGTCATACTGAAGGATACTCAAAATCTTCCAGGGCTCAAAAATGGGATATTCTGCTTACACTAGGCAAGTCCCTTGAGAAACAGTTGCAAAAGGAGAAACGTCCATCCTCTTTGACTTTGACAGAGACGAAGGAGAAGGAGAATAAGTACCAGCCTCTGAAATCCTCCCAAGCTTCAGTTATGTCAGGGCATTTCATTCAGGAACTCCACCCATCTATGGCTTGCATTCTCGTCTCCCTGTCATCACCTATCATCTCTGGAATCTGCTCTTGGAAAAAAACACTAGAGATCTGGATGTACAGTCTGATGAAGCCCAAGCCATCATTCTATACTCAGAGGGGGAGATTCTTGATAAATGTTTGCTTTCTGAAAGCCTGATTCCTAGTCACCATGAGGCCCTGAGCTCAACTCTGAGAACATCTTTTCCTGAAGTATTGGAATGTGTTGAACCCAACAGGTTCAACAAGCTCCCTTCCCATCCCAACACTGTAGTAGTTCTTAGTCCTGGGAAGATTCTTCATCTCAGTACCATTGTTTTTCCCTCTTCTTACTGGGAGCTGAAACATCATTTTCATGGGAAGTGTTCACATTGTGCATCTTATTATTGAGACAGATACTCAACACATTGTGAAACCTACACCATTATGATTGGGACGTGTATTATGATTGCTGCTGTAAGTCAGATATTCAGAGGCTACAATTTCTAGACTAGTGCTTCTGCTAAGAGCACTGACACATTCCCTTCCACCACCTAGGGATTCTGTGGCCAGGCCTCCAATCCAACCAATCTCTGTCATCCCATCTCCACTGCAGCCTTGTTCATGTTGTCACTGATACAAAGTCACTTCTAGTCTACGCCCTCCTACACCACCTCTTCATCCTTCTGGATAAAGACTCAGGTCATTCATCTTGAGAAGATTCCTTTGCCTCACCCTTCAACCTGTTGGTGGGAGATCAAAATCCTGTCTTGTCTTCAGATGAGCTCAATACCTATGTGGAGCAAATTTTCAGAATGGCTGAGGCATTAGATCTGTAAATTAACCACAGTCTAAGAAAATCAAACCTCAAAATACTCCTTCAAAAGCTACACCTGTGCTTCTGGCACTTCGGAAAGTGGCAAATTATTCATGGCAGACCCCAACTTCTGCTCCTTCCACTTCAAGTAGGACTGAAAATATGTACCGAGTGCAAGAAGAAGACTATGCCGTGCCTTTTAAGCACTCTCATCCAAATTCAATTTATTGTCAAGGCAGCATAATCTGGATCTTCCAAGAAGGCCCATACTTCTCTCACCAATGAGGGGTATAAGATCAGTGCCATGGCATGTAAAACACTCTACAGCAGCTATTTCCCCCAGAATAGTAAATTACCAGGCCTGTTTGGGGGCCTACCAACAGTACCTTTGGGAGGAGGTTGCTCCTCCTCTCTGGCGATAAGAAGGCAGCTCTGCTTTTCCATGCTGAAATGTGCAGATCACCACAGCAAAGCATGCAGCAGGCTGTAATGCAAAGGCTATGGTGAGCACCATGGTTCTTGATAAACATGCCTGACAGCCTGGCATCTCTTGGGGTCTACTTGAAGGTGCTTCACAATCCCAAAGTACGATGGATGTTTGTTGCTGGTTCTTGGATGTCAGGGAACTTAATTTCTACATATGCCAAAAGTGGTTCAGATGGTTACCCTGTCAGATATTCTTCCCTTCCTCTGCAAATGAGAAGGGTTTACCTTGATAGACTTATGGGATACTTACTTACATATCGATTCCAGCCCTTCCACCAGATGCTGCCTCTGATTCTGCATTGGACTAGAGCATTATGAATTTTGCATCCTTCTCCAATGGCACCAATGGTTTTCATGGAATGACTGGGTAGCCTCTTGGCTAAGAGTTGGAGTCACTGTCTTCCCATATTTAGATGACTGGTTGATAATCTCCCCATCTCTTCACCTGACCTTTCAAGATGTTCATTTTCTGGTGTCTTTCCTTTGGTACCTCGGCTTCATGATAAATTGGGAAAAGTCTTCGCTGTGTGCATCTTGCTTTATCCAGTTTATGGGGTAGTGTTGGACATAAGAGTCCAAGACATTTCTACTGCAGGTCAGAGCACTTGCACTGAAGGTGTCCATACAAAAACTCTTATGGAATCTCCATGTGAAGACCAGATCTATTCATATTCTACTCACTTTCACGATGGCAACTGCCATGGTAGTTTCCTTCGCCCGACTCAGATGAGATCTCTTCAGAAGTAGTTTCTGAATCACTTCTATCCTGATCAGCATGGTCCAAGCATGATCCTCTCAGTACCTTGCCCATACTTTGCACTTTCCATTGGTAGACAAATCTTTCCCAACACCCTGAGAGGCATGCCTTTTGTCTGTGCTATGCCTTCTTTGGTCCTCACTATAAATGCAGCTATGTTGGGTTGGGGTGCCCACATCCTGGACTTGATGGTCACCAGATGCTGGTCTGATACTAAGAAGTATCAGACCAGTATCAGACCAGATGCTGGTCTGATACTAAGAAGTTGTTTTATATCAATGTTCTCAAAGTGTTTATGGTGTGGAAAGTGCTTTGTGCATTCCAGAAACTGCTTTGAAATCGGATCATACCATTGGCTATGGACAGCAGTAGACTTTGACCTCATCAAGGAAGAGAGCACGTATTCTCACATCAGACTCTGTATGTGGAGCCTGTTGGTCCTTGCTAAGCTCATGGCATACCTATTGAACTGATGTCATTCTGTGATCTTCACTTGCTCTCTTGCAAGACAGCTTCCTTGTTGCTTTCACCTCAGCTGTAGGGTCAGTGAATTGGCAATGCTCAGAGTGGATCCGCCTTACCTGCCCATTTACAGGGACGAGATGGTTCTTTTGTTGGACACTTCTTTCCTCTCAAAGGTGGTTTCTGCTTTCTGTCTTAATCAGCCACTGGTGCTTCTCACTTTCATGCAATTCCATCTTCTGATCTTGAGTGTGTCCTTCACATCTTAACATTAGACAGGCAGTCGTGTTCTGTGTTGCTAGTCTCCTATAGCATGTGCAGGAAGAGGAAAGTGATCTTGTCTGAATGTTGCTCCTATGGGATGGTGAACTGCTGTAGTAGAATCGGTTAAGAGTAAGACTCCTACTTTCTCTTGGGTCTAGCTTTGTTTGTCACATTGTTTACTCCAGACATGCTGCTGCAACTTGACACTGAAAGTCTCACCAGTCCTTCTCCACAATCATCCTAATGTCAATTCTTCTTTTTTTTAAAAAAAATCAGCTAGACAGAGCATGAAGAAAAAAAGGTTCTGGGTTATAAAAGGTTGTTTTGCTTGCAAAAGCTTAATTGAAGTATACCTCTATATTTTTAATGAAATTTTATGGTGACATTAAGTTGGAGAACAATGTAAGCATGCCCACTGAGGAGCAGTTTAAGTTATTGACCATGTCAGGCAAATTACCCTTTCGTATTCGTTGTTTTTATGTTCCTTCAAGTTGTTTCTGACTTAAGAGTGACCACAAGGCAAACCTATCATGGGTTTTCGTGGCAATATTTATTCAGGAGAGGTTTGCCACTGCTTTTTCTTAGGCTGAGAAAATGTGGCTTTCTCAAGGTCAGCAAGTGGGGCTCCATGGTTGAGTGGAGATTTGAACCCTTGTCTCCCCGCAGCCTAGTCCAATGGGCAGACTACTTCACCATGGTGATTCTGAGTACTGACAGTTTTCAAAGCACTGGCAAAGACCTTTTCCAAGTTACTGGGGTCCTGAGAAGCTGAAATGGGGGAAATTTTAGCAGTCATATGACCATCTTTTGACCTTCAGCATAGTCTTGTTCATAGCCATTTCACCAGGATTATACAGCTTGAGTTTCTGTGTGTGCATATGTCTTATTTTGGTCCACTATCGACGTTCAGGGTGCTGGTGATTATGCAGTTGGAATGGGCCAGTGCAGCAAAGCAATGAAGGTGAGTAATGCATCTCTGTATATAGAACACATGAGCCATTTGCACTGTGGGTTGTCTGGTACCTCTGCAGTGTTATTCCTGAGGGGACTGCTCAGCCTGCTCTGGTGAGTGGCAGACTGAATGTCTTCTCAGTTCTACTATAGGTGAATACTTTTTGTGAATGGGTTGTTGGGAAAAGAGTAACAGTCTGTTGGATGCAGCAACACATCATAGTGAGACAAAGTTCACAGTTTTTCAACTACAGGAGCTTTAATTTTTTTCATATCTTGCCACCAATTTTTGTACTGGCTCTTATCCTAAAGAGGGGGGTGGAATGGGATGGGATGGCCAGAAATTTAAATAAAATATTATTTTTGCATGTTTTACATTCAGTTTTTTCCACTTTGACCGATACACACATTATGTGCTACAAATTCATCAAAACATGCCAACTCCTTAGTGAAGAAAATAACATTTAAATGTACTTTGCATACCGAAACTAAAAAATGTTCTCACTCCCTTTTAACATAACCATTCACAGTTAAGAGATTAAAGATAATGGTTCAAAGCTTACCCTAGTCAAACTGCTATCATAGCTGGCTTGGATTACTAGTTACAGTATATAAAAGCTACTATGTTATCCTTATGGATGAAGAATTCTAGTACAGAGTTGGGATTACTGAAAATCACCCCTTCCCCCACAAAAAAATTTAGCAAAAGAAGAAGAGATCTAGTTCTGTCTGCATTTTAAATGTATTTCTAAAGTGTTGACCCTAACAGGCTCCACATTTGACCTTAAATTCTAAGATCATCATACATCATCCTGTGGATGTCTTGATCTCATGGCTCAGTGCCAATACCTCCATTGCTTGCCATATTTGAATATGGGAGAAGGGGCAATACTGTTGGGTTTATGGATAAAGCTGGCCAACTGAGATTGGCTTCAGTGAAACTGCATATGTTCAACTGATTTCCATAATGCATGCTAAGTTTAGAAGCTGGAAGTTTTTGAGATACAGAAGATGAACTATAATCATGATTTTTGTTGTGGTGGTGCTGCTGCACCTGCTTGACTGTCTAAACAATAAGGAAGTGTGTGAGAACTTAAACTGGAGTTGTTGATGCAGTCATTCTCTTAAAATCCCCTGTGAATACAGTACAATGTGTAAGGATTTTATACAGCTCAGAATTTTAAGTTCTTGATCTCTTGTTTCTGGTGGGGCTAGCTGGCAATGTTTTGTAAATCTGTCAGAAGGGACCAGTTTTAAAACCAAACAACTTCCATTTTTCTATACAATTTCACATACCTAATCCCACCCTCTAACTGAGTTACTATAGAGATAACAGACTATACTTTCCAGAAATATCCTTAACCAAGGAACAGGACCAGTTTTCAGACCAAACAGATGTAAACCTCGGGAGATGCTGGAAACTTTGCTCTTTTGACAATTAATTTTTTCTAGCACTTGAAAACGTTTTCCCTACTTTTAATCCCAAGTTTCCAACCTTTCCTTAAAAAACAATGTATGCCTTCTGTCTTCTGTTTTGCTCTCCTAAACTTAACACCACTCCAGAAGACAAGGTGGCCCATCTTGAGTTGGGAAGTAATGCAAGTTGTAGGTCACAACACATCAACTGAAGATAGGTAGATTCTCGTATAGATTCTTGTATATATGCATTTTAAGAAAACACTGCTGGCTGAATCAAGTAATACATTGACATTCTGTGCTGTCAGCAAGGTCACATCTATAGTTCTGTGCTAATCTTTGGGACTGCAGGTGTCACTTGTAATATTTCAAGTAACAAATGTTTTATCTGAAATAATAGTAAGAAGAAGAAGAAGTAGTTGCTTATTTCCTACCAACCTCCAAGGCTCAAGGCAGGGTACAACATAGATTAAAATACAACTAAAAACACACAAAACCATTTAAAATGCACCAATTTAAAATTCATAGTTAAAAATTGGGTAGGCCTAGGAAGATATAGGCCTTTAGTACTTATTAAAATTGAGACAGTGTGTTTAACTGTCAAATCTCTTCTGGCACATCATTCCACAGTCTTGGGGTGGCTGATGAAAATGTCCTCTAGGTGACTGTTACCAGTCTAATTGTGGCTGTTTTAAGTAAATGTTACCCAGAGGACCTGAGTGTACATGCTGGATTGTATGGGAGGAGGCAATCCTGTGGGTTACTTGGAGACAAACCATGTAGGGCTTTAAAGGTAATGACCAACACTTTGCAGATTGCCTGGAAACTAGTTGGCAGCCAGGGGGCTGATTTTAATATCAGTGTGATATGCTCTCTCCTCGATGTACCTGTAACCAATCTGGCTGCCATATTTTAGATCAGTTGAAGTTTCTGAACTTGATACAAAGATAGCCCAAGGTACAGCACATTGCAGAACTCCAATCTTGAAGTTACCTGTGCATGTACTACCATCTTTAGCTCATCCAATTCAAGGAAGACACACAGTTGGCATATCAGCTGAAGCTGATAATAAACACTCCTTACTGTTGCATCTATCTGAGCTGGCATTT